>OX451739.1:906983560-908183560 GCA_948472305.1 Vicia faba | reverse complement strand
AATTCTCTGATCATCAATTTTCATACAAAATCACTGATAAGGTTGTCAAAGTAGATAATGAAATTTGGAAAACTTTTGAGTTGTTCCCTATTGACACTGATACTGTTAAAATCACCGACACTAAGCTTCCTGCAGACTATGACTTCAAACATGCCTTGAACTCCACATTAAAACGACCATATCTTGAGAATTTTGTGTAAAGTATTGCTTTTCCAAAAACGGTCACAACATGTCAATTGGTTCCTCTGGCTCGAATTATACAATGGATTGTGTCAAGGATAATTCACCCCAAAAAGGGTGGGTTGTCCCGTATTGATCAACCTGAGGTTATGTTAATTTGGGCAATTCTGAACAAAATTAAGATAAATTGGTCGTATTACATCACTAGCCGATTATTTGCATTAAGGGATTCCCCTAGCAGATCTGCCTTAGGGTATCCATCATTCATTCATGGAATTCTCAGTCAAGAAAACCTTGATCTTACTGGTATTTCACTTACACCTATTATGTCGGATTCAGATTTTACCTTCAAAGCTCTCGCACTTATGGGTCATCAATGGAATCCCCATATTGGTAAGTACAAGTACTTTGTGAAGTCTAACTTGGTAGTGGTTCAAAATGAAGATGTTGGACAGGATGATGAAATGGAAGATGCTGAGGGTGATGAAGTTGATACTTAGAATCTAGAAAGTGCTGAAGAGGAGGAAGAAACCGATAATGGAAATGATGACCATGAGCCTCATAGATCCTATGATGAAGTGATGCGCAAACTTGAGGATATGCACGTCCACCATCATGAAGACATGGGATTAGCAACTGAATGAATTAACAATCTTGCTGGAATAGTCAAACTTAAAAACACTCAGTTCAATGATTATGCTAGCCTCTAAGACCACCGATATAACACTCTTCATGAAATGATGGTAACACAAAACTCAAACCTGGAAAACTTTCAGTCGGCTTTCATGGATCGCTTTCCACCAAACCAACCACAAGACAATGAGGAACAACAACATTAGTCAATGCTTGGACCTTTATTTCTTGCTCATTATGCTTATGTTATCTTGGTTTTGCATTAAACTGCTTTACTTCCCGTACTACTTTGTGTTTTATTTTGGGTTTGTAATTATGAACATCGTATTGTTTTACTTTATTGGTTATTGCTTCTATTTTCGTTTGCACTTGCTTCATATTGTGTGTATGTTAGTTTGTGCTCTTTTTGCAAAGTTGCAAAATATTGGTCACTCTATGTTTTTGGTTCTCTTAATCCATGTCCTTGTTTCTTTTTGATGTTGTCAAAGGGGGAGAAGGAAAGGAATACAACCACAACAGAAATATGCAATATCTCAGGGGGAGGATAATTGGATGATTTACAATTGAATGATTTGCAAGATGATTCATATTTTCGATTTTTGCCATCATAAAAAACGGGGAGTATGTGAGGACAAAAGTGAAATAACTGAGTTTTAATGATTTTCAAAAACCTATCTGTGAAAATATATCTTGCTTCAAACATGTGCAAGTGAGAAACATCAAAAACAAGCATTTATCTCAAAACAGACTGCATGAGCCGGCTCATGGATCCTTAGGTCGGCTCATGAGAAGAATATTTTGGCTTGGAAACATCTGGGAAGGCACACGCCACCTCTATGTATCGATGCATGGTTCTGGGAGAACATGAGTCGGCACATCAGGGAAAGAGTTGGCACATGACTGAAGTAATTTCAACATCTCTCGCCCGGGAAGGCGCACACCTTCTCCATGCGTCGACGCATAGTTCTGGGAAAACATGAGTCAGCGCATAAAAATAATGAGTCGGCGCATGACTGAAGGAATTTCAATATCTCTCTCACTCGAGAAGGCGCACGCCTTCTATATATCCTGCATGAGTCGATGCATCTCTAAATTGTCTCATTTTTTCTGCTATGCTGTTACATCATGGGAATGACCTATAAATATTGTTTTGGCCTCTGTTTTACAAACAACAAGAAAAAGTGAAAGATATACACAAGAGTTCTCTTCGTCGTCAACCTCTCATCAATTATCAACAAGTACACACAATCATTTTTGTTGATCAAGTTTGGGTCTGTGTTGTTAACGTTCGAATTGAAAGTGCAATTTCAGATTTGGGTAGAGATCTTTGTGGGTTTTTTATTGAATAAAACCATTGGGGTTTTATCCTCCAAAAGTGGGGGTTTTTATCACAAATATTTGCTTCATTGAATTCATCCGAGCTAAGGGATTAGAAGACCGTGGAGTGTTTAATTCGGTAGCGGTAACCAGAGGATTGTGAAGAAGGATTTGGGGCTAAATTTTCTTGAGTACAAGATCATTCAAAGTAGAACGAGTGTTTGTTCAAGATTTGGCATATATGATTTATCTGGAATCAAGGGAAGAGGAGTGTAGCGATAAAAAATGTAGCGGGGTAAATCGGAGATCGAATTATTGATTAATTCGTCTTGCAAAAGCAAGAGTCGCCACCACGCTTTATTATTTCCAAAGGAAAAGGGAAAAGAGCGAAATAAAACCCTAAATATGCAATGTAAACAATAATAAAATACAAAGCGTTTTTGAAAAGAGATCTTATGGTTCGGGGGTTGGTTATACAATGGGAAGGTACTAGCACCCAATGTATCTATAGTACTCTATAGGAACCTTTTGAAATATCTGTTTATTAAAATTGTTCGCTTGATTGAAAATAAATCGTTTTGGCCGAAAAGGGATACGGACGGGTTTTGGAAGATACGACGACCTAATGTCGAATTTTTTGCTTAAAAGGTATAAGTCTTGAAGAGGTTGAAATCTTGATGGAAGGTGAATGTTTGAGGAAAAATTATCCTAAGTTTTAACGAAATGCGAAAATTTGCGCAGTTAGGTTTGAAGACATGAAGTCAACAAATTTACTGTTTTTCCCTTTGGATTTAAACATAAACCAAATAAACAAAAATACACGAACAAAAATATGCGAATAACGATTAATAGCAATAATCTAAATGATGGAATAAAAGATGCGAACAATGCGTTTTTATGATTTTTTTGTTTAATGTTAACGGGAAGAAAGTATTTTAATTTTTTTACGCATTTTTTGATAAGGATAAATCAAAAGAATTATTTAATGAGGACGTGACATTTTTTAGTTTTAAGTTATTAAGTTTTTTATATTTTTGATATTAATATTAAGATAATAAAAATATTTTTTAGTTTTTCTATTCTTATGCCTTTTATTATAAAAAAGTATTACTTTAGGAATTCTTTAGATTAAATTAAAACTCAATATTACTAACTAAAATCTAATTTTTTTTTAAAAGATATTAAGATTATTAAATCTTGAAAGTTTGAATTAATAAAATGGTCCATTATTAAAAAAGCTTTAGATTATATCTTTTATTTTTGGTTAACTAAACTACAATTAAAACTAATAAGATTTTAAGAGGATAATCAAAATAGAAAGAAATGAGTTAATAGGAGGTGTATAAATAAGTCAGAATGGGCTAGAAGGTTGGGATAAGGCCCAAGGCGAAATGAAGACAGGGGGGGGGGTGCACAAAGGATTCGTGGGCTTAAGCTGGGAGTAAGGGTGGTCCAATAGATAATACAGCATTAGGGTTAAAAAAATGTTTAACACAAATTGGGATTAGGGTTTGTCTTATGGGCAGAAACGGCGCTCTCTCTTCTTCATGATCTTCATCTTCTTCGCCCTGCTTCTTCATCCTCGCCACCGGACTTGATGTTTCCTCTTCGCCACGGCCACCCACTCTTGGCCCTTCTTCCCTCCACTGAGCAAGAAACGAGACGGCTAGGCAGAGACGGTAAGAACGCGTTTGATTCGTTAACACTCGATTCGGGTTTTTTTGCATGTTGATTCGATGATTTATATTATGTTTGATCTTGATTGATTCTTATATTGATTGTTCATGCTGATTTGAGGGCATTCGAAGAAATGAAAAAAGAGAAGAGAGTTACCTAGGTGGAGACGGAGGAGGAGGCTAGGGGGTGACGGAGTCCAGACGGCGGGGAGATGGCAAGCGTGCACAGCGGTGACTGGTATTTATGATTTTTCTTCTTTGTGGCCTCGGTACTGTACTGTATTTTTCCTCTTTGAATGGGTTACTACACTTGTTCTTCTTCTTCTTGCTTGAATGTGATGTTGCTCTTGGTTTTGTTGAAACTGATACTGCACTTCTGTTTTCTTCTTCTTGCTTGAACGTGATGTTGTATGATGATTTCGTTTTTTCTCTCTTTGAATGGATTACTGCACTTGGTATGTTGGTCTGAATAATGATTTTTGAACGAAGTGGGCTTGAGGAATACGCTTTGAAAAGGCCAATGATGTTGACACTGAGGCCAAACCGGTTGCCTTTCAGGTCTTGGATTAAGGAAATTCAAGCTCGAACAACAATTTTGACATGGTGATGAATGTAAGGATTTTGTGTGGTTTGGACGAATTGATGGAACTTGGGGGGATAAGTTGGCTAGGCCATATTGATGGTTGTGTGAATTTGTGTTTTTGTGAGATTATTTGTATGTTTTTCTGATAACAGGATGATGATGTTGGCTTTAATGGCTCAATCGATTTTTGCAAAGCTTGGCCATAAGGTTTTGGAAGTGGTTTTTTGATAGTATGGGTGATTATGCAGGTTGCTAGCTTTGTGTGTTTTTTTGGAGAACTAAAATCCCTAAGTTTTTTTCTTGGAGGCTTGGATATATGTTCTACTGTCTTATTGGTTTTCTTTTGTTATGTATTATAACAACTCCTTCCCTCTTCTTTTCGCTACAGGCCAGAAATTCAAACGTGCTTTGGGATTTCCCTGAGCATTCTGCACTACTGTCCCTCCAATTTGTTTCTATTCTTCTTTTGTGTTATTATTTTTACTGGCTATATTTGGTTTGTCTTGTATAACCTCTTTCTGCCTATGCTAAGCCTGCAAATCCCACACTTCTCCCTCTCTTTTTTTCTCTCAGTATGGCTTTGATAAAAAAGTGATAAGCTGTACATTTTTTCTGAAATTGCAATGGCCAGAAAATGATGAAAACGGAACTTTTATATTGCTTGCAAATATGGTCAAACTGCATGTTTTCCTTTTAATACAAAAGTTGTTTTGTTTTCTGCTGTGTAGGCAATGGTTCACGTAAGCATGCTTGCATATGTAGTTACTGCATGGTTTTTGTATGCTTATGCTGTATGCTTCTTTGAAATTGCATTTGGGATTTTAAACAAATGTAATTAATTTAAACATGCAGTTTTTTTTGGAAAACATAAATTTGTGCACATGTTTTAAAATTCCTTTCTTTTTTGTGAACCGGGAGCAATCCCGTGATTTGCAAAAAAGAATAACTGATTCCGGCCATTGCATTTAATGATGAACTTTTAAATAATTTCTTTTTATTCATTTATTCGAATTCTAATTTCTTTCTTTTTAATTGTGCAGGTAACATCAATTAAGCGGACAAACGCGTTGGATCGGAAGTTTTAGAATTAGGATAGATTAGTTTTTTTATTTCATTTTTAGTTTTTTTTGTCAATTTATTATTGTAATTTATTGTAATAGATACAATGTTTACATAATAAACGTACAATTGGAAAAATGAATAAAAGAACTATTTGCCAATTAAATTCTTCTTTCCTTTTTATTATTTATTTATCGCTTACAATTCTCCAAATGAATAATAATTGAAAACAAATTTTCAATTACCTACATTCAAAATAATAAACAGATAAATAATAATTATCATTGATCAACTAATATCCTCAATTATTTAATTCATCATTCAGGACTAAATTATAATAATTAAAACAGGGTTTCAATTATTTAACTTAGAGTGACAAATGATTAAACAATCGTTATTGACCAACGAACTTTTCCGAATGCTTATTATATTATTCATAAACCTTTAAATTATATAATAACTAAGAATAAATTCCAGTTACTTAAATTTAAGATAATGAGTAATAAATAAATACTGTCTGCACAATTAATATGCCTCTTCTCTGATGTTCATTTTATTATCTATACATCTTTAAACTACATAATAATCAAAAATGAATTTCAATTATTTAAATTTTAGATAATAAATAATTAATGAACATCGTTTTAGCACGAATCGATTAAATGATTTAATGTTCAGCATAAATAGCCCTTGGCCTGAAAAAGTCATGAATTTTAAAATTGATGGATCAAAACAAATGTAATGTAATAATGCAAGTAGGAGACGATATCTTAGGTCAAAATTTGGGGTACAACAGCTGCCCCTATTTAAGTTTCTTCTATCCGGAGATATGAAGATTAAAATCTTCGTTTCGACGAGATTGAAGGTACTTAAATACATAACTACGCAAATTTATCCTAAGATGTCGTCGTCATGTTTGGTATGAATGCAGCGATCGAACTCACAGAGAAAGATATTGTGAAACGAGACAAGGTTGGGGGAATCAAACACCAACAAAACACAGCGGCATGGATTATACATTACTGGGGAAGCAAGCTATCGACTTCAAACGACAGACTCCTGACAGCGAATAAAATCGAGGGAATACAACCTCTAACCCTAACAAAAAAAGCATCTTGCATAGGCCATAACAGACCATTGATCCAAAGCAGTGAGTTCGCAACTTAAGGTCGATGGTAGACAGAGAGTATCAAATGGCTGATAATTGATCACTGAATTTTGGAGGTATAGATTCGTAACAGACTTCTCTGCTAGATTTTCAGAGATATACTCATTAATGCTGAGGTAATAAGACTGTAGATATGAAGGTTGTTCAAATAAAGAAAACTGCCATTTGTTGTCGCCCAAAGAAAATACCGATAACATACAAGCTGCTCAAATAAAGAAGCTGCCGCTTGCTGTCGTCCAAAGAAAATACCGATAACATGCAAGTTGCTCAAATAAAGAAGCTTCCGCTTGCTGTCGTCCAAAGAAAATACCGATAACATGCAAGTTGCTCAAATAAAGAAGCTTCCGCTTGCTGTATTCCAGAAAATACCGATAACATGCAAGTTGCTCAAATAAAGAAGCTGCCGCTTGCTGTATTCCAGAAAAGTAGTAACGTACTGGTAACTCATGAAGAGTTTGCTGCTTGTCGCTTTCAACAAGATAAAATGACGCACTAGTAGCTCATGAAGAACTGCTGCTCGGCGCTCTCGAAAAGATAAAATGACGCACTAGTAGCTCGTGAAGAACTGCTGCTCGGCGTTTTCGAAAAGATAAAATGACGCACTAGTAGCTCGTGAAGAACTGCTGCTCGACGTTTTCAACAAGTAAACGTACAAGTTGCTCATGGAGAGCTACCGCTTGTCGTTTTCAAAAAGTAACGTACAAGTTGCTCATGAAGAGCTGCCGCTTGTCGTTTTCAACAAGTAACGTACAAGTTGCTCATGAAGAGCTGCCGCTTGTCATTTTTCAAAAGCAATCGGGAGGAAATTGCGATGATACTGGCAGAGAATAAAATCGTCGTCAAAGAGAACCCTGAATCAATCCTTCCCGAGGAGATCAAATACTTAAATGTGCAAAATAAATGCACCCACCGTCTAGGTTGCCAATTTACTGGAGAGGATCAAAGAAATAGCCTATGCAAGAGGCAGCAACTTCATCAGAGAGAAAAACAGTCAAACAAGACTCCACCCAATGAGAAAGTAACTCAATTGGGGAATTCGTCGTATTCAGGAATGGGTAAGGTAGGCTAAACCAAAATCATCCATGAGGATTAGCTCAGTTGGGGAATTAGAAAGGAGGCGCATTTTATGCTTAAGTTGGCACTCTATTTGGGAAAGATCAAATGTGCTATTTGAAAAGATACAACCAAGGTGCAACTCGAAATCAACGGCAAATGTGGATATGCATGCTGATATGAGTGTGAATGAATGTTATGCTGACAAAACAGACAGATGAAGTATCTTGGAGATAATAAGATGTCACAGCGAAATAGATACTCGGCCAATCTTGAAAAGACGGAAGATAAACGGAACTGGAAACACACAGCGACGTCGGAGGGTATCACGCTACAAGGTCCAAGTCTTCTGAGGAGAAGAACATCCAAATCCAATCTTCTAACATCAATAGATCACGGTACGAGCCAAAATGCACCACACTTCAGAAATCGCCCAGATTGAGATAGCCAAAACAAAGCTCAACTAGAACAGTTGGGGAGTCACCAAACTTAGTACCACTAGAAACACAAGTTTACACAACCGACACCTCATGGCGATTTGAAATAAAACATGCTCGTCATGCAAGGATAAACTACTGTACTGCTTTGCATTTCATGCCTTAACCCTCCTTGGAACAAACTGTTAATATTCCTTTCGCTATCCACAACACATATTTAAAATAAGGACATTTAAGTAAATTTGTTTCAAGTATTTCCATAAAAATTAAAATTTTGCCCACAAAAGATAAGTGCTCAAACTTCATTAATAAGAGGTTGTTCGCTAACAATGCGACTCCAACGGTTTACAAAAGCTTGGGGAAATAGTACATGAAATAAAAGGTCATACAAAACAATGATCACTATTCTCCCTAACAACTTTGAATTCCAGAATGTGTTCAGATGCCGAGACTGATTTGACCAGAAACCTGCCTAAGCGAAATACTTCTTGACTGCATCGGCGTTCAAGGGACGCGGGAGGTCTTCACCATCCATATTGGTGAGAATCATGGCACCTCCAGAGAAAACTTTCTTAACAACATACGGTCCTTCATAGTTCGGGGCCCATTTGCCCCTAGAATCAGGTTGGAAAGATAATATCTTCTTGAGCACAAGGTCACCTTCTCTGAACTCGCGCGGTCGAACCTTCTTATCAAAAGCCTTCTTCATTCTCTGTTGATACAATTGACCGTGACACAAAGCTGTCAATCTCTTTTCTTCGATTAAATTCAACTGATCGTATCTACTTTGACACCATTCAGCCTCAGAAAGTTTAGCTTCCATCAACACTCTCAGAGACGGAATCTCAACCTCCACGGGGAGTACTGCTTCCATACCGTAAACTAGGGAGAAAGGGGTCACTCCCGTTGAAGTTCGAACCGAAGTACGGTACCCGTGTAAAGCAAACGGAAGCATTTCACGCCAGTCCTTATAAGTTACCACCATCTTCTGGACAATCTTCTTGATGTTCTTGTTAGCAGCTTCAACAGCCCCATTCATCTTCGGTCTGTAAGGAGAGGAATTATGATGTTCGATCTTGAACTCTTCACAAAGCTCCTTCATCATCTTGTTATTCAAATTCGACCCATTATCGGTGATGATCTTGCTCGGGATACCGTACCGACAAATGATCTGATTCTTGATAAATCTGACTACCACCTGTCTGGTTACATTAGCATAAGATGCTGCTTCCACCCATTTAGTAAAATAATCAATCGCTACCAAGATGAAACGATGACCATTTGAAGCTTTGGGTTCAATCATCCCAATCATATCAATGCCCCACATAGAGAAAGGCCAAGGTGAAGATATAACATTGAGGAGGGTCGGCGGCACGTGCATCTTGTCCGCATAAATCTGGCATTTATGACATTTCTTCACATATTTGCAGCAGTCGGATTCCATTGTCATCCAATAGTAACCAGCTCTCAACATCTTTCTAGCCATTGCATGTCCATTGGCATGAGTGCCAAAGGATCCTTCATGTACCTCTTGCATCAGCATGTCTGCTTCACGTCTGTCTACACATCTGAGCAAGACCATGTCATAATTCCTCTTATACAACACCTCTTCATTTAGAAAGAACTGTTTGCTAATCTTCTCAATGTCTTCCTATCTTTACTGGATGCCCCAGGCGGGTACTCATGAGTTTGAAGAATACGTTTGATGTCATAGAACCAAGGTTTGTCGTCGGTGACCTCTTCCACTGAGAACACATGAGCAGGTCTGTCGAGGCGCATAACCCGGATTGTAGGCACATCATTCCAATCATTCACTTGAAACATTGAAGACAAGGTAGCCAAAGCATCAGCCATATGATTCTCATCTCTAGGGATGTGATGTAATTCCACTTTGTTGAAGAAAGTTAACAATCTTCTAGCGTAGTCTCTGTAAGGGATCAAACCAGGATGACGAGTCTCCCATTCTCCTTTGATTTGATTAATCACCAGTGCCGAATCTCCATAAATATCAAGAATTTTAATCCTAAAGTCCACTGCTTCTTCGAGACCCATAATACATGCCTCATATTCCGCCATGTTGTTCGTGCAGTCAAACTTCAGTCTTGCCGTGAACGGGATATGAGTACCTCGGGGAGTAACGATGATTGCCCCAATTCCATTTCCATAGGAATTCACAGCTCCGTCAAATATCAAACCCCAACGGGATTCAGGATCAGGTCCCTCTTCAGGTAACGGCTCTTCACAATCCTTAGCTTTCAAGTACATGACATCTTCATCTGGGAAATCAAACTTGATGGATTGATAATCTTCAATCGGTTGGTGAGCCAAATGATCGGCTAAAATACTCCCTTTGATTGCTTTCTGAGTGTGATACTCAATGTCATATTCAGATAACAACATCTGCCAACGGGCTATCCTTCCAGATAAGGCGGGCTTCTCAAAGATATACTTGATTGGGTCCATTTTGGAGATCAACCAAGTAGTGTGATTAATCATATACTGGCGCAGACGGCGAGCAGCCCAGGCTAAAGCACAACAGGTTTTCTCAAGCAATGAGTACCGAGACTCACAGTCTGTGAATTTCTTACTCAGATAGTATACCGCATGTTCCTTCCTTCCAGTCTCGTCTTGCTGACCAAGCACACATCCCATGGAGTCTTCCAATATAGTCAAGTACATAATCAAAGGTCTTCCTTCCACCGGAGGAATCAAAATGGGAGGTTCGAGCAAATATTCCTTGATGCTATCAAAAGCTTTCTGACAATCTTCTATCCACACACATCCTTGGTTCTTGCGGAGAAGTTTGAAAATCGGCCCACAGGTAGCAGTCATATGAGATATAAATCTAGAAATGTAGTTCAGTCTCCCAAGGAATCCTCTTACTTGTTTTTCTGTCTTGGGTGCGGGCATTTCCCGAATAGCTTTGACTTTATCAGGATCTACTTCAATACCTTTCTGACTGACAATGAAACCCAAAAGTCTTCCAGAACGAACGCCAAAAGTGCACTTATTGGGATTCAGACGGAGTTTGTACTTCCTCAAACGCTGGAATAACTTTAACAAATGCTCCAAGTGATCTTCCTCAGTCTGCGATTTGGCGATCATGTCATCCACATACACTTCGATCTCCTTATGCATCATGTCATGGAACAAAGCAGTCATGGCCCTTTGGTATGTTGCACCAGCATTCCTCAAACCAAACGGCATAACCCGATAACAAAAAGTTCCCCACGGTGTAATGAAAGCGGTCTTCTCCATATCTTCCGGCGCCATCTTGATTTGATTGTAACCGGAGAAACCATCCATGAAAGAAAAAACTTTGAACTTGGCGGTACTGTCGACCAATACGTCAATATGAGGTAATGGGAAATCATCCTTCGGACTAGCTCTATTCAGATCTCTGTAGTCTACACACATCCGAACTTTGCCATCTTTCTTTGCAACAGGCACTATATTGGCTAACCACTGAGGATAGACCGACGTAACAAGGAAACCTGCATTGATCTGCTTCTGAACTTCCTCTTTAATCTTGTCAGCCATGTCAGGACGAGTCCTTCTCAACTTCTGCTTGATCGGTGGACACTCGGGTCTCAACGGTAAACGATGCTCCACAATGTCGTTGTCCAACCCTGGCATATCTTGGTAGGACCAAGCAAACACGTCAACATACTCTCTGAGAAGCTCCAACATTTTCTCCTTAACTTCCGGGATAAGCAATGCTCCGACTTTGACTTCCTTTCTATCCTCTTCATCACCTAAGTTGACCAACTCTACAGGTTCTTCAAATGGTTGAATGATCTTCTCATCCTGCTCAAGCAAACGGGAAATCTCAACAGGAACCTCTTCATCATCCCCTTCTTCGGCTCTGGACACAGGGAATTCAAAGTTGGGAGAGGGCATAGGATCATTGTTTTCGATGGTTAAGTCATGAAGTAATCTGCACACATGATTATGCTTTATTTTAGAAATCGATTTGTGCAAATAAAACAAAATGTTCTTAATTAATTTTCATTATTATTTCCCGAAAAAGTGAAAAATAAAACAGCAGTGGACAAAATAACATTTTTATTCATTAAAGGGGAAATACTTGAAACAGAAAGCCCAGACATTTCTCTTTTGCCTTGGGCAGAGCAAAAGGAGTTATTTTTCATAGCCCGACACAAAATACGTTTCGCCTTGGGCAGAGCGATTTTTCAAAAGGAAAATAAACAAAACATTACTCGGAAATATGCATAACCACAGGAATATCAACAGCTATCCAGTTTTGGCAAGCCAATCCAGGCGTCACAAGCATGGGCAAATCCTCCTTGGAATCATCATCTATGATAGCATCAACTTCAGGATGCACAAACCCTGCACTTCGGAAGACCTCTTGAATTGGACGAACAACCACCTCCTTCTTGACCCTTGCAGATATTGGATGAAAACCCAAACCTTCCCCAGACTTGTTCTCGGGTAACGTCAACACCTGGCCCCATCCTTCGGCCGAACCACTTTCCACCACTCGCCGTGCATCCTCAAAAGAAGAGATGGATGCCCCTTGCTTCTTCACTGTATTCTTAGCAACAGATAGGCCCTGAAACTGGGTCCCGACATCCTCGTCAGCATCAATAAAAGAAAATGATGATAAATGACTTACCACCATGGCCTGCTCTCCCCCAATCATCACTAGCTTCCCATGTCTCACAAACTTTAATCTCTGATGGAGCGTGGAGGTGACTGCCCCGGCATCATGGATCCAGGGACGACCCAATAAACAACTGTAGGCAGCACGGATGTCCATCACTTGGAAAGTGATTTGAAAAGTATGGGGACCAATCACTATGGGAAGATCCACTTCACCAATGACTGTCTTCCTGGAACTATCAAATGCTTTAACAATTACTCCACTAGGCCTCATAGGAGCACCTGGATATGAAAGTCGAGACAACGTGGTCTTGGGCATCACATTCAACGACGAGCCCGTATCCACCAACACGCTTGATAAGGTATCGTTTCCACAACTTACTGAAATGTGCAGAGCCATATTATGGTTTCTCCCCTCCTCTGGGAGTTCTTCATCACTGAAACCCAAGTTGTTACACGAGGTTATATTTCCCACAATCCCATCAAACTGATCAACTGTCACATCATGGTCTACGAACGCCTGGTCCAAGACCTTCATCAAGGCCTCTCTATGTGCACCGGAATCTCTCAATAAGGCAAGCAAGGAAATCTTGGAAGGTGTTTGCAGAAGCTGGTCCACAATCTTATACTCGCTTCTTTTGATAAGCTTTAAGATCTCATCTTCTTCAGGGTGAGGGATAGGTTCACTGGATCGGCCTATCTCAACCCTTGGTTCACCATTTCTTACAGGAATTTCCGCCGGCATGGGCCTCCTAACTTGAACTTCTGGTCTTCTCGACGGTACTGCGGCAAAAACACGCCCACTTCTTGTCACTCTACTTACATCGACAATATTAACAAAAGACGGTCTGGTTGGTATGGGGACCTCTACCCCATTCTCGATCATGGTGGAGTTATACTTGTACGACACGGCTTGGTCTGAGCTGTAAGGCGTAGGGCCAGGTGGGTAAATAATCAAAGGATCAACAGCCGCAGTCTGGCTGTTGTAAGCAATCTCTACTGATTCTGGCAAATTAAATTGTGGGGTGATAACATTCACTTCATCTTCAGGATTTCGGTCATAGGTAATAGTGATAATTCTATGATCTAGCAACTTCTGAATGTCCTCCTTCACAATAGGACAATCATCTTCTCTTGAACAAAACTCACAAACGTCATAATCATGTTGGTGCCTAACAAAGGCAAGTCTTCTCAAACTCTGATGTAACCCGATCAATGATTCTCTGATGTGCTCGACTTGAAAAACTTGGAACTTCCCCGGACAACCTTCCACCATATTCACAGAGGCTGCCCCATGTCGGGGCAAAGGGTTATCTCTGACATTTGGATTAACATCCTTAAAAGACAAGATGCCATTCTTAATTAACCTCTGCACGTCCGCCTTCAAAGCAAAGCAATTCTCAAGGTTGTGCCCCGGCGACCCTTGATGATATTCACAGAATTGATCCGCCTTGTACCACGGAGAAGCACTGTTCGGTGCGACAGGAGGTGGCTTTGTTGTGATGAGATTCTTTCTAATGAGAGCAGGGAACAATTCAGTATACGTCATAGGAATGGCATCGAACTGCGGTTTCCTGGGCGAACGGTTCTGATTGTTGAACGGATAAGCTTGTTGTCGAGGCTGCTGCTGAAAAGGCCGTGGTTGAGTTGGCGGAATCTGATGAGATGGGGCTATCAAAGCTGGGCGGACAGCCGGAGTGACTGCCGCAACGTGAGAGTAACCTCTCCTAGGCCTACCTGGAAACAAAGCACTGACATCTTGCTCTTTTCTTTTCGGGAAAACACCTCCGAACTTCTTCGCACTGCTAGACGGACTCCCTTCTTTAACCAGACGCCCTTCGCGAATTCCTTCCTCTAATCGCATGCCCATGCTCACCATTTCGGTAAAGTCACTGGGTGCGCTGGCTATCATTCTCTCATAGTAAAAGGACCCCAAAGTCTTCAAAAATATCTTAGTCATCTCTTTCTCCTCAAGAGGTGGATAGATTTGAGCAGCAATTTCACGCCACCTCTGGGCGTACCTTAAAAGATTCTCGGTCTCTCTGCGACATTGCCCGGAGTTGATCCCTGTCCGGCGCCATGTCAACGTTGTACTTGTACTAATGGACAAAGGCTTCACTAAGATCGTTAAAGTTGCGGATTCGAATGCTGTCTAAACCCATATACCACTTTAGAGCAGCACCCGTCAAGCTGTCTTGAAAATAATGAATCAACAAATCATGATCATTGGAGTACGTCGACATCTTCCTCACGTACATTGTCAAATGGCTTCTAGGACACGAATCACCCTTATATCTCTCAAAGTCTGGCACTTTGAATTTCGCTGGAATCTTGACATTCGGAACTAAACAAAGGTCATGCGTACTCTTCCCAAACAAATCCTTCCCTTTCAATGCTCTAAGCTCCTTCTGCATTTCCTGGAACTGATCCTGAAATTCTTCCATTCTATCAAAAAGACCCAAACTTTCAGCGGGCTCGGCAGGATAAACTGGTTCATTCAAGTATGGTACTGAGTGGACCACAGGAGCAACGGTCGTCATAACTGGTTGCGAAAAAGGTGTTACAGACGAAATTACTGGTGGCATGGCAGTTGTCTCTGGTTGAGGAAGAGACAATGCAGACTGAAATATAGGTTGTACGGTAGGCTGATACCCCTCTGGCACAAAGTTGTAAGGCATTCCCTACGGAAAACCTTTCGGCATCTGATGTTGAAGCGGAGAGTTGATTTGAGTTGCGGAGGCAGGAACTGTAACAATTTCGGAAACCACTGGAGTTGAAGTCTGAATCTCGGCAGCCGTAGTCGATGGCTGATTCTGAACAGCCACCAAACTTTCCACCAACGCTGTTAACTTTTCCATCTCGGCACGAAGTGTAGCAACTTCCCCACGAAGCTCGTGATTTTCCTGTTCCAAATCTTCCATTTTCCTTTGACGATTGGCCCGAGTGTCGTATTGGTGAGACAGCTTGACAACCTTCGGTGGAAAAAGAACAAGAATGAGACTCTAGAAAACATGTGATGTGGAATGTGAAATGATGCATGATGGCGATGCAAATGATGACTCATTTTAAAAGTTTTTCAAGGAACTTTAGTAACTTTGCATACATCAATGGTAAAGGAATTTAGAACAACAAAAACTCAATCCGTTAATCGAAAGCGATAAATTACAACTTACAATTTGGAATAGTAAATTACAACTTTGGGATAACAAATCCACTAATGAAAGCAATAAATCACAACTTGCAACATGAAAACCATAATAAAATGATAAATTACATTTTTGAAGCAAGAAAGCAGTAAATTACAACTTGGAGCATGAAGCCCAAAATAATACAATAAATTACAACTTCAGAGCATGAAGCCCTTAATAAAACAACAAATTACAACTTCGGAGCATGAAGCCCTTTTACATGGTTTTACAAAATGACATCAATAAAATAAACTAAAGCTAAAGCTTACTCGGAATCCTCAGATGACGGACCAAACACCAGCTGTAATCGGAGCTTCCTGATCTTTTCTTCGTAAAAGTCTTCCATATCTTTCTTTTCCGCTATCAGTCGATCGATGATTTCTTCCTGTGGATTAGGAACAAGAGCCACGCTTACTGAACATTCCCTTTTCCTTTTCCTTTCACTCGCGTACTTCTTCAGCAAGGCATCTTTCTGACGAAGCTTTTCATCGTGGTCAACGAACCGGCCGTCTTGAATAAGCAACAACTCCTTCTTTTCTTTCAGCTGTCGAGTCAGGACTCGATTCTCATATTCAGACATATGGTACTTTTCCTTCCAAGCATCCCTCTCGGATTTCATCCTACCCAGGTTTCCTTGATATTCTCCTACATCCGCGATAGGGATAACAACTGATGATGGTGCGATGGCAGGGAACAAAGGTTTCTCAAGTTTATATGGCATCTTGAGAGCACAAGCCCTAGCACGGACCCATTGCAGGTAAGGTTCCAAAGAGACGGCCCCTCTATGTCCCAGCATATCTCTCCCTTTCTTGTGGATATGGCGCCAAGCTCCTTCAATCTCCCTCTTAGCAGCCTGATGATCTTGTCCTTCCTGAAGAAAGAAACCACTCACATGGATACTGTTCGGCTTATCTCTCATCGGGTACCCGAACTGACGGCGCGCTAGAACAGGGTTGTAGTTGATTCCACCCCTCGTACCAAGAAGAGGTACGTTGGGAAAAGCACCACAGCTGTCAATGATCTCCACGTCATGGTAAACTCGATTGTACCAGTCAATATCGAAATGAGTGAGAGCCATAATCTTTGGCGCCCAACGCGGTTCCCTCTCAAGATCCCAGAAAGCATCGGACCCAGGTAAATGCGAGACGTACCACTGATACAGCAACGGCACACAACAGATAATCATCCCTCCTTGACAAGAGTTTCGAAGATGGATAGAGTAATACGTGTCCCCTAGCAGCGTAGGGACCGGATTTCCAATCAGGAAAACTCTGATGGCATTGACATCCACAAATTTATCAACGTTAGGGAATAAGAAAAGACCATACGCGAGTAGAGCAAACACGTCCTCGAAGGCAACGGTATCCTTTGTATCAGCAAAGTAACGAGCTTTCTTCAACAGAAACTGCGCCGGCAAACCCCGGATTCCCCCTTTCGTAGTCATATTCTCCTCTATCTCTGACTTCTTCAGGTGGGTGATGGTTGCTATCTCATGGGATTTAGGCCCCTCTTCTAATCCGGAAAAAGGAACACGGTCGACGATCGGCAAACCAAGAATATAGGAGTACTCCTCTAAAGTATGCATCAACTGATAATCCGGGAAGGTGAAACATCGGTACAGGGGATCATAGAACTGAACCAACGTGTTGAGGATGCCTTTCTTCATCTTGCGCTTCATGAGCGGTACGATGGACCCATATTTCTTCTGAAAATCTGTCGGACTCTCTATCTTCGGAATCAAACTCTTCAGTTCTTCAATTTCGGGCTCCTTGAAGCTAAAGCTTCGAGTATTTCTCCTTCCAAATTCCATAATACCCTAAGACGTTTGCAAAAATCAATCCAAAGTTCCTTGAAAAACGAGTTTTTTACAAAGATGCATGAATGAATGATAGTGCAACAGTCACACATAAATTTGCAAACATGGGGTTTAAAGGTTCAACGTTCAGCATGGAGTCGAGGGTAAAGGCCACCCAAAGGTATGTACTAACGTTTCGATCACACCTGTAAGACAAGGTTCTAAGAGTTCCCAGAGTCTACATCTCTCTTTCGGATATTACCAACGTCTTGATTACTCAATAATTAGCAATATTCTCAAGAGAAACTCGTCCGAGCGTAACATCGCGTGACAACTACTTCCGAATTACTCCGTTATAGTCTCCGCGCTACACCTAAAAAGGTCAAGATGGGTTAGGGTTCTACGGTCCTCAACTTCTCGGGCTCCTAGGTCGAAAATAATAATGTCTTCCCGATTACTCGGTAAACAAATATTAAGTTCAAGAGGGCCTTCCATTGAGTGGGGGATCTCATGCCTCCTTCTTCGGGATTACTCCCTCAAAGTTAACATGACTATACCGCCCGTCCTATTCCTTAAGTGTTACTTAATCCGGGTATAGGATTCGTCCTTTGCAAAAAAACCAAACACCCCAATTTAAACACATAATCAAACAAATCAAATAATAGTAAAACAGATAAGACAAATTAGGCTTAACCCACTTAGGGATGGACCAGCAAGAGGTCAATCAGTCCCCAACAGAGTCTCCAATTCTGTAGCGATAAAAAATGTAGCAGGGTAAATCGGAGATCGAATTATTGATTAATTCGTCTCGCAAAAGCAAGAGTCGCCACCGCGCTTTATTATTTCCAAAGGAAAAGGGAAAAGAGCGAAATAAAACCCTAAATATGCAATGTAAACAATAATAAAATACAAAGCGTTTTTGAAAAGAGATCTTATGGTTCGGGGGTTGGTTATACAATGGGAAGGTACTAGCACCCAATGTATCTATAGTACTCTATAGGAACCTTTTGAAATATCTGTTTATTAAAATTGTTCGCTTGATTGAAAATAAATCGTTTTGGCCGAAAAGGGATACGGACGGGGTTTTGGAAGATACGACGACCTAATGTCGAAGTTTTTGCTTAAAAGGTATAAGTCTTGAAGAGGTTGAAATCTTGATGGAAGGTGAATGTTTGAGGAAAAATTATCCTAAGTTTTAACGAAATGCGAAAATTTGCGCAGTTAGGTTTGAAGACATGAAGTCAACAAATTTACTGTTTTTCCCTTTGGATTTAAACATAAACCAAATAAACAAAAATACACGAACAAAAATATGCGAATAACGATTAATAGCAATAATCTAAATGATGGAATAAAAGATGCGAACAATGCGTTTTTATGATTTTTTTGTTTAATGTTAACGGGAAGAAAGTATTTTAATATTTTTACGCATTTTTTGATAAGGATAAATCAAAAGAATTATTTAATGAGGACGTGACATTTTTTAGTTTTAAGTTATTAAGTTTTTTATATTTTTGATATTAATATTAAGATAATAAAAATATTTTTTAGTTTTTCTATTCTTATGCCTTTTATTATAAAAAAGTATTACTTTAGGAATTCTTTAGATTAAATTAAAACTCAATATTACTAACTAAAATCTAATTTTTTTTTAAAAGATATTAAGATTATTAAATCTTGAAAGTTTGAATTAATAAAATGGTCCATTATTAAAAAAGCTTTAGATTATATCTTTTATTTTTGGTTAACTAAACTACAATTAAAACTAATAAGATTTTAAGAGGATAATCAAAATAGAAAGAAATGAGTTAATAAGAGGTGTATAAATAAGTCAGAATGGGCTAGAAGGTTGGGATAAGGCCCAAGGCGAAATGAAGACAGGGGGGGGGGGGTGCACAAAGGATTCGTGGGCTTAAGCTGGGAGTAAGGGTGGTCCAATAGATAATACAGCATTAGGGTTAAAAAAATGTTTAACACAAATTGGGATTAGGGTTTGTCTTATGGGCAGAAACGGCGCTCTCTCTTCTTCATGATCTTCATCTTCTTCGCCCTGCTTCTTCATCCTCGCCACCGGACTTGATGTTTCCTCTTCGCCACGGCCACCCACTCTTGGCTCTTCTTCCCTCCACTGAGCAAGAAACGAGACGGCTAGGCGGAGACGGTAAGAACGCGTTTGATTCATTAACACTCGATTCGGGTTTTTTTTGCATGTTGATTCGATGATTTATGTTATGTTTGATCTTGATTGATTCTTATATTGATTGTTCATGCTGATTTGAGGGCATTCGAAGAAATGAAAAAAGAGAAGAGAGTTACCTAGGTGGAGACGGAGGAGGAGGCTAGGGAGTGACGGAGGCCGGACGGCGGGGAGATGGCAAGCGTGCACAGCGGTGACTGGTATTTATGATTTTTCTTCTTTGTGGCCTCGGTACTGTACTGTATTTTTCCTCTTTGAATGGGTTACTACACTTGTTCTTCTTCTTCTTGCTTGAATGTGATGTTGCTCTTGGTTTTGTTGAAACTGATACTGCACTTCTGTTTTCTTCTTCTTGCTTGAACGTGATGTTGTATGATGATTTCGTTTTTTCTCTCTTTGAATGGATTACTGCACTTGGTATGTTGGTCTGAATAATGATTTTTGAACGAAGTGGGCTTGAGGAATACGCTTTGAAAAGGCCAATGATGTTGACACTGAGGCCAAACCGGTTGCCTTTCAGGTCTTGGATTAAGGAAATTCAAGCTCGAACAACAATTTTGACATGGTGATGAATGTAAGGATTTTGTGTGGTTTGGACGAATTGATGGAACTTGGGGGGATAAGTTGGCTAGGCCATATTGATGGTTGTGTGAATTTGTGTTTTTGTGAGATTATTTGTATGTTTTTCTGATAACAGGATGATGATGTTGGCTTTAATGGCTCAATCGATTTTTGCAAAGCTTGGCCATAAGGTTTTGGAAGTGGTTTTTTGACAGTATGGGTGATTATGCAGGTTGCTAGCTTTGTGTGTTTTTTTGGAGAACTAAAATCCCTAAGTTTTTTTCTTGGAGGCTTGGATATATGTTCTACTGTCTTATTGGTTTTCTTTTGTTATGTATTATAACAACTCCTTCCCTCTTCTTTTCGCTACAGGCCAGAAATTCAAAAGTGCTTTGGGATTTCCCTGAGCATTCTGCACTACTGTCCCTCCAATTTGTTTCTATTCTTCTTTTGTGTTATTATTTTTACTGGCTATATTTGGTTTGTCTTGTATAACCTCTTTCTGCCTATGCTAAGCCTGCAAATCCCACACTTCTCCCTCTCTTTTTTTCTCTCAGTATGGCTTTGATAAAAAAGTGATAAGCTGTACATTTTTTCTGAAATTGCAATGGCCAGAAAATGATGAAAACGGAACTTTTATATTGCTTGCAAATATGGTCAAACTGCATGTTTTCCTTTTAATACAAAAGTTGTTTTGTTTTCTGCTGTGTAGGCAATGGTTCACGTAAGCATGCTTGCATATGTAGTTACTGCATGGTTTTTGTATGCTTATGCTGTATGCTTCTTTGAAATTGCATTTGGGATTTTAAACAAATGTAATTAATTTAAACATGCAGTTTTTTTTGGAAAACATAAATTTGTGCACATGTTTTAAAATTCCTTTCTTTTTTGTGAACCGGGAGCAATCCCGTGATTTGCAAAAAAGAATAACTGATTCCGGCCATTGCATTTAATGATGAACTTTTAAATAATTTCTTTTTATTCATTTATTCGAATTCTAATTTCTTTCTTTTTAATTGTGCAGGTAACATCAATTAAGCGGACAAACGCGTTGGATCGGAATTTTTAGAATTAGGATAGATTAGTTTTTTTATTTCATTTTTAGTTTTTTTTGTCAATTTATTATTGTAATTTATTGTAATAGATACAATGTTTACATAATAAACGTACAATTGGAAAAATGAATAAAAGAACTATTTGCCAATTAAATTCTTCTTTCCTTTTTATTATTTATTTATCGCTTACAATTCTCCAAATGAATAATAATTGAAAACAAATTTTCAATTACCTACATTCAAAATAATAAACAGATAAATAATAATTATCATTGATCAACTAATATCCTTAATTATTTAATTCATCATTCAGGACTAAATTATAATAATTAAAACAGGGTTTCAATTATTTAACTTAGAGTGACAAATGATTAAACAATCGTTATTGACCAACGAACTTTTCCGAATGCTTATTATATTATTCATAAACCTTTAAATTATATAATAACTAAGAATAAATTCCAGTTACTTAAATTTAAGATAATGAGTAATAAATAAATACTGTCTGCACAATTAATGCGCCTCTTCTCTGATGTTCATTTTATTATCTATACATCTTTAAACTACATAATAATCAAAAATGAATTTCAATTATTTAAATTTTAGATAATAAATAATTAATGAACATCGTTTTAGCACGAATCGATTAAATGATTTAATGTTCAGCATAAATAGTCGTTGGCCTGAAAAAGTCATGAATTTTAAAATTGATGGATCAAAACAAATGTAATGTAATAATGCAGGTAGGAGACGATATCTTAGGTCAAAATTTGGGGTACAACAAGGAGTGCAACATATAAGATTCATCAAGTGATTTTGAATTGTGGTGATTGTATCTTCTCTTAAAAACTTTGCAAAATTAATTTCATATCCTAGTTCTAGATTCTAGAATTGGGGGTAGAGTAGCCCACACGAGGACGTCAGGGTGAACTGCCTTAACAAATACCGTGTCCATTTTAGTTTTCTACATTTGATTTATATCTACTTAAATTTGTGAGTTATCAACTTTCTCATTCATACAAGATAACTGTAGTGATAAACTAAAATTTAAAACTCACATAGCGTTCATTCGAATCGCTATAATCACTATAATTTGAGTATAACCAAACCTTGTGTAGTACGTACACCAAGTGTTTGGTGAATTTACAACTCACAATTTTGGTTTATCTTCTCCGCAACAAATTGGTAATAACTTACACCTTGTTAAACTTGCTAAAGCGATTCGTCATATTCATTCTTGATTGTGATTATATTCTCATCATTTTCATCAAGTTGGTTCGCATATCCGATCTTTCCAATATGTAAAGTTTAGACGATCAGATTCAAGGTTGTTGCTCTCTGATAAAAACAATTTTACAAAACGCGCAAAAATTTTAAAGGGATATATTCACCCCGCCCCCCTTCTAGATCCGTCACATCGTTTAACATTTATTGTTATGCTTGTCTGTTTGAGACATATTTTATTTTGCTAAGAGTTTATAGCGGGGATTAGCTGATTTGATTTGTATGTTCGTCAGTATAGGGAAACTGAACAAACAACCAAGGTGAATACTGAGCTCGGCGACGTGAACTTCTCGCCGTGAGTTGGGTGTTCTACCATCATGGTACAAGGACGATGGATCTCGGTCGAGTTATCCATGTCGGGCTAAGGACACGCTCGTTAAAAGAGTGGAGTCTTTCCCCTTTAAAATATTTTGGGTGTTATGCTTGTGCCTAGGCATGCATACATGGTTGAGCCTGGATGAGTCTGTCTTGTTGGCGAAGGTCACAGACTGTTTAGTATTTTAATTGTAATATTGTTTTACCTTTTTAGTGTTCCATGGTCGAGCAAGTTATTTCCCTTGTAGATTTTCTAAGTAGTACGCCCTGGTCCCCGTTTTTGTGTAGACGCGATAGAGGCCTTCCCAGGTTTCTACGAGATTCTTTGCGATTTCTCTTTAAGACAAGGCTTCCGATCTCAAACTCGCATCGCATGACTTTGGTGTCATAGTGCATGGCAATTTTTTGTTCGAGAGAGGCCTCTCGTAGGGTCGCTCCTATTAGGATCTCTTCGACCAGGTCTAGTTCTTCCTGTAGGGCGACGTTTTTCATCTCCTCGTCTAGGGGAGCTTCAGTTCGCCTGGAGGGTTCTTCGATCTCTACGGGAATGAAGGCCTCTGTTTCATAAGTTAGTCAGAAAGGAGTCTCCCCGGTTGACGAGTGCACTATTGTTTGGTACCCCTAGAGTAATCCGTGTAACTCCTCGACCCATCTTTTCTTGGTTTCATCTAATCTTCGTTTGAGACCCTTGAGTATAACCATGTTCACTGAATCGGCCTGGCCGTTCATCTGGGGATGTTCGAGAGAGGCGAAGTGTTGGGTGGTGCCTAACTTGGCGACGAATTCCTGAAAGTTCTGATTTGTAAACTAGGTCCTGTTGTTGGTGACTATTGCTTGTGGGATTCTAAACCAAGCAAGGATGTTTCTTTTGTAGAAGCGAAAGACATTTTGGGAGGTAATTTTGGCCAATGCTTATGACTCTATCCATTTGGTGAAGTAGTCGACGACTACTATCAAATATTTGTTTTGATTTGTACCTACCACGAACGTAGTGAGAAGGTATAACCTCCACCAAGCAAAGGGCCAGGGAGAAGAGATGGACCTAAGTTCGTTTGGGGGAGCCAGATGCATGTCCCTGTGTCGCTGACATTTGTCACATTTCTTTTTGTGCTCTTTTGTGTCGTGCTGCATGGTGGGCCAGTAATACCCCGCTCATAGAGCTTTTCTGGCAAGGGATCTTCTGCTCAGATGTTGGCCATTTATCCTTTCATGGATCTCGAGCAAGATGTGATCCACTTCACTTTGTTCGATGCATTTGAGGAGGGGGATAAAAAAACTTGTCCTATAAAGCTTGTCGTTGACTAAGACATATGAACGTGCTCTTCGCTTGACCACCATCGCTTCCTTCGAGTCGTTGGGAAGCTATCCTCTTGTTAGGTATTTGTGTACATGGGTCATCCAGCAGTCTTTGTCTCCTATGGAGAATACTTCCAAAGTCAAGGGGGGTCTCTGGCTGCTCGATCGAGGAAGAATTTCCTGTATCACCAACTTGTTCCTCCTTTCCTCTTTGTGCTTGCTAGTTTGGATAGGATGTCTGCCCGGGCGTTATGTTCGCGGCGAACATGTTATACGTCCATGGATTTGAATTTTTCCCTCTCTTGGACCAGGGCCCAATACTCAGCGAGCTAATCGTTTTTCACTTGATATTCTCCACAGACCTGGGATGAAACGAGCTGAGAGTCGATGAAGATTTTCACCTCCTCGACTCCCAATTCTTCGGTTAGGCATAAACCTACTAAGAATGCCTCGTATTTAGACTGGTTGTTTGAGGCATGGAAATATGATGCAAGGGAGACTTTGATTAGGGTTCCTTCTTCGTTTTCCAATATAATGCCTGCATCGCTTCCTGTCGAACTGGAGGCACCGTCGACGGAAATTATTCATAGGTGCGCCCTGTACTGGGGTGTGGGCGAGGTCATTTCAGCCTCATAGTCGGTCAATGCTTGAACTTTGAAGACTTTCCTGCCTTCGTACTGGATGTCGAACTTAAAGAGTTCTAACAACCATTTCAACATTCTGCCTGCCATGTCAGGCCTACCGAGAAACTACTTTATTGGATGCTCTATTTGGATGACTATGGTATACACCAAGAAATAGTGTCTGAGTCTCCTCGCCACACTGATGAGGGTAAGGGCCACCTGTTCAATTTGCTAATATCTTACTTCGGAGCCCTGCTTGTAAAGTAGATAGGCCTTTTCCCTTTTGGGGTTTCTCTGATTAGTGTTGTGCTTATTGCTTCAGGGGTGATAACCAGATAGAGATAAAAGATTTCATCTTTCTCTGGTTGAGAAAGGATGAGCGATTGCGATAGTGCTTGTTTCAAGTGTGTGATATCTTGCATGCATTCAACCGTCCATTCGAAGGAGGCTTCCTTGCGGAGGAGTTTGAAGAAGGAGAACGTGTGTTGGGCAGATTATTCCATGAATCAAGAGAGAGAAGTGAGCATGTCGTTCAAGTTTGAATGGACTTTTTCGAAGTGGGCATTAGAAACTTAGAAAATGCTCGACATTTGTCAGGGTTTGTCTCAATCCCTCATTCTGTGAGGTAGAATCCGAGGAATTTGCCTGCATGTATGCCAAAGGTGTATTTTTCTAGGTTAAATCACATCCGGCACTTTCTGACCTGCTCGAAAAATTTCTTCAAGTGGAGGGCGTGGTTGATTTCTTCCATTGATTTGACGATCATGTCGTCCATGTAGACTTCGAGCCTGTCACCTATTTCATTACGGAAGACTTTGTTTATCATGTGCTGATATGTAGCCCCCATGTTTTTTAGGCCGAATGGCATTATGTTGTAGTTATAGTTGCCCGACTCGGTCATGAAAGCAATATATTTTTTGTCTTCTTTCGCCATTGGAATCTGGTTGTATTTAGAATATGCATCCACAAAAGATAATAATTTGAAATCGACTGAGTTGTCGACCAATTTGTCAATATTGGGGGGGGGGGGGGAATAAGCATCTTTCGGGAAAGCCTGATTGAGGTAGGTATAATCAATGCACATGCGCCATTTTCCATTATATTTCTTTACAAGAACTACATTCGAGAGCCAGATTGTGTATTGGGCTTCAAAAATAAAGTGTTCCTCTAGGAGGTCTTTTACAACTAGTTCGACAACCTTCATTTTTTTAGGGGACTGCTTTCTTCTATGCTTGGAGACCGCCTTGAGGGCATGGTCTATGGTCAGGTGATGGCATGCAATATCTGGGTCCAATATGGGCATCTCAGTTGTGCTCCAGGAAAACAGATCAACATTCTCCCTCAAGAAATATTTAAGTTGCCTCTTCGCCAAGTTTGGGAGGTCAGCTCCGATCTTTACTCCTCTAATAGGATCGTTCCCGAGGGGGATGATCTTGAAGTCTCCGTCTGAAATGGGTCGTACGAGATCTCAGAGTTCCTCGCTACTTGCAGCTAGGGATAAACCTTCGCCTTCGACTATGGGCTCTTTCCCTTTCTTCCTCTGCTCCGTGTGATCCTCTTTGGAGAAGCAACTGTCGAGGTTGATGGCATCGACCCTTGGCAGTGGCTTAGCCTCCTCGGAGTTGGAGGGTAGGGCTGCCCCAATGGTCGTTAGGGGTTGAGTGTTGATGAAACTCAGGCCCCTGCCCGAGGCTTCAAAACATCTTCTTGCCGCTTGGACATCCTCGTGGAGGGTGGCAACCAAACCCTTTGCAGTGTAGTATTTCATTTTGAGGTGTACGGTGGAGGGAAACCCAAGAAGTTCGGCCAGAGTGGGCCTCCCAAAGATACATTGATAGAGAGGTGGGCAATCCATTACCAGAAACTGAGTCTTGATGGCTCTGGCGGTCACCCCTCTTCCGAAGGTGACGATCATCTCGACATACCCCCAGGGTTTAGTACTGGCCCTGTTGAAGCCCTAGAGGTCTAAGCCCACGTATGGGGGGAGGTGGCTTTCATTCAGCTGTAGGGTAGCAAATAATTGTGTGTATATAATGTCCACCAAGCTCCCTTGATCGACCATTATACACCGAACATCAAATTTTACCATGCAAGCCTTCACGAGCAATGGGATAGTCGAGTTGGGGGCTCCACTGGTATTCCTCCCTATAGAAAGGAAGGGGATGATAGCCTCCTCGGAACTTATCCAGTGTGGCATCCATGTCAGAGTTAGCTTTGATAAGTTGCTCGAACCTCCTTTTCACGGATCCCAATGTATGCTTGTTGAATCCCCCACTGGAGATGACCATCGCAACGGGGAATGACTCCTAGGAATAGTGATAGGAGAAGTATAATGGGACGTTCTCCATGTCTGAGAAGTAGAATCTTCTGGTCGTACGATACTCATGGCGACCAGTATTATGCTGATGTCGGGGGAGTCCATCCCTTCTTCGACGCTCTTGGTTTCTAGAGCCTCCTCACATGCATACTCTTTCTTATTGAACTGCTTGAGGTGCCCATCTTGGATTAGTCTCTCGATCGTATCCTTGAGATGGATGCAATTGTTGATGTTGTGACCATGGCTTTTGTGGAACCTACAGTACTTGCTCTTGTCAGTTCCAGGCTTGGAGGGTGTCTGGTGAGAAAAGTGTACCCCGACCTATTTAAATTCAGAGTTGGCGCATTCATATATAATATGTTCTCTTGAAGTGGTCAGAGGTGTGTAGTCGTGGAACCGACCAACAACCCCCTTGTAATCTTTGGAGTCTCGGGATCTGTCTTCCCACTTTCTCTCTCTCCCAACGGGATGTCGAGGGCTCTTCGCTTCTCGAGGGTTTGGCACTCTCTCGGTGCCTTGAATCCCTAACATTGTTGGCCGCTTATTTCTCCTCGTACTGGATGTATGCTTGAGCCTTGAGGAGGAGGGAGTCGAGCGTGGATGGAGTTTCGATGCCCACAGCCATCGCGAAGTCACTGCAGAGACAAAGCTGTTGTTCAAGAAGGTACTTCTTCATTACATCAATCATTGAGACTTGTACAATTTCTTTGTTGAAGCGCTCAATTTATGCACGTAGATATTCGTCTCTATCCTGGATAATCACTTCAAGTAAAGCCTTTGATTTTGGATGCCGACGAGAGGTAGTGAAGTGCCTCGAAAATATCTTTCCCAGTTGTTTCTAAGAAGTGATAGATTCAGGGGACATGCTTTTGTACCTAGCTATGACACCTTTTTTCAGAATGTTCGGGAACAACCTACATTTGATTGTGTAACACCCATTGATTTAATTAATCATTTAATTAGATATTTTCGATTAATTTCGAATTATTTGTTGAAATCGTTGACATGTTATGTTATGTTGTGAGTTGTTGACATAAGTTGCGGTGTTGTTATTAGCCAGTTAAATTAGTTGATTAATAATATTAGTAATAATATTAGAATTGTAGAATATTAATAGTATTAGTTGTTGGGCTTGTTTTGGTAATAGACGTAGTATTAAGGGGGTGTGAATATTAGGTCCAATAGAAATAATAATATTATTGGGTTTAGTTAAATAATAGAAATTAGGTTAATTAAAAAGGGTTAAGAGAAAGAGTAGAGAAAGTGTTGTATGTGAGAAGTTACAGAGATACGAAGAAGAGGCACAAGGCTAGGTTCGATCAAAAAATCATAGAGCGACCTTTAATCCAAGGTAAGGGTAGGGTTCTAACTCTATAATGAGAATTATGATCATGTTACGTAGGAATTGGGTTGGGTAAAATTTTGTGTGTGATTGTTGTATGAACAAATTTTTGTTTGGTATCTGTGGTATTTGTGCTAACGTTTCAGTGATTCAATCGATGAATCAAGTGTTAAAATTATCATGTATTGATGTGGGTATGGTTGCTATGTTACTGAAAATATATTATTTTGGTATGCGACCTGTAATCGAAGGAAAAATTGGAAGATTTTGTGTTGGTATCAGTAACAAACTGAAGTTTGTAAAAGGCTGCGTGAAAGCATTCCGTGCCGAGGGGCACGATTAGTGTGACGAGAGGAACGGGTAATTCGGCTGGGACGGTTGTCATGAAGGGTGTGCCGAGCGGCACAGTTTGGTGGTGTGGGTGTCGAGTGGCATGTGTGTGTACTGAGTGGCACCATGGTATTCCAAAGATTAACTAAAGTAGCTGAGTTATTAATTCAATTTATTTAGCAGAGTAGGTGTACATGTAGCAGAGGTAATTGGTTGGTTAGAGTGAACAATGTTAAGAAACATAGTTAGTAAATGTTAACAGAAAATTAGTAATGAAATACAGTATAATGATAATTGTTGGTAGCAGTAATTTATGACAATAATAGTAGTAAATATTTAGCAGGAAAGATTAATGAGTTACAGAATTAGTAACTGATATGATTTTAGTTGCAGAACTAGTAGTAAATAACGGAAACCTTAGTAACTAAAATATAGTAGCACTAGAGATAATTCAAGTAGCAGGAAAATAATAGTTTCATTAATTTAGCAGAAAACTATTAATAAGGCTTATTAGCAGAATAATTTAGTAGAAGCATTTTAGTAGGACCGAGTTAATAAAATTATTGGCATGTGTAAGTGGTTGTGTTGTTGTTATTAATTGTTGAAGTTGCAGGTGATGAATTTTGTTGGGTTGCCTCTATTGATTGGAAATTATTGAGTTGTAGGCTTATGGCCAATGTTGAATTAAGTTGAATTATTGTTGCTATTGTCATTATGTTCATGTTGTTAATGCATACATAGCATATCATGTTGGAGCTGATGCTCGTTAAGTTGGTCTGGGTTGGAAAATATAAAGTTGAAGGCTTATGCCTTGTTAATGCCTCTATTAATTGGCAAGTTATAAGTTGAGATTTCTTCTCCATTGGTACCAACTGCATATGCATTGTAACGAGTCGCATGTCACGTTGCATATTTGAGTTGTTGTGTTGATGAATTAATCGTCATATTTTGTTGATATTTTGTCGTGATTGCTGTTGTTTATAAGTTGTGAAGCGGTGGTCTTGCATGAATTAATTATAATATAATGTTTATCATACATTCAATTATATTGTTAGATATCTCACCCCTTTTGTTTGAATGTTACCCCGATGTTGGTAACATGCAGGTAATCCAGAGTGAAGGCGGTTTACCTTCAGTAGTTCGAGTCAGTGTCATTACTCTGATAAGTAACACTCGGGGGGGGGGGGGGGGGGGGGGAGGGATGAATGCTTGATGTTTTATTGTTGATTATTTCATTTGATTGGACTTTAAGTTGTTGTTCGTTAAGTACTTGCTATTTGAAGTGCTTCAGTTGGACGAAGATGATATATTCTTTTAAGTTGAATATTTGATTCCGCTGCATAGTTATGAAAGTTGTTGATTTTAATAGATTAATTTATGTTGATGTTGGTTGATCCAAGTTAATGTGTTATGTATCTGTAATGAATGCCGTTGTTTTAAGTTGAAATTGTAGCATCCTGATTTAGTTGTTGAATTTTTATAACTCTGATTTTATAATAATTGTCAGGTAGAATTGGGGTGTTACAAGTTGGTATCAGAGCAAGTCGGTCCGTTCGACCAAGTTGTCGAGTCGTAGTTGTCTAACAATCGAGCACTGTTAAATTGAGTTCTAACTGTTGTTTATGTTATAGTGTTAAGTTGAGATGGCTGGAAGGAATGATGCTGCAGTTACTGCGGCTTTAGAAGCAATGTCGTATGCTATGGAGAATCAGCCGAACGCTGACAAGAATGCTGGTTCTCGTAGTTTGGCGACCTTCCAGAGGGAGAATCCGCTTACCTTCAAGGGTAAGTATGATCCTGACGGAGCGTTATAATGGTTGAAATAGATAGTGAGAATTGTCTGTGTGATGGACTGCACTCCAGTGCATAAGATTCAATATGACCCTTATATGCTAGCAGTCGAAGATGATGAATGCTGGCTAAAGACGTGTAAGAGGTTGGAAGCTGTAGGTGAAAATGTCACTTGGGCTGTGTTTCATAGGGAATTTCTGAGGAAGTATTTCCATGAAGACGTTCGTGGTAAGAAGGAAATTGAGTTCCTTGAGCTGAAGCAAGGGAGTATGTCAGTTGTTGAATATGCTACAAAGTTTGCTGAGTTGGATAAGTTTTACCCTCACTATAGCGAGGAAAATGCTGAGTTTTTAAAGTGCATTAAGTTTGAGAACAGGTTGCGCTCGGAGATCAAGAAGGAAGTTGGATACCAGAAGATTCCTGTCTTTGCTGATTTGATTGATAGTTGCAGGATCTATGAAGAGGATAATAATGCTCACTATAAGATTATCAATGAGAAGAGGGGTAAGCACCAACAGAACTGTGGTAAGCCTTACAATGCCCCAGCTGGTAAGAGTAAATAGAAAGTTGCTTAGGGTCAGAGAACTTGTGGGGGAGATGCTCCTGCTGATGTGGTTTGTTTCAAATGTGGAAAGCCTGTGCATAAGAGAAATATGTGGACTACTGAGGTGAAAAGGTGTTTTCGTTATGGCAAGACAGGAAATGCTATATATGAATACAAGCATAAAGAGATGATTGGCTTCAATTATGGTGAAGAAGGACACATTGGTAGTCAGTGTCAGAAACCAAAGAAGGCGCAAAACAGTGGAAAGATGTTTGCTTTGGATGAGTATCAGACGGCTAATAAGGACAGACTCATCAGAGGTACATGTTTCATTAATAGTACTCATTTAATTACTATTATTGATATCGGTGCTACTCGTTGCTTTATTGCTGCTGACTGTCTTGAAAGATTGGGTCTTATGTTGTCTTCTATGAATGGAGAGATGGTCGTCGACACTCCAGCCAAGGGGTCGGTGACTACTTCTTTTGTGTGTTTAAAATTCATATTGTCGATCTTAGACAGATACTTTGTCGTTGATTTAATTTGTTTGCTTCATATTAACTGTTATAACAAGTCTATAAGGTTTTCTACTTCTTAAGAGGAGGAAGATGGTCCGTTTTCTTCTAGACAGTTGAGGCAGTTGAATCAAGAAGAGGCTCAGATGTTCTAGTTGATGGCGTCGTTATCTGTCGAGAGTCAAGCTATAATCGAGGAATTGCAAGTGGTGCATGAATTTCCTGAAGTTTTCCTGATGAAATTCCTGAAGTACGGCCAAAGAGAGAATTCGAATTTGCTATTGATCTTGTACCTGGTACAAGACCTGTTTCTATGGCACCATACAGAATGTTTGCATCTGAATTGTCAGAATTAAAGAAGAAATTGGAAGAGTTACTTGTAAAGAAATTTGTAAGACCAAGTGTATCACCGTGGGGAGCTCCAACGTTGCTAGTAAAGAAGAAAGATGGAAGTATGAGACTTTGTGTTGATTATAGACAATTGAATAAATTAACCATTAAGAACAAGTATCCACTTACAAGAATAGATGAATTGATGGATCAATTAGTGGATGCTCGTATGTATAGTAAGATTGATTTGAGGTCGGGCTACCATCAGATTAAAGTGAAGGATAAAGATATCCAGAAGACGTATTTCAGAATGCATTATGGACATTATGAGTATTCGGTGATTCCTTTCGGTGTTACTAATGCGTCAGGAGTATTCATGGAGTATATGAACCGTATCTTTCATGCTTATTTGGATCAGTTTGTAGTGGTGTTCATTGATGACATTTGGATTTACTCTAAATCGGAGGAAGAACATGCAGAACACTTAAGGATAGTATTGCAAGTCTTGAAAGAGAAGAAGTTGTATGTCAAGCTGTGTAAGTGTGAATTTTGGTTAAAGGAGGTTAGTTTTCTTGGTCATGTGATCTCAGGTAGTGGCATTATTGTAGATCCGTCTAAAGTAGATGTTATGTTGCAATGGGAAACTACGAAGTCGGATATCGAGATTAGAAGATTTTTGGGATTAGATGGTTATTATAGAAGGTTTATTGAAGGTTTTTCTAAGTTGGCACTTCCGTTGACTAATTTGACTTGTAAAGGTAGAGCTTTTGTATGAGACGTTCAATGTGAAGAAAGTTTTGCAGAATTGAAGAAGAGATTGACATCGACTCCGATTTTGACATTACCTAACCCAGGACAACCTTTTGTGGTATATTGTAATGCTTCTAAGATGGGTTTAGGAGGTGTGCTTATGCAGAATGAAAAGGTAATTGCTTATGCGTTAAGGCAGTTGAGGACTCATGAAAAGGACTATCCTACGCATGATTTAGAGCTTGTTGCAATTGTTTTTATGTTGAAGATTTGGAGGCATTATTTTTATGGTTATAGATTTGAAGTATTTAACGACTATAAGATTTTAAAGTATCTATTTGATCAGAAGCAATTGAATATGAGACAACTAAGATAGTTGGAGTTGTTAAAGGATTATGATTTCGGTTTGAATTATCATCCAGGAAAAGTGAATATGGTGACTGATACGTTAAGTCGAAAGACTTTACATATGTCTTCAATGATGGTTAAAGAGTTGGAATTAATTGAACAATTCAGAGACATGAGCTTAGTTTGCAAGGTGACGCCGCTGAGTGTTATGTTGGGTACATTGAAAATTAAAATTAATTTTTTAGATAATATCAGAGAAGCTCAGAAGTTGGATGTAAAATTGGTAGATTCGATGGTTGGGATCGATCAATCGGAGAATAGTGATTTTAATTTAGATGCGCAAGGTGTGTTGAGATTCTATAATTGAATCTGTATTCCTGATGTTGCAGAGATGAAGAAAGTGATTCTTGAGGAAGGTCATAGAAGCAAGTTAAGAATTCATCCGGGAGCTACATAGATGTATCAGGATTTGAAGAATTTGTTTTGGTGTTCTTGAATGAAGAGTGATGTGACTCGGTTTGTGTATGCATGTTTAACTTGTTAGAACTCGAAAGATGAACATCAGAAGCCTACAGGGTTGATGCAACCGTTAGATGTTCCAGAATGGAAATGGGGTAGCATTTCGATGGACTTTTTAATAGGACTACCTAATACTTCAAGAGGACATGATTCGATTTGGGTGATTGTTGATAGGATTACAGAGTCGGCTTATTTTATTCCTATTAGCATCAGTTTTCCAGTATCAAAGTTGGCAGAGATTTACACTTGTGTAATTATAAAGTTGCATGGTGTTCCTTTGTGTATTGTGTCAGATAGAGATCCAAGGTTTACGTCTGATTTTTGGAAGAGTCTGTAAGAAGCGTTGGGTTCTAAGTTGAGGTTGAGTTCGGCGTATCATCCTCAGACGGATGGTCAGACAGAGAGGATTATTCAGTCATTAGAAGATTTGTTGAGAGCATGTGTTCTTCAGCAGGGAGGTTCGTGGGATACTTATCTTGCATTATTAGAGTTCACTTATAATGACAATTACCATTCTAGTATTGAGATGGCACCTTTTGAAGCATTGTATGGTCGAAGATGTAGAACTTCTTTATGTTGGCATGAATCTAGAGAAAGTGTAGTGCTTGGACCCGAACTTGTTCGTGAGACTACTGAGAAGGTGAAGTTGATTTGAGAAAAGATGAAAGATTCCCAAAGTAGATAGAAGAGTTATCATGACAAGCGGATGAAAGATTTATAATTTCAAGCAGGTGACCATGTGTTTTTGAGAGTTACACCTGTGACTGGTGTTGGGCGAGCATTGAAGTCTAAGAAGCTCACTCCTTGTTTTATTGGTCCGTATCAGATTTCAGAGAGAGTTGGAAAGGTTGCATATAGAGTGGCTTTATCGCCTAATATTTCGAATTTGCATGATGTGTTTCATGTGTCACAACTCTGGAAGTATATTTCAGATCCATCTCATGTGATTCATATTGATGATGTGCAAGTACGAGATAATCTTACTGTGGAGACGATGTCTGTATGAATCATGGATCGTGAAATGAAGATTCTAAGAGGCAAGGAGATTGCTTTGGTGAAAGTAGTCTGGCTAGGATCTTCCAGAGAAAGCATGACATGGTAGTTGGAAAGTAAGATGCGGGACCCCTATCTTGAGTTGTTTGAACAAGGTAAATTTTCGAGGACGAAAATATTCTAAGTGGAGGAGAGTTGTAATGCCCGTTGATTTAATTAATTATTTAATTAGATATTTTGATTAATTTCAAATTATTTGTTGAAATCATTGACATGTTATGTTATGTTGTGAGTTGTTGACATAAGTTGCAGTGTTGTTATTAGTCGGTTAAATTAGTTGATTAATAATATTAGTAATAATACTAGAATTGTAGAATATTAATAGTATTAGTTGTTGGGCTTGTTTTGGTAATAGACGTAGTATTAAGGGGGTATGAATATTAGGCCCAATAGAAATGATAATATTATTGAGTCTAGTTAAATAATAGAAATCATGTTAATTAAAAAGGTTAAGAGAAAGAGTAGAGAAAGTGTTGTACATGAGAAGTTACAGAGATAAGAAGAAGAGGCACAAGGCTAGGTTCGATCAGAAAATTGTAGAGTGACCTTCAATCCAAGATAAGGGTAGGATTCTGACTCTATAATGGGAATTATGATGCATGTTACATAGGAATTGGGTTGTGTAAAATTGTTGTTGTGTGTGATTGTTATATGAATAAATTGTTGTTTGGTATCTGTGATATTTGTGCTAACGTTGCAGTGATTCAATCGATGAATCGAGTGTTGAAATTATCATGTATTGACGTGGGTATGGTTGCTATGTTACTGCAAATATGTTGGTTTGGTATGATACCTGTAATAGAAGGAAAAACTGGAAGATTATATGTTGGTATCAGTAACAGACTGAAGTCTGTGAAAGGCTGCGTGAAAGCATGCCATAACTAGGGGCAAAGTTAGTGTGACGAGGGGCACGGGTAATTTGGCTGGGCAGTCATCGTGAAGGGTGTGCCGAGCGGCACAGTTTGGTGGTGCAGGTGCCGAGTGGCATGTGTGTGTACCGAGGGGCACCATGGTATTCCAAAGATTAACTAAAGTAGCAGAGTTATTAATTCAGTTTATTTAGCAGAGTAGGTGCACATGTAGCAGAGGTAATTGGTTGGTTACAGAGTTAACAATAATAAGCAACAAAGTTAGTAAATGTTAGTAGAAAATTAGTAATAGCAGACAGTATAATGATAGTTGTTGGTAGCAGTAATTTATGATAGTAATAGTGATAAATATTTAGCAGGCAAGATAAATGAGTTACATAATTAGTAACTGGTATGGTTTTAGTTGTATAGCTAGTAGTAAATAACCAAAACCTTAGTAACTAAAATATAGTAGCATTAGAGATAATTTAAGTAGCAGGAAAATAATAGTTTCATTAATTTAGCCGAAAACTATTAATCAGGCTTATCACCAGAATAATTTAGTAGAAGCATTTTAGCAGGAACGTGTTAATAACAATATTGGCATGTGTAAGTGGTTGTGTTATTGTTAATAATCGTTGAAGTTGCAGGTTGTAGCGGTAGAAATGTTCAAGACTAAGCCATTGGATTGATTAGACTTTATACAAATCAAAAATAAAAATCGTCACCGCGCTTTATTGTTTCCAAAGGAATGGGAAAAGAGAGAATAACCCAAAAAGGGGAAAGATTCAAGGTAAGGGGGTTGGTTATGCAAAGGAAAGGTATTAGTGAAGATGTGAAAAACACAAGAAGGGGGGTTTATTGTAAAGCTTAAAATAAATGGCTTGACAACACAATATTTTTATCCTGGTTCGTTTGATCTCAAACTACTCCAGTCCACCCGTCAAGGTGATTTCGCCTCTCTCCAACGAGGTCTTAATTCACTATTCTCAAAGAATTACCACAGCTACTTTAACAACTGTTAAAGTCTTCTTGAGTACAACCACAATCCGGTTAATCTCAAGAACTTCTTTTACAAATGAATTGAACAAGTGTGTTTTTGTTTTCTTACAAAACTGTATATCACAACTGTGATAATTACACTAAAATAAGCTTGGAATAAAATGACTTTGCTTAAGCTTTGAATATGCGTGGTTTTTGATAGCTTAGCAAAAATTGAGTGCGTACGTACGTGCTTCTTTTCACAACCAGTCCTGTTTATATAGGCAAGTAGGGATACACTGTCCTTAAAGCAGGTTTAATGATAATAATGCACTTTCCTTTTGTAGAAGATCTTTGTCTGAAGAAAGCCGTTAGCATTTAATTCTGTCTTGAATAACCAGTAACGCTTCAGAGTCTTCTTTGCTGTATATGCTGATAACGCTTCAGAGTGTTGATGACTTGGTAAAGATGTCTTTGATCAGAGTCAGAGTGTATTTGATTAGGCGCAGATTCTGGTCATCAAACTTCAATGTTTCAGTGAGTACCTTAGGTTGCTGATCTTCTGATGCTGATTCCATCAGAACTTCTGCATATACAAGGAATAATTTTAAGGAGCATATTTGTTCTTTGTATATACCTTAGAAATAATATTATTCTTTGTATTTTGTTATCATCAAAACTTTAATCAAGGGTTGTAGAATCAAACTATGTTCTAACAATCTCCCATTTTTTGATGATGACAAAAACCAGATTTTTCAATAAAGAATAAAGAACAAAAATATAGAATTAAGAAGAAAAAATCCCCCTGAGTTGATTAATTCCTTTTAATTCCATGAGTCTTTGAGCATTAGAATCTTACTGTATCTTTCAGCAGAGTTTTGTACCTGTTCAAGGTTTTTAGAAGAGAGAATTTGAGTAGATTAGAATGTTTGAGACTTATGTCTCAGTAATCCGTTATTGAAAATATCTTTTTCTTTCTCCCCCTTTTTGTCAGTTATAAAAAAGAACACATAATTAGAGCCAAAAAGAGTTGATATTAAAAAAATAGAATCAACGATAAGTTCAGAGCTATGTAGAGAATATTACAGAAAAACAAATTTTTAAACAGAGGAAAATCTAAGAGGGAGGAGGAAGACGCGTGAATAAAGCTTCCAACAACCCCTTGATCTGGATGTTGGTTTCCTCCTGCTTGGTTAACATGCTCTTGATTTCTGAAATTTTGTCATCCTGTTTATCCATTCTTTCCTGCATCAAAATATCAGATCTCTTTAGATCTTCTAGAGTCTGTCTATCATAGGAGGAAGCTTGAGAATCTTTAGTAACTGGATGCTTCTCAGAGCATTCTGCAATGTCCTCTTTTTGACCCAGTTCTTCAGCAGGAATCATCTATTCTGGAATATCAGTCAGATTGAGATCTTCTGACTCTGGTTGAACTTTGTCTACTGAATGATGTTCTGACCAGGGAGCATTATCCAAAGGGAGAACTTCTTCCTTGAGCAGCTGGCTCAGAACTTGATCTTCAAATACTTTTAGCAGGTTACTGAAGTTCTGTTGAACTAGTCCGTAGCTCTGTTCTTGCATTTTATGAGTTTCAGAACATACCCATTTTCTGAAACTTGTCCAAAGATAATCTGATGCAGCAGGATCAATCAGCTCAAGACTAGCTTGCCTCAGGGAAGTTATCCACTTCTGCATTTCTGTTTCAAATATCAATAAACTGGTACCAACATCTGGTGTAGCTTCAAATGGTTTTGGTTTTGGAATGGCTGTTTTGTTGGTTATGGCAGCCAGTCGTTCAAAAACAGTTAAATCAATTACAATTTTGGCATTGTCATTTGGATTGATCTTAGTTGAGGAAGTGGGAGAGTCTGGAATGATTATTGGACTTGTTGGGGAGTTTGGTGGAGTTGATTCTAGTGAAGAGGGAATTTGGGGAATATCCAGAATGGTCAGGGGTATACTGATGTTTAAAGGTTCAGTGATTCCAGGAATGGGAATGGGATCAGAATCAATAGTTTGGTTGGATTGATGGTGATGAAGTTCTGGTTCGCAGGATTCAGAAGTTTGAACTTCTGGTTGTGGAGAAGGTGGATGAGTTTCTGGTAAAGGAGAGAGTGGAATTTCTGGTTGAGGTGCTTCTGAAATGGTTTCAGAGTTTGGATTTACTGGTATGGGAGCAGATATATGCTGGTCAAAGGTTTCAATATCTGATAGAACTTTTGCAAGTTCTTGTTGAGTTACTTCAATATTTGGATTTATAGGTAGGGAGTGAGATCCTCTAAGAGTTAAGGTTTCTGAGGGGTCAAATTGAATGTCAAAATCATCAAGTGTTTGTGGAGTAGGATTTTCTGATTGAGCGGGGATTGGTACAAATATTGATATAGATACTGAATCTAAAACAGTTACAGAAGAAGGATTACCTCTCTTTTTGGGAGTCCGCTGGGATGATCCTTCTGTTGTAGCCTTCCTTTTCTTGTTTCTCTTCAGCACAACTTCTGGAGCCTTCTGCTGCAGATCCTGAATGTTTAAATCAGGTGCTGTACCATCTGCCTTGCATGCATATAGATATCTGACTATTATCTCAGGTTTGGAATCAATTTCTGAGAACATGGGAAAGTTATCCAGAGGAATTCTTCTGCTGGAGATGGTTGCAAAAGAAGTGACACTGGGTTCCTTCTTGATGTTCTCAATGATCTTCATCTTCTTCATATTCTTTGCATTCAACTGTTTGCCAACAGTTGCTTCTAAAGTGTTGATTTCTTGTGCTTCTGTTAGATGATCTATCAGCTTATTCTCTGTTAGAATATCTGATATGAGCCTTCCTAGGGGTATCCAGTCCCTTTTTGTGCGCTCCTCTTCTCTGGTCTCCTTAACACTAGTCCTTAGATGATTGAACAACAGATGAGCCAGATTCACCTTAATCTTCTAGGAGATGAAGTAGATCAGAAACTGCTGATCAATGTTGATGTAGTCAGGAGAGCTGGTTGGCTTCCTGTGGTTTATGCATCCCAGAATAATCTTAGCCCATATCCTGTGATGGTCTTTCAGATCCCTTATCTTGCTGGAGGGAAGACCCAGAGTGAAGATTTCTCTAGCAATTAGGGCGACATCAGCACATCTTTCAGCCATGTCTATGCATCTTACGCCACCACCACTGTAGCCTATCAATCTTGCAATAAGGTCTTCAGTTATGACTATCTTCTTCCCCATTATGTACGATGTAACTTGATGGTTGGAAGATGAAGCATGAATCCAAAATTCCTTCATAAGGATTGGGAACGTTGGACCTACCAGACGGTAAAAATACCTGTTCCATCCTTGAGCCTTTACTTCTTTAGAGAGATTGAACCCGTTCTCTTGAAGACTGTTAAAGTCCACAATCAATTCTGAGAGTACTTCTAGATTTTTAATGGGCGTGAGGAGAGTTCTGAAAGGTTCTTCATATTGTTCTGAGGAATCTGTTCTCTGAGTACTAGAAGTTGGGTTGCTTGAGGAAGCCATGTTCACGCAGAAAGTTTTGAGAAGAAAGTGAAAGGGTTTTGTGAAATATGCAAACTGAAATCAATTAGATTGTAGAGAGAGTGAAAGTGAAAGAGTGTAAAGAATGAGAAATTAGTTTAAATAGATTTTGAAAACGTAAACGGCAAGAGAGAGAAATAAATTATAATGATTATAAGCATTAATGACAGCTGATTTTGGGGGATTCAGAAAGATATTGGAACGGTTACCCATGACATGTGTCCCAATGCATCTAATCAGCGCTTGACCTTTCAGAAAGGTGAACGCGTGTTCAGCCTCAGAAAGTAGCTGAAGAATGGATGACTACTGTTTGCTTAAGTGAACAGCACATTTCTATCCTTAAAATGAAGCGCACAAGTCTTCATGTATAGATTCTGATACAATCTGTACTTCTAAAGATCTGAAGGCAGATTGATCAGTAGTTCACAGAAAATAATCAAAATTCTGAAGGTTAAGATATGGAAATAAAACTGTTTTATTCTGGGCAAAGCTTCATGCTGAGATGTTTCAAAATGAAGTTAAACCTATCATCAGAAAGAGGTTTTGTAAAGACATCATCCCATTGATGGTCTGTGTTAATAAATTTTAAATTGAGAATCCCTTTCTGAATATAGTCCCTAATAAAATGATGTTTTATTTCTATATGCTTAGCCCTAGAATGCAAGATAGGATTTTTACTGAGACAAATAGCAGAAGTGTTGTCACAGAGGATAGGGATGTTACTCTCAAAGATATTGAAGTCCTCAAGTTAACTTTTCATCCAGAGCATTTGCGTGCTACATCCAGCTGCTGCTATGTATTCAGCTTCTGCTGTTGATAGAGCTATTGTGGATTGTCTTTTGCTGGACCATGAGATCAGATTTTCTCCCAGAAACTGGCAGCTTCCAGAAGTGCTTTTACGTTCTACTCTGTCTCCATCAAAATCAGCATCACAGTATCCTACTAAGATGTAACCACTTGATTTTCTATAAAACAAACCCGGATTAGTGGTACCTTTCAAATACTTGAAAATTCGCTTAACTGCTGTTAAGTGAGATTCTCTAGGATTTGATTGGAATCTAGCACAAATGCAAACACTGAATAGAATTGCAGGCCTTGAAGCCGTCAGATAGAGAAGAGAACCAATCATACCTCTGTAGACCTTCTGTTCTACCTTGTTACTTACCTCTTCTTTTTCTAGAATGCACGTGGGATGCATTGGGATCCTTGAGGGCTTACATTCTGAGAGATCAAATTTCTTTAGAAGTTCTCTGACATATTTTCTCTGATGAATGTAGGTTCCTTATGGAGTTTGATTAATCTGAATTCCCAGAAAGAACTTTAGTTCCCCCATTAGGCTCATCTCAAATTCTACCTGCATACTTTTAGAAAACTCTCTTCCCATAGAGGGTTTAGTGGATCCAAATATAATGTCATCAACATAAATCTGACATACTAAGATGTCATTCTTAACCGTCTTACTGAACAGGGTTGTGTCCACTTTCCTTCTGGTGAATTCCTTTTCTAACAAGAAGTTACTTAGTCTTTCATACCAAGCTCTGGGAGCTTGTTTCAGACCATAGAGTGACTTCTTTAGTTTGAAAACATATTCTAGATTTTTGGAACTTTCAAAACCAGGGGGTTGGTGCACATAAACCTCTTCTTCTATATAGCCATTTAAGAATGCACTCTTGCCATCCATCTTATACAGAGTGATGCCTTTATTAACAGCAAATGAAATTAAAAGTCTGATAGATTCTAACATGGCGACTGGAGCAAAGGTTTCTGTATAGTCTATCCCCTCTTGCTGACTATAACCTTGTGCTACCAGCCGTGCTTTGTTTCTGATGACTTCACCTTGTTCGTTCAGTTTGTTTCTGAACACCCATTTTGTGCCTATGACGTTGAATCCTTTTGGTTTGGGAACCAGATCCCATACGTCATTTCTTGTGAACTGCTTTAGCTCCTCCTGCATTGCCAGAATCCAGTCATTATCCAGAAGTGCTTCATCAATTGTTGTTGGTTCAATCAGAGAAACCAGTCCCATGAGGGATTCTTCAGAGTTTCTAAAGGTAGATCTTGTTATGATTGGATTTTCCTTCCTTCCTAAGATTGTTTCTTCTGGGTGATCAATCCTGCTTCTGGATGGTCTTTTTTGGAGTTGATCAACAGAAGGTGCTGGGTTGCTTGTAGTGACTCTTTCTAATGTTGAGGGAGTGTCTCTGTTGAGAGCCTCTGAGTTATCTTTAGTACCTGTGAGTTCAACTTCCATACCTGCAAGGAATTCATTCTGCTTTGACTTTTGAGAGTCAAGCTTATCATCAAATCGAACACTGATTGACTCTTCAACAATCTGTGTTTCTGTATTGTATACTCTCTACCCTCCCGAGCGTTCAGAGTATCCTAACATAATACACTTTTGTGGTTTAGAGTCAAACTTGTTCAAATAATTTTTTGTATTCAAAATAAAACATGTACATCCAAATGGGTGAAAATAGGAAATGTTGGGTTTTCTGTTCTTCCATAATTCATATGGAGTCTTTTCCAGAATAGGTCTTATGGAGATTCTATTCTGAATGTAACACGCTGTGTTTATTGCTTCTGCCCAAAAAATCTTAGCAACGTTAGTCTCCTTGATCATGGTTCTGGCCATTTCTTGCAATGTTCTGTTCTTTCGTTCTACAACTCCATTTTGCTGGGGAGTTATAGGACAAGAGAAGTCATGCATAATGCTTTTTTCATTAAAGAATAATTCAAAATCTTTATTTTCAAATTCTCCACCATGATCACTTCTGACTTTGATGATTCTAAGATCTTTTTCATTCTGAACTTGGTTGCAGAAAGTAACAAACACAGAGTGTGACTCGTCCTTGTGCCTTAAGAACTTTACCCATGTCCATCTGCTATAGTCATCTACGATTACTAACCCATACTTCTTGCCACTGACTGAGGGAGTTTTTAATGGTCCAAATAAGTCAACGTGCAAAAGTTCTAATGGCTTAGAGGTGGAAACAACGTTTTTGGATTTGAAAGCAGGTTTTGCAAACTTGCCTTTCTGACATGCTTCACACAGAGCATCTGAATTGAATTTCAAGTTAGGAAGTCCTCTGACCAAATTGAGTTTGTTAATCTGAGATATTCTTCTCATACTAACATGTCCCAATCTTCTATGCCAGATCCATTACTCGTTGTTAACAGACAAAAGATATTTTACATTCTGACTTTTCAGTTCAGAAAGTTTGATTTTATAAATTTTGTTTTTCCTCTTTCCATTAAATAGGATAGTCCCGTCTTTCTGACTAACAACTTTGCATGAATTTTGATTGAAGATTATATCATAATCGTTATCACTTAATTGACTTATGGATAACAGGTTATGTATTAATCCATCAACTAGTAAAACATTGCTAATAGAGGGAAGATTTCCATTATCTACTGTTCCAGAGCCAATAATCTTTCCCCTCTGATTGCCTTCAAAACCTACGTGGCCTCCAGGCTTAAGTTCCAAGCTTTGGAACATATGCCTTCTTCCCGTCATGTGTCGTGAGCAGCCAGAGTCCAGGTACCATGACTAGTGTCTTTGCTTTGCTGCTAAAGATATCTGCCACATGTATTATTTTATCCTTAGGTACCCACATTTTCTTGGGTCTTGATTTGTTAGTTTTACCAAAACTCTGGTTGAATTTTGTTTTGACAGAGTAATCACTACTTGTATATTTTATGTCATGTGTGTGCCCATATATAAAGTGTGAATCAAGTGGAGTACGCTTTGTAACTAAATCGATGGCATTTTTTGGTGTAGGAACCTTACCTTGATATCCTATCCCTTTTCTGCCATTTCTGCTAACCCCATAGATCATTAAAGCCATTTTGCTTCTGTCTATGTTTTTAGCTAGAAACTTATGAAATCTGTGATCATACTCTTTGATGATCACATCAGCATTGCTGGGAGTTTCAGGGATTGTTTCCTTCTGAGAGTTTTGCAATTGATTTTCTAATTTTGAAATTTTATCTTTTAACTCAGAATTCTGCAATTTGAGACTCTCAGTCTTATCAGAGTCAGAAGCAAGATTTCTTTTCAGGTTTCTGAATTTGACTCTGATCCGATGATACCTTTCCAGAATTTCATTAAGGCTTTCAGCTAATTCAGCCTTAGTAAAATTTATAGTAAAGTCAGGGAATACCTCTTCTGTATCTGATTCAGAGTCTGACTCAGAAGCTTCACTGTCTTCAGATACGTTTGCCATGAGAGCTATGTTTGCTCTTTCATCATCTGATTCTGAGTCAGCTTCAGATGTATCAGAATCATCCCATGTAGCCATGAGACTTTTCTTCTTTTCTTTGCCAAACTTCTTTTTGGGCTTCTCCTTCTGAAGCTTTGGGCAATCACTTTTGTAGTGCCCTTGCTTGTTACACTCATAGCAGATGATGTCTTTGTAGTTTGGCTTTTTATATCCTGAAGAGCCTTCAGATCTTTTGTTTCCAGAGGAGGATTCTGACCTTCTGTATCTGGAGGAAGATTCATTCTGATTTTCTGATCTTTTGGGATTCCAGAACTTCCTTTGCCTCTGCTTTCACAGTTGGTTCACCCTTCTAGAGAGAAGAGATAATTCATCTTCTTCTGATGAGGATCCATCAGAGGTTTCTTCCACAGCCTGCAAAACCTTAGAGTCAAATTTTCTGTTAGATTTTAATGCTAATGGCTTACCTTGCTTTTGAGGTTCATCTGCTTCTAGCTCTATCTCGTGACTTATGAGGGAGTTGATAAGTTCCTCCAGAGAGATTTTGTTGAGATCCTTGGCTAGCTTAAGCGCTGTGACCATTGGCCTCCACTGTTTTGGCAAGCTACTGATGATCTTCTTGACATGATCAGCAGTGGAATATCCTTTGTCAAGAACTTTAAGACCAGCAACAAGAATTTGAAATCTTGAAAACATAGCTTCTATTGATTCACTGTCTTCCATCTTGAATGCCTCATACTTCTGAATGAGCGCAAGGGCTTTTGTTTCTTTGACTTGAATGTTGCCTTCATGCGTCATTCTCGGAGAATCAAACATATTCTTAGCAGTTTCTCTGTTTGATATTTTCTCATATTCTGAATATGAGATGGCGCTGAGAAGAATTGTTCTGTCCTTGTGATGATTTCTGAACTCACGCTTTTGCTGATCAGACATCATTTTCTTGTCAATCTTCTGACCACGTCCATCCACTGGGTGCGTGTATCCATCAGTCACCATGTCCCACAGGTCAGCATCATGGGCCAGAAAGAAACTCTCAATTCTGTCTTTCCAGTAGTCAAAGTTTTCTCCATCAAAGACTGGAGGTTTGCCACTGAATCTGTCCCTTTATTTGTTGTTGTCATTGCTGATGTTTTGACTTGGTCCTACCATTGTGTTTTTCTGACGCTGAATCTTGTACTGACACGGTTAAGTGTTAAAGCTCAGAACCAGGAGCTCTGATGCCAATTGAAGATGTGAAAAACACAAGAAGGGGGGTTGAATTGTAAAACTTAAAATAAATGGCTTGACAACATAATATTTTTATCCTGGTTCGTTTGATCTCAAACTACTCCAGTCCACCCATCAAGGTGATTTCGCCTCTCTCCAACGAGGTCTTAATTCACTATTCTCAAAGAATTACAACATCTACTTTAACAACTGTTAAAGTCTTCTTGAGTACAACCACAATCCGGTTAATCTCAAGGAACTTCTTTTACAAATGAATTGAACAAGTGTGTTTTTGTTTTCTTACAAAACTGTATATCACAACTGTGATAATTACACTAAAATAAGCTTGGAATAAAATGACTTTGCTTAAGCTTTAAATATGCGTGGTTTTTGATAGCTTAGCAAAAATTGAGTGCGTACGTACATGTTTCTTTTCACAAGCAGTCCTGTTTATATAGGCAAGTAGGGATACGTTTTCCATAAAGAAGGTTTAATGAAAATAATGCACTTTCCTTTTGTAGAAGATCTTTGTCTGAAGAAAGTCGTTAGCATTTAATTCTGTCTTGAATAACCAGTAACGCTTCAGAGTCTTCTTTGCTGTATATGCTGATAACGCTTCAGAGTGTTGATGACTTGGTAAAGATGTCTTTGATCAGAGTCAGAGTGTATTTGATTAGGCGCAGATTCTGGTCATCAAACTTCAGTGTTTCAGCGAGTACCTTAGGTTGCTGATCTTCTGATGCTGATTCCATTCTGATGCTGATTCCATCAGAACTTCTGCATATACAAGGCATAATTTTAAGGAGCATATTTGTTCTTTGTATATACCTTAGAAATAATATTATTCTTTGTATTTTGTTATCATCAAAAATTTAATCAAGGGTTGTAGAATCAAACTATGTTCTAACAATTAGCATCCTAAACATCTACGGTATTCCCCAGGAACCTCTTTGAAAAATCTGTATATTTTGGCTACAAAATGTGTTATATATAAAATGGACGGTGGAGGTGAGAAAAGAAATATATTTTTTATGATTTTTGCACCCGCCGCGGTTGCGAACCTTTAGTGCCTACATACCACCTTTCATAAAACAGGGGATTAGGGTACACGTAGTTCCTCTTTTAAAAGTTTGAAACACAAGTGTGTTGGTTAATTTTATGAGTTAAGACATCATTGTCATTGTCCGTGTAGAAAACATACTTACTACCCACAATCATGAGAAAGGAGAATTTGCATCATATCAAAGTGGAGGATAATGGCTTGGATTTTAAAATCAACAATGCCTCACTCAACACCCAAGTGGAAAATATCTCACTTCACTACATATTGTAGAAGTATAGTTGTTTGCATCACTACAAGGATTGACAAAAGTCTAACCTTTTTAGAAAAAAGTTTAAAGATAAATGCCAAAGTGGCAAAAATGGTTTGAAATGAGATTGATTGACTTTTAGTCTTCTCACAAAAAGTGTCAAAGTATTATTAAATTGATTGAAGTTTATTGATTACAATGTTTTGAAAAATGCATGGACTTAAGTCCAAGTTTATTATGAAAGTGTTTCAAGTTTAGAAATAAGAATAGTTTAAAAAGGAGGGAGAGGATTTTTGAAATTAAAGAAGATGGGAGGAGAAGAAGAGACTATCATAAAGCATAAGGTAAAAGCTAAGGATAAGGACCATCTAACCAACAAGAAGCCAAAACTTGACATTATGAGCCAAGATAGAATTCCCATTCTTTGGATTGAAACCAAGCAAGAAAAGATACTAGACCTCTTCAAATGTATTAAGTCTTCATAAAAATTGGGCAGAGTAACGGCTGTATACGGGTGAATTCCAGATTACAAACGAAGGATGTAATCACAAAAACCTGCACACAAAAACAAACAAGCAACCCAATGTCTTGAGGTAAACCTCAAGAGCTCCAAATAAAATAAACAGATAAGATCACAAGGTCTCCAAGATAGGCCTAGGTTTCTAATCCTAAGTCCAAGAAAAAAGTCCCATGCTCCATAATGCCAAGGATAGTAACCAAATAGTCCAAGTACCATTAAGAGTTTTTTAGGGTTTATGTTGATTATTAAGTATCTTAGGAAAAGAAAAAGAAAAGCTCAAGTGAGAAAAAATAAAAAATGGCAAGAAGATAAATGCTCAAATGAGAAAAGATGAAAATGGCATAAAATGAAAAATGCTAAAAAAATAAATAGCACATAAAGCATAAAAGAATAAAAGCATAAAATAAACAAGTCAATAATTAGTGGTTAGTTGGATGACCATCTTGAAACTTGCATTTGGAACTCATTAGAGGATTGGTATAACCAAAGCCTCCACACAATAAGTTGCATTTGCTTTTTATCAAGTATATCATCCATTTGGAATTCTCATAAGTACCATTTAATGATCAACGATGTTTATGTGATCCGCGTTGACCAAAGGTGTTGTAGATCCATTAGAGGATTTGTAGAACCAAAGCCTCCACACAATGAATCTCAAGGTTATTGGATCAAAGAGATCAAATTAACATACTTGGGCTTACAATCATATGTAGTGGCCACGAATGATCATTTATTCGAATCAGGACAAAATTTAGCACTATGTTAAGCAATCCTAAGTGGACTTATATAGAAGTCGCACCTATCTTGAGGCCGGTCAATAGCAATCTATGCACCATTTGTTTTGAGACATGATATAGAGATCATGCTCCAACAACATTTAGTGCAATGAGAAGGGGATGAGATGAAGAGGAATTAGGGTAAAAAGAGAAACCACATTTGAATTAATATTTAATCAAACTATTATTAAAATCTTTCATCCATTTTTGTGTGGAGTTAAACTCAACACCATGGATCCAATGATATTAATAAAGCCATGATAAAAAAATCAACCCAAGACAGCCAGAAAATAATCAAAAAATACTAAAATAATTAATATATACATTAAAAGGTTTAAAAATGTTAAAAAAATGGAAAATAATGAGAAAAATATCAATTATGCTCAAATTAATCAAGAAATGAAAAATAAGACCATAGAAAAATCGGAAAAGAGGCCAAGTAATTTTATAAAATTTTTGGTAATTTTTAAAAGTTCGAAACTATTTTTAAAAATTAAAATAAATGGGTAAAATAAACAAAAATAGTAAAAAAAATAGTAAAGTCAGAAACAAAAATAAAATAAGGTCACCAATATTTGTCACAATATCATTGGATCGTTCCATAATTTTTTCAGAATTTAAAAATGTATAAAAGTATTTTTAAACATTTTAAACAAATCAAATAAGTGTAAAATTCATAAAAAATACCAAAACACAAAATTAAATTGTGAAAAAATAAAAATCAGAAAGAGAATAATCAAAAATATTTTTCATAATTTTTTCAGATTTTTTGGACTAAAAATGAATTTTCTATGATTTTTTGAAGTTTAAAACAATTAAAATATAAAAATCAGAAAAAGAAAATAAAAGTAAAAGATGTGGACCGATGAGAGTCAAAACACGTTAGTAATCAAATCCAAGGGATCTGGCGCGCTGTGCATATCATGGTCATTAAAGAATAATGTACATAATCAATAATAAATCAGATTTTTGAAAAACAAAAATGGCACGCCATCATTGGTTGGAAGATGAAACGTAGGTCATCTTCAACCTCCAGCCAACGTGATTTGCAGGTCTCTCAAATTGTCAAATCAGAGGCTCAGACCTATGCCAATCGCTTCGTCTCTTCAAGACGAAAACAACCACACCCTCGCACCAAATTTATATAAACTGTAACTCAAGCAATTTGGAAGGAAAGTTTTGTAAATGGATTTGAAAATTTATGGTCAAAACGTGCTCCCAGTGAAATGTAAGTGTTGCGAATAGAACCAGGGAAATGAGAGCAACACAATGATATCATAGTTTTGAAGAATTGATGAAGGAATCTACCTATTGAAGTTGAGTTGCAGAGCTTTGAAACTGGACTTCTATGGAGCAGTATAGGGCACGATTCTTGAATGTAATTATATGGTTAGCTTCAGGGAAGATCAAGGAAGGTGAATTGAGGGAAAAATGGATTGAAAAAGGGCTGAGAGTAGATTTCAAAGTTACTGAATTCTGGGTTGTGAAGCAAGTTTGGCTGGGTGATTCTGGCTATCTAAGCTTGGGAAATTGAATGGGGGATGACCCTCTAATTATAGGGAAGCAAATGGGATCAAAAGGAATAGCAAATGATGCGTTTTGGAGGGAATTCATGTAGGTTTGCATCATGAAGAAAGTGTGACTCAAACATGATCAAAACTCAGCCAAATTATGCGTTTCATGATGCTAATCACTTCTGGCAAGTTGCTAAACATGATTAGATATAAAAACGCATGGAAATCTTGTGATTAGAAGCCAAAAAAAAGATTTCAAAATCCTGGCTTTGTGCAAAATTCAGTTTCAAACTACCCAATTCAAATCCATGGCATTTCCACCTCAAGGGGTCTTACGGCATAATTCTTGATGCTTTGGAAAGATGAGGTTACAAGATTTGCAATGGAAAAAGAATGGAATCAAATGGATGCTTGAGCTAAAATTTACATGGAGTCAAAGTTGAAGAAAAAGAGTTGACTTTCCATACTTAGAAATATTTCAAATTCTTCTTTAAAAATGACCTATAATCTTTTGCATCCAAACACGGCCTTCCACTTAGAATTTGCTCTTGACCAAAAAAGATGGAATGAAGTAGATCTCTTGAATGACATTTTGCAATTTGAACCACTCAAAATATCCAAAAATTAAGCAAGTTATGACTTGTTGAAGTTGGCCAAAAATCATGAAATTACCTATAATCTTTTGCATTCTTAAGGCAACTTCCATCCATTTTCTCACTTTTCACATAAAATAAGGCATGAAGTACACATCCTTAAGATCATCATGAAAAAAATGGGCTCAAGGTGATAAAAATTGACCAAGTTATGACCATTTGAAGTCACATATGGAAAATTGGGGATTCATCTGGGTGACTTGTAATCTTTCTTCTTCACCAAGTTCCTTCCACATGAAAACTCCTTGGAACTTTTGAAGTGATTTGTTGGTAACTCTTTAAAGAGAAGGATGTTTTTGGAATCACTCAAAAATACCAAAATATGAGTAAGATATGCTCCTTTGAATACCAAAACCCTAGCCTCTAGATCAAGAGAATGCTTTGAGGAAATTTGCCAAGTTTGAACAAGATTTTTGTGCCAATATTCTTCCTTTGTGAATAGAAGTTGTTGAGGATGATGATGAGGACTCATAGCCATGAAAACAACTTTCATATCTTGAAATTAGAGAGAAATATGCTCTTGTGATCAATAGGAACAAGACCTTGTCCAATCATGACAACTTCTTCCCTTAACCCTTTGCACTTTTGAATCAATTTTGATAACTTTGAAATATGTTGAACCAAAATGAGCCTTGTCATGCAATTTCTTCCAAAATCACTCCAATAGTGAAGTTTTAATTTCTCAAGCTATTGACTAGGGCATGGAAATAAACTCATGAACCCATGAAGCAACTTGCTAAACCTCATTTCCTTTACCTACATTATTAACAAGTAAGATAAACTAATATTGTATTTTATTAATTAGAGAGAAAATCAAATCAAAATATCCATGATCACAAAAGAAAACAAGTCAAGGTGCTTGGTAACTCCTCAAAAGAGCAAGGCTAAAGATAGGGAGAAGAACAAAAAACCCTAATGTGATCTTGTTGTGATTGAAATAATATGGTATGATGCAGGAATCTTAGGGGAAAAATTGGGGTACAACAGCTGCCCTTATTTAAGTTTCTTCTATCCGGAGATACGAAGGTTAAAAATCTTCATGTCGACATGATCGAAGATACTTAAATATAAAACAAACCCAATTTTTGGCCCTAAGATGCCATGCAAATGCTTATGCATATGAATGCATATGAACAGAACCAAAGAGACGCAAAGTAACATTGGGGATGCAACAAAAATGAAGAAACAAAGGAGCAACCCCACCAGGAAAATAAATCACTGGTGAATCACAAGAACAGAATCAGAGAGGAAGATAACAAGCATCGACGTTCACTGCCGATGTCCTACCAACATTCACTGAAGGTAGAAAGAGAATGCATATCATATCATCGCCGTTCACTAACGATGAACTATCAATGTTCACTGAAGATAGCAAAAAGATAATAAACACTGACATTCACTGTCGATGTCCTACCAACATTCACTGAAGGTAGAAATAGAATGCATATCATATCATTGTTGTTCACTGACGATGAACTATCAATGTTCACTGAAGATAAAAAAAAGATAATAAACACCGATGTTCACTGCCGATGTCCTACCAACATTCACTGAAGGTAGAAAGAGAAAATATATCATATCATTGCCGTTCACTGACGATGAACTATCAACGTTCATTGAAGATAGGAAAAAGATAATAAACTCCGACGTTCACTGCCGATGTCCTACGAACGTTCACTGAAGGTAGAAAGAGAAAATATATCATATCACCGCTGTTCACTGACGATGAACTATCAACGTTCACTAAAGATAGCAAAAAGATAACAAACACCGATGTTCACTGCCGATGTCCTACCAACATTCACTGAAGGTAGAAAGAGAAAATATATCACATCACCATCGTTTACTGACGATGAAATATCAACGATCACTGAAGATAGCAAAAAGATAATAAACACCAACGTTCACTGCCGATGTCCTACCAACATTCACTGAAGGCAGAAAGAGAAAATATATCATATCACCGCCGTTCACTGTCGATGAACTATCAACGTTCACTGAAGATAGCAAAAAGATAATAAACACCGACATTCACTGCCAATGTCCTACCAACGTTCACTGAAGGTAGAAAGAGAAAATATATCATATCACTGCTGTTCACTGATGATGAACTATCAACATTCACTGAAGATAGCAAAAAGATAATAAACACCGACGTTCACTGCCGATGTCCTGCCAACGTTCACTGAAGGTAGAAAGAGAAAATATATCATATCATCGCCATTCACTGACGATGAACTATCAATGTTCAATGAAGATAGCAAAAAGATAATAAACACCGATGTTCACTGCCGATGTCCTACCAACGTTCACTGAAGGTAGAAAGAGAAAATCATCGAGTTATCCCAAAATTCTGGCGTTTTACCTAGAACGGGTCTCAACTTCTTCTTTAACCAAGGAAATCTGCCTGGAAGAGATCAAACATAAGCTGTCTCAAATAACGAGACTCGTTACTCATTGCCATGGGGAATTGCAAAGAGAAATTACTTTCTGGGGATAGAAATATGACTTCCCGGGGAAATGCTACGATATTCCTGCTGAGGAGATAAAGTCTTCCCGTGCAAAATAAATGCACAAACCAAAACTCAAAATTCTCAGAAATCCAAAGTAAATAATATTGTCATGCAACCACAAATCCAATTCAGAAATAAACTGGAGCAAGACGGCCAATGAAGATACATCCTTTGAGAAATAAACTCAAGAGGGAAAACCAAATTCAACTAAGCAAAGAGCGCTGCAGGAAGGTCAGAACATAATGTCAATGGATAATGGTTTTTAGCCATGCATGATGTATGTGTGAATGTATGAGTGCTATCGTGCATATGCTGGTAACAGGATACATAATCAGTACAAACAAACCAAACCTCCTCAGGTATTAACAACATTAGGCTAAACTTCAACTAGAAAGATCAATCCAAGAAAGGTAAAAGCAACTGCGGAAACTAAACCTATTGTCTGCCTTAACTTCATTGAGGAGGAACATAATCCGGATGTATCCAAATCAAACAGATACCAGGATAGAACATCCTTCTTCCGGTTTCATTGGAGAAGCAGTTTTCCAAAAGCAACATGCCTACTGGAGATTGCAAGACCAGCCTTAAATAAAGTAGACTGACGCCGACACAACCAAACCTCACTGGGGGATTCAAGCCTACCCCTCTGGAGAAAAAACTGCGGATTGAAAATTCATCATGAATACCCATTCCAAAAAGAGATGCCCTGGGATAACCTTCCCGGGAAATCAAGAAGTCAACACTAGTGCCAATACTGCAAAAAGAGCGACATCTCAACACACCAAGGGAATAAAACCTTTCATCATATGAGGTAAGACTTCGCTGGGGAATCTGGGACGGAGGCTTCTGACCATGCAAACCCAAAATCAAAAAGCGAACCAAGTCTTGACTGGGGATAATGGGATCACAAACCCAATGCTGTACCTTACACCCACTGGTATCGTCTTTAACTATCTGAGAAACACACAAAGATTGCGCATATACCAGCAAAATGACCTGAGAAAACCTTCATGAAGAAAGTAAATCTTCTTAAAACAACCAGAGTTTGGTCATTCTTGGGATCACCATTTTTGTTGTCACTGTTTCATCACAAATCCCAAAGTAAATTGAATTGTAAATATCTCTTTTTTTTGAAAAGTCCATTTTTCTTTTTTAATCTTTTTGCTTTAACAGTTATTATCAGTAATAAATGGAGTCTTTGCAAGCTAAATAAAAATAAGAACACAAAGAATTGGGCAAAAGCTCGAATTTCATTAGTAGAATGGTAGTTTGCGAATGGCGAGACTCCATGTATGATTACAAAGTTTGGGAAATGGTAATACATAATGGAAAAGATACATTGAGATACAATGGCCACTATTCCCCCTAACAACTTTTGAAATCCTGAGCAGCAGCTTTTGTTGAAGTATGGTGAGGATCCAAGAAGATTGTTGCTTCAACGATCAAGTCTTGTCTGACGTAGTTACTTGCCAAGAAAATCCCTAACTTTTGCCTAAGCTGCCCCTGCGGGTTTTCTACTCAGCGGGAAATTTATTCTGTTTATGTCTCTAATTTTTTCCCAGACCGCCCTTTCGGGTTTTGGGCCTACCGAGACGCTCCTTTTTTGCCTAAGCCGCCCCTTTCGGGTTTTTAACTTAGCGAGCTGTTCTTTTATTTCTTTAGGCGAAGTATTTCTTGACTGCGTCAACATTCATGGGACGTGGGAACTCCTCGCCATCCATAGTTTCAAGAATTAATGCACCACTAGAGAAGGATTTCTTGACAACATACAGGCCTTCAAAATTGGGAGTCCACTTGCCCCTAGAATCAGTGTTGAAAGACATGATCTTCCTGAGCACGAGGTCACCTTCTCTGAATTCATGAGGTTTGACCTTTTTATCAAGTTATTTCTTCATTCTTCTCTGATATAACTGCCCATGACATAAAGTTGTCATTATCTTCTCTTCAATCAAATTCAATTGGTCAAACCTGTTCTGGACCCATTCAGCCTCTGTCAAATTGGTTTCCATTATCACACGCAACGAGGGAATCTCTACCTCGACAGGGAGTACAACTTCCATTCCATACACTAGGGAGAACGAGGTTGCTCCTATTGAAGTGCAAACAGATGTTCGATATCCATGCAGAGCAAAAGGGAGCATTTCATGCCAATCCTTATAAGTGACAACCATTTTCTGGATAATTCTCTTGATATTCTTATTAGCAGCTTCAACTACCCCATTCATCCTTGGCCTGTATGGAGATAAATTATGATGGACCATCTTGAATTCTTCGCACAATTCTGTCATCATCTTGTTGTTCAAATTTGAGCCATTGTCGGTGATGATTCTGCTCGGCACACCATACCGGCATAAAAGATTATTTTTGATGAAACGCATAACCACCTGTTTGGTAACATTGGCATATGAAGTAGCCTCTACCCATTTGGTAAAGTAGTCAATTGCTACCAAGATGAAACAGTGTCCATTTGAAGTTTTGGGTTCTATCATCCCGATCATGTCAATACCCCACATAGAGAAAGGCCATGGGGAGGAAATCACATTGAGAAGTGTCGGAGGAACATGGATCTTATCTGCATAAATCTGGCATTTATGGCACTTCTTTGCAAATTTGTAACAGTCAGATTCCATTGTCAACCAATAATAACCTTCCCTTAGCATCTTTTTAGCCATCGAATGTCCATTAGCATGAGTTCCAAATGAACCTTCATGAATCTCATGCATCAACATGTCTGCTCCGTGTCTATACACACATCTGAGCAGGACCATGTCATAATTTCTCTTGTACAACACATTTTCACTAAGGAAGAAACTGTCTGCCAATCTTCTCAGTGTCTTTCTATCTTTCTTCGATGCACCAATCGGGTATTCCTGAGTCTAAAGAAAATGCTTGATATCATAATACCAAGGTTTTTCATCTGCTACCTCATATGTAGCAAACACATGAGCGGGCCTATCTAGTCGTCGAGTTGTAATTCGGGGTATACCATTCCAAGTACTCACTTGGTACATGGAAGCCAGAGTTTCCAGAGCATCCACCATTTGATTTTCATCTCTAGGAATGTAATGGAATTCAACTTTATTGAAGAAGGGTAGTAATCTACTAGTATAATCTTTGTAAGGGATCAAGCCAGGGTGACGAGTGTCCCATTCTCCTTTAATCTGATTTATTACCAAAGCTGAATCGCCATACATATCTAGAATTTTGATTCTGAGATCAATAGCTTCCTCAAGACCCATGATGCAAGCCTCATATTCTGCCATATTATTAGTGCAATCAAATGTTAACCTTGCGGTAAAAGGAATATGTGATCCATAAGGAGTAACAATCACAACACCAATTCCTTTACCATAAGCATTCACAGCTCCATCAAATATCATACTCCAACGAGATTCAGGGTTGGGGCCCTCCTCTGGAAATGGTTCATCATAATCTTTCACTTTCAGGAACATCACATCCTCATCGGGGAATTCATACTCTGCAGACTGATGATCCTCCACCGGCTGGTGAGCAAGGTAATCTGCCAACACACTACTTTTAATAGCCTTTTGAGCGCGGTATTCGATATCATATTTAGATAACAACATCTTCCAGCGGGAAATTCTTCCAGTAAGAGCAGGATTTTCAAAAATATACTTGATTGGATCCATTTTGGAGATCAACCAAATGGTATGATTCAACATATACTTCCGCAAACGCTTTGTCTCCTAGGCCAAAGCACAACATGTCTTTTCTAGCGTGGAATACCGTGAATCACAATCAGTGAACTTTTTGCTGAGATAATAAATGGGGAACTCTTTCTTTCCTGTTTCATCCTGTTGTCCCAGAATACAACCCACGGATTTATCTAACACTGTTAGATACATAATCTACAGTCTTCCTTCTACGGGAGGGAGCAACGTAGGAGGTTCAAGCAGATATTCCTTAATACTCTCAAATGCCCTTTAGCAGTCATCCGTCCACACACAACCTTGATCTTTCTTTAACAACTTAAAGATCGGTTCACATGTTGCAGTTATGTGGGAAATAAATCTGGAGATATAATTCAAACGCCCGAGGAAGCCTCTGACTTGCTTTTCAGTTCTTGGTGCTGGACTTTCTTGAATTGCTTTGACTTTATCAGGGTCAACTTCAATTCCTTTCTGGCTAACAACAAAACCCAACAATTTCCTCGATCTAACTCCGAAGGTGCATTTATTTGGATTCAAGCAGAGACGATACTTCCTCAAACGCTGAAACAACTTCAACAAATCTTCTATATGCCCTTCTTCAGTTTGGGATTTGGAAATCATATAATCAACATATAGTTAGATTTATTTGTGCATCAGATCATGGAATATGGTTGTTATAGCCCTCTGGTACGTTGCACCAGCGTTCTTCAACCCGAACGACATTACTCTGTAACAGAATGTTCCCTAGGGTGTGATAAACATTGTTTTTTCCATGTCCTATGGAGCCATTCTTATTTGATTATACCTGGAAAATCCGTCCATGAACGAGAATACTTTGAATTTTGCTGTACTGTCCACTAACATGTCGATGTGAGGTAATTGAAAATCATCTTTTGGACTAGCTTTATTTAGATCTCTGTAATCTACGCACATGCGGGCTTTTCCGTCTTTTTTTGGTACTGGGACAATATTGGCAATCCATTGAGGATACACTGACGTCACAAGAAAACCAGCATTAATCTGCTTTAGGTCCTCCTCTTTGATCTTTACTGCCATATCCGAGTGGGTTTTTCTCAACTTTTATTTAACTGGCGGACACTATGGCTTCAACGACAAAGGATGCTCGACAATGTCTGTATCTAGACCAAGCATATCTTGATAAGACCAAGAAAACATATCCACATACTCTTTCAACAACTTAATCAACCCGCTCTTTACATCAGGATGCAACGATACTCCAATCTTGACTTCCTTCGAATCTTCTTTTGAACCCAAATTAATCACTTCCAAAGGCTCCTTATATGGTTGAATGGTATTTTCCTCGTGCTCAAGCAACCGTGAGACCTCTTATGGAATCTCATCATAATCTTCTTCTTCAGCCTCAAACACAGGACAATCAAAGTTGGGAGAGGGTGCAGGGTCATTGTATTCAACGGGTTTTTAAATTAATTTGCACATATGATTTATGATTGCTTTTAGAAATTGACACATATAACAAGTGATCATTCAAATTAATTTTCAATTATTATTTATTTTGAAAGAGGTTTTTATATTATTATTACCATTTCCCAAGAAAAAAGAAGAAAATAAAAGACATAATTTTGGAAGCAAAGACAACTTTTATTAATGATCTTAAAAGTTATAGCAAACAGATAAGCTCTGCAACATTAATACTTCCACCTTGGGCAGAGTGAAAGCTTCTCAAAAGAAAGAAACAGATTAACAAAACAAATTACTTTGAAATATGTATGCAAGAAGGAACATCAATGGTGACCCATTTCTAAACTTGAACTCCATGCGTCACATAATTCGGTACTTCCTGCTCTGCTTCATCCTCTTCAACAGCATTAATTCCAGAACCAATTGGATGGAGGTAGCCTCTGCTGCAGAAAACATCATGATAATTGTTCACAGAAGAATTTGAATTCAAATTTTCGCCTTTGCCATTCCTCGAAGAGAAACCCAAACCAGCTCTATTTTTGTTCACGAGTGGATCCACAAGCCGTCCCCAAACTGCATTATAACCATTGCGCACGACCTGCTACGCGTCCTTCAGAGAAACCACAAAATTCTCATTCCTCCTTATGTTGTCAATGGATAGGGCTTGGAACTGGGTTCCAACAGCAGCCTCATCCGCTTCTACAATACTGAAAGAGGATAGATGGGATATCAACAACGCCTGCTCCCAATTTATGATTACTACCTTCCCTTCACGCACGAACTTTAGCTTCTAATGCAGAGTTGAAGTGACAGCCCCTGCTTCGTGTATCCATGGCCGTCCTAGCAAAAAATTATACGCGAGAATAATGGCCATGACCTGGAAGGTTATCAAGAACAAATGTGGTCCTATATGGATGGGCAAGTCCACTTCATCGATGACAGATTTCCTCGACCCATCAAAATCCTTCACAATGATGCCACTCGGGCACATAGGTGTTCCCTGATACTTTAACTTCATGAGGGTACACCTTGGTATAACATTCAATGCAGATCCGTTATCAATTAGCACATTGGATAGCAAGTCATTCTTGCAGTTCATAGATATGTGGAGGGCCAGGTTGTGATTCCTCCCTTCATCTGGTAACTCATCATTATAGAAACTCAAGTTGTTACATGATGTAATGTTTCCAATTACGCGGCTGAATTAATCTAACGACATGTCATTATCCATAAAATCTTGGTCTAGTACTCTCATCAGTGATTCTCTATGAGCAGAGGAATTTATTAATAAAGCAGGATGGATATCTTTGAAGGAGTCTGTAATAGCTGATCTACAATTCAGTAATCGCTCATCTTAATTATCTTCAAGATATCATCCACTTCTTTCTCTGATGTGGCTCCGCTAGTCTCTTTTGTAGCCTTCTTAGGCTCATAATTCTCAACAATTTTCTTTCCAGCAACAACATCTCTTTGTACAACCGGCGCAAACACACGACAACCACGGGTTACCCTGCTATTATCAGCTATATTTCCAACATCAGGCATTGGCTGGATGGGAACTTCCACCCCATCTTCTAAGATTGTATCGTTGTATTTGTAAGGCACATCCTTATCTGATTTATAGGGAACAGGACCTGGCAGACTAATTACCAATGGGGTAATAGCTGGTTTGCTATGGTACTCCACTTCAGGATGAGTGGGTGCACCAAAACAAGGCACAATGATGTTTACCCCTTCCTCAACATAATCAGACATCAAAAAGTAATTTCCGGCAAACAAATCTTTGTCTGAAGAGAAATACTCATCCGCAGAGGCATACTCTTCCTCTGACTCTTCTTCCATCAAACAAACTTCAACCATATCAATCTCATGATAATCATCTCTCTGACCTGTGATCTTGATAGTTCCATTGTCTAACAGCAATTGAACACCCTCTCTCACAATAGAACATCCTCGGGTGTCTCGACAACAAACTATGCAAGATCCACCTTGGTGTTCCACCAGACCAGCCGTACGGCAGAAGGTAGCATGCAACTGCACGAAATCCTCATTCAAATGCTCCACATCAAAAATTCTGAATTCACCCGGACATCCAGAAACCATATTCACTTCCTCTTCATATTCTGCCTTAGGCCTGATTATATGGATTAAACTTTCATCCATCATCTCATGTAAATCAACCTTTATCTTCTCGCAACCCTGTATGTATGTACTGCAAACAAAACAACCGGCATGGTCATGCGTATAATAACTGAATTCACAGAGTTCTGCGTGCATCTTCACTAAATCTCCTCTAACTAGATTAATGTCAAAAATCTGGAAGTCGCCTAGACAACCGACCACCATATTTTCAACATTCACTTCCCCGTGCTTGGGTAGAGGATTGTATTTCGCATTAGGTCCCATGTCTTTGGAAGATAGAATTCCAAACTTCACCAACCTTTGCACTTCAGTCCTCAAAGGATAACAATTTTCAACACTATGCCCTGGTGCTCCCTGATGAAAGGCACACGTCTGGTCTGCTTTGTAATACAAAGGCAATGGTGACAGTACGACGGGAGGTGGTCGTGTATGGACCAACTTCTTATGAATCAATGCTGGTAGTAGCTCTGCATAGCTAATGGGAATAGGGTCATAGTTCTCCCTTCTCTGATTATTCCCTTGGTTCCCCTGCTGGGACTGTCTTTGATAAGAAACAATAGTCGGAGCGGCATTCATAACAGGAGTAACTGAGGCAACTTGCTGGTGATGCTGATAATTCCTTCTAGGAGCGTTCACTCTTCTCTCTTGTATGACGGCATTTGTATCCCCATCTTTCTTCTTTGTAAACCCATAAGATGGTTTTTTCACACCTCCGGATCCTTCACCCTTTGTCAAACGGCCTTCTCTTATTGCCTCTTCTAGGCGGACACCCATTCCTACCATCTCTGTAAAATCACTTGGGGAACTTGCTACCATTCTTTCGTAGTAGAATGCACCTAGTGTCTTCAGAAATTTTTTAGTCATTTCCTTCTCCTCCATGGGAGGTATCACTTGTGTAGCCACTTCGCGCCATCTCTGCGCGTACTCTTTAAACGATTCTCTGTCTTTCTGGACCATGGCCCTAAGCTGGTCACGGTCGGGCGCCATGTCCATATTGTACTTGTATTGTTTAATGAATGCTTCTCCCAAATCATTAAAAGTATGGATGTTTGCATTGTCTAAACTCATGTACCATTTCAACGCTGTGCCAGTCAGACTATCCTGGAAAAAGTGAATCAGCAGACGCTGATCATCAGTGTGGGTAGACATTCTCCTCATGTACATCACCAAGTGAGCACGAGGGAAAGTGTTGCCCTTGTACTTATCAAACTCTGGGACCTTGAACTTAGCAGGAACTTTAACATTCGAGACCAAACACAGCTTATTCACATTCTGCCCAAATAGTTCATTTCCCCTAGGTGCCTTCATATCTCTTTTCATTCTATCAAACTTCTCTTGGAAATCATCCATTTTGTCATAAAGACCCAAGTCTTCACTCGGCGGAGGAAAAGGATGGCACACATCTTCATTAACAAACGAAACCAAATTCACCGAAGGAGGTGCAACAGGAGCAGTATGCACCACATGAGGTGCCGGAGTAACGACAGTTTGAACCACTGGAGCATCTTGGGGGCCCAAATTGAAACCTCCAGGTGCAAAATTCTCTGGCATTCCCACGGATAACCCTGAGGCATACGGTTTTGAACAACAGCCAGAGTGGCGGATACAGGAACAGTAGGAACTTCAGCATTTGCCCTTGTTGTTTGAGGTTGAACACTCGGTGGCTGATTCTGAGCAACCACTAGAGCTTCCATCAGAGTAGTCAAGTTGGCCAAGCCAGCCTTTAAAGCAGAAACTTCTTCACGTAGCTCGCGATTCTCCTGTTCCAAGCTGTCCATCTTCTTTTTGAAGTTAGCCCGAGTGTTATGGTGATGAGTCAGCTTGCTGAACAAAGTAAAGAAGCTGGGTAAGGCACCTGGATATGCATAATAAATGCAAGAAATATGTGCCATATGATGCATGATATGCAATGCATATGATTATTTTTGCTTTATCATTTAATATTTCAAGGGATTTAACATTTATAGACACATCACAAACATCAAAGTAATAACGCATTTGAAATACTGAAATTTTTTTTATTATAATAACTTCAAAATGGATTACAAGTTTCAATGATCCCAAGTACAAGATGAAAATACAATCTAAAAATCCTGAGAAAAAGAACTGATAGAGATCAATCTGTACGCTGGCGCTTCCCTGTGAGCCTAGAAATCTGAGCCCTCAACCTCTGGGTTTCTTCCACATGTCTGATGACAACCTCCTTCCAATCATCTGGATCAGGAAGTGAGTAATCAGCACCTATTTGAGGCTCAGGAGAAAATAAATCCCCTTGCCTCTTCATAGACTTTACCGCTCGACTCTCAAGGATCTCGATCAAATCGTCTTTCTCCTTCAGGTTTGCTCTGTAGGAACTCTCTAAAGTCTGGAACTTGTTCTTCCAAGCATCCCTTTCCTGTTGCATCCTGACCAAAGCAAGCTGCAGCTCTTCTAGATCATCTAATAAGGGAGGAGTGGTCTTCACAAATAGACCAGGCATGGGTGTTTCTCGAGTATACGACATCTTCAACTGAATGGCTCTCGATCGGACCCACTGAAGGTATGGCTCCAAAGAAACAACACCCCTAGGTCCCAAATCCTTCCTACTCTTCTTACGAATGTGACGCCAGGCCTTCCCAATCTGCTCCCTAACTTCCCTATGGTCTTCTCCTTCCTTCAGAAAGAAACTACTCAAATGAATACTGTTCGATTTATCCCTCATCAGATAACCAAGCTGTCGCCGTGCAAGAACAGGGTTATAGTTAATTCCTCCTTTTGTACCAAGAAGAGGTACATTGGGGAAACTACCACAATTGTAAATAATCTCTATATCCTGATAAGCTCGATGATACCAATCAATATCCGAGTGAGTAAGTGCCATGATCTTAGGAGCCCAACGGGGTTCCTTCTTGACATCCCAAAAAGAATCAGACTGGGGCATATGAGAGATGAACCACCGGTACAACAGAGGCATGCAACAGATAATCATTCCCCCATGATAAGAACTCCGAAGATAAACAGAGTAATAAACATCACCCAACAGTGTCAGAACCGGGTTTCTAATCATGAAAATCCTGATAGCGTTAATGTCGACAAACTTGTCCACATTAGGAAATAAGAATAATCCATAAGCAAGTAAAGCAAATATGGCCTCGAAAGCAACCGTACTCTTCATCCTGGCAAAGTAACAAGCTTTCTCCAATAAGAACTGAGTTGGTAATCCTCTAATCCCTCCTTTGGTAGTCATATGGGCTTCCACCTCAGACTTCCCCATATGAATCAAAGTAGCTATCTCATGTGGTTTTGGCTCACCCTCCAAACCAGTAAAAGGAACACGATCGATAACAGGTAAATCCAATATATAGGAATACTCCTCCAGTGTAGGCATCAATTGATAATCGGAAAAATTAAAGTAGTGATACATCAGATCATTGAACTGGACCAAGGTCGAGAGAATACCCTCCTTCATCTTCAACTTCATGAGTGGAATAATGGATCCATATTTCTTCCGAAAGTCTGCAGAACACTCGATCTCTGGAATTAGACTGATCAACTCATCTATCTTGGGATCCTTGAAACTGTATTTCCCGGTCTTTCTCTTTCCAGAATCCATGGTTAAAAGTACCTGAGATATTCACAAATAGTCAACCTTTAAATCCCTTGAAATATTGTTTTCTTCAAAAGATGCTTATGAGTGCATGGATGCATGATGCAATAATCCCACACAAGATCACACATATAGGGTTCATAGGTTCAACGTCACGAGCATGAGGTCGAAGGTACTACCCATAAAGTGTTGGTCTAAAAGTTATCACCTACTGAACAAGGTTCTAGAGGTTCCCAGAGTTTACATCCTTCCTTCGGATATTACGAACTTCCCGATTAACTCGGTAATTAGTAATATTCTCAAGAAAGACTCGTCCGAGCGTAGTATCGCGTGACAACTATTTCCGGATTACTCCATCATAGCTTTCACACTACACCTAAAAGGCCAAGATGGGTTTGGTATTCTACGGTCCTTAGTTTCAGCAGGCTCCCAGTTCGAAAGCAGTACGTCTTCCCGATTACTCGATAAACGACACTACAATCAAAGGGGCCTCCACTGAGTGGGGGATCTCATGCCTCCTTTTTTGGGATTACTCCATCAAAGTTAACATGACTATACCGCCCGTCCTATCTTAAAGTTTGCCCAAGTCCGGGTATAGGACTTATGAGTAATCACCAAGCACCCTGAAAACCAGGAAAATCCAGACAAATATATATACAAATTATAGCACATAAACAACAATAGCACATATACAGATATAAACAAAGATAGGGTCAACCCACTTAGGGATGAACCAGTAAGAGGTCAATCTTTCCCCAGTGAAGTCGCCATTTTTCTGTAGCGGTAAAAATGTTCAAGACTAAGCCATTAGATTGACTAGACTTTATACAAATCAAAAATAAAAATCGCCACCGCGCTTTATTGTTTCCAAATGAATGGGAAAAGAGCTAATAACCCAAAAAAGGGGAAAGATTCAAGGTAATGGGGTTGGTTATGCAAAGGGAAGGTATTAGCACCCTAAACATCTACGGTACTCTGCATGAACCTCTTTGAAAAATCTGTATATTTTGGCTATAAAACGTGTTATATATAAAATGGATGGTGGAGGTGAGAAAAGAAATATATTTTTTATGATTTTTGCACCCGCCGCGGTTGCGAACCTTTAGTGCCTACGTACCACCTTTCGTGCAATAGGGGATCAGGGTACACGTAGTTCCTCTTTTAAAAGTTGGAATCACAAGTGGGTTGGTTAATTTTATGAGATAAGACATCATCGTCATTGTCCGTGTGGAAAACATACTTACTACTCACAATCATGAGAAAGGAGAATTTGCATCATCTCAAAGTGGAGGATAATGGCTTGGATTTTAAAATCAACAACGCCTCACTCAACACCCAAGTGGAAAATATCTCACTTCACTACATATTGTAGAAGTATAGTTGTTTGCATCACTACAAGGATTGACAAGAGTCTAACCTTTTGAGAAAAAAAGTTTAAAGATAAAAGCCAAAGTGGAAAAAATGGTTTGAAATGAGATTGATTGACTTTTAGTCTTCTCACAAAAAGTGTCAAAGTATTATTAAATTGATTGAAGTTTATTAATGAAAATGTTTTGAAAAATGCATGGACTTAAGTCCAAGTTTATTATGAAAGTGTTTCAAGTTTAGAAACAAGAAAAGTTTAAAAAGGAGGGAGAAGATTTTTGAAATTAAAGAAGATGAGAGGAGAAGAAGTGACTATCCTAAAGCATAAGGTAAAGGCTAAGGGTAATGACCATCTAACCAACAAGAAGCCAAAACTTGAAATTATGAGCCAAGATAGAATTCCCATTCTTTTGATTGAAACCAAGCAAGCAAAGATACTAGACCTCTTCAAATGTATTAAGTCTTCACAAAAATTGGGCAGAGTAACGGCTGTATACGGGTGAATTCCAGATTACAAACGAAGGATGTAATCACAAAAATCTACACACAAAAACAAACAAGCAACCCAATATCTTGAGGTAAACCTCAAGAGCTCCAGATAAAATAAACAGATAAGATCACAAGGTCTCCAAGATAGGCCAAGGTTTCTAATCTTAAGTCCAAGAAAAAAGTCTCATGCTCCATAATGCCAAGGATAGTAACCAAATAGTCCAAGTACCATTAAGAGTTTTTTAGAGTTTATGTTGATTATTAAGTATCTTAGGAAAAGAAAAATAAAAGCTCAAGTGAGCAAAAATAAAAAATGGCTAGAAGATAAATGCTCAAATGAGCAAAGATGAAAATGGCATGAAATGAAAAATGCTAAAAAAAATAAATAGCACACAAAGCATAAAAGAATAAAGCATAAAATAAACAAGTCAATAATTAGTGGTTAGTTGGATGACCATCTTGAAACTTGCATTTGGAACTCATTAGAGGATTGGTAGAACCAAAGTCTCCATACAACAAATTGCATTTGCTTTTTGTCAAGTATATCATCCATTTGGAATTCTCATAAGTACCATTTAATGATCAACGATGTTTAAGTGATCCGCGTTGACCAAAGGTGTTGTAGATCCATTAGAGGATTGGTAGAACCAAAGCCTCCACACAATGAGTCTCAAGGTTATTGGATCAAAGAGATTAAATTAACATACTTGGGCTTACAATCATAAGTTTGGGCCACAGATGGTCATTTATTCGAATCGGGACAAAATTTAGCGCTATGTTAAGCAATCGTAAGTAGACTTATATAGAAGTCGCACCTATTTTGAGGCCGGTCAATAGCAATCTATGCACCATTTGTTTTGAGACATGATATAAAGATCATGCTCCAACAATATTTAGTGCAATGAGAATGAGATGAGATGAAGAGGAATTAGGGTAAAAAGAGAAACCACATTTGAATTAATATTTAATTAAACTATTATTAAAATCATTCATCTATTTTTTTGTGGAGTTAAACTCAACACCATGGATCCAATGATATCGATAAAGCCATGATCAAAAAGTCAACCCAAGACAGCCAGAAAATAATTACAAAATAATAATATAATTAATATATACATTAAAAGGTTTAAAAATGTTTAAAAAATGGAATATAATGAGGAAAATATCAATTATGCTCAAATTAATCAAGAAATGAAAAATAAGACCATAGAAAAATCAGAAAAGAGGCCAAGTAATTTTATAAAATTTCTGGTAATTTTTAAAAGTCAGAAACTATTTTTAAAAATTAAAATAAATGGGTAAAATAAACAAAAATAGTAAAAAAATAGTAAGGTCAGAAACAAAAATAAAATAAAGTCACCAATATTTGTCACAATATCATTGGATCATTCCATAATTTTTTCAGAATTTAAAAATGTATAAAAGTATTTTTAAACAAATCAAATAAGTGTAAAATTCATAAAAAATACCAAAACACAAAATTAAATTGTGAGAAAATAAAAATCAGAAAGAGAATAATCAAAAGTATTTTTCATAATTGTTTCAGATTTTTTGGACTAAACATGAATTTTCTATGATTTTTTAAAGTTTAAAACAATTAAAATATAAAAATCAGAAAAAGAAAATAAAAGTAAAAGATGTGGACCATTCGATGAGAGTCAAAACACGTTAGTAATCAAATCCAAGGGATCTGGCGCGCTGTGCATATCATGGTCATTAATGAATAATGTACAGAATCAATAATAAATCAGATTTTTGAAAAACAGAAATGGCACGCCATCCTTGGTTGGAAGATGACACGTAGGTCATCTTCAACCTCCAGCCAACGTGATTTGCAGGTCTCTCAAACTGTAAAATCAAAAGCTCAGACCTATGCCAATCACTTCGTCTATTCAAGACGAAAACAACCACACCCTCGCGCCAAATTTATATAAACTGTAGCTCAAGCAATTTGGAAGGAAAGTTTTGAAAAGGGATTTGAAAATTCATGGTTAAAACGTGCTCCCAGTGAAACATAAGTGTTGCGACTAGAACCAGGGCAATGAGAGCAACACAATGATATCAGAGTTTTGAAGAATTGATGAAGGAATCTACCTATTGAAGTTGAGTTGCAGAGCTCTGAAACTGGACTTCTATGGAGCAGTATATGGCACGATTCTTGAATGTAATTATATGGTTAGCTTTAGGGAAGATCAAGGAAGGTGAATTGAGGGAAAAATGGATTGAAAAAGGGCTGAGAATAGATTTCGAAGTTACTAAATTCTGGGTTGTGAAGCAAGTTTGGCAGAGTGATTCTGGCTATCTAAGCTTGGGAAATTGAATGGGGGGGAAAACCCTCTAATTATAAGGAAGCAAATGGGATCAAAAGGAATAGCAAATGATGCGTTTTGGAGGGAATTCGTGTGGGTTTGCATCATGAAGAAAGTGTGACTCAAACATGATCAAAACTCAGCCAAATCGTGTGTTTCATGATGCTAATCACTTCTGGCAAGTTGCTAAACATGATTAGAAACAAAAAAGCGTGGAAATCTTGTGATTAGAAGCCAAAACAAAGATTTCAAAATCCTGACTTTGTGCAAAATCCAGTTTCAAACTACCCAATTCAAATCCATGGCATTTCCACCTAGAGGGGTCTTAGGGCAAAATTCTTGATGCTTTGGAAATATGAGGTTACAAGCTTTGCAATGGAAAAAGAATGGAATCAAATGGATGCTTGAGCTGAAAGTTACATGGAGTCAAAGTTGAAGAAAAAGAGTTGACTTTCCATACTTAGAAATATTTCAAATTCTTCTTTAAAAATGACCTATAATATTTTGCATCCAAACATGGCCTTCCACTTAGAATTTTCTCTTGACAAAAAAAGATGGAATGAAGTAGATCTCTTGAATGAAAATTTTCAATTTGAACCACTCAAAATATCCAAAAATTGAGCAAGTTATGACTTGTTGAAGTTGTCCAAAAATCATGAAATGACCTATAATCTTTTGCATTCTTAAGGAAACTTCCATCCATTTTCTCACTTTTCACATGAAATAAGGCATGAAGTACACATCCTTAAGATCATCATGAAAAAAAAAGGGCTCAAGGTGATAAAAATTGACCAAGTTATGACCATTTTAAGTCACATGTGGAAAATTGAGGATACATCTGGGTGACTTGTAATCTTTTTTCTTCACCAAGTTCCTTTCACATGAAAAATCCTTGGAAATTTTGAAGTGATTTATTGGTAACTCTTTGAAGAGAAGGATGTTTTTGGAATCACTCAAAAATACCAAATGATGAGCAAGATATGCTCCTTTGAAGTCCAAAACCCTAGCCTCTAGATCAAGAGAATGCTTTGAGGAAATTTGCCAAGTTTGAACAATATTTTTGTGCCAATATTCTTCCTTTGTGAATAGAAGTTGTTGAGGATGATGATGAGGACTCATAGCCACCAAAACCACTTCCATATCTTGAAATAAGAGAGAAATATGCTCTTGTGACCAATAGGAACAAGACCTTGTCCAATCATGACAACTTCTTCCCTTAACCCTTTGTACTTTTGAATCAATTTTGATAACTTTGAAATATGTTGAACCAAAATGAGCCTTGTCAAGCCATTTCTTCCAAAATCACTCCAATAGTGAAGTTTGAATTTCTCAAGCTATTGACTAGGGCATGGAAATAAACTCATGAACCCATGAAGCAACTTGCTAAACCTCATTGCCTTTACCTACATTATTAACAAGTAAGACAAACCAATATTGTATTTTATTAATTAGAGAGAAAATCAAATCAAAATATCCATGATCACAAAAAAAAACAAGTCAAGGTGCTTGGTAACTCCTCAAAAGAGCAAGGCTAAAGATAGGGAGAAGAACCAAAAACTCTAATGTGATCTTGTTGTGATTGAAATAATATGGTATGATGCAGGAATCTTAGGGGGGGAAATTAGGGTACAACACAGGTGATGAATATTTTTTGTGTTGCCTCTATTAATTGGAAATTATTGAGTTGTAGGCTTATGGCCAATGTTGAATTAAGTTGAATTATTGTTGCTGTTGTTGTTATGGTCATGTTGTTAATGCATACATAGCATATCATGTTGGAGCTGATGCTCGTTAAGTTGGCCTGGATTGACAAATATAAAGTTGAAGGCTCATGCCTTGTTGATGCCTCTATTAGTTGGAAAATTATTAAGTTGGGAGTTCTACTCCATTAGTACCACATGCATACGCATTGTAACGAGTCGCATCTCACGTTGCATATTTGAGTTGTTATGTTGATGAATTAATCGCCATACTTTGTTGATATTTTGTCGTGATTGCTGTTGTTTATAAGTTATGAAGCGGTGATCTTGCATGAACTGATTCTAATATGATATTTATTATACATTCAATTAAATTCTTAGATATCTCACCCCTTCTGTTTGAATGTTACCCTGATGTTGGTAACATGCAGGTAATCCAGAGTGAAGGCGATTTACCTTCAGTAGTTCGAGTCAGTGTCACTGCTTTGATACGTAACACTCAGGGGGGTGAAACTTGTTGTTTTATTGTTGATTATTTCAGTTTATTGAACTTTAAGTTGTTGTTCGTTAAGTACTTTTTATTTCAATTTGCTTCAGTTGGGTGAAGATGATATATTCTTTTAAGTTGAAATTTGATTCCGCTGCACAATTATGAAAGTTGTTGATTTTAAAAGATTAATTTATGTTGCTGTTGGTTCATCCAAGTTAATGTGTTATGTATCTGTAATGAATGCCGTTGTTTTAAGTTGAAATTGTAGCATCCTGATTTAGTTGTGAAATTTTTATAACTCTTATTTAATAATAATTATCGGGTAGAATTAAGGTGTTACAAATTGCTCCCTTCACACCTCGGTAATCAAGTAGGGCATCAATGTCTTCTATGAGGTTGTCCGGGTCGGTCATACCGTGGTAGGATCCCATGGGGGAGGCTTCTCGAGCCCGACCGGGAGTCGTGCCTCCATAATTTCACTTAATAACGGGCCACATGGCTCGTCGTCATCAGTCTCTTCTGGCGATGATGATGGGGAGTGATGGTTTCTTCCTAGCCTGGCGTCTTCATCTCGTCGATGGGAGGGGCTCCGCCCTTATCACCTTGATCTGGGTATAGTGACCTACCGTGGTCGTCTTTGCAGGTGCTCTTCGTCTTCTTGGAAAGCGGAAAGTCTTTATCCTTCTTGGGAGATGCTCGATTACGTTTCTTGCGGAAAGAAATTGTGAGGGAAAGGTTCGTTCAAAAAGAGTTTCAATGATGTCAAAACTTTCCACTATATGTTGGAAATATTGCTAGATGATATGGTGGACAAGGAAGCATGAAAAGTCTTCAAAAATTGGTATCTATGAAAAATTCTATGCCTTGAGTTGACTCAAAGTAAGCTCGGGTTGATTCATGATTAAAGGTTGCTCTTTCGGATGTCACGGGTTTTCTCACGTCGACTGGGTGGTCGGCTCAACCTGGAAGTAGTTTTTAGGAACTATGCATCGACGCATAGCCCTAGAGCGGTCGACGCATGGATTGAAAGTTACGCCTTGGGGAAGTCTCAGATTTGCTCACGTCAACTATATGGTCGACTCAACCCGAGAGTAATTTTTAGGAACTATGCATCGACGCACAACCCTGGAGTGGTCGATGCATGGATTGCATAATTTGTCTTCTGGCACTTTCGGGAATGCTCAAGTCGAGTCCCTTTTCTACATAGGCCGACCGTTCGCTCGTTAAATCTGCTTTTCAACTTGTTAGTTTGGGTTTTGACTTGAGATAACATATATAATCTTGTAAGGTTCTATCATTTGGTTTTTAACAAGAAAAGTGAAATAGATACACAAGGTACTCATCATCTTCAACATCTCACTCATCCATTGACAACTACACATAATAATTTTTATCAACCAAGGTGTGAAGCGTATGTTGATAACGTCTGAAGTAGAAGATTGCGATCTTGTTCGGGTTGAGTAATTGTGGTTTTTTTAAATAAAATCAGAGGGTTTTGTCCTGTGTGATCATTGGGATTTGGGGATTTTTGACAATTCTTTGCTTCAAATTCAACCGTGCTTAAGGGATTGAGAAATCGTGGGTTCCCTCGATAAGGTAGCTACAATCGAAGGATTGTGAAGGAAGAATTGGGGTCATCATCTTGCGATCAAATCATCCGAGCAGAGGGTTTGAGAAACAGTTTGAGTTCTCAACAAGGTAGCTACAACCGGAGGTTTATCGAAGATTGGTGACATACTTGGTTCAAATCGAATCAAGGGAAGAGAGAAGCTTAATTTTCAACATAACAAATTGGATTTGAATTGTGGTGACTATTTTCTATCTCTTGTCCAAACTTTGCAATCATAACAGAAATTATCCTAATTCTACATTCTAGAATTAGGGGCAGAGTACCCCACACGAGGAGGACAGGGGAAACTGCCTAAACAAATCGCGTGTCATTTTTCTTTCTAGTCTTTTACCGTTTATTTGCTATAATTTGTGAATTTGCACTATTGGTTCAAATTGTCTATATTTGTAGTGTGATAGAACTATTTCTAAGCACTATAGTAATCACTTTGATTGCTATAATTGGTATTAACACTACAAATTAAGATAGATTAGACTTGGTGTTATTACGCACACCAAGTGTTCGATAAAAGTCCAAAAGTGTAAATTTATGGGTTTTTCTCTCAACAATTCATTGGAAGTAATTGACAATAGTTAAAGAGTGTTGTACCCCAAAATTTACCCTCTCACCTATCAAGAATTTTCTCACAAGATCTCTTTGATTCAAAACTGCATTAGGGTTTGACCAACCCAAGACACCTCCTCATGCACTGATGACCAAAATTAGGGTTTGAGTTTGCGCAAGGATTTTTGGACTATAAATGCTTCATTTTACTTTCAAGGATCATTATGGATCCTCAAGATTACTAATGTCAAGTTTCAAGCTTTGAATCACATTTTTGATCAGTTAATTTGACAGTTGACCTAAAAATCAACTATATTAAGGAAAACGTCAACTATGGCCAATTTACAGTCAAACTTCATAATTTTTGGTCCACATTAACATCTTAGACTCATATGTATCATTTTATCATGTTTGGACCATAATTCCCTAAGAAATTTGATCAACTCATCAAAAGGGCAAAATGGTCAAGATTAGGGTTTTGACTGAGAAGGGGAAATTTTTGATTTTTGACCTAGCTAATGGTCAATTGGTTTAAGGCATGATCTCAATAGTTCAATTTCATCATCTTTACCTAATGACATAGTTCAAAAAATTGCAAATCCATTGGATTGACAGATGAATTTTTCAGTCAACTGATCAAAAGTCAATTGTGCACTGAAAAGTCAAACTTTGACTTTTTGGTCAAATTCAAGTGCCAAGGATCATAATTAATCAAAACAATTCAAAATGTGAAACTTTTTCATCAAGAAACCAAAGATTTAAGATTTGGATTTGAAAAGTTGAAAAATTCTAACTTCGAAAATTTTCTAAGTATAGAAAATTTCTTATTTTTTCTCAACTTTAGGCCATATTTTCACCATGATACCAAATGATTCAAAGGAAGTTCCCAACATTAAAGTTGTAGATCTCCATGAAGTCTACAACTTTTCTTCATACAATTTTTCCTAAAGATGCTTGGATTTCAAGATATGATTTTATGAATAACTTGCTCATGAACTAAAATAACAGTGAAATTTTGCCCTAGTTAGGCAGGTTTTTGACCTAACTTCATGGAAACTTTTCACCTAGTTCCAATAGGAATCTTCAAAAGCATTTCAAATATTGGTTGTAGATCACATTACAAGCTTTCTAAAATGTCCAAGAACTCCTTGAGATCATTCTTGAGTAAGGAGAATCGAAGAGTTGAAGTTGGAAATTTCTCACAATGATTTCAAACCATTTCATGAAGAACAAGTTTTAAAATTTGCAAATTGGTTGTACAATCTTCACTTTTCAGGCCTCAAAATTGTTTTTCACTCCACCATTAATGAATTACACAAGGTTTCATGCCCTAAAGCCAAGCATTCAATGCATTGTACAAAGAAATAACCATTTTTGGAAGAAAGGCAACATTCCCATTTTAGAAAAGCATGTTTTTTGCATTTTTTCATTTCTTGAGCCTTGGACTTGTTCTTTCTGCCCAAACCAAGTCTCTAAACCTGAGCAAAACTTGTTTAGAGCTTCAAGACACCCTATAAGCTCAGATTGATGCCTTAAGAAGTCACTTCTCACACTTGCTTCAAAAACAAGAAATGTAGCAAGATTTGTGATCTTGTACTTCTAAGCAAGCACAAGTAAGCAAGCACAAGTCCTCTAACCTCTTGCTCTATATAAAGCCATCATTTTGCAACTAAAACCACGCATGCCCAAGCCTTGAAACACCTTAGAATCAAAATATGCATACCAAGCCTCCAAACTTTCCATTTCTGACTTATGAACTGAATATTTCATTTCACTCGTGCGTTTTCAGGCCTTTTGCTTTCCCAAGCTTCCTTACCATACAAGTAAACCATCCCACACCCTGAAACATCACTGTAACTCCATCTTCCCCATTATTGAAGTTCAAAAATAGAGTAACACAGGTGGACTTCTCCAGACTATTCCAGCCACCCTCAAGACAAGCTAAGCATTGCATTAGCTTCCTAGAGGCTCAAGGAAGCTAACCTGATCATGACAACATCCTAAAGCAAGCTCATTTTCAAAACACGATTTCCATTTTCAAGGTGAGTTTTCTGTTTTTCTAACTCTTGATACATGCATAGTTAGTGTTCCATTTGTGAATATAGAATGTAGACATCATTGCTACGAAGTTGTACATATCCATAGCTTGTATTTATTTGGCCTGAGTTTAGAGAATTTTAAGTTTGAAGTTTATGAAAAAATTAGGTTAAGAATTAGGGCCATCAAAATTCTCTCTGATCTTGGACTTATAGTTTTAGTTATGCACATGGTTAGAATCGTGAGATAAAATTCTATAATGTTCATGTTATCACTTTCCATTTTTATTGAGAAATGAAAAAGTTACAGGAGGTCCGGCTGACCAAAGGTTGAAGATGAAGTACAGGGCAAGGAAGTGTTTCATGTTATGTATTTTTGTTTTCATTTAGACTAACAGATGTACAGCCACCCTAGTGGTAAGGGAGCGCGCAAAAATGCCCTAGGTCACGGGTTCGAGCCTTGGCGCTGCCTTTTGCATTTTCATACTTTTTTCCACTTTTTTTGTTTGTTTGCAGCATGGGCTTCTGGACATTGGGCCCTATATTTTTGCTAAATTCCTGCCTCCAGTTTACTCATGGCACCCCTGGCCCATATATTTTTATTATTCATTTTTATTTTCATTTCTATTTTATTAAATATATTTTCCTTAATAATAAAAATCATAAAAAATATAAAATGATCAATATTATATTTTATTTTATTTTATTTTATTTTCTCATAAAAAATATTTTTATTTAGTTATATATTATCTATTTTTGTTAAATAAATTTGTAAATCAAAATAGAAATTAGGTTAAATATTTATTTTTCTTCACACCTATTAAATATTTACTTTAACATATAAAAATACCAAAATACTTCATAAATACCATATATTATTTTCAATACAAAAATACAAAAATACTTAAAGAAATTTGTTTCCTTTTAATAAATTAGAATTAGGGTTTAATCAAGATCTTTTCTAAAAAATAATTTCCTTTCTTAATTGATTTAAGTTTAATCTTGACTTGTTTATTAGGATTAGGTTAAAACTTTTTTTACATAAAAAGAACAAAACAAAATATTCTTTTGCATTCACATATCTTTGCATATTTAATTTATTTTGTACATTATTTATTCCAATACTTGTATAAATTCAATTTGGTTGTAATAAATTAATTAGGTTTATATTATTGCAATCCACATTCATCAATTGTATACCCCCTCCCACAAAATGTTGTAATAGCGTAGTAGTCTTTAAATTTTGCAATTTATCGCTTTACATAATATGTTAGTAATTAGGGTTTGTATGACAAGATAAAATCAATCAAATAGAAAACCCTAATCCAAGACAAAATCAAGCATGAAAATGACACACTTGCACACAAGACACCCTTAGGGTTATCCCACTTGTTTGCCTTATACAAAATGGCCATATTACGCATGTGAGGTGTCTTAGCAAAAAACAAGAAAACACAAGATCATAGTCCCTCGATGACGCTATTCAAAGTTGCCTTACAAAATGATCTTAGTCCCTCAAAAAAATGTTAAGATACTTTGCAACATTGCTAATCATGGCTATATGATGACCCACGCCAGTCCCGTTTACATCCAAAGATAGGGTTGCTTACAAAATCAATGGTAAGACAACAATGTCAAAGAAAAAAAATGAACAAGAAAGACATTTGAATAGGTAGGTTACTTTTGGTTACTTGCTCCATTCCAAACAAATATCCTTGATATTTTCAAAAACAAACACACACATTTCAAAACATCTTACAAACTTGAAAACATTTTCAAAAAGACAAACATCTTTGTATACATTCTTACGAACGAGAATCATTACAAAGATTGCCTAAACAATGGCCTCTTTTACAAAATACTTTCAAAAACCACACAAAGCATTATTTCAAACAAAAGCAAGTGATCTAGCAAGTAACTAAGAGCCCATGGAAAACCATGGATGAAAAGGGTGCTAATACCTTCCCTTTTCATAATCTACCCCCCGAACTCAAGAAACAATCTCAAAGGTCTTTACTGTGCTTTTTCACCTTTCCTTTTAGATAAAAGAAAAGTCAGTGGAGACTCTTGCTAACCGCAACATTTGCGATAAAACTCAAAACCTTCAAGTTAGTTCTCCTACCACATCACAGAACTGGAGACTCTGCTGGGGAATTATTTTAAAAGTGGGGTTACCTTAGGGATAGCTCACATTTATTTGCTTACATTGTTTGACTAGTATGCTTTACATTATGGTTCTTTGTTTGAGTTTGAATCCTCTACCCAGATTTGGGATACATTATAGAAAAGTAGCAATACATTGTGGAAATTGTGCGGGGTATACCGACATGGTCTAAGCAATAGCTATGTTAGTGCGACATATTTGTGGGTACTGGTAGACTTTAAGTTAATCAAAGAGAATACGGAGCCGCTGAGTGATGTCATGAAGCACTAATGAACTTATAGAACCTTTACTTGACCAACTTGGCCTTTAGGATGTAGTGAGATGACTGGATTTGGTGCAGTCCGAAGTAAGTAGATACTCGATACTACACTCATTGAGGTTTGGTTTCTTAGGATATTTTGGTCACCATTAAAGAGGCTTGAGCTGAAACATTGACTAAGGAAACAATCCGGTGATATTGAGCTCCTTAGAACCCAGTTACTATTACTAGGACAGGTTTGAGCCAACTAAACTTCAAGAGGGTACTTACCTATAAAACTCCATGCAAGCCTAAACCTAGGACTTGTTTGCTTTTCTTGTATATGCATACTTGTACATAACATCATGGAAATCATGAACATCATATACATCCACTAACCATTTCAAGGATTTTGCGATTCATATTTGTTCTTGTTTTGTAGGAAATGGATTCACTTCGCATGAAAACTATTCAAGTCAAACTGGTGAGAATTCCTCCACAGCTTAAGGAGCTAGCTTCAAGAATTCTTGATAACTCTCTATTCACCGAGAGACATGGTCGTCTACTTAACTTGGTCACCTCCAACACAGATGAGGACATGATGAAGGTGCTCTTTCAGTTCTTTGATCCTTTGCACCATTGCTTCACATTTCCCGACTATCAACTTGTGCCTACTTTGGAAGAATTCTCCCAACTCTTGAGGATTCCTATTCTCAATCAACTACCTTTCAACAGTATGGAAAGAGATTCAAAGCCAGAAGATATTGCTCAAGCTTTACACTTGCACTCATCTGATGTCACAAACCATTGGGAAACAAGGAGTGGTGTCAAAGGTTTCTTAGCAAAGTTTCTGTTTGAGAAAGCCCAAAGCTGTTGGAATTCCCTAGACTTGCAAGCCTTTGAGGAAATTGTGGCTCTCCTCATCTATGTGATGGTTTTGTTTCCAAATCCTGACCAACTCATAGATTCATGCTTACAAATCCGACTTAGGCGCCCTAAAGCAGCTAACAACCATACCTATTTGAACCTACTTCAAGAACAAGTCAGCACCAAGCATATGATGGTTGTACCCCTTGACCTCTTCACTCCAATGATGTTAATAGAGTTCATGATCAAAAATTTAACCCAAGATCATCTAAAAAATAGTCACAAAATAATATTACATTTAATATATATATATATATATATATATATATATATATATATATATATATATATATATATATATATATATATATATATATATATATATATATATATATATATATATATATATATATATATATATATATATATATATATATATATATATATATATATATATATATATATATATATATATATATATATATATATATATATATATATATATATATATATATATATATATATATATATATATATATATATATATATATATATATATATATATATATATATATATATATATATATATATATATATATATATATATATATATATATATATATATATATATATATATATATATATATATATATAAAGGTTTTAAAAAAATGTGTAAAATATAAATAAAAGAGAAAAATATAAACTATGTTCAAATTGATCAAGAAATAAAAATTAAGTCATTGGAAAAATTAGAAAAGGACTCAAATGATCTTATAAATTTTTTGGTAATTTTTTAAAGTTAGAAACTATTTTTAAAATTAAAATAAATGAGTAAAATAAATTCAATTTCCATGTTGTTTTTGAACTTAATGCTTGTCTATGAGTGTTTGGTTTTCCTTTTTGAATGGATGTTTATTCTTTGTTTTCTTGAACCCTCAACCATGTGCTTTTGGTTTAAATTTTTACCTTGCCTTAGAAAGCAGGGAGTACTCACACTTTGATGTTGGTTGAATTCAAGTTGGGGAGAGGAATGTTTACTGACTTATATAGTGGTTGCTATGAGGTTGTGTAAACGAGAAAGAAAAGAAGAAGAAAATGTGAAAAAGAAAGAAAGGTAAGGTCTGGTAAACTCCTAGGCTTTGTCGTCAGCAATAAAGGTATTGAAGTAGATCCTGCCAAGGTGAAAGTGATACAAGAGATGCCTCCTCCTCGTACTGAGAAGGAAGTCAGAGGGTTCTTGGGACGTTTGAACTACATTCCCAGATTCATTTCTCACTTGACAGCTACTTGTGAACCAATCTTCAAGTTACTGAAGAAAGATCAAGTAGTCAAATGGAATAACGAATGCCAAACTGCTTTCGACAAGATCAAAGAGTACTTGCATGAGCCTCCTGTTTTGATGCCACCAGTCGAGGGGAGACCATTGATCATGTATCTCACTATTTTAGAAAATTCAATGGGGGTGTGTGATGGGGCAGCATGACGAGTCTGGCCGAAAAGGACACGCTATTTATTACTTGAGCAAAAAGTTTATCGACTGTGAAACAAGATATTCACTGCTCGAGAAAACTTGCTGCGCTCTGGCACAGGCTGCTCGTCGGCTAAGACAGTATTTGTTGACCCATACTACCTTGTTGATATCTAAAATGGATCCAATAAAAATGAAATAGCGCCATTTGGATTTTTTTGAATTTCTAATTTACATTTGATTCAGTGCTTTGTTCACTAATGACCATGATATGCACAGCGCGCCAGATCCCTTGGATCTGATTACTAACGCGTTTTGACTCTCATCCAATGGTCCACATATTTTTTACTTTTATTTTCTTTTCTGATTTTTATATTTAATTGTTTTAAAATTCAAAAAATCATAGAAAATCCATTTTGTCCAAAAATTATGAAAAATATTTTTGATTATTCTCTTTCTGATTTTTATTTTTTCACAATTTAATTTTGTGTTTTGGTATTTTTTAAAAAATTTCACTTTATTTGAATTGTTTTAAATGTTTAAAAATAATTTTATGCATTTTTAAATTCTGAAAAATTATGGAATAATCCAATGATATTGTGAGATGTTGTTGTGATGTAATTGATGTGATTTATGATGATGTTTTAGTGATGTACATGGTTAATGTGTTTACATGTTGTCTGAAGATGATTATGTGAATGATGGGGCACTTAACTAGTCATGGTGGAATTTTATATGACTTTGTTGTGCATCATGCATTTATAATATTTTTGGAAGGTGGTCTACTTATGACGAGCCTCAATCCCATTGTGCATATTTTGTATGTTTATGATGTGCTCTGGTTCTAAGAGGGATTAATCTTATGGTGGGGATCTTTGGAGGGTAATTAACCAGGTGTTCATAAAATATTGGTACCACATGAATTGAGTAATTGTGTTGCATTAACATCTTATGTGACATTGCTTAAATTTTGTTGATAAGTTGTGATATGATGATAATTGTGAACTATGTGAGTATATGATGTTTGACGGTGAAAGAAGTATAATTGACAATATGATGTATATGTGAGTGTGAAATATTGTGGTATATGTAAGAGTTTATTATAAAATTTTGGAATGCTTGTTTTTCACTTCCCATCATAAACCATATACAACCATTTAAATATATTATTGAGATAATAATCTGAAAAATTAAGTTAATCTTGAAAATCAACTTAAAAGATCCAATATTTTTCAAATTACAAGATCCAGTAAATCATGATTTCCTCTTTATCCTATAAGATTTGATTCAATCTAAAATTATTCAAAGTAACGTTGATAAATGGATTCCGGTATGAGTCTTTCACAAAAATATTGATTTCCTATTCTTTTCAACTTTATTTTTTAAACATCAAGTTTTATGTGAAAGACCCAGAATGGCACCCATTTATCAACATTGATTTGAAGAATTTGTGACATTGAATGAAATTCAATATGCTAAAGAGGGAATTATGATTTACAAGATGTATGCAATTAAGTTTATTTTCAAGAATAACTTAATTTTTTTAAATTATTATCTTAAAAATCTTTTTAAATGAGTGCAAGTTCAATGAGGGGTTAGTGAAACAAACAATATCATATGATATAACAAACTCATTAACAACATTTATCAACAAAAACATCAAATTAATTTACATGGATTGGAAGAACTTATGACTAACCATTTATGTCAACCTGTATAAGAATTTAAAGTACTTCATCAGACTACCATCAACCATCCCTTGCCTACCATCAAATCCTACTATACGCTTGTTATCACCCCTTAAACATCGAACACCATAATCTGAAACGAAACATAACAAAGTTCATTCATGAGCATCATCCCAATACAACCACACATATCAGCAAAACCCTTAAACCCTAAACCCATAAATCCTAACTTATAAGTATCAACATAGATCGAAAGAGAGAGAATGAGAATATACCATACACTTGCTACCACTATCATCCTCACTCTATGAGGTTCATCTAGTTTGTGAAGCCATGAAAAAAAAATAAGGTGGACGAAGTTAACAAAATAGCTTCATACTTCTTATATTTCTTTTCATAGATTCTAAAACTAAATGAAGTTTCCTGTTGTTATTGTTGTTTCTTCATTCAGTTTTCTTGAGTCCTACAAACACCATGAAAATTATAAACATGTGAAACCACAAACTTATTTGCCAATAACTTAATATGCAACAACAACATACAATAATTAAAGACCCATAAACTATCTAACAAGAAGAAACTAATAGGAAAATCATGTGAAACATAACAATAACATACATAAAAACGAGAGAATAAGGAGAAAGAAGAATACCTTAATTTAAGAAAAACAAGATTGATGGCTATATTGTAGAATATGAACGTGAATGATGAAGAAGAAGAGGAAAATGGGTTCTAGGGTTTTTCTATGAAAGATACGCGGCTACTGTGACAGAGCGAGAGTTAATTCTCTTATATATAAATATACTCATAATGGTTTACGTTACAAACAGTGGTGAAATATATAAATGTATCACAATGGTTGAACAAAAACAACCAAAGTCGTAACCCTTTATTTTATATATATAAAAAAAGGCGCGACTTAACGTTAAATGAATAATATATGTGAGGGCACTGAGGTTCAAAACCAAGAAAGCCTGGATTTTATAACTACAGTTTTGGCAGCAACCGTTATTATATGCTAACAATTTTTAATATAAAATAAAATAAAATGTTAGTTCCTGGGTTTAGAGATGTCACCACGGTGTTGGGAAGAGTCGTGGTGAACTGAGCATTGTTGTTTGCATGTTTTGCCGTAGTGCTTATGACAATTGAAACACTGAAAATGACTTTTGTCAGATTTTCAACCACCACCTCTTCCTTTATCTACAACACCACCTCTTTGATTGCTTTGGTATGATGATATTCTTTGGTTTAACGAATTTCTTTATTGCTGGTTTCCTCGACCAGTAGAATTGTTGTAGCCTCATATACCTTTGTTTTTGAACCATTTTACTTTGCCTTTATTTTCTTTTTCTTATCACGTCGGAAAATCCATAACACTATTTGACTTGCATGTAGATTTTTTATCCATTCTTTGTTCATGAGATTCAAGTGTCCCTTGAGGCTATTTCTTTGTTAAGGTCGACAAATATTTTGACTCTTCTATGTCTACTACCACATGGTCGAACTTTGGAGCTAATGACCTTAAGATATTTGCGACAATTGATCTTGTTGTAAATACTTCTCCACATACCTTGATTTGATTTACCAATTTTATAACCCTAGTGAAGAAATTAGTTATGCTTTCACTTTCTTCCATCTGAAGCAATTCATATTTTCATATGGCAGGAGAACTGACTCAAGGTGTTTTTTTCCATTTGATCGCAATTGTTGCAGATAGCAAGAGTCACCACTGACATTTCTTTTATCCAATAAAGGAAAGGGTGAAAAAAATAGTAAAGACCTTTCAATATATTTTCTTAAGTTCGGGGGGGTAGGTTATGAAAAGAGAATATGTTAGCACCCTTTTCATATGTATTTATCTACGGGCTCTTAGTTGCTTGCTAGATAACTTTTGAAATTGCTTTGCTTAAAATGTGTTTGTGGTGGGTTTTGAAAGTATTTAGAAAACGCCTTTGTTTCGGCAAACTTTGTAATGATTCTCGTCTCTATAAGAATGTATACAAAGTGTTGGTTTTGAAAATAGTTCAAAGAGATGTTTGTTTTTGAAGATGTGTTGAAAGTGTAAGTGTGAAAATGGTTTTTATTATGAGCAAGGAACTATGAGCGTCCTACCTACTCAAAAGGTATTTGTTCTTTTCCTCCTCCTTTAGATGTTTCTATCTTACCATTGATTGGTAAGAAGCCCCATCATTGGATGTGAAAGGACGGGCGTGGGTCAAATGTATAGTCATAGAAGGCAACTTATGAGACGTTTTAGCAATTTTCGTAAGGGACTAGATCGTTTACCGAAGGCAACATCTAGGGACATCGAGGGTCTATGATCTTTTTTTTATCGAGGGTCTTTGCTAAAACGTCCCATATTCGAGGGACATGACCATTTTCTAAGGCGACAAGCGAGGTTACCCTAGAGGTGTACGTGTGCGTTGTGTGTTTGATTGTATGCATTTTTGGTCTTTGAGATTAGGGTTTTCTAGCGGTTGATTTTATCTTACCATACACACCCTAATTACTAACAATTTATATTAAAGCGGTAAATTGTGGAAATTAAAATCCTAAGCTATTACATCATTAGGGGGGTGGGGGTACAATTTAAAAATGGGGATGAAGTAGAAACTTAAATATTACAACCATATCGAATAATAATGAAGACAATGTAAAAACAGCCTAAAATAAAGGAAAAAAAAGCATTTTGAATTGTTATGTGTCGACACATGCTGCTATGCATCGACACATTACTTTCCTTGACCCTGCCAAACCAAATCAACTCAGTATGAGTCGACGCATAAGGGAATGTGTAGACTCATTTCCTGTTTGTGTCGACACATATGTGTTTTGTGTCGACTCATGCACCTTTAATCCTTCTGTTTTGGGACTTGGATAGCAATATGAGTCGATGCATAAGGCTATGTGTTAACTCATACCCTATTTATTCACTAGAAGGAGTCGACCCAAGTGGTTATGTGTTGACTCATGCTGTAGTTTTTTGCCTTAAAAAGTGTTTTATTGTATGTATAGGTCAGTTTACAGCATATAATTGATAAACATAAACAACAAGCAAATGGTTAGCTCAAAAGGGGTAATGATTACTATATTTTATCTTCAAAAATAAATCATGTATGAAAAATTAAAATCTCAAAGTTAAGAAGACTTACCTTGGGACTGCACTTGGTGTTTTAAGTCTGAATACTTTTCCAGCTGCTGTGATGGCTCCAATGAATCTCCAGGAAGTTGTCCCAAACTGTTGAATCACACTAACTCAGTAAAGTTGTACAATATTGTTTTTGTGTTTGCAAGGTGAAGATAATAACACTACAGAAACAGTTCTTGTGTTTGAACAATCTCTATGTGGTAAGGTGTTTGGTTTATGGGGGAGTTTGTAAGATATAATAATGGATTGAAGTTCTGTTTTGAATGAAAGTAGAGCTGGTTTTTTTGAATGAGAAAAGGTTACAAAGTATGCAGTTCTTTTCTGTTCGAAAACTCTCTCCTCTCTCTCTCTCCCTAAAAACCAACCTCTTGTTTGTTGTGAAAACAGTCTATTTATAGAGGAAGTTTTGCTGGGATTTTGGGAGGGAAACAAATAACAATTTGAATAGTTTGGGTATGCTGCATCATTGCCTTTTAGATGCACCTCTCATATGCAAATTTGATGAAAACATGGGGCTGAGATAATGCAGGCTTGGACTGGGTTGGCAGTGTCATAGCAGAGCTGTTTTTTGCAACAATTTTAGAGTGTTGTGGCAGCTTGGTGCAGGGCTGTTTTTATAGCAGCATAACAGACTCTCTTTTGACACGGTTTTAGGTTGTTATGTGGGAAATATAGTAGGTTCAGACAACATTGTTTGTAGCATGAACACAAAATCTGGTTTGTGGACCAATTTATGCAGATTGTAACAAAGACAAAGCATGTTTGTGTGCAGCATAGTGGCAAGGTTTGAGTCAAAGGGAAAGAGTTAAAACAAGACCAAACTTAGGATTTGTAACCTTGCAAAATGCCACTTTGTAATAACTTGAATTATTTGTAACATCTTTAATTATTTTGAATTGTCGTGAAGAGATGTCATGAAGTAATGGAATTAACAAGTATAGAAAAATACTTAGAAAAATTTCCAAGTCTTGCAAAGTTGGATTTTTGACTCTCTTGATTTTTGATGATCAAATTTCATATTTTGGATGTCTTGATGAAATGTGATTTTTGAGACTCAAATTTGGTCAAAAAGTCAAAGTTTGACTTTTTAGTGCACAATTGACTTTTTCCACTAGTTGACCGAGTTTTGTTTATCAATCCACTGATCTCAGGAGATGAATTGAAATATGCGATTAGGTTAAAATAACGTGCTCGGATCCATGAGATCACGCTTCCAACCAATAAGTCAAGTATAGGTCAATAATCTAAGTTCGGTCATTTTCAGTCAAAACCCTAATTTTGCCCGTTTTTCCCTTTTGATAATTTGAATGACTTTCTTGGAAAATTGTGATCCAAGACTTGAAACTTGAAAGAAGTAAGCCTGAGGGTCCTTAATGATCCATGAAAGTAATTTGAAACATTAGAAATCTGACCACCTTTGTACAAACTCAAACCCTAATTTAAGGTGTCAGTGTTGAGGAGATTGTTTGACCTAGTCGATACTTGCGCAAACTTGAGTCATTAAAAGTCTTTGTAGGAAATGTCTTGGGAAATGAGAGGGAAAAGTTTGGGGTACAACAACTTCCCATGTTCAATCTTCTTAAACTTGAAGAGTTAGATTGGCGAGTCTGCCATTCGTGACTTGAAGGTGGAAGATGATTGAACACTAGAGTGCCCCGAAATTTGCACTCGATGATATGGTGGTTAATTTTGTAGGAATGGGTTTATAGATGCAATTTGGAGAGGTGATGGAGAGTCTTCAGAGATGGGCTTATAGATGCCATCCAAAATAGATGCTGACTTCATAAGAGGTCTCTTTGCGGGGATTCCTGTTCCTGTTGTTTAAGGAAGACTCTGCTGGGGAATGTTGGTTTATGTTTGGTGGAATAGAGTCTAGGAGCTTTAGTTATACATTAATCTATTGGGGGAGTTATCTCTTGACTAGAGAGATGAAAGTTAGTCGTTATCTGGTCGAAATCCAAGCTTCACAGTAACTTGTTGAGGATAATAAAAGTTGACTGTTATTTGGTCATATTCCAGGCTTCACAGTAATCTACTGGGGAATATGAAATTAACTATTATCTGGTCGATTTCCAGGATTCGCAATAACTCAAGTTGTTATCCGGTCGAAATCCAAGCTTCAGTGATTTGTATATTTTACTGTCATCTGGTCGGGTCCAGGCTTCAGTGACTTGAACTGTTATCTGGTCGGGTCCATGCTTCAGTGATTTGAAGAAATTAAGCTGTTATCTGGTCGGGTCCAAGCTTCAACTCGAATTTGATATCAACTGTTATCTGGTCGGGTCCAGGCTTCAGTGATTTGTAGATTATATTGTCATCTAGTTGGGTTTAGGCTTCTTAGTAATTGACAAAGTAGACTATTAACTGGTAAGATTCCAGGCTTCGTAGCAATTTATATTGTTATCTGGTCGGATTCCAGGCTTCACAATGTCTTGAATTGTAGATTGACTATTATCCGATCGAATTCTGGGATTTAGAAATGATGTTAATTGCTATCTGGTCGGGTCCATGCTTCACAGTGTTCTAAACTGCTATCTGGTCGGATTCCAGGCTTCACAGTAAATTATATTTGATGTTAACTGCTATTTGGTCGGACTCTAGGCTTCCCAATAATTGATAAGCTGTTACTTCAGATAGTTGCCTTGTCTTGTTTAAGGAATTAATCTGTAACTTGTTGAAAGTTTATGATGACATTTGTCTGTTATGCGCGCATTTGTGAACGGTGATTATATTCAAATGCATATGTTAAAAATAATCATTGGACATTTTTGTGAAACAAAACAGAAAAATAAAAATAAAAAGTTTATGCACTTTCAAAGAGATAGCTTTTGTATTAATTTGAAGAAGTCTGCCTATAACAGGCATTTTTGTACAATAAGACAGACATCCTAATAAGAGAATGATGTCGTAAGAAATGAAAACTATACAAAGCAGTATACAAAGAAAAAATAACTATGTGAAATGATCCAACGAGACATTTGAATTTGACACTTGATACTGAATTCTGTCTGTGAGGTAATCCAACGAGACATAGTTGTATGCCTTTAATCCCTAACTTTTTTTTGGACCGTCCTTTCGGGTTTTCAGTCCATCGGCATACCCTTTTTTTGCTCAAGCCACCTTTTCAGGTTTTTGGCTTACCGGATGTACATATTTTTTCATATATATATATATATCCCTAACTTCTGCCCAGACCCTTTGGATTCGCCGAGATGCCCTTATTTTTTCCTAGGCCAGTCAACCTAGCGGGTCTCTGTTTATGCGTAGTATCTTTTAACTATGTCCGTGTTTACAGGATACGGAAGGTCGTCACCGTCCATAGTGGTTAATATCATGGCTCCACCAGAAAATAAGTTCTTGATCACAAATGGTCCTTCGTATGTGGGAGTCCACTTTCCCCTCGGATCACCTTGTGTCAGGATAATGTGCCTTATTAATAGGTCGCTAACTTTATATTCCTGACGTCTGACATTCTTGTTAAAAGCTTTGATCACACGTTTCTGGTACATCTGACCATAGCAAACAACCGCAATCCTTTTCTTCTCAATCAGGTTCAACTGGTCAAGTCGAGTCTGAACCCATTCGTCTTCATTCAAAACCGCATCCTTCATGATTCTCATGGAAGGGATCTGGACTTCGATGGGTAGGACAACTTCCATACTGTATACCAGAGAGAAAGGAGTTTCCCCTGTTGACGTGCATACTGAGGTACGGAAACCATGAAGAACGAATGGTAACATCTCGTGCCAGTCTTTTTATGTCACCGTCATCTTTGGTATGATCTTCTTGATGTTTTTATTAGAGGCCTCTACAGTGCCATTCATCTTCGGCCGATAAGGAGAAGAGTTATAATGTTGAATCTTGAATTGTATGCAAAGCTCGATGATCATAGTATTATTGATATTGGTACCATTATCTGTGATGATTCTTTCCGGAATACCATACCGACAGATAAGGTTATGTCTAATGAACCAGGCCACGACATTCTTGGTAACAGAAGCAAATGAAGCTTCCTCGACCCACTTTATGAAATAATCAATGGAAACCAAGATGAAGTTGTGCCCATTAGAAGAGGTAGGTCTAATCTCTCTGATCATATCAATGCCCCACATTACGAAAGGCTAAGCAGCAGTCAAGACGTTCAAGGGACCCAGAGGCACATGTACTTTACCGGCATAGATTTGGCACTTGTGACGGGTTCAGAAATGCTGATAACAGTTTGCTTCCATAGTGGATCAGTAGTACCCTTCCCTCAGAATCTTTTTAGCCATTGTGTGCCCCCTAGAATGGGTGCCAAAGGTACCTTCGTGCATATCTGCCATAATCTTCTTGGCTTCACTCTTATCTACACACTGAATCAAAGTAGAATCATGGTTGCGCTTGTAGAGAATTCTGTTACTGAGGAAAAACTTGGCAGAGAACCTTCTTAGGAACTTCTTATCATTAATGGAGGCTCCCTTGGGATACTCTTTGGCTTTGATGTATCTTTTCACTTCGTGGAACCAAGGTTTGTCCACTACTTCTGCAATATCAACCTCATAACAATATGCTAGTTCTTCCAATCTCTCAATAGTGATCTGAGGAGCTTCATTATCCCATCGGACTTTAAACATAGATAAAGTAGTAGCTAGCGCATCTGCTAATTAATTTTTTTCTTGTAGAAAATGCTCAAAGGTAACTTCTTCAAAGTGTGGAATCAGTGTCAACACATGCTCTTGCTAAGGGATAAGATTAGGATGCTTCGTGTCCCATTCTCCTCTGATTTGACTGATTATCAGGGCCGAGTCTCCAAATACACTCAAGAATTTGATTCTCAAGTCGATAGCAGCTTTGAGACCCATAATGCATGATTCATATTCAGCCATATTGTTGGTACAGCTGAAACATTTCCTGGCAGTGAATGGAGTATGACAGTCTTCGGGAGATATGATCACAACACCGATGCCATTTCCAAGTGCATTGGAAGCTCCAACAAAAAACATAGTTCATCGGGAACCTTTTTCAGGTCTTTCATCTAGTCCAGGTTCTTCACAATCAGTCACTAACATGCTGTTCTCGTCCAGGAACTCAAAATTCATGGATTGATAGTCATCCATAGCCTGATGAGCCAAATGATCAACTAGTATACTTCCTTTTATTTATTTTTGGGTAGTGTATTGAATGTCATATTCAGTCAAGACCATTTTCCATCTTGCTATTTGTGATAGGGTGGGAGAACTGACTTGAGGTTTTGCGTTTTGTCGCAAATGTTTCGGTTTAGCAAGAGTCACCACCGACTTTTATTTTATCCAAAAGGAAAGGTAAAAAAGCACAGGAAAGACCTTTGAGATGTTTTCTTGAGTTCGGGGGGTAAATTATGAAAAGGGAAGGTGATAGCACCCTTTTCATTCATGGTTTTCCATGGGCTCTTAGTTACTTTCTTAGATCACTTACTTTGCTTTTGAAATTGTTTGAAATGGTGCTTTGTGTTTGGTGTGATTTTGAAAGTATTTTTAAAAGAGGCCACTCGTTTGGGCAATCTTTGTAATGATTCTCGTTCGTAAGAATATATACAAAGATGTTTGTCTTTTGAAAAATGTTTCAATGTTTTGAAAGTTGTTTGGAAATGTTTTGTAATGTGTGTGTGATTTTTTTAAAATAGCAAGGATTTGTTTTGAAGAGAGCAAGTAACTAGGAACCATCTACCCTACTCAAATGTCTTTCCTATGCATTTTTATTCCTTTGACATGGTTGATTTACCATTACTTTGGTAAACAACCCTATCTTTGGATGTTAAACGGGACGGGCGTGGGTCATCGTATGACCATGATAACAATGTTGCCAAGTATCTTTGGTATTTTGAGGGACCAAGATCATTTTTTTAGGCAACCTTTTGATAGCGTCATCGAGGAACTATGATCTTTTGTTTTGTTTTGTTTTGCCAAGATACTTTGCATGCATACCATGGCCATTTTATTAGGCAACCAAGTGGGTGAAACCCTAGAGGTGCTTATGTGCAATGTGTGCCATTTTATATGCATTTGATTGTCTTGGATTAGGTCTTGTATTTGTTTGTTTTTTGTCTTATCATGCAAAGCCCTAGTTTTTATTAAACATGGTATAAAGCGATAAATTGCGTAAAAATAAACTAAGCTATTACAACAATTATTATGGGAGGGGGGATACAAGTTTTGAATAGGGATATTTGCACAAAATAAAACCCTAAAATACTATTACAATCCAATTGAATATTTTACAATAAATGAATAAATATACAATTATTTAAATATGCAATAAAATGTATTTATGCAAAATGTTTTGTGTTTATTTCATGTATGAGAAAATAAAATTATTTAAGTCCTAAAAATAAGAAAAATAATATTATTATTTTTGAAAGGGGTGAAACCCTAATTTTTTTATTAAAAGAAAATATATGTTCTATATTTATTTTATTTTATCTATTTTTGTACAAGAGATAATAAATAATATTATTAACAAATATTAAAAATTAAAATATGTATGAAAATGTTATTTTATGTGTATGAATAATAAAAATAAAAATGTATGATATTTTTAAATGTGTTTACTATTTATTTTAAGAAAATAGATTCTATATATTCTAATAAATCAATATTTTATGCAAAAAATAAGAAAAAATAAAATAAAATGTAAAAAATAAAGAAAATATTTTTCATGATTTTTTTATGTTCAGAAAAAATAAATAAAAGCAATAAATATAAAAATGTAAAGAAAATATGAAAAATATACAAAATGTGCAAATGGGGTGCAAATAGTAGTCAGGGGGCGTGTGGAAAACAAAACAGAAGGCCCAAGCGCGCCCAAGCCCAGGCCAGGTCGTCTCTGTCCTCCAGCCAAACATCCAGCGCGCGCGTTTTGCCTTAAACCTGTATCTTGCTATAGCTTGCATAAAAATGAAAACTCATAACATAAAAAATGTAGCTTGCAATCTCACGTTCCAATGATATAAAATTTGTAACCTAACTCTAAAAGACCAAGGAGAATTTTGTAACCCCTAATTTCTGACCTAATTTTTTCAGCATGTTCAACATTCAAATTCTCTTAGCTCAGTTAATATAAATGACAACTATGCATATGTACAACTTCACCATGCTAGAGACTACATTTTTGCTTCACAAATCGTGGCTTGAGGATGCATAAATAGAGAGATAAAGTTTTGAAAAATACCTCCTTCAGCTGGATTTGGATATGGCAATGTGGGGACTTTGAGTGAGGCTTGAGGATCGTGTGAGCTTCCTTGAAGTTCCCTCAAGCTATTCCAATGCTTAGCTTGCCTTATGGATAGCTGAAACTCCCTCTAGAAGTCAAGTTGCAACCTTCCAAGATGAAAATGGTGATGTTTGAAATAGAGCACACAGTTGCAGGATGATTGCTTTGATAGCTTTGGTAGGATGTATGTAAGGTGTTTGAAGTGTTGCAAAGCAAAACGCACGAGCCAATATTGAGTTGGCAATAGTTTTGCAGAAACTGCAAGTTTGGGCAGAAAAATGAAGTTTTTCTGTTTGGGAGAGTTTTAGATGTTATGCATTCATGTTCTAGGTTGAGACAAGTTTGTGAAGATGTGTAGAATAATGCCAAGTCCACCCTTTAACAGATGTGCAAGTTCTGACTTCTTTGGCCAACTTTCTTGCATTTGAAGAAAAGTTGAAGTGACTATGCAACTATGCTTGTACTACTTGCTTGCTAGTTGTAGAGAGTTGGTATGCTTTGCTTGAAACCTGTGGAAAATGCCTGCGCCAAAGGAACAAGTCTAAGGCTCAAGGCTGATAAAGTTTGCAAAAGCTTGCTTTATCAAAATGGCATTGTGAACTTTTGGCCATTTATGGAATTATTCTTTGTACAATGCTCCAAAAGCCAAAACAAAGCCTTTATCCACTGAACTAGCATTTAATTATGGAGTGTAGAAGGGATTTAGGACCTGTAATGCAAGGTACAAGCATGCTTGATCAGACATGCAACTTGATGCATTGTAAACATGGCTTGAATAAAAGTGACAAAATGCCATTTTCTCTTCTTCGATTCTCCCTAACCATAAATGATCTTGGAGAGTTCTTTGACATTTTAGAAAGCTTTAAATATTCTCTAAGATCCATATTTGTAATTTATTTTGAGATACATCTTGGAACTATGTGAAAAATTTCCATGAAGTTAGGTCAAAAACCTGCCTAAACTAGGGCAAAATTTCACTAAGTCTTTTAGTTCATGGACCCCTATTCACAAATTCATAACTTGAGATCCTAGCATCGTTTTGGTAAACTTTGTGAATCAAAGTTTTAGATTTCATGGAGGACTACAACTTTCATGTTGGAAGTTTTCTTTGAATCAAATTGCATCATGGTGAAAAATTGGTGAAAAGTTAGGAAAAAATAAGAAATTTTCCATACTTAGAAAAATTCTAAGTTATGAAAAATTTCAAAATTAAAACCCTAATTCTCAATTTTAGGTTTCTTGGTCATAAAGTTTCATATTTTGACATATCTTGATGAATTATGACCCTTGGCACTTGATTTTGACCAAAAAGTCAAAGTTTGACTTTTCAGTGTACAGTTGACTTTTGATCAGTTGACTGCAAAATTCATCTGTCAATCCAATATACTTGAGATCTTTTGAACCATGTGATTAGGTCAATATGATGCTATTGAGTCCTTGAAATCATGCTTGAACTCAATTGGTCATTGGCTAGGTTAAAAATCATAAATTGCCCTTCTTCAATCAAAACCCTAATTTTGACCATTTTGCCCTTTTGGTGATCTGATCAAATTTCTTGAGAAGTTGTGATCCAAAATTGATCAAATGGTACATATGAGTCTAAAATGTTATTGTGGATAAAAAATTATGAATTTTGACTGTAAATTGGCCATGGTTGACTTTTTCCCCAATACAGCTGATTTTTAGGTCAATTGTCCAATTGACTGGGCAAAAATGTGATTCAAGGCTTGAAACTTGGTATGAGAAATCTTAGGGGTCCAAGATGGTGTATGAAAATCACATGAAGCATTGGTGGTCCAAAAATCCTTGTGCAAACTCAAACCCTAATTTCAGGTTATCAGTGCAAGGGGATGTCTTGAATTGACTAAACCCTAATCTTATCTTGAGTCCAAGAAGTCTTGTGAGGAAAATCTTGATAAATAAGAGGGAAAATTTTGGGGTACAACAGCTGCCCCTGTCCAATCTTCTTGGACCTGAAGAGTTAGATTGGTGAGTTTTGTCGTTCGTGACTCGAAGTTAGAAGATGATTGGACACTAGAGTGCCCGTAAATTTGCACTCGTCAAAGTTTAGTTGAGGGAATGGGCTTAAAGATGCCATTTGGAGAGGTGATATAATCTTGTTGGAGATGGGCTTGTAGATTCCATCCAATAATGTTTGTTGAATTGTAAGTTGAAAGTCAAAAGAATGAGTTATCAAAATGGTGTCCGTATCTGGAACTTATTTGAACTGTATCTGGAGACTGAATCTGAATGAGCAACAAAATGACTTCCGTGTCTGGAGTGTATTTGTACCTTATCTTGAAATTAGGATCTGAATGATTGACAGAATGGCTTCCGTGTCTGAAGCGTATCTAAGCTGGGGAAAATCAGAATAAGTGACAGAATGGCAACAGTGTCTGGAGCGTATCTGAACTTGAATCTGAAAGCTGAATCTGAATGAGTAACAAAATGACTTCCGTGTCTGGAGTGTATCTGAACTGTATTTGAAGTTGAAATATGAATGAGTATCAGAAATAGCATCCGCGTCTGGAGCGTATCTGTACTGTATCTTGAACTTGACTCTGAATAAGTAATATAATGACTTCCGTGTCTGGAGTGTATCCTTACTGTATCCGAAATTGAAATCTGAATAAGTATCAGAATGGCATCCTTGTATGGAGCGTATCTGTACTATATCTGAAATTCTTTTGAACATTTGTTAAAGATAGCTGTTAATTTTATCCTGAAAAGGGTAAAATGTTAGCTAAAACACATAGTTATGTTGCATGAAATGCATGATGCAATAAATGTGCTTTATCAATGTTTATGACATATGAACGTAATGTATGTGCATGTAAGCTGATTAGCTGTATTGCTGAGGAAAATAAATCCTTGACTGTTGTCGGGGAAAATAAACCCTTAACTACTGAGGATAGGAAATTCTTGGCGACTGTTGGGGATTAAAAATCCTTGATGACTTCACTGGGGACATTGGGATCCTTCATATCTTACATTCCGTTTGTGAGAGTAATGCCATGTATTTCCTGAGAAATCTGCTTGGAGAATTCAGGGAACTTTGCTGACGTCTACTGGGGATTAAACAAAGGGAATCCTTGTTCTGCTGGGAAATAGAGAAAACTCTGATGACTTATGCGGGGAATTAAGAATGAGAATCTTCATTCTGTTGGGAAGCAATAAAAACTCTATGGGGAAGAAGGCTTACTACTGGGGAGTAGGTTCAGGAGTTTGGGTTGTCTGCCAATCTACTGAGGAATCACCCTAAGTTGGGGAGAAACAAAAGTTAACTGTTATCTAGTTGCTTTTCAGACTTCAAGACAACTTGCTGGGGAATTTGGAGAAATTGGATGGTTTCTGCTGTGGATTGATAGTTGGAAATTTTGGCTCCGCTGAGGATTGAGAGTTTTAAGTTTTAACTTTGATGGGGATTAAGGGTTTGAAATTTTAGCTCCGTTGGGGATCTCATTGACATACTGTAGGGATTGCTTCTGGAATAGCTTAAAGACGTTTTCCTATCCTTTCAACCTGTCAATAATTGTTCTTTTTCATTCCTGTTTGTTTGTAAACAGTAATTATATTCAAATGCATATGTTTATTAATGAATCATTGGACGTTTTTGCAAATAAAACACAAGTGTAAAAAGAAAAAAGACAAAATGATTTTCTGTACTTTAAAGAGGTATCTTTGTATTCACTTTGAATAAGTATTTTGTACAAAGGAGACAGTCATCCTAGTATGAGGACGGGGTCATAAAAATTGAGAAAAATTTATACAAAGAAAGATAGCTATGTGTAAAAAATCTCATGGGGTTCCCATTCCTCTATAGCCTTCGTAACTCCGAATATCTTGTCCATTCGTTTCTTTGTCCGAAGATGATTGGATTGATCAGAAGCCTCAGGTTTGTCTGTGAAGAGATTGTCCTTAAAGTGATCCGACGAGACATAGTCATACGCTTTAATTCCCTAACTTTTTCCTGGACCGTCCTTTCGAGTTTTCGATCCACCGGGAAACCCTTTTTTTGCCCAAGTCGCCCTTTCGGGTTTTCGACTTGTTGGGTGTACAAATTTTATATTTTTATCCCTAATTTTTGCCTGAACCGCCCTTTCGGGTTTTCGATTCACCGGGATGCCCTTTTTTTGCCTAGGTGTGTCAACCTAGCGGGTCTCTTATGCGTAGTATCTTTTGACTATGTCTGCATTCGCAGGGTGCGGCAGGTCGTCGCTGTCCATAGTGGTTAAGATCATTGCCTCACCAGAAAAGATATTCTTGATTACAAATGGTCCTTCGTAGGTAGGAGTCCATTTGCCCCTGGGATCACTTTGTGGCAAGATAATGCGCTTGATCACTAGATCTCTGACTTGATACACTTGTCGTCTGACTTTCTTGTTGAAAGCCTTGATCATCCGCTTTTGATAGGTCTGACCGTGGCAAACAACAGTAAGTCTCTTTTCATCAATTAAGTTCAACTGATCAAGTCGGGTTTGAATCCAATCGTCTTCACTCAAACCTGCATCCTTCATGATTCTCAAAGAGGGGATCTGAACCTCAATAGGTAAAACAACCTACATGCCATAAACTAAAGAATAAGGTGTTGCCCCAATTGATGTGCGAGCCGTGGTACGGTACCCGTGGAGAGCAAACGGTAGCATCTCATTCTAGTCCTTGTAGGTGACTGTAATTTTCTGTATGATCTTCTTGATGTTTTTGTTCGCAGCTTCAACTGCACCATTCATCTTTGGCCGATAGGGGGATGAATTGTGATGTTGAATTTTGAGCTATTCGCACAAGGCGATGATCATAGTATTGTTAAGGTTTTTACCGTTATCAGTGATGATCCTTTCTGGGATATTGTACCGGCAAATGAGATTCTGCTTGATGAAGCGGGCAACCACATTCTTTTTAACGGATGCGAAGGAAGCTGCTTCAACCCATTTTGTGAAATAATCGATGGCCACCAGAATGAAGCGGTGTCCATTGGAGGTTGTAGGCTTGATCTCTCCAATCATGTCGATTCCCCATATAGCAAATGGCCAAGGAGCTGTTAAGACATTTAGAGGAACTGGGGGCACGCGTACCTTGTCTGCATAGATTTTACATTTATGACAAGTCCGAGAGTGTTGATAGCAGTCATCTTCCATGGTAGACCAGTAGTAGCCTGCCCTTAGAATCTTCTTAGCCATCGTATGCCCGCTAGAGTGGGTGCCAAAGGTTAACTTCATGCAGTTCAGCCATAATTCTTTAAGCTTCAATCTTGTCCACACAACGGAGCATAATAGAATCATGATTGCATTTGTATAGGATTCCACTACTTAGGAAGAACTTAGCTGAGAATCTCCTTAAGAACTTTTTGTCATTGACTGAAGCTCCTTCAGGATATTCTTGAGCCTCGAGATACCTTTTGAATTCATGGAACCAAGTTCGGTCCACTACTTCTTCGGTATTAATCTCGTGACAGTGTGCAGGTTCGTCCATCCGTTCAATGGTGATCTGGGGAGCCTCATTATCCCAATTAAGTTTAAACATGGATGACATTGTATCTAGAGCATATGCTAGCTGATTTTCTTCTCACTGGAAGTGCTCGAAGGTAATATGCTCGAAATGTGGTAGCAATATCAAGACATGTTCTTTGTAAGGGATGAGGTTTGGATGTTTAGTGTCCCACTCTCCTTTGATCTGACTGATGACCAAAGCTGAGTCCCCAAACACCACCAAAGATTTGATTCCTAAGTCTATAGCAGCCTTGAGTCCAAAGATGCATGCTTCGTACTCTGCCATGTTGTTCGTACAGTTGAAGCAAAGTCTGGCTGTGAAAGGCGTATGGCAACCTTCTGGAGATATGAGCACAACATTGATACCGTTACCAAGTGCATTGGAAGCCCCATCAAAGTACAGGATCCATCGGGATCCTTGTTCAGGTTCGTCATTTGGTCTGAAATCTTCAATGTTGTCCAATGTCATGATGTCTTAGTCAGGGAAGTCAAACTTCATGGATTGATAATCTTCTATAGCTTGATGGGCCAGATGATCAGCTAGCACACTTCCCTTTATAGCTTTCTGGGTCGTGTACTGTATGTCATACTCGGTTAGAATCATATGCCATCTAGCTATCCTCCCAGATAAAGCAGACTTCTTGAAGATGTATTTTATCAGATCCATCTTAGATATCAGCAAAGTGGTATGAGTCAACATATACTGCCTTAGCCGGCGAGCAGCCCATACCAAAGTGCAACAAGTTTTCTCGAGCAGTGAATATTTGGTTTCACAGTCGGTAAACTTTTTGCTAAGGTAATAAATGGCATGCTCTTTTCGGCCAGACTCGTCATGTTGCCCCAATACGCACCCCCATTGAGTTCTCCAAGACGGTCAGATACATGATTAGCGGTCTTCATTCGACGGGCGGCATCAAGACAGGAGGCTCTTGTAAATACTCCTTGATTTTATCGAAAGCAATTTGACAGTCATCATTCCATCTAACTACCTGATCTTTCTTCAACAACTTGAAGATTGGCTACAAGTATATGTTAGGTGAGAAATGAACCTAGCAATGTAGTTTAGGCATCCCAAGAAACCTCTGACCTCCTTCTCAGTGCGAGGAGCAGGCATTTCTTGTATAGCTTTGACTTTGGCAGGATCAACCTCAATACCTTTGTTGCTGACAATGAAACCTAAGAGTTTACCGGACCAGACTCTGAAGGTGCACTTGTTCGGGTTCAGTCTCAGCTTGTACTCCTTCAACCTGACAAACAGCTTTTGCAAGTGATTAAGGTGTTCTTCTTCAGTTTGCGATTGGGCTATCATGTCATCTACGTAGACCTCTATCTCATGATGTATCATATCATGAAACAAAGCTACCAAGGCGCGTTGATAGGTTTCCCCGACATTCTTCAGTCCGAATGGCATCACTTTATAGCAGAACATACCCCCACTGTGTAACAAAAGTAGTTTTCTCCATGTCCTCAGTTGCCATTTTGATCTGGTTATAGCCTGAGAATCCGTCCATGAAAGAAAATACTTTGTGTTGAGTTGTATTGTCAACCAGAATGTCAATGTGCGGAAGAGGAAAGTCATCATTAGGGCTGGCCCTGTTTAAGTCTCTATAGTCCACGCACATTCTCACTTTGTCGTCCTTTTTAGGCACGAGCACGATGTTAGCAACCCATTGTGGATAGGAAGTAGCAGCCAGAAATCCAGCGTTGAACTGCTTCATAACTTCTGCTTTGATCTTCTCTGACATGTCGGGTCTCCTGCGGTGGACTTTTTGCTTGACTGGTGGACAATCTTCTCTTGTGGGTAGACGGTGAACCACAATGTCTGTATCAAGTCCCGACATGTCTTCGTATGACCAGGCAAAGATCTCAACATATTCATGCAACAACTGAATTAGGCGCTCCTTGACACTCGGCTCTAGGTTGGCACCCACTCTGATTTCCTTTATGTCTTCCTCAGTACCCAAGTTGATCGTATCTAACAGCTCCTCATGAGGCAGAATGGCTCTTTCCTCTTGTTGTAGCAATCTGGCCAATTCCCCTGGCACCTCACAATCTTCCTCACCTTCGTATTCGGCTTGGTTGATCAGATCTTCAGATTCATTGAAGGCTATAGCAGTATCATTACCCATGGGTTCCAGAGTGGAAGGGTACCTGCATTTGTGAGTGTGGGTGTGTGTAAGGGCATAGCCATCTTAAAACAACAAAATGTAAAAGAAAGACAATGAGCAAAAAAGGTTTATATGAAAAAGCGTCCATGATTCATTAAAATGACATATGAAAATGAAATAAGAACCCTTACAAATGGACCGTTGTGCCTTGGGTAAGACACAAGGTTAAAAAAGTACGAATTATTTGTGAATTATTACAGATCCAACAGAAATGGAAAAGATAAATTACTGCGATATGAAAGTAATCGGAACAAAGTCTTTTGCTTCCCAGTTGCACAATCCTCCACTGACGGTAGGGAATATCTAGTCTTCCAAGCTGCCATATTCTTCAGTGTCCTCTAGTGCATTAACCCTTTGGTGGTTGATCCTCACAGGTGGCCCTCCGGCACGGGAGCGACGCACGGCCTTCTGAGCGGTCAAAGTAAATCCCAGGCCGAACTTGTCTGATTTGAAAGGAAAGTCTGGGAGCTGCCCCCAGATAGTGGATTCGCCTTCTTCCACTACTGCCCTTGCATCTTTTAGAGAAGACATCTGAGGTGGAGGTCTTGTGATCACTAGAGTTGAGGACACCTCTTTGGTCGCTGCTATTTCCTGAGAAACTTCTTCAAAATGTTGGAAAGGGGTCTCAATGAATTCTCCATCCAATTCTACATATCGAAAAGAATTCAGAAGACTAATCATGTATTCCTCTTCCCCATGGACAATTATGATCTTCCCGTGGACAGGGTACTTCCGCATCTGATGCAAAGTCGAGGTGACAGCACCGGCGTTGTGAATCCAGGGACGTCCCAACATGCAAGAGTAAGAAGGACGGATGTCCATCACGTAGAATGTTGAATTGAATGTCTGGGTACCCACCTTGATCGGGATGTCCACCTCCCCGTGGACCATCCTTTTAGAGCCATCAAACGCTCTCACAATTATATTGCTGGGTTTTAAAGTCAGCCCCTTACAATCCAATCTATCCAGGGATTTCTTTGGAAAGACGTTCAGAGATGATCCAGTATCAACCAAAACATGGGCTAGGGTGGTTCCCCTACACTCCACTGAAACATGTAGTGCATCGTTATGTTTTCTCCCTTTGGAGGTCAAGTCAGCATCGAAGAAACCCAGACCATTGTCAGCCGTCAAACTGGCCACACACTCTTGGAATTGATCCGCAGACGTCTCTTGCGGAACGTGAGCTGTCTTCAAGAACTTTACCAAAGCTTTAGCATGTTCTTCAGAGCACAGTAGCAGGGCTAACATAGAGATTTTGGAGGGGGTCTGCCCCAGTTGTTCGACCACATCATAATCACTCTTCTTAATGATCCTCGGGATTTCTTCTATCTCCTTCTTGGATGTCTCAGGAATAACTAGTAATTGAGCCTTCATCAATACAGGCTCCTCTTGAACATTCTTTCCTTTATTCTTAGCAGTGGAAACAGGGATAGGAATTGCATTGTCATTGTTGGTAGGTACACTTGCAGGTGTAATCGCTGGTACACGTGTAATCTTCAGAACGACCACGGGTCCAGAGACTGCCTTTGGAGGGGCAATCTGTAGAGAGAAAATTCTCCCACTGCGGGTGATTTTGCTTGTTTCGGCAATGTTACTGGTGTCGGGATTGTCCTCCTCGGAGCTCTCCTCTTCGACAGTCTGTTCAATCTGTTTGACACCATGGTAGTAGATTTCTCCACCATAGTTCCAAGGTACCATTTTATCTGATTTATAAGGGGCTGGCCCGGGCATTGTTATCTTAAAAGGAGTAGTCATAGGAGCAGATGTAATCCTAACGGGTTTTTTAGGAACCCTGGAAGGATTGGCGTATATGGTTATTATTGAAACTTCTAGAACTGGAATGGGTGAAACAGGAGCTTTCTCAAACAAAATTTCCTGATTATCAATAAGTTGTTGGATACCTTTCTTCAACAGAGGACAACCAAATGATGAGGACAGGCAAGTACATCAATCTTTGTCACATCCTGGGAACACCCCAGCCTTTAACAAATTCAACTTGATGGTTATGAGAGGAGTTAACAGTTCATCCACAGTAGAAACAAACAAATCTTCTTCCACAGCACTGGCATTGTGTCCATGCCTAGGAATTGGAGCAGAGATAACATTCGGTTTTTCGGGAGCTTCAAATTCAACTTCCTTTGTGTCAATCAGATCTTGAATCTTTTTCTTTAGAGCCCAACAGTTGTTGGTGTCATGCCTTGGACTTTCAGAATGGTAAGCACACCTGGAATTCAGATGGTAGTGTGGAGATGCAGTATTAGGATTTTTAGGAGCCTCTTTTAGCATGGCCAAATTCAACTTCAGGAGATGTGGTAGGACTTGAGCAGGAGTCATGTTAATCTTGGTGAATTGCCTTACAGGCCTTTCCACTCTTTGCTGATTGTTTCTCGGTTGGTCATTTCTCGGTTGGTTGTTTCTTGGCTGGTCTGATTTCTCTGTGCATATATAGTAGACACTTCCTTCTTTCCAGTGAAGGGCTTTTTTGCAACTGCAGAGGTAGACGCGTCTTTCTGAATTTTCCCGCTTCTAATGTCGGCTTCTATCCTCTCGCCAGTCAAAATCAATTCTGTAAACCCTGTAGAGGAACTTCCAATCAGATGATTAAAGAAAGGACCTGAAAGAGTTCCCAAGAACATGTCCACTAGCTACCTTTCAGATAAAGATGGTTGCAACCTTCCGGCTAAATCCCTCCACTTTTGGGCATAGTCTTTGAAGCCCTCATTGGATACCATTGCCATACTCTGGAGTTGAGTACGGGTTGGTGCCAAGTTGGTGTTGTATTGATACTGTTTATAGAAGGAGGCTGCCAAGTCTTCCCAATTATGGACATCTTCCCTCTCCAACTGGTAGAACCAATCAAGCTGCGTTCCTGACAAACTGTCCTGGAAAAAGTGAACCCACAAGTCTTTGTCAACAGAATGCGGTTGAATTTTCCTGACATAAGATCGTAGGTGCATTTTGGGACAAGACACCCCATCATACTTGGAAAATAGAGGCACTTTAAACTTAGGAGGGATTACAATTCTTGATACCAGCCCTAACTCCTCAAAATCCATCCCTGGTACTCTCTGCACTTCCGTAGCAGCTAGATGTTCTTCCAAGTTTTTGTATTTGTCATCGGCCGGAGGGTACTGTTATTCAGAGTAGTCCTCTTCCTCCTCTTCTTCTGCTTCAGAATCAGAAGGCACTGCAATCTCTTTACCTTTTCTTAACCCCTTCCTCAGAGGTTGATGAAAATTCCAAGGCCCTCCTAGCTTGTCCTTCAAACCTTCTGCCCATGATAACCACACCGACTCGCTTCTTCTTCTTTTTCTCTTTCTCTTTCTCTATCAGGGTCTTGAGCTCCTCCTGCCCCTTGGACAATGTCAAGAGTAGCTGTTGAAATTGTGAATTCTGAGCTTGCAAGTCTTTAACCGTTATCCATTTTACTGAAATAAACAGCAGAGGGATGAGGAAACTTCTTGCAAAGACCTGTTTATACATATGATGAATGAGGTGTATTCATGTAATGCTTTCAAGGATTTGAAAATCAAATTTGTTTCAAACAAAAAGGAACACACGTTATATTAATAAAATAGAATTGGAATACATTAATGCCCCTAGGGAAAAATAGTACAAAATTCTAAGATAAAAAGACGTTGCGCATCCTCTTCGGTGCAATGTAGGTGTTGAGAGTCTGCTCTTCGTGAAGTAACCGAGTGAGTTCTAAAACCTTCTTCTCGCTTGCGTACAATTGGGCTTCAAAAGTATCGCGTTCTCCCTTGAGCTGTATCCAACTCCTTTGTAAATCTTCGAGTGATGTTGGCATGGCAGGATGTAGGAGGGTGTATGGAACCTCTCCTTCCTTAACAGGCTCTATAATCACTGGGAGAATGGAGGGGTAAGGCATCATAAGACTTTGGGCGCGGGTTCATACCCACTTGAGGTAAGGCTCAAGAGGGATGGAATTCTTGTGTCCCAAGGTCTTATTGTCTACCTTGTTTGGCATCCTCCAAGCTCAGATGAACCTTTGTCGAAGTCCTTGATCGTCGTTGTCGAAGTTAAAAACCAAGTCTGGAATCAACGTGTCATGTGGGCCATCCCTTCGGGCATAACCAAACTGTCTCAGAGCCAAGCAAGGGTTGTAGGTGATGCCTCCCCTGATGCCAAGTAGATGGACATTAGGGAATTCCCCACAACGGTCGGCGATGATAACATTCTCTTTGGACCGAGAACACCATTGAATATCTGAATGTGTAAGAGTCATCAATCGTTGTGACCACCTCAAACCTTGCTCATTCTTCAAAACTGATTGGGGAAGATGAGAAATAAACCATCTTTCTAGGAGAGGAGTGTAACACATGAGAACACCTATTTTCCTCATTGTATGAGTGTGAAAAGAGTGTAAGATATCTCTAAGCAATGTAGGCACCGGATTGCATGATATGAAGATTTTGACAGCATTCACATCTATGAGTTGTTCAGGGTTAGGGAACAAGACCATCCCATAGATGAGAAGAGCTACAATCTCCTCAAAAGCTTGTTAGTCCAAGGAATTCCAGCAGCTTTGGGCCTTCTCAAACAAGAACTTTGCCAAGAAGCCTTTGACACCACTTTTAGTTTCCCAATGGGTTGTGACATCAGATGAGTGCAAGTGTAGGGCTTGAGCAATCTCTTCTGGCTTTGGATCTATTTCCATATCGTTGAAGGGTAGTTGATTGAGAATAGGAATCCTCAAGAGTTGAGAAAATTCCTCCAAAGTGGGCACAAGTTGGTAGTCAATAAATGTGAAGCAGTGATGCAAAGGGTCAAAGAATTGGAAAAGAACTTTCATCATGTCTTCCTTTGTGTTAGAAGTGACTAAGTTGAGAAGACGACCATGCCTCTCGGTGAACGGAGAGTTCTCGGGAATCCTTGAAGCTAGCTCCTTGAGTTGTGGAGGAATTCTTACAAGGTTGACTTGGATAGTTTTCCTGCGAAGTGAATCCATAACCTATAAAACAGGAACAAAGATGAATTTCCAAAATCCTTGAAATGGTTAGTGGATGCATATGATGCTTCATGATGTCCATGATGTTATGCACAAGTATATATGTACAAGAAAATCACACAAGCTCCTAGTTTAGGCTTGCATGGGGTTTCATAGGTAAGTACCCTCTTGAAATTTAGATGGCTCAACCTGTCCTAGAAATAGTAACCGGGTTCTAAGGAGCTCAATATCACTGGACTGTTTCCTTGTTCATTGTTTCAATTCAGCGTCTTTACTGGCGACCAAAATAGGAACCAACCTGATCATGTCACTATATCCTAAAAGGCCAAGTTGGTCAAGTAAAGGTTCTAGAAGTTCGTTAATGCTTCATGACATCACTCAGCGGTCCCTTATTCTCTTTGATTGACTCAAAGGCTACCGGTACCCACAAATATGTCACACTAACATAGCTATTTTTTAGACCGTGTCGGTATACCCCGCACAGTTTCCACAACGTATTTCTATTTACCTATGAATGTTTCCCAAATCCAGGTAGAGGATTCAAACCCAAACAATAGAATCAAAGTGTAAAGAAAACAAGGCAAACAATGGTAAGCAAATAAAGGTGATCTAAACCCTAAGGTAACCCCACTTTTATAATATTCCCCAGCAGAGTCGCCAGTTCTGTAATACGGTGGGAGAACTTACTTGAGGTTTTGCGTTTTGTCGCAAATGTTTCGGTTTAGCAAGAGTCGCCACCGACTTTTATTTTATCCAAAAGGAAAGGTAAAAAAGCACAGGAAATACCTTTGAGATGTTTTCTTGAGTTAGGGGGGTAGATTATGAAAAGAGAAGGTGCTAGCACCCTTTTCATCCATGGTTTTCCATGGGCTCTTAGTTACTTGCTTAGATCACTTGCTTTGCTTTTGAAATTGTTTGAAATGGTGCTTTGTGTTTGGTGTGATTTTGAAAGTATTTTGAAAAGAGGCCACTCGTTTGGGCAATCTTTGTAATGATTCTCGTTCGTAAGAATGTATACAAAGATGTTTGTCTTTTGAAAAATGTTTCAATGTTTTGAAAGTTGTTTGGAAATGTTTTGTAATGTGTGTGTGATTGTTTTTGAAAATAGCAAGGATTTGTTTTGAAGAGATCAAGTAACTAGGAACTATCTACCCTACTCAAATGTCTTTCCTATGCATTTTTATTCCTTTGGCATGGTTGATTTACCATTGATTTGGTAAACAACCCTATCTTTGGATGTTAAACGGGACAGGCATGGGTCATCGTATGACCATGATAGCAATGTTGCCAAGTATCTTTAGCATTTTGAGAGACCAAGATCATTTTGTTTAGGCAACCTTTTGATAGCGTCATCGAGGGACTATGATCTTTTATTTTGCCAAGATACTTTGCATGCATACCATGGCCATTTTATTAGGAAACCAAGTGGGTGAAACCCTAGAGGTGCTTGTGTGCAATGTGTGCCATTTTACATGCATTTGATTGTCTTGGATTAGGTCTTGTATTTGTTTGTTTTTTGTCTTATCATGCAAAACCCTAGTTTTTACTAAACATGGTATAAAGCGATAAATTGCATAAAAATAAACTAAGCTATTACAACAATTATTATGGGAGGGGGGATACAAGTTTTGAATAGGGATATTTGCACAAAATAAAACCCTAAAATACTATTACAACCCAATTGAATATTATACAATAAATGAATAAATATACAATTATTTAAATATGCAATAAAATGTATTTATGCAAAATGTTTTGTGTTTATTTCATGTATGAGAAAATAAAATTATTTAAGTCCTAAAAATAAGAAAAATAATATTATTATTTTTGAAAGGGGTGAAACCCTAATTTTTTTATTAAAAGAAAATATATGTTCTATATTTATTTTATTTTGTCTATTTTTGTACAAGAGATAATAAATAATATTATTAACAAATATTAAAAATTAAAATATGTATGAAAATAATATTTTATGTGTATGAATAATAAAAATAAAAATGTATGATACTTTTAAATGTGTTTACTATTTATTTTAAGAAAATAGATTCTATTTATTCTAATAAATCAATATTTTATGCAAAAAATAAGATAAAAAATAAAATAAAATGCAAAAAATATGTAAAATATTTTTCATGATTTTTTTATGTTCAGAAAAAATAAATAAAAGCAATAAATATAAAAATGTAAAGAAAATATGAAAAATATACAAAATGTGCAAAGGGGGTGCAAATAGTAGTCAGGGGGGTGTGGAAAACAAAACAGAAGGCCCAAGCGCGTCCAAGCCCAGGTTAGGTTGTCCCTAACCTCTAGCCAAACATCATGCGCGCGTGTTTTGCCTTAAACCAGTATCTTGCTATAGCTTGCATAAAAATGAAAACTCATAACATAAAAAATGTAGCTTGCAATCTCACGATTCCAATGATATAAAATTTGTAACCTAACTCTAAAAGACCAAGGAGAATTTTGTAACCCCTAATTTCTGACCTAATTTTTTCAGCATGTTCAACATTCAAATACTCTTAACTCAGTTAATATAAATGATAACTATGCATATGTACAACTTCACCATGCTAGAGACTACATTTTTGCTTCACAAATCGTGGCTTGAGGATGCCGAAATAGAGAGATAAAGTTTTTAAAAATACCTCCTTTAGTTGGATTTGGATATGGCAATATGGGGACTTTGAGTGAGGCTTGAGGATCGTGTGAGCTTCCTTGAAGTTCCCTCAAGCTATTCCAATGCTTAGCTTGCCTTGTGGATAGCTGAAACTCCCTGTAGAAGTCAAGTTGCAACCTTCCAAGTTGAAAATGGTGATGTCTGAAATAGAGCACACAGTTGCAGGATGATTTCTTGGATATCTTTAGTAGGATGTATGCAAGGTGTTTGAAGTGTTGCAAAGCAAAACGCACGAGCCAATATTGAGTTGGCAATAGTTTTGCAGAAACTGCAAGTTTGGGAAGAAAAATGAAGTTTTTCTGTTTGGGAGAGTTTTAGATGTTGTGCATTCTTGTTCTAGCTTGAGACAAGTTTGTGAAGATGTGTAGAATAATGCCAAGTCCACCCTTTAACAGATGTGCAAGTTCTGACTTCTTTGGCCAACTTTCTTGCATTTGAAGAAAAGTTGAACTGACTATGCAACTATGCTTGTACTGCTTGCTTGCTAGCTGCAGAGAGTTGGTATGCTTTGCTTGAAACCTATGGAAAATTCCTGCACCAAAGGAACAAGTCCAAGGCTCAAGGCTGATAAAGTTTGCAAAAGCTTACTTTATCAAAATGGCATTGTGAACTTTTGGCCATTTATGGAATTATTCTTTGTACAATGCTCCAAAATCCAAAACAAAGCCTTTATCCTCTGAACTAGCATTTAATTATGGAGTGTAGAAGGGATTTAGGACCTGTAATGCAAGGTACAAGCATGCTTGATCAGATTTGCAACTTGATGCATTGTAAACATGGCTTGAACAAAAGTGACAAAATGCCATTTTCTCTTCTTCGATTCTCCCTAACCATAAATGATCTTGGAGAGTTCTTGTACATTTTAGAAAGCTTTCAACATTATATACAATCCATCTTTGAAATTCATTTTTAGATACCTCTTGGAACTATGTGAAAAATTCCCATGAAGTTAGGTCAAAAAACTGCCTAAACTAGGGCAAAATTTCACTAAGTCTTTTAGTTCATGGACCCCTATTCACAAATTCATAACTTGAGATCCAAGCATCTTTTGGGAATACTTTGTGAATCAAAGTTGTAGATTTCATGGAGGACTACAACTTTAATGTTGGACGTTTTCTTTGAATCAAATTGCATCATGGTGAAAAATTGGTGAAAAGTTAGGAAAAAATAAGAAATTTTCCATACTTAGAAAAATTCCAAGTTATGAAAAAAAATTAAAACCCTAATTTGCAATTTTAGGTTTCTTGGTCAAAAAGTTTCATATTTTTACATATCTTGATGAATTGTGACCCTTGGCACTTGATTTTGACCAAAAAATCAAAGTTTGACTTTTCAGTGTACAATTGACTTTTGATCAATTGACTGCAAAATTCATCTGTCAATCCAATAGACTTGAGATCTTTTGAACCATGTGATTAGGTAAAGATGATACTATTGAGTCCTTGAAATCATGCTTGAACTCAATTGTTCATTGGCTAGGTTAAAAATCGGAAATTACCCTTCTTCAGTCAAAACCCTAATTTTGACCATTTTGCCCTTTTGGTGATCTGATCAAATTTCTTGAGAAGTTGTGATCCAAACTTGAGCAAATGGTACATATGAGTCTAGAATGTTATTGTGGATAAAAAATTATGAATTTTGACTATAAATTGGCCATGGTTGACTTTTTCCCCAATACAGCTGATTTTTAGGTCAATTGTCCAATTGACTGGGCAAAAATGTGATTCAAGGCTTGAAACTTGGTATGAGCAATCTTAGGGGTCCAAGATGGTGTATGAAAGTCACATGAAGCATTGGTGGTCCAAAAATCCTTGTGCAAACTCAAAACCTAATTTCAGGTTATCAGTGCAAGGGGATGTCTTGAGCTGACCAAACCCCAATCTTGTCTTGAATCCAAGAAGTCTTGTGAGGAAAATCTTGATAAATGAGAGGGAAAATTTTGGGATACAATACTATTATTCCAGAGAGAGCGGTTTTCTCGAATATGTACTTGATAGGATCCATTTTAGATATCAATAAAGTGGTGTGGGTCAACATATACCGTCTTAGTCAGCGAGAAGTCCATGCCAAAGCGGAGCAAGTTTTCTCGAGCAGTGAGTATCTTGTTTCACAGTCGGTAAACGTTTTGCTAAGGTAGTATATTGCATTCTCTTTTCGACCAGACTCATCATGTTTCCCCAACACACACCCCATTGACTTTTTTAATATTGTTAAGTACATGATCATAGGTGTTCCTTCAACCGGTGGCATCAAAATAGGAGGGTTCTTGAAGATACTCCTTGATTCTGTCAAAGGCAGTCTGGAAGTCGTCATTCCACTTCACTACTTGATCTTTCTTTAGTAACATATAGATTGTCTCACAAGTAGAGGTTAGGTGGGAAATGAATATGGCAATTTAGTTTAGACATTCCAAGAATCCCCTAACCTCCTTCTCGGTACGGGGAGTTGGCATCTCTTGGATAGATTTAACCTTTGTAAGATCTACTTCAATACCTTTTCCGCTGACAACGAAACCAAGGAGCTTACCAGATCTTACTCCAAAGGTGAACTTGTTCGGATTCAGTCTTAATTTGTACTTCCTCAATCTTTCAAACAGTCTCTACAAGTGATCCAAGTGCTCTTCTTCAGTCAGAGACATGGCTATCATATCATCGACGTAAACCTCTATCTCATGTTGGATCATATCGTGAAATAAGGCTACCATAGCACGCTGATAGGTTTCCCCAGCGTTCTTCAACCCAAATGGCATAACTTTGTAACAGATGGTGCCCCACTGTATGACGAAAGTTGTTTTCTCCATATCTTCAGGTGCCATTTTAATCTGATTATACCCGGAGAAACCGTCCATGAAGGAGAATATCTTATGATGTGCAATGTTGTCAACCAGAACATCAATATGGGGAAGTGGAAAGTAATCCTTGGGGCTCGCCCTATTCAAATCTATATAATCCACACATATACGCACCTTGTCGTCTTTTTTAGATACTGGCACCACGTTTGCAACCCATTCTGGATAAGAAGTAACAGCTAATAATCATGCGTTAAACTGTTTCATAACTTCATCCTTGATCTTTTCTGACATCTCGGGACGCATACGACGAACCTTTTGCTTCACTAGAAGATAATCTTCTTTCATTGGTAGACGATGAACAACAATATGAGTGTCCAACACTGACATGTCTTCGTATGACCAGGCAAAGATCTCAATGTAGTCATGTAACATCTGGATTAACCGCTCTTTGACACTATGCTCCAAGTTGGAACCTATCTTGACTTCCTTTTTATCCTCTTTAGTACCCAAGTTTACCGTCTCGATTGGTTCTTCATGAGGTTGTATTGCTCTTTCCTCTTGTTGTAATAGTCTAGTAAGTTCTTCTGGTACTTCACAATCTTCCCTCTCTCTCTAAAAACCAACCTCTTGTTTATTGTGAAAACAATCTATTTATAGAGGAAGTTTTGCTGGGATTTTGGGAGGGAAACAAATAACAATTTGAACAGTTTGGGTATGCTGTATCATTTCCTTTTAGATGCAGATCTTATATGCAAATTTGATGAAAACACGGGGCTGAGATAATGCAGGCTTGGACAGGGTTGGCAGTTGCATAGCAGGGTTGTTTTTTGCAGCAATTTTGGAGTGTTGTGGCGGCTTGGTGCAAAGTTGTTTTTATAGCAGCATAGCAGTCTGTCCTTTGCCATGGTTTTGGGCTGTTATATGGGCAATATAGCAGGTTTGGACAACATTGTTTGTAGCATGAACACAAAATCTGGTTTGTGGACCAATTTATGCATATTGTAACAAAGACAAAGCATGTTTGTGGGCAGCATAATGGCAAGGTTTGAGTCAAAGGGAAATAGTTTAAACAAGACCAAACTTAGAATTTGTAACCTTGCAAAATTCCACTTTTTAATAACTTGAATTATTTGTAACGTCTTGAATTATTTTAAGTTGTAGTGAAGAGATGTCATGAAGCAATGAAATTAACAAGTATAGAAAATACTTAGAAAATTTTCCAAGTCTTGCAAAGTTGGATTTTTTACTCTCTTGATTTTTGATGATCAAATTTCATATTTTGGATGTCTTGATGAAATGTGATTTTTGGGACTCAAATTTGGTCAAAAAGTCAAAGTTTGACTTTCTAGTGGACAATTGACTTTTTCCACCAGTTGACCAAGTTTTGTCTATCAATCCACTAATCTCAGGAGATGAATTGAAATATGCGATTAGGTCAAAATGACGCACTTGGGTCCTTGAGATCACGCTTCCAACCAATAAGTCAGGTATTAGGTCAAAAATCAAAGTTCGGTCATTTTCAGTCAAAACCCTAATTTTGCCCATTTTGTCCTTTTGATAATTTGAATGACTTTCTTGGAAAATTGTGATCCAAGACTTGAAGCTTGACAGAAGTAATCCTGAGGGTCCATAATGATCCTTGAAAGTCATTTGAAACATTAGAAATTTGACTGCTTTTGTACAAACTGAAACCCTAATTTGAGGCATCAGTGTTGAGGAGATTGTTTGACCTAGTCGATACTTGCGCAAACTTGAGTCATTGAAGATCTTTGTAGGAAATGTCTTGGGAAATGAGAGGGAAAATTTTGGGGTACAACACATATGTTCTTTTCTGAGTTTGTAACCTCACCTCTTTCATCTTTTAGTCCCTCCGAATGATATTTCCAGAATTTGTCATGCTTCTTTAGCTTATTCAACATCACTCAACTTTTTGAAATTGTCTGGATCAACACATTGATGAATTATAAAGAGAGCTTTATAATTATTCTTCTTTAAATCTTTGTGTACAACCTTTTCTTCACATGCCGCGTCATCTTCAAGTGGTGTTACACCTTCTTTCACAAGATCCCAAAGATCTTGAAAACAAAAACTAACCTTCATCTATTTACACCAATTATCTTAATTCTGACCCTTCAGAATTGGGTGAATCATCGGAAAATTCCCATTCGAATGATTCATTCCCATTGAGTTTTACTTCCCACTAGTTTCTCAGCCAATGCTCTAGATACTAGATGTTGGAGTTACACCAAACCTATGGAGAATCCTAAATCAATCTTGATGAACAAGAATCAATCAACTGAGGGCATTTCCCTCTTGTTATTCACTCTTCACTCGAGTGAATCTACCAACCTTGGTTTCAAGATGATTCCACTACATAGTTGTTAATGGAAGAAGAAAGAAAATATGAATTGGGGAAGAAAGAGAATTAGGGTTTAATAAAAATAAGGGGAAGAAGAATAATTGTGAATTTTGTAGAGAAAACCCTCTGCTCTTTTCTTTACCAACTGCAATATTATTCACTTATACGATAATACGGATTACTCCCTCTATTTATAGTTTTAGGTTTGCTTGCTCCCTAAGCCAAACCCAAAAACACAAAAGCTAAAAATACCTAATTTTGTTAACTGCAAAAATAGGCCTAAGTTGAAATCTCTGCCGAGGCACACCTTCCATATTTCGACACGTACATAAATTCTACACACACATACTAGGCTAATCGACATGATCTTGTTTCTATCGAGCAACCTACTTCGACACAAGGAATTATAATCTCAATAAAAAGTAACGTAGATTGAGTGGGAAGTGTGTGTGAATGATTTTAATAAGATTTTTTATGGATTGGGGAGAATTTCATGTGATGATTACATCATAAAGATAAACAATGATGCATGTGGTTATTGTTAGGGTTACCTTAGTGAACAAGGAAATTTCACTCTTTGTAGATTGAAATCCTATTTTTGTGGGAAAAGAGTGAAGTTTGTGAAAGCAGACATGAAGGGCCTATTTCAAACTATAGTGTGATTTTTGAAGTGGGAAAACCAAAATGTTTACTGATACCTTGATAAAGCAAAGAGGTTGAGCGATGAAGATGGATTCATCTAAGTCCCAATTTAGAAAGGAGTTAATGATGTCTATTTTCTTGATTGGCCAATTTTTTAAAGAGTTGTGGTTAAAATGATCCTTTTATTGTTTAATTTATGATATGATTGAAAGTTTTTTAAAAATATATCCCTTCTTGTGGACGGATGCTTTTTGCAGCAAAAGTGACTTTATAGTTTGAGATAGTACCATCATGATTATATTTTGTCCCGAAGAACCATTTGTAGCCAATAAATTTTCAATTTGGTGGAGGAGGGACAAAAGGCCACATTTTTTTGTGAAGTGTTGAATATTCATTTTCATAGTTTTATTCAAGTTTTTTGAGTTAGAAGATGACTTTAATGATTTTGACTCATTGGTTGGATTTCTTGAAGAATATGCAAGATATGTTTTAGGTTTTTAATATCCCACACTTTTCTTTTGTTCTCATGTTGTGATTGTATATAGAGCAAGGACTGGAAACATTAGTTGTAGATTTTCCAACATTAGTAGTAGATTGGCCAACATAGTTGGAAGTGGAAAGTTGAGTGTTTTTTTTGGGGAAAACATAAAGTTTTGTAATTATCATATCCATAAATAGGTACTTTTAAAGATTTTTCAACAATTTTTAAGATGTTAAGTGGAGAAGGGTTTTATAGTTTATGTGATACGTGAAAGTAAATGAAAGAAAATAAATGACAGAAAGTAAAATGGAGATTTCAGTGTTAATAGTAAGAAAGCTTGTTAACGGTTGATTTCGTCATTACATATCAATAATGACTAGGTTAGTTATATGCTCTTATACTCAAATATTAATATTACCACCAATTTCTTTCATTCTTATATCCTTTCGATCTCAACATCCTGAGATTAGTGCATTACCTAATAGCCAATATTTGAGTAAATTAACCAACACATAGCATTAGGTCGCAACAATTATAAACAGACAATACTCCACAATGATCCCACTACAGTATGTGCAGACATTGAACCTAACCCCATGTATAAGCATTAGTATCCAATAGATAATTATCTTGGATCTAGTAATGACAAGCACCTTTCTAATGTCAAATCATACCATGAAAGCATGTTTTACGTAGCAAATCTAAAATAGAAGTTAAGATCAAAGAGTCATCAATATTAAATCTGGAGTAAACTTACATAAAATGCATGACATATTTAATACATGAATATAATGACTACATCTAACAACTAACAAAGAGATTTTTAGTTTCACTTACTCATCGTAGATGTTCCGATAATCCCTCAAAGCTAAGCTTGGAAGGTTATCTGCCATGTCACTTGAGCAACGCTTCCACATTCAAGTTCCCTTTCTCATTCTAATATTGTATACCAATGTGAACCTACTCTAATTATGTACTACCTCACTCCATAAAAACCCATTTGAACTGAACAATAGGCCTATACTTATAGGAGTAGATTCAATTCGCTTGCTAGGTTCACCTCCCTAGTCCCTAGAAAGCCAACTTTCTTCTTGATTAAAAAATGCTAGCTTTCTAACAAGTGGCCCTAGCTGCCTTGCCTCGCTAAGTGCACCTATTTTGTGCTTTGCGCATAAAACTTTTCTTCACCATGAAGTACATTATCCTGGAAGTTTCGTTGGCCTCCTAAGCGCACCTAACATGCCTATGCTCCTAGCCTAGCGACCTTGCTTTGCAGGGTTTTGCTCTGGTTTGGTCTTTGCATCCTAAATTGCGGGTTTCTAGTCCTTTTTACTTATTTTTAGTTAATACAAGCCACGAAAGTCTAAACAAGTTTTTTAACACTTTATATATACAAATGGGGGTGTGGGGTTATATTGATTACTTGTAAAATAAGTTAATAAGCGCCTTTGTATTTTATGTATAATTTGGCACTTATCAACTCTATAACACCCAATGCCAACGAGGACGGGGAGTGGTTGTCGATGCATAAGGCATGATAATGAGACACTCCTAAGGCCGAAGGGGGAGAGAAATGGTCGCCGAATTCACATTAGAATGAGAGGGATCCTGAGGCTGAGTAGGTATGGGACTACATGGTTGAAGAAAGGCTTATAAGGATTGATTGGTACTACCTATATCAACAAGATGCATTTTCTTTTCGGTAGCCTAACAGATAATAAATTGGAGTATTATTTGGGATGGTGAAATTCTAGGAAGTTTCCTATAAAGTGTGTGAGTTAGGACAAAGCATGTTGAAAAGACCCGTGTTTGATGTTTTCACTTGATTTTGACCAAGGGGAGAAGTATACTCATAGGGGGATGGTATATTTTTATCTAACTCATGGGGAGTTTTGTCACTCCAAATATATCATGTTTCTTTTACCACCTTACCAGAGAGATGTGTTGTCATCATCAAAATCAGGGAGAATAAGGAACCTTGTTTCTTATGTAATAGACCTTTAATAAAGATCAAAATCTGAAGTTTTGATTACGACAACACATGAAGATATATATGTGCTTACAGAAGATGACTCAAGATAAAAGTTTATATACAATCAAATACTATCTAGCAAGAAATCTTGAAGCCTCTTTGAAGAAAGATGTGAATGCTCTCCAAGTCTTGTCTGTCGGTCTGTCAGAGTGAACTGAGTACTGTAAAAATAAAGTAGTAGCTTAAAAGTACTAAGGCAACTCACATAAACTAAAAACAATTTTCCAAAATGAAAAACATTTAAAAATATATTGGAAGTTGTGCCAAATAACTTAGGAGCTCTAGAAATGACTACAGGGAAAATTTTGTCTAATTTAATCGATTAGAAAAGATCAAACTTACGCTCCAAGAAATTTCTACAGCCCCTAAACGATTTGTAACGGCTCTATATCACAACCTTCCATTTTCATAATCATAACGACCATATTCAATCAATCTAATCAATTCGATCAATGGATTAAATAGTTAATGAGGCCAATGGATTTTTTTTCCTTTTTTGGTGATTCCAACTACTATAAAAAGGGATGTCTCCCTCACTTGAAATCACTCCAATTTCTAACGTTTTAATATTTGTTTAAAAATTTCCACTCTAAGTTCTCTCCTTCTCTCACTAGAAACTTTTTCTTCACTTGTGGTTTCCTTAGGGTTTTGGAGTGAAACTTTATTTGTGAGGAAAATAATTTTGTAAGTGGTCTTGATGTTCGTTTATAGTCTTAAGGGTATAATACCTATAATATATTGAGTTTTGTTTGTTGATATAAAAAACAAATCTCTATTATTGGTTTATTGAGCTTTACCAGAAATTGATTTGTTTTGGTTAAGGAGATCTGCAACAAATCTCTAACAATCTCGATAAAATAAGATTAGGGTAAAAGTCGTCTATAGGTTGGTGTTGTACCCTAAAAAATTTCCTCCCATTCTCTTCAAGATATCTCCTTATGCTCCTAGTGTTTTCAATTTCTCTAGGCTACTCAAGGTTTGATTAGACAAATTCTCCTCCTAACCAGTTGGCCTACAACTAGGGTTTCACTTTTCTCAAGGAATATTGGGCCTCTAATGTCTCAAGTGGATTCCATGGTTCCTCGTATGTCTCAAGAAATGCTCATGCCAAATTTCAAGCCTTGCATCACAAGTTTTCTAAATCAATTGCTCAGATGACTCAAAATCAATTGTATTGGATAAAAAGTCAACTATGGTCAACATATAGTCAAACTTCAAGATTTTTGGTTAAAACCAATATTTTGAAGTCATAGTCATCATTTGAACAAGGGTTGATCATGACTCATGAAGAAAACTCTCAATTCACCAAAAGTTAGAATTTACCAAATTAGGGTTTTCTTAAGAAGTCAACTGAACTTTGACCAAGCATAACTTTCACATGCTTCATCAGATTCTTCTCAGTCAAAGCTCATTTTGAAGTAAATTTAATTCTCTTCAACTTTTCCTCTCTAAGATCAAGTCCAAAAAATGCTTCATTTGAGAGATATGGGCCAAAAAATACAGGTCATTTTGAAGGTCAACAAAAAGACATTTTTTGTCAAGGAAACTTACATCAAGATAAAGTCTTCAAATGAAAAAATGGTCAACATAGAGATTGTAGGGTACATCTTGAGCTTTCCAAAAATTCAAGGGTTACCTTCATATGATAAAAATTGAGAGAGTTATTATTGGTACAAGTTAGGCAATTTTGAGAAAATGCAAGAAACCTAAATTGATCAAACATGAATATTTGGGCTAATGGGCTTATGTTTCCAGGTCCAAATATGTTTTAGAACTCATAGTGAACCTATGAATTTATTTATGCACCCCTTTTATTTTTATTCCATTTATTTTTTACTTTATTAATTTAAATTCAAAATTAAATTAAACAAAAAATCTAAATTCTCATACAAAGGTCCAAGCCCATCTTGTGTTGAGCTAATTTACAACCTATATATTCCACACATTTAGACAAGAAGAGGACACTAACATGGATTCAGAAGGGTCGATTTAGGGGGTAGTGTCTCTTTGAATCACTAACATTGTTTATTTTGGAGGTTTTAAAAAACGCCTAGCTAGAGAAGAGGACCGAAGCTAGGGCTCCGGTGCTTCTCCGATCAGAGTTATATTATATATATTTAGGTTTGAATAAATAAACGTATGTATGACCACCCCAGGGGTAGAAGCGCGTGCGCTAAGGCATTACTGCACTAGGGCGTGGGTTCGATCCATGCCTTTTGCAAAATTTCTTTGTTTTCATATTTTTTGCAGGTTTCATATGTATTGTAGCGCGTTTGTTTTCTTGACACCAACAACGCGCTGACCTAGTGGCAAGGGGGCGCACCATGATGCAAGAGGGTGTGGCTTCAACACCCACCCCTGGCATTTTTCTTGTTTTAATTTCTAACTTTTTTTTCTCATTGATTTTACTTCCCCTAAACCCTATTTTTCAATTAACCAAAAATTAACAAAAACCTTTTTTCTTAAACCCTAAAATTAATTAGGTTTTAGGTTTTTAATTAACCTTTTAATAATTTAATTAATTAACCTTTTCTTTTCAATTTTAAAATTAATTATATTTTTAGCTTTTATTTAATTAATTATCATCAAAACTATTTTCTTCATAAAAACCTTTTTCACATTCATTTTCTATTTTCCTTTTTCTTATTCTTAGATCAAGTTGTATAGGTCGCGCGTTTCCTATGTAATAGCTTAGATCTTCATTTCCCGTTTTTTATTATTATCATGCAATTGCTTCCAAGATGTATCATTTTAGAGTTTTATTTCTCGCACTCTTTATTATGATGTAACTTCCCCAAAGCTTTGTAATAGTTTTAGATTTACGTTTCCGCCTTTACCTTCTGCTATTATATTTCTATGAAATTGTTAGTAGTTAGGGTTTGTATGACAAGATAAAATCAACCGATAGCAAAACCCTAATTTCAAGATAAACATGACTAAATCAAAGACACTTTACACACTCACACCTATAGGGTAACCTCCCTTTGTTTCCTTACGTATAACGGCCACGTCCCTCGAAAATAGGGGTACTTTGGCAAAGTTCCTCAGAGTAAAAGATCACATTCCCTCGATGACCCTTCGATATTGCCTACGAATAAATGATCTAATACCTCCAATAATTGCTAAAGTACCCTTATCAGTTGCCTTCAATGACCATACAATGATCATCGATTGTCCCTTCATATCCGGTAGATGGGGCTACCTACCAACTAATGGTATGGATAGCATTATCTCTAAAGGAGAAGGAAAAGTACAAGAATGAACTTGAGTAGGTAGGGTACTTTTATCCCTTGCTCACAATTTCTCAAAACATTTTCACATCATACTTTTCAAACAAATATTTTCAAAAAACACTTTGTACGCATTCTTGAGGACTAATACAAGAACCATTACAAAGTTGGTCATTCTTTGGCTTTTCAAAATATTTTTAAACATCATAAATTTTTTTCAAAGTGAGCTAAGTGATTATGAGCCCGTAGATAACTATGGATAAAATGGTGCTAACACCTTCCCTTTTCATAAGTTACCCCTAAAACTCAAAATCTTCAAGGTCTTTGTTGTTGTTTTCACCCTTTCCTTATTGGAAAAAAGAAAAGTCGGTGGCGACTCTTGCTATCTGCAACATTTGCGATAAAACGCAAAACAAGTCAGTTCCCCCACCGTATTATAGAACTGGAAACTATGTTGGGGACATACTTAAAAGAGGGGTTATATTAGAGTCTTAGATCACTTTTACTTGGTTTTACTTGTCTTCTTTGTTTGCTTTAAATTTGAAGGTTGCTTGGGTTTAAATATTTGCAAAGATTCCACACCCGGATCTAGGGCACCTTAGGTAAGTAGCAGTAGATCATGGAAATTGTACGGTGTAGATCGATATGGTTAAAGGTGATGGCTACGTTAGTGTGACACTTTGGTTTGTACCGATGTTCCTTGAGTCAGTCAAGGATAACATTGGGCTGCCACGTAGTGTCATAAGCACTAACTGACTTTTAAAACCTTAATTGACCCATCTTGGCCATTAGAAGGTAGTGAGATAGCTGCCTTTGGTGCAACCTAGAGTTGGTTGATACTCGATGCTACGCTCATTGAAATTCGACTTTCGGGATATTTTTGGACAAGTGAGTTGCCGTGCTAAAATAAAACCTACGAGAAATATCAGTGATATGGGATTCCTAGAACTCGGTTACTACTTTTAAGACAGGTTGAGCCAACTTGACTTCAATAGAGAAGAGTACTTACCTACAGACCCCATGCAAGCCTTTAAACGTAAGGCTCTGGCGTGATTTGTTTGTGCTTGCTATTTGTGTGAACATAAACATAACATCATGACATCATAACATCATAACATCATGACATGGCATTTTCACTAACCATTTCAAGGATCTTAGGGACCTTTGATGCAGGGTTATCATAAGCCAGACTGCTAGCAAGGGGCAGGAGGATTTATTTTCCTCTAACCAGATACCGTCAAAGACCGAAGTACATTATTTCAAGTCAAAGGCAGACTCAATTTCTGACATTTCATTCTTATCTATCGTACGAGATCCTTGAATACACTGCATATACACCTACATACCATACATGTCATTATACAACAGGTTTCTAAGACAGGTTTTCTCATCTTTTTGCTATTTATTTCAGTAAAAGATGGCTCTCGAACAAACAGTCAAAGATCTTCAGGCCCAAAATGCTCAGTTCTAATAGATGTTCCTCAATTTAGCCAAGGGGCGGGAAGAACTGGAGACCCTTATCACCAAAGGGAGGAATAAAAATACAAGGAAACCAATCAGCATCTTCAACATGGGAAGAAGGTTCAGAGGTCCTATCAAGCGAGCTCAAGATTGTGATATCCCATCAAACGAAGATGACAACCAGGGTGAAGATGGTAATAGTGTGAAGGCTGAGAAAGGAAGCAACCTTGGTTCTAACTAATATTCTAATGAAGAAGAAGAAGACTATTCGGATGAACAATATACTCATGTTGATGAAAAATACAAATAACTAGAAGACCTTCTAAATGCTATGGAGATCTAGAGAGTTCATGGGTTTGATTTTGAAGAGATGGGTTTTGTCTCAGGAGTTGTCATTCCTTACAAATTCAAGGTCCCTGCTTTTACCAAGTGTAAAGGTGTTTCTTGACCAAAGCTCCACCTGAGATCATATGTCCGGAAGATTCAACCACACACTGTTGATAGGAAGTTATGGGTGCATTTCTTTCAAGAAATCTTGTCGGGAACATAATTGGAATGGTTCTATCAACAAGGAAGGACTAATATCTGTACTTGGGAGGATTTTGCTTCTTCTTTTGTTGCACCCCAAAATTTACCCTTTTGATTTCATAATTTTATTTGGCTTATATTTCATCTTCATATACATACATACATTGGTTCTGTTGCTATAAGATCAACGTATGCCAATAAAGCATCGACTATTTATCAAAAGCGTCAAAGGTTTTGTGCAGGAAATTCAATCAGCTGAGGAACAGGTTATCACCATGTTCTACTCCCATCTATTTTCTCATGTCTTGGGAAATATAAGGGAACCAGAGGTTTTGATCTGATTCAGAACAGTTCGGGTTAAAAATCTATTTTGGTGCATCAACTTCATAATTTTCTAACCGTGAGCCAGAGTACTGTTTTGGGTTGAAATTTGATCACCAAGTCCCTGTTGATATTATCTTCACTTTTTGTATTTGTTCCGGGAGCCAATTATATGCAGATGGCAGTCAAATAATTTTATTACTGAATTTTCAGGTTACCGATCAACGGGGTTTCGGGCGTTCAGAAATCTCTAACTCCAATTTGATATACCATCTAGAGATGGTTAATTTTCCATTTGAATCCGTCTCGCTACCCTCTCCAACTTCTGTGTTTGGGCCTAAAGCTAATTCTCGAAGGAAGGTATCCGAATTCGCAAATCAGACAAAGCTAAATAGTGGAAAATACTGATAAATAATTGGCTGAATCGTGTTTTGCACGCACTAAAAAATTCATAACTCGAAACCCGTGGCTCCTTTTGAATCCGTTCCGGTGGCCAAAATTCCGTCTTGACGTCATCTACATTTTCATCTATCACGGACGGAAGCTAATTCTGCACAGGAAGACACCAAAAATATGGATTTATCAAGTATTTTTACAAAGGAAAATTGTGGCAAATGTTTATCTGCACCACATCCAAAAAATCATAACTCGGTCGATTTTTATTGTATTGAGCCCGCTTCGGTGACATTGTCTTACAAATTGAGTTAGATAAATTTTCGTTTCCATTTTTAAGAGCCAACGGTATCTTAAAGGCTTCCGTTTTTGGCCCCAAACACGTGTAACTCACTGAAAATTCTGAAGCTAGGAATTAAAGTTGTCTGAGGCAAAATTTCAAAAATTCATAACTAAATCACCGTTTATCCGATTGAGCCCATTTCGGACAGCAGTTCGTTTACAATGTCAGATACATTTTTGTTTCATATTTCAACTTCAAAACTCACATCGAGATTCCAACGAATTTGCCCGGAACGTGTCACACTCAAGTTAATTAAAATTCTACATTACTATTTATGGATATTTGAGACCCATGAACCAAATCCACTCATATAAGCCCATACTATATATTATTTTTACTCTAATTTCTCTCATAAAACACCAATCTCCACAAACAATCAAAACTTTTCTCTCAATTCTCTCAAAGATCAAATCACAGTTCTACACCTTTTTCATCAAGAACATAACAACAACTTCATCAAGATCTAAAAGTCAAGATTAAGAGCAATTCTTCTCTGATCGTTAATCTGTTCATTGAGATCTCTATACCTAAGCCTCCTCTTCACTTCTATCGGTGAGTTTTCTTGAATTAAGCGCTTTTGGAAATAATTGATTTTTTTAATAAGTGGTTTTCTTGGTTGTATTGTTGATTGAAGTTTTAATTGTATAATTGAGGCTTAATTGTTGAGAATTAATTTGAATTAATGATTTAATACTATTTTGTTAAATTGCTTATTAAAATAAGTGATTAATTGAACTTGAGAAGTTGATTTTGGTTGTAACTTGAAATTGACATAGTGTTGTTGTGTTGATTTTTAGCTCTAGGTGTAGTTATACTAGTGTTTAGGTTGAATTAGCTATTGAAAACTAGTTAGCACTAACACTAGTTTGAGATTTTGAACTCTCGCTTAGATTAACACTAGTTCCTAATTCTTGATGTAAAATTTGTTAATAGTTTAGGTTAGGTAGATTCTAACACTAACTTTGATTTATGTGTTGTACCATAAACTAATAATTAGTTTAGCATAGGCCTAATCTTTGATTTTCAAGCTTTACTATATGTCTCCAATTATTTTTGGTTGATGATCATTGATATTTTTGTGCATTTGAAATGCATTTTGTGCATAATCTCAAGTTACCAATTCTTGACATAGACTAATTTTTTTGCTAATTGTTGATTGATTGTTTGTTGCTTGCCATTTCAATGAGTTGAGATTATTTCTAGTGGACTCAAATATCATTGCAAAATATATTTGAAACAAGTTTGATTGAGTTTGATAGAAAATATCTCAATATTTAGTAAATTGGCAAAGTTTGACATATTTGGTGTTTTTGCTCTAACTTTTTATACGTTTTGAGTTTTTTTTCAACTTTCTTTAATGAAAATCGACCTTTTTGAGCCATATGAGGCTCTCCACGCAAACGGTTCCTCCATTCAGATATGCTTCGGTCAAATCTGGGAGCTACTGAGTTGTGTGCGACTCACTTTTTTTAACTTATCCATAATTTTGATTCTTGACCTAAATGTGACTTTTTGGTCTTTATTCATAACTTTTCATAGTTTGTGATTGTGACAATTATGTGATACTTGTAGAATTTGTTTGTTTGCTAACATTAACCTAGTTTATGCATAATTCTTTGATTGCTCATAATTATTGAAATCGAAATGTTAATGAAGCTTGGCATTGGTTGATAATTTATGAGATTATGTGTAAATTTTGGAGTTTACAACTTGATTGAAAAATATTGTTGAATTATCTCATGAGTTTGAAGTTGATGTTGAGAATTTTCTTTAATGTCTTGATATCAATAATATAAATTGTTTCTAACCATTTAGTTGTTGATCATAATTTTTTTTTGTGCATTTGAAATGCATTTTTGGTATATAATTTTAAGTTGTTTGATTTTTGATATAAACTTCTTTTTGCCAATTTGTTGATTGGCACATGTTATTTGTCATTTACATGTGTTGATATAAATTCCAATAGACTCAAATGACATCATAAAACACATTGGAAACAAGTTTGATTGAGTTTGGTGGAAAATGCCTCAGCACTTGAGCATTGACAAATTCTTGACATAATTGTTGTTTTTGCTCTAACTTTTGATTCGCTTTGAGTTTTTTCGACTTTATTTATTGAAAAATGAGTTTCTCAAGCCATCTGAAGCTCCCTAAGTGTATAGTTTTTCATTTCAGACACTTTTCACCCGACTATTACTGTTGCTGACTTGTTGCAAAAATCATGTTTCCGGGTGAAATTTGGCCGAATCGATTGCATTTTTGTGATCCGTTTGCATGAATATAAGTCCCATTAATTTTTACAATTAATTCCAAACAATTAATAAGAGGTTACCGTTTGTTTCGGATGTGCTTTTCGATTTATGTACATATTACACCGTTACTTGAAAAATATCGTTTTGCACTAATTTCGGTTTGTGATACCATTCCCTCCTAGTTTGTAAATATACTAACTTGTAGTATACCAACTAATTTGGTAGCTTGTACATTGGATGTTTACATTCAAGAGATTAGTGCTTTATGTAAATACTGCATTTTGTTGATACCGTTAACTTGTACATATGCGTTTTTACTGCTTTTTTGAGTTTAATTACTTGAATATGGTGTGGCTGTCTGGAGTATTGTTTTAGCGTCTAAACATGGTTCAGTTTTTACCATTTGACCATTCATATTCATACTTATATTTGATCTCATTTATTCCGCTTCCATGCTAATTTTGGTACTCTTTCCGATACTAATACAATACGGTCCGGAAATGCCATACTATGTTCAAGTATCTTGCTCATTTTGTATTATACATAACCATGTTTACTTTTGATCATTGTTTCTTACTTAAAATTCATATTTAAATTGTGTTGTTATTTTCTAACCATTTTAGTGAGTTGCGCATGTCTTGAGAAGCAAATTCGGATATTGACCGATTTGGTAACGGATGCGCTTTGCTTGCACTGCTGTCACATTTCTGACATTCTCTCTTGTCTATGCTAGTTTTTGGAGATTTTGCGAAAGATTTCAGATATTTGTTGTAGAGTTTACTGTATATGGATTTTTTTTATCTGTTTGGTAGACATTCAGATCATTATTGTTGTAAATATTGTAAATACTACATTTTACCACTTTCTAGAGATCATGTATAGTAGGGAAGTTTATTGCTTTCTAGAAATCATGTGAAGTAGAAAGCAAGAAATAAAGAGTGTGCACTTGAAGTCGCTGTTTAAAATCCTATAGCAGGCACCGCTTTCTGTATGCTAATTGTGTTTGTTTACAATCCTACCTTAGAAGTAGGTATTATGCATGTGCGTTTATATTTGTGCCTGCATTATATTACAGTTAATAAGTCCTCAAAAGGATGCGAGCCGGGAGGGTCCAAAATCGACCACCGCACATTCTAGTCCGTGTCATCCTTAGCTCACGTGGTACGTCGATGCTTTAGAGTTGTGTCGATCTTGTACATCGAGTCCATTAAGCGAGGAAGGGTTTTGCAATCAAACCCCCATGCTTTGTCAGGCGTTCGCATTGGCCGATGTTGACACTCTGTGATCATTCATATTGTATTTTGTCACTTACCTCGATCATCTATATCTTGGTTAGGTGTTCAGTCGCTTTGGACGTCACATTTTTCTTATTTCACCTGTCTCCCGCTTGTTCACTTCGGGTAATCCGCTACCCTTAGCTAAAGCATTTTCTCTTCATACCCTCATCCCCTGAGTCAGTATACTTCAATTGTGTGCTTTTGCCAAAGCACTTGTTTGCTTACTTGTTTGGTATTTACCATGCTCCCTTAGAATTGCTCATGTAGGGTTAGTCCTCGAGCTAGACATTAGGATATTTTCCCATGTATGCTAACATAGGGTAAAAACTTCCCTCTTTCATCCTCAACCTTAGGGTCAATCATTGTATGATAACATTAGGGGTAGTGTTAGGCTAGACTCCCTTAGTTATTTTTCTTTTCTTTGCATATTGCATCTTAAAACTAAAACTTCTTCTTGGAAAATCATAAAAATGTCTCTAATGAGCTTAAATCCTTCTTCAAAGTAAAAAATACAAACCAATCTTAATTGTTTGTGCGTCTTTTGGCTTTGTTTTAAACCTTGTCAAATTGATGTTTTGTCATCCTTACCATGATATTTTGTTATCTTTTCGCCGATGTTTCACCATCGCACATGTTTGCTATCCTACTTTGATTCTCAATATCATTGTTAGGTATGATGTTTTATCATCCGAATTGTGATGCCTCGCCATCTTTGCCATGTTACCATGCTATCTTTGTAGCCGATGTTTCGCTATCACATATGTTTTTCGCTAATGTTTTGCCATAGCATATGTTTGTAGCCGATGTTTCGCCATTGCATATGTTTGTAGCCGATGTTTCGCCATCGCATATGTTTGTAGCCGATGTTTCACCGTCACATATGTTTTTAGCCGATGTTTCGCCATCGCATATGTTTGTAGCTGATGGTTCGCCATTGCATATGTTTTTCACTGATGTTTCGCCATCGCATATGTTTTTTTCCTATGTTTCACCATCACATATGTTTTTAGCCGATGTTTCGCCATCGCATATGTTTGTAGCCGATGTTTTGCCATCGCATATGTTTTTAGCCGATGTTTTGCTATCGCATATGTTTGTAGCCGATATTTTGCCATGTCATATCTTTTTCGCCAATGTTTCTCCATCGCATATGTTTGTTATCGATGTTTCACCATCGCGTATGTTTGTCATCCTACTTTGATTTTCGATATCATTGTTAGGTGTAATGTTTCATTGTCTTGTCTGGTATTGTGCTATCATGTTGACGTTTTATCGTCTTATCTAAGTTTGTGTTACCATGCGATGTCTTGTCATCCCTTTTTTGTTGCTTTATCGTTCGTGTTGATGTTTTTTCATTTTATCTGATGTTTTGACATCTTGATTGTTACTTTTGTCTTCTTAACTAAAAAACAAAAACCAACCAAAATATATGAGCCGAACTACAGTTGCTCTAATTTCTTAAAAGGGATGCGTAGGAGGAGGCTTTTGTTGGGCCTAACCGAGCATATATTTATAAATATTCCTTTCTTTTCCCCACACTTTATTTTCCTTTTTCTTTGCATGCATCCCCTTTTCAGATTTAAGCCTTATACATAGATTTTTCACACCCATTAGATTAGAACAACAAGAGTGGATACCGTAGAGTACTACAGGCGTGTGGGGTGCTAATACCTTCCCCTCGCATAACAGACTCCCTTACCCGATCTCTCAGTTGCAAGACCGTGACTTTTTCCTTCTCATATTTTCTCGATGTTTACCTTTCCCTTCATTTGGGATAAAAGACGTTTGATGGCGACTTCATTGTTTGATGACAATTTGACTGGTTGTTTTAGTTTTCTACAAACAATACCAATACAATATTGATCTTGCACCAACCCGTGTGCAACTACAAAGTATGACCATGGGCTCGAACAAAGGCTTCAAAGAATATGTCCATAAATTTATCGGTGATCTAGCAGGAAGGGTTCAACCTCCTTTGTCTGATAGGGAGTTGGTTGACATGTTTATTGGGACTTTGGCAGGTCCTTTCTTAAATCATGTGATCGAAAGATTTTCAGCCGAGTTCACTGAGGTTATATTTACAGGGGGAACGTGTTAAAGGTGGAATCAGAAGAGGAAACATTCAGGTGGCTGTGTCTTCAAGTACTATGAAGAAGACGCCCAATGGAAAGAAAGAAGCTAATGTTGTGTACGAGCATAAAGGTTGTGGTAGAGGTGACAATAACCAATCTGTGGGGGCAGTGCTAATCTATAATCCCACACCAATGCAACATCAATAAGGCAATCAACATAGTTCGGACACACTCATTGTCTCAGGCATTACAACACTTGTTGAAGACATAGTTGATTACATTGAGAGATCCTCCTCAGAATCCCAACACCTCCTCTACTCGGTACAATCCTAATGTAAGGTCGGTCTATCATTCCAATAGTCTCGGACATGACACAAATGGCTGCTAGGCTCTGAATAACAAAATTCAAGACATGATTGACTCCAAAGAGATTGCATTTGGTCTTCCCGAGACCCCCAATGTGATTACTGCACCCATTTCTAAGCACGACAAAGGCATCAACGCTATTGACAATGTTTCTTATGTTTCTACTGTAAGTGACTTGACTAATCCCCTCCTGGTTATTAACAAGAATTTGTTGCAAGCCGGTTTATTTCCAGGTTGTATTGAAAGGTGTTACTGCTGCGCGGCCTAACCCAATGGATGTAAACTGCTGAAAGAAGGTATTCAACGTCTAATGGACAACCATATAATTCTAGTTAAGAAGACTCCTTTTATGGAGAATTTGTTTCAGAACTTGGAGCTCGAAGAGGTATCTGTAGTTTCCGGAACTCCTGTAAGGATCACTTCTAAGGGTCCTGTAAAGATCACTGCCGAACATAGAGTTACTCCTCTGATTATTACCGCACCGGGGCCAATTCCATATTCCTCTAAAAAGGCTATCCCCTGGAGTTATGAAGCTGATGTTTACTACCATGGTGTTAAGCAAGAACCATTGGTTGTCAAAATTGAAGACACTGGAGTTATTGATCCCAATGTTGAAAATATTGCCGGGACCAGTAAGATTACCTGAAGTGGAAGGGTTTTCTCCATAGAAATTTCTCCGAAGACTGTCGCTACACTAGTTCGTGTTACTGCTACCGAGTCAACTACTAAGACTCGAGGCAAAGAATAGATGACTGAGCCCGCCTAGACTGGGGCACCTAGAGAGGTTACCGCTGAAGATTCCTCCAGGCCGTAGATGGAGGAACTACTAAAAAAAATCCAGAAAAGTGACTATAAGATTGTTGAACAGTTAGGGCAGACTCCCTCTAAGATATCCATGTTATCTCTGTTTTTGTGCGCTGAAGCCCATGCTCAGGCTTTAGTGAAGTTCTTAAAATATGCTTATGTACCGCTGAAACAACTGGATGAAAATCATCAAACAATGAAGTCACCATCGAACGTCTTTCATCCCATATGAAGGGAAATGTAAACATCCAGAAAACACAAGAAGGGAGAAGTCATGGTCTTGCAACCGAGAGATCGGGTAATGGAGTTTGTTACGCGAGGGGAAGGTATTAACACCCCACATGTCCGTAGTACTCTATGGTATCCACTCTTATTGTCTATTTTATGGGTGTGTTTAATCTAAGCTTACTGCTTACTATGGAGGAAGAATGCATGCAAAAGAAAGGAGAAAATAATGTAGGGAAAATAAAGTTATGCTCGATGGGCCCTAACCCAATGCCTACGTATCCTTTTTGAGGAATCAGAGTTAGCGTAGTTTGGTTCACATGTTTTCGTTTGTTTTGTGTTTTTCATGAAAAATGTTAATTCCGCCTTCTACCGCAGCTCGACCTTTGGAGACTCACACATTGGCACAGAAGTAAATTAATCATGTCCTTACTGAAAATGGTTTTGAGTTACTCCCTCAAGGCAAGATGCCACATTTGATTGGTTTGTGTTTTATTACCTTGACAAAGGGTTTAAGTGTGATTAGCATGTTTTATGATTTGCTAAGGAATTTTTTTTTTAGTTTTAGATGCATATGCAAAAAAAAGGGGAATAAAAGAGTCTACGGGGAACTAGCCTATTTTTAATCCTAATGTTATCATGCAATGGTAGCCCTACGTCAAGGATGAAAGGGAAATCTCTACCTAATGTTAGCATGCATGGTTTGCAACCTAAAGGTCTAACTTGCATCCGAAAGGACCAATTACATCCTAAGGGAACATGGTATGTACGAGGATAAAAACAAACAAGCTCTAAAGAGCACACTCATGCCACGAGTACCGCACACTGACTTGTGTAAAGGCCTAACCAAGATATAGAATATTGAGGTAGGCGACAGAAGACGGTGTGAACGATCATGGAGTGTCAACATATGTCAATCAGAACTCCTAACAGAGCGTGGGGGTTTGATTGCAAAACCCTTCCCCACTTGACAGACTTGATACATATGATCTTGGGAACATGTTCGGAGCTCAGAACTTGCAAAGAGTAAGCATAGGAACGTCATGGATGAAAACTGGTGGGGGTTGGTTGCTAAACCTTTCCACTTGTCTTCCCACGAGGACTTAGGAATGGTTTCCATTAAAGGACCTAAAACCATTATCTTGTTATACAAGCACAAATGTAAACATACGTGCAGAATTTTAAACAACTACAATTAGCACACATAATGCACACAATACGGAATTTCCCTAAACGGTTCTTTAAATAAACCAGAGGGATTCCTGACATGATCAGAAACAAAGATCTCCTTCATACATATCTACCCTACTTCTCATGGCATCAGAAAGCAGTAAAGACCTACTTCTCATGATCTCTAGAAAAGTAGTAAAGAAATGCGATAAAGTGCGGAGAAATACAAAGGTAGTAACGGCGACTACCACAAGCAAGCCAATCGTCGAAAGCGGATGAAAGCAATGGAGAATCAGGGAGTACGTGTTGAACAAGCTTCACCAAGAAACAAACAAAATCAGAAACGATATTCAACTAAGATAAAAGCAAACGCGTGTTATGAATGCAACACGTGTTTAAAAGTTCCTGCAAAAAGTATCACAAAACATTACATGTATTGGGACAACATATAATATGATATGAATTTCTCGGGACGACAAGAAATAAGGAGTGTCGTATCAGAAACGAGCGTAAGCCATATGCTTCGATCATATAACAATTTGTTATGTTACGTGATTGAAAGCAAAAAGAATGTACCTTGAACAATGAACAAACGCGACAAGAATAACGACATAAAAATATGACTAAAATAATAAAAAGAAAAAGTATTTTTATTAATTTTTTAAGTGAGAAAATTCTTTAAAAAATAGAGAATTAATTCCTAAAAATTTCTATTATATCCTACTATTTTTATTGTTTTTATTATATTTTTTATCAAGTATTTTATTGACAAAAATTATGAAAGAGGAAAAAATAATAAAAATGAAAAATAAAGGAAATAGGGGGGTGTAAAGTCTGAATGGGAGTGTAGTAAGAGAAGGTGATGGGCCCATTTTCAGAAAAAGTCCAAGTCATTTTTTTTGTACAATGTTGACAGGCTTCCAAAAAGGTATACCAGGCTTGCATGGGATGCAAGTAGCGTGAGGCATTAGGCCCACTGAGATGGTCCCAAAAATTGTTTTTTTGTGTCAAGGCCCTTCAGGTAGGCAAAAATAAGTGGGTTTAGCCTCATGCAAGGACGTGTTCGCTAGCAACCCAATCCAAAATCCACAGAAACACAACTCGGTCCATAATCAATAACAATTCCGATTATTTAGCATTTTCCATTTATTATTATTTAAGAAAAGGATCAACAAAATAGAAAAAATAATTAGATGGAAAAGCAAAACGATAACGTGTTAACTCTGGTTTGTTAGGTTAAAGTTGTGACTATCCAACTTCAAAGTGGAACAATCATCTTCATCCCTTTTCTCTCAACACCACGGTGGCCAAACCTTGCTCAACATCATCGTTCAAGCTACCACTGTGACACAACCACCGTTCAACCTTCTTCTTTTCCTCCGCGGAGCTCATCGTCTCTCCTTCTGTATCAACAAACTCCGATCATCTACTCATCCCACTCTCCATCGCTTCGACCTTCATCTTTGCTCATCTCAACCTTCCGTTTATCCGATTCACACTGATTTCAGAAGAAAGTTGGAGCCTAAATCTTACGATTCCGGATGTGATAACTCAGGAAAGCAGATGATGCAAACAAAATGAAGAGAAATGAAAAGATATGTGTAATACGGTGAGAGCATTAACTTGGGTGTTTTTCATTTTATCGTAATTGTTGTGGATAGCAAGAGTCGCCACCGACTTTTATTTTATCCAATAAAGGAAAGGGTCAATAGAACAGGAAAGACCTTTTGAGAGTTTTCTTGAGTTCGGGGGGTAGGTTATGAAAAGGGAAGGTGGTAGCACCCTTTTCATCTGTAGTTATCTATGGGATCTTAGTTGCTAGCTCACTTTGAAAATGCTTTGTTTGAAATGTGTTTGTGATGGATTTTAAAAGTATTTTCGAAAGTTCCTTCGTTTTGGAGAACTTTGTAATGATTCTCGTCTCTATAGGAATGCATACAAAGTGTTGACTTTTGAAAATATTTCATGTTTGAAAATGTTGGTGTATTTTTGAAAGATGTTTTGAAGATTAATTGTGAGAAAGCAACTATGAACGTTCTACCTACTCAAAAAGTCTTAGTTCTTTTCCTCCTCCTTTTGATATTGCTATCTTACCATTGATTGATAAGAAGTCCTATCATTGGATGTGAAGGGACAAGCATGGGTCATCGTATGGTCATAAAATGCAATGTTATGAGATACCTTAGCATTTTTATTAAGGGTCTAAGATCGTTTTGAAGGCAACATTCGAAGCGTCATCGAGGGACTATGATCTTGTATTTTGATTGTTTTTACTAAGGTGTCTCACATGCATAACATGACCATTATCTCAAGGCAACAAGTGGAGTTAACCCTAGAGGTGCAAGTGTGCAAGTTTTTATTTTTCAAGCATTGTTGTTCATGAATTATGGTTAACTAAGTATTGATTTTTTTATCTTTCCATTCAAACCCTAATTATTAGCATTTTGTATCGACTCATGCTCATTTCTAGCTCCTAGAAGTCAAAACAACTCAGTATGAGTCAACACATAAGGGTTTTGTATCGACTCATCCTGCTTTGTGTCAACACATATGAATTTTGTGTCGATGCATAACCTGTTTTGAACACAATATATGTCAACTCATAGTGTTTCGTGTCGACTCATACTGCTATTTTTCTTGTTCTATCATTGTTCTGCTGCATATATGCTTAGCTCTCAACATAGGATTAGTGAAAATTAAGAACAAGTATATGGTTAGCTTTAAAGCAATGATATCTACATTTTATCTTCACAAATGAAACATTAATGATGCTTTATGTAACGCAGTGGGAGAACTGACTTGGTTGTTTTGCGTTTGATCGTAATTGTTGCGGATAGCAAGAGTCGTCACCGACTTTTCTTTTATCCAATAAGGAAAGGTTGAAAATAATAGGAAAGACCTTTTGAGATTATTTCTTGAGTTCAGGGGGTAGGTTATAAAAAGGGAAGGTGTTAGTACCCTTTTTATCTGTAGTTATCTATGGGCTCTTAGTTGCTTGCTAGATCACTTGATTTTTGTTTGAAAATGTGTTTGTGATGTGGGTTTTGAAAGTATTTTGAAAAGGAATGTCTTTGTAATGGTTCTCGTATCTATAAGAACTAGTACAAAGTGTTGTCTTTTGAAAACGTTTCAAAATGAAAGTCTTGGTGTAAAAATATTTTGTTGTTGTGAGCAAGCGAGCAACTAGGAGCAACCTACCTAGTCAAAAGGTCTTAATGTTCTTTTCCTCCTCCTTTAGATGTTACTATCTTACCATTTATTTGGTAAGAAGCCCCATCGTTGGATGTGAAGAGACAAGTGCGGGTCAACCGTACAGTCATAGAAGGCAACTTATGAGACGCTTTAGAAATTTTCATCAGGGACTAGATCGTTTTACCAAAGGCAACATTGAGGGACATCGAGGGACTATGATCTTTTTTATCGAAGGTTCTTTGCTAAAGCGTCCCATATTCGAGGGACATGACTGTTTTTCGAAAGGCAACATAGCGAGATTACCCTAGAGGTGCATGTGTGAATGGTGTGTTTGATTGCAATCATTTAGTCTTTGATTAGGGTGGTCTACTTGTTGGTTTTATCTTGCCATACACCCTAATTACTAAAATTTATGAAAGCAATAAAACGCGGAAAATAAAGGTCATACGCTATTACATGCTTTTCGAGGGATGGGGTATACAAGTGTACAAGTGGGGGTTGCAAAAAATAAAAGTCCTAATTTACAACCAAATTGAATGAAAATAAAAGTAAAAGGTCAAAAGAAAATCAAAATTTATGTTGTTTGGTCTAACACGGGCCATGTCCTATGAGACGGGCATCCGTGTCAGCTTCCTGTAATAGTCCATGCGCATTTTTCCTTTTCTGTACCAGCTAAGCTGACACGGGCCGTGTCCTGGGACACGGGCACCGGTGTCAGCCTTTGACCTGCATTTTTGTTAGCATATAGTTCCAGTATGTCTGACACGGCCGTGTCCTGTGACACCGGCACCCGTGTCAGCCTCTGACGTGCATTTTTGTTATATTTTTTCAAACAGATGAGCTGACACGGCCGTGTTGTGTGACACAGGCACCCGTGTTAACCCCAGTCTTGGCTCTTTTTTACTGAGTTTTTCTTTTTTTGATTTATCTTTTACATATTTTTTGAACACAAACAGAAAATGATGTATGGAAAAAGATATTACAGTTTGGAAAAAAGTATACCTCTTGAAGCGAAACTTTGGAATACGTATGGATATCTCCGGATGCAAAGTGATGAATTTCCGAGCTCCTCTTTGGAGCTACTCCTGTCCTTGCTTCGTGTGACAAAGTTCCAGAATCGCTCCACCCAAGTCAAAGGTGCAAAGTACTGTTTTTTTTTGTTTATGCTTGAAAGGTGATGATAAAGGTGTTACAGAAATTGTTCTTATGTTAGAACAATCTCTATGTGATGTATATGAGGTGTTTGAGTAGTTGGTTTAGAAGAAAGTTGGCAAGGTTTTTAAACAATGGGTTGAGTATTTTTTATGTTTTGTGAGTGAAAATAGAAGTTGAAGATGAGCAGAGTTTTATGGATGAACTGAGTTTTATGAATGAGCTGGGTTTTATGAATTAGCAGAGTTTAACAAAAGTTATGTTTTTTCTCTTCTGTCTTTTTCTCTCCCAAAAAAATCCCCCTTGAGTCTTATAAAATAGTCCGTTTTGTAGATCCTTCACTGAGGTTTAGGAGGGAAACAAAATAAGTTATTTTGAACTATTTTTTCCTACTGCTTTGATACTTTTTCCATACAATTTTCTTTTGCCATTTTGGTGCAATTTTGTGTCTGTTGTGATGCAGGTTGGAGCAGACTGCATAGAGCATTTTTGGACTAGTTTTTTGGACTGTATAGGATAGCATATACAAGTTTTGTGACAGGTTTATGGTGCAGCATAGCACAAGGTTTTATAGGACAACAAATGAGCAGGTTTTTGGAGTATTGTGGCAATGCATAGAAGTAGCATATTATTTTTTGTTCAGCAATAACTTGGACAACATAGTTTGCAGCATGAAACAAGTTTGGTTTATGGAGCAATTTATGCATATTGTATCAAAGACAAAGCATTGTGGCAAGGTTTTGAGTCAAAGGAAAAAGTCCAAGCAATACAAAGTTTAGGATTTGTAAACTTGCAAATATGTCACTTTGTAATAACTTGAATTATTTATAACATCTTGAACCATTTTGAATTGTAGTGACAAGATGTCATGAAGCAATGAACTTAACTTAGAAAAATTTCCAAGTCTTGTAAAAGTTGGATTTTTGACTTTCTTGATTTTTTGATGTTCAAATTTCATATTTTGGATGTCTGGATGAAATATGATTTTTCAGATTCAACTTTGGTCAAAAAGTCAAAGTTTAACTTTTTAGTATACAATTGACTTTTCCCACCAGTTGACCGAATTATCTCTATCAATCCACTAATCTCCGCAGATGAATTAAAATGTGAAATTAGGTCAAAATGACGTGCTCGGATCCTTGAGATCATGCTTCCAACCAATAAGCCAGGTATTAGGTCAAAAATCAAAGTTCGATCATTTTCAGTCACAACCCTAATTTTGCCCATTATGCCCTTGTGAATGTCTTTCTTGGGAAATTGTAGTCCAAGACTTGAAACTTGATAGAAGCAAACCTGAGGGTCTAGGAGGATCCTTTGAGAAATGAGAGGGAAAATTTTGGGGTACAACAACTGCTCCTGTTCAATCTTCTTAAACCTTAAGAGTTAGATTGACGAATATGTTATTCGTGACTTGAAGGTGGAAGGTGATTGAACACTAGAGTGCCTAGAAATTTTCACTCTGATGATTTTTAGGTTGAGATGTAAGGAATGGGCTTAAAGATTCCATTTGGAGAAATGATGGAGAGTTGACGGAGATGGGCTTATAGATTCCATCCAAAGGTGATTGTTGACAGAAATTAGACTAAGTCTTAAGTTTGACTTCAACTGGGACAAGAATCAGACTAAACCTTTGGTCGATTTAAAACTGAACCTGGCAGAAGTCTTGAATAATATTTAACTGGGAAGAATTAGAATAAATCTTAGAATGACTTATCTGAACCAGGGAAAGTGTCAATTTGGAAAGTATCAGGATAAACCGTTGAGAGGTTTAAACTGAACCAAAAGAGGTCTCGGGAATTCTTTAACTGGAGAGAATCATAATAGATCTTGGGGTGATTTATCTGAACCAGAGAAAGTCTCTACTGGGGAAGAATCAGGATAAACTGTTGAGAGATTTAAACTGAACCAACAGGGGTCTGGAAAAGAATTATAATAAATCTTGGAGCGATTCATCTGAACCAGAGAAGATGTCTGCGAGAAAGAATCGGGATAAATCGTTGAGAGGTTTAAACTGAACCAACAAGGGTCTGGAAAAGAATTAGAATAACTCTTCGAGCGATTCATATGAACAAGAGAAGATGTCTGTGGGAGAGAATCAGGATAAACCGTTGAGAGGTTTAAACTAAACCAGCAAGGGTCCGGAAAAGAATCAGAATAAATCTTGGAGCGATTTATCTGAACCAGAGAAGATGTCTGCGGGAAAGAATCAGGATAAACCATTGAGAGGTTTAAACTGAACCAGCAAGGGTTTGGAAAAGAATCAGAATAAATCTTGGAGCGATTTATCTAAACCAGAGGAGATGTCTGCGGGAAAGAATCAGGATAAATCATTGAGAGGTTTGAACTGAACCAACAAGGATCTGGAAAAGAATCAGAATAAATCTTGGAATGATTTATCTAAACCAGAGAAGATGTCTGCAGGAAAGAATCAGGATAAACCATTGAGAGGTTTAAACTGAACCAGCAAGGATCTGGAAAAGAATCAGAATAAATCTTGGAGCGATTTATCTGAACAAGAGAATATGTCTGCGGGAAAGAATCAGGATAAGTCATTGAGAGGTTTAAACTGAACCAACAATGGTCTAGAAAATAATCAGAATAAGTCTTAGAGTGATTTATCTGAACCAGAGAAGATGTCTGCAGGAAATAATCAGGATAAACCGTTGAGAGGTTTAAACTGAACCAACAAGGGTCTGGAAAAGAATCAGAATAAATCTTGGAGTGATTTATCTTAACCAGAGGAGATGTTTGCAGGAAAGAATCAGGATAAACCATTTAGAGGTTTAAACTGAACCAGCAAGGGCCTGGAAAAGAATTAGAATAAATCTTGGAGTGATTTATCTGAACCAGAGAAGATGTCTGTAGGAAAGAATCAAGATAAACTATTGAGAGATTTAAACTGAACCGGCAGGAGTCTGAAGGAAGTAATTTTCATGTAGATAGTTACCCCGTCTTGTTTCTGGAATGGATCTACGATTGATTTGTTCATAGATATTTGCCTTGTCTTGTTGAAAATTTGATGATAATGTTCTGTTTATTGTTCTTTTCTAATAAGGTAAAGAGTTAGCTGTATGCAATGTCATGATGTATGAAATGCATGGTGTAACGATATCTCTTAAAATAAATGAGATTGTGATATATGAATTCATGTTGTTAATGTTATGATGTATGAATGCAATATATGCACATGTAAGCTATTCTGCTGCAGTGTTGTTGGACCGGAGAAAATAAATCCCTGACTACCGCTGGGAATGAGGAATGTGAGTCTTTATATTTTGTTGAAGTTGAAGTGTTGATGGATGGGTTCTCATAATTAGAGAAATAAACTCTGTTGGGGAAGAGAAACATCGTCCATTGCTTGTGGGCTTTATGAAATCCTGCTGGGAAATCTTGAGATGTTGAGCGACCTTTGTCGGGGAATCTTTGAGGTGGTGAGTGGAAGTTTTGCTCCGTCAGAGATATGAAGGCAAAAGATCTTGCATGCTGGAGATATGCCAAAGATCCTATAGTAGGATATTCTTGCTTCTGCTCCTGCTGGAGAAAGTACCTGCGGGGGTTTGGTGGAGTGACCCATAGATGTTGCCCTGTCTCTTAAAGCCATTAGTGATTGTCTTTTTATTTAGTTTTCCCTTTTTATGCATTCATTTATAAACAGTAAAATGCATATGTTCAAAAATAAACACTGGATGTTTTTTGCAAACAAAACAGGAATAGTAAAAGAGAAACAGATAGTTTTGCACTTTCAAAGGATTATCTTTGTATTAACTTGAATAAGTATTTTTGTACAAAGAGACGAACATCCTAGTAAGAGAATGTCATCATAAAAATGAAAACTGATACAAAGAAAAGACATATATGTGAAATAATCCCATAGGGTTCCCATTCTGCTATAGCCTTCATGTCTCTGATTGTCTCATCCACTTGCTGCTTTGTCCAAAGCTGGCTGGATTGATTAGAATCGTTTGAGTTTGACGATTGATGCTGAAGATTGGTTATAAGGTGATCCAACGGGACATAGTTATACGCTTTAAATCCCTAATTTTTTCCTGGACCCCCCTTTCAGGTTTTCAGTCCACCGGGATACCCTTTTTTGCCCAAGCCGCCCTTTCGGGTTTTCAGCTCACCGGGTGTACAGATTTGTTTTGTATTTTACCCCTAATTTTTGCCCGAACCCTTTTGGTTCGCCGGGATGCCCTAATTTTTTCCTGGTCCAGTCGGCCTAGCGGGTCTTTGTTCATACGTAGTATCTTTTAACTATGTCCGCATTTACAGGGTGCCGAAGGTCGTCGCCATCCATAGTGGTTAAGATCATTACCCCACTAGAAAATAGATTTTTATCACAAATGGTCCTTCGTATGTAGGAGTCCATTTTCCCCTGAGATCACCTTGTGGCAATATGGTACACTTGATTACCAAGTCACCAACCCGATATACCTGACATCTAACTTTCTTGTTAAAAGCTTTAATCATATGCTTTCGGAACATCTGGCCATGGCAGACAACCGTAAGCCTCTTCTCATCAATCAAGTTCAGTTGGTCAAGTCGAGTTTGAATCCATTCATCTTCGTTCAACCCTGCATCCTTTATGATTCTCAAAGAAGGTATCTGGACTTCAATTGGTAAAACAGCTTCCATGTCGTATACCAAAGAGAAAGGAGTTGCCCCTATTGATATGTGCGCCGTGGTACGATAACCGTGGAGAGAAAATGGTAACATCTCATGCCAGTCCTTGTAGGTCATTGTCATCTTTTGTATGATCTTCTTGATGTTTTTATTAGCGGCTTCTACAATGCCATTCATCTTAAGCCGGTAAGGGGGAGAGTTATGGTGTTGGATCTTGAATTGCACGCATAGTATGGTGATAATAGTATTATTGAGATTGGTACCATTATCGGTAATGATTCTCTCTGGAATACCATACCGATAGATAAGGTTCTGTTTGATGAAACGGGCCACAACTTTCTTGGTAATAGAAGCGAATGAAGTTGCGTCAACCCACTTCGTGAAGTAATCAATGGCAACCAAGATGAAGCGATGTCCATTTGTAGCTGTAGGTTTGATTTCTCTGATCATGTCAATGCCCCACATCACGAATGGCCAAAGAGCAGTTAGGACGTTTAGAGGAACTGGAGGCACATGTACTTTGTCAGCATAGATCTTACACTTGTGATAGGTTCGTGAATGCTGATGACAATCTGCTTCCATGGTGGACCAATAGTATCCTACTCGTAGAATCTTTTTGGCCATCGTGTGCCCACTAGAATGGGTGCCAAAGGTACCTTCGTGTACATCAGCCATGATCTTATCCGCCTCACCCTTGTCTATGCACCGAAGCAAAGTAGAGTCATGGTTGCGCTTATAGAGAACTCTGTTACTGAGGAAGAACTTAGCAGAGAATCTTCTTAGGAATTTCTTGTCGTTGACTGAAGCTTCCTTCGGATATTCTTGGACCTCGAGATATCTCTTAATTTCATGGAACCAAGGCTTGGCCACTACTTCTTTAGTATCAATCTCCTGACAGTAAGCTCGTTCATCCATTTGTTCAATGGTTATTTGAGGAGCCTCATTGTTGTACCCCAAAATTTGCCCTCCCATATTCTTCAAAATTTGCCAAGTCAAAGCTTCAAACATCTCCCCAAGGGTTGCACAGTTCAAGGGCCTCCTAACAGTCAAAATTAGGGTTTTGGTTCTGACAAAGAAAATGAAGTTTCCAAGGGTCCAATCAAGTCCCACATGCCTACAAATATGGTCAAGCATCCTCATACCAAGTTTCAAGACTTACAACACAAAATTGCACAGTCAGAAACCCTAACTGCACTACAGTCAACTGTAGGGGGCAAAATGGTCATTTGACAGTCAAAAGTCCAAATTTTTGGTCAACATCTCATTTTGAAGCCACAAACATCATTTGATCAATGCTTGATCATGATTCTCAAAGCTTGGCTCAAAAATCATCAAGATGCAAAAGTTTCCATATTTGGACAGTTGAAAAAGTCAACTGTAAATTGACCAGGGCATAACTTTCACATGGATTATCAGAAAAATTCCATCCAAAGCTCATTTTGAAGATATATACATTTCCTACAACTCCTCTTCACACTTCAAGTCCAAGAAATGCTCTCACAAAAAGTTATCAATTTCAACATTATAGGTCATTTTCAAAAGTCAACAAAAAGGGACTTTAAGTCAAAGGCCATAACTTGAGATTGGTAAATCAAAATGACATGGGACCAAATACATTGGTTAGAGGACTCAAAGACCTTTCCAAAATGTCCAAGAACATGAGCAAAGCTTAAAAATTGAGCAAGTTATGCCTTGTGGAAGTTGGGAAATTTTTGGATATTTTGAAAAGTCAACATTGCTTCAAATGACCTAAAATTGCTAATGGGCCTCTTTTTCTTCCACAATTCATTATCCAAGGCATGTGCACGACCATCTGGCCCAAAGGGAAGTTTTTTATCATTTTATTTTATTTATTTGGATTTTTAATCATTAATAATTCATTTAATTAAATTAAATAGGTAAAAAATACTAAACCTAATGTTTTGAATCTTTTTGTGCATAAAATATCTCCAAGATTTCGTGCAAATCAGATTAGGAAAGAATTGAAGGTAATTGGACATGATTTGGTGGCAAATATGCATGAAAAGATTGAAAACTAATGCCATAAAAATCAAATATTGATTCATCAATTCATGGATCTTTTTGACCAAATCCTTTGACCTAATCATTCACACATAAGTATAGAATGCAAACCCAATCCTAGAGAGGTCCAAGCTGCGCAGAAGAGCCATAAGCAAACTTGAAATTTTCAAGAAAAACTCCAATACTGAAAACTAAGTTGGAGGGCGATTCAAGTCAAAATACCTATTTCATTGGCTTGCTGAAGCTTCAAGGAAGGAGATTGAATCAATAGCATAGCCTGAAACCTTGAAGATTGGTGAATAGGATTCAAACTTTTCTACTTTTTTTTCATAATCGTGTTTTAATATTTATGCATTTTCATGGCATTTCTTTCATAGATTCTGACTAATGGGAGGATTCTGAAGCTAACCATATAAGTTAATTGTGTTTTTTTGCACTATACGCGATTCCACCATTGTTGTATTTTAGGGTTTGTGAAGCTTTGAATTGGGGTTTCCCAGTTAAGGTAAAATTGGAACATGCCAACACCATGAACGAACTCAACATGATTGGACGATTATAAAGCCACCCTCGCGCCTAATTTATGTGGCCATATGGCCTATTCGTTATTTTCTCAAATGGCACATTTTGGAACGGTGCAAAACCGTTGCTGATTCTCTTTTTATTTCAGAAAAAAAACAAACGATGAAGAAGACGGTGAAGTGGCAAGGCGTAAGTGGCTAGTTCAAATTTCGCGCGAAAAGCGCCCCACTAACTTTTGTTTTATTGTATATTATTTGTTAGTTATCATATAATCAAAGCGCGTTGGTTGGTTCAGTGGTGAAGCATAGCATTGGTAATCTTCAGGACCTGGGTTCGAACCCCAGGTCCCCTCCCTTTCCTTATATTTTTCCTTTAAGTGTATTCCTATGCAGTTTCAGCACAAGGAGTCCATCATACACCCCTTGATCCAGATTGCCACGCACACACCAGGATCAATCCAAAGGCGCTGATTGGACGAACACCATAGACTCTAGTCAAACGTGCCACACGCTTCCTGGAAAGGTCAACCAGGCCAAGGGCTATTGGGCCTGAATTGATTATCATACCTCTCACTTGGGGACAACACCCCCCTAGGTTTGCAAGCTTTTACATTTTTTTCATTCTTTTCTTTATTTCAATTAATGTTTTTTAATTAATTTCCTTAATTTAATTATTTTTCATAAAAAAACATAAAAACAATAAAAAATTAGAAAAAGACAAAAAATGAGTATTTTATTTAATTAATATATTTTTTTTGTAAATAAATATTATTCATTAATTTTAGTTATTAAATTAGGTTTAATTGTAACATTTTCCTTAATCAATTTAAAATTTGGTAGAATTAGGGTTTGTAATAATTTTTATCCTTTTTTATTTTCTTTCATAATAATTAATTATTAAAATATTATTTATTTTTATAAATCAAAATTGCATGTAAATAATTAGGTTAATTTAGGTTTAACTTTAATATTTTTTTCTAATAAATAAAAGTTATAGAATTAGGGTTAATATTTTATTTTAATTGATCTTTCATTAAATTCTCATAAATACAAAAAAACCCAAAAAAAATAATTTCTTTTTTTTTAATTTAATCAATTTGCTAATAATTTAATTTCATTAAAAAGGGTCCAACGCCCTCGTTTCTAATTTTAATTTAATTCGCATATTTATTCCTTTTTCTCTTAATTATTTATGTACCTATCCCAAAGCCTTGTAAATTTAATCTCTCGCACTTTTACTTTAATTCTTTATTTTTTCTGTCAAATCGGGTTCTGGAAATTTTGGCGATGTGGACCCGCGCCTTTTGTAATAGTTTAGAACTTTACCTTTCTCGCACCTTTTAACTATTAAATAATGCATGCAAGAATGAATGACAAAAATAAAAACAAACGCGTAGATCACCTATACCATGACAAGATAAAATATCCGAAAACGACACACAAATCACACACCACCCCTAGGGTACGCCTCACTGTTGCCTTGCCTCGAAAGGTGATCGTCGAGTAGAGGATGTCTTAGTAAGTCCTCATGATCCGGGAACCTGGCATGAGGGTAGCTTCTAAGGTGTCTTCCCATTTCTCTGGTGATCACCATGTCCCGAACCTCGAATTGACCCGAACACCTCCAACGGTGGTGCTACCTACCTCTCAATGGTGGGATGGCACTACTTTAAAGGACATTTACACAGACGAATTCCTTAGGGTAGGTAGACGACTCTAGATACTTGCTCTAAATTTCAAAACAAAACAAAATACTTTTCACACCAACACATTTTCAAAAAGCTTTCGAAAGCAATTTTTCAAACACTCTTGAGGACTGATACAAGAGTCGAACTAGAATTTTCAAAGAAACTTTTTAAACCCACAGTTGAAAAGCAAACAAACCATTTTTGAAAACACAATGAGCAAGTATCTAAGAGCCCATGGATAACCATGGATAGAAAGGGTGCTAACACCTTCCCTTTTTATAATCTACCTCCCGAACCGAGAGCAATCTCCTTAAGGAATTTTTCTGTGCTTTTGTCCTTTCCATTTGGAGAAAATAAAAGACGGTGGCGACTCTTGCTTCCGCGACATTTCGTGAACCAGCGTTAAACAGTCAGTTCCAGATCCACCGATCACACTCATTATCCCATTTGATTTTGAACATGGATGACATAGTGGCTAGTGCATCCGCTAGTTGATTTTCCTCTCATGGAAAATGCTTAAAGGTAATTTCCTCAAAATGTTGTGTTAGTGTCAACATATGTTCTTTGTAAGGGATAAGATTAGGGTGCTTCGTATCCCATTCTCCTTTGATCTGACTGATGACTAAGGTTGAATCTCCAAATACACATAAGGACTTGATTCCCAAATCTATGGCAGCTTTGAGACCCATAATACACGCTTCATATTACGCCATATTATTGGTACAGTTGAAACATAGTCTAGCGGTGAAGAGAGTGTGGCAGCCTTCAAGGGATATGATCACAGGTCCTATGTCATTGCCAAGTGAGTTGGAAGCTCCGTCAAAAACCAAGGTCCATCGGGATCCTTGTTCAGGTCTGTCATATGGTCTTAGTTCTTCACAATTGTTTACCAACATGATGTCTCCATCCGGGAATTCGAAATTCATCGACTGATAGTCATCCATAGCCTGATGAGCAAGGTGATAGGCTAACACACTTCTCTTTATTTCCTTCTGGATAGTGTATTGAATGTCGTATTCAGTCAGAACCATCTGCTATCTTGTTATTCTTCCAGATAGGGCGGGCTTCTCAAATATGTACTTAATTGGATCCATCTTGGATATCAATAAGGTAGTATGGGTCAACATATATTGTCTTAGCCGGCGAGCAGCCCATGCCAGAGTGCAACAAGTTTTCTCGAGCAGTGAATATCTGGTTTTACAGTCGGTAAATTTTTTGCTCGGGTAGTATATTGCATGATCTTTTAGGCAAGACTCGTCATGCTGCCCCAACACACACACCATTGAATTTTCTAAGACAATTAGATACATGATAAAAGTTCTTCCCTCGACTGGCAACATCAAAACGGGAGGCTCTTGAAGGTACACTTTGATCCTATCGAAGGCAGCCTGGGAGTCGTCGTTCCATTCCACCACTTGATCTTTCTTTAGTAATTTCAAGATTGGTTCACAAGTAGCAGTTAGGTGAAAAATGAATCTAGTGATGTAGTTTAGCTATCCTAAGAATCCTCTGACTTCCTTCTCGGTGCAAGGAGCAAGCATTTCTTGTATTTATTTTACCTTTGCAGGGTCCACTTCGATACCTTTGTTGTTGACAACGAAGCCTAAGAGTTTACCGATCCTCACTCCAAAAGTGCATTTATTCGGGTTTAGCCTTAGTTTGTATTTCTTCAGTCTTTCAAACAGTTTCTGCAGGTGGTCCAGGTGTTCCCCTTCAGTTTGAGATCTGGCTATCATGTAATCCACATAGACCTCTATCTCGTGATGGATTATGTCATGTAACAGAGCTACCATGGGACGCTGATAGGTTGCCCCAGCGTTCTTCAACCTGAATGGCATAACTTTGTAACAAAATGTACCCCACTGTGTGATGAAGGTCATTTGTTCCATGTCCTTAGGTTCCATTTTGATCTGATTGTATCCGGAGAAACCTTCAATGAAAGAAAATACTTTATGTTGTGCGGTGTTGTCAACAATAATATCGATGTGGGGAAGCAGGAAGTCATCCTTGGGGCTCGCCCTATTCAGGTCTCTGTGGTCCACACACATACGTACCTTACCGTCCTTTTTAGGCACTAGAACAACATTGGCTACCCATTGTGGATAGGAGGTGACAGCTAAGAATCCGGTGTTGAACTGCTTCATGACTTCAGTCTTGACTTTCTCTGACATTTCTGGCCTCATGCGACAGACTTTCTATTTTACCAGAGGGAAATCTTCTTTTGTCGGTAGACGATGGACCATGATATCAGTGTCGAGTCCTGGTATGTCTTCGTATGACCATGAAAAAACCTCAACATAGTCATGTAGTAACTGAGTTAAGCACTTCTTAACACTAGGCTCCAGGTTGGCACCTACCTTGACTTCTTTCTTGTCTTTTTCAGTACCTAGGTTAAATGATTCCACTGGCTCTTCGTGGGGTTATATGGACCTTTCTTCCTGTTGTAATAACCTGGCTAATTCCCCTGGTACCTCAAAATCTTCCTCACCTTCCTCTTCGGCTTGGTAGATCGGATTTTCAAGGTCATGATAGGCTATAGCAGAATCGTTACCCATGGGATCCTGAGTGGATGTGGGTCTGCATTTTGATATGTGAGTGTGTGTAAGAGCATAGCTATCTTTGATAAAATAAAAGGTAGAAAAATAAAAACGAAGAGCATAAAATTTGCATGCAAAAACGTCCATGATATATTGATGACATATGAAGATGAAGTAACAACCCTCACAAATGGCTCATTGTGCCTCGGGTAAGACACAAGGTTTTAAGGTCGAAATTGTTTAATTATTACAAGTCCGACAAAAAATTAAAGACAATTACTCTTAGATAAAAGTAATAGGGACAAATTTTTTAGCCTCCTAGGTGTTGAGTCCTCCACTGACAGTTGGAAAATTCCACTCATCCAGGTCACAACTTCCATCACTGTCTTCCACTGTGTTAACTTCCTGATTGCTGATACGTAAAGGTGGCCCCCCTGCGCGAGTTCGTCGAACAGCCCTTTGTGCTTCCGAGGTGAAACCCAAACCAAATTTGTTGGACTTGTAAGGAATATCCGGATGTTGACCCCAAATATTGCATCCTCCTTCTTCGATCACTGCTCTAGCATCCTTCAAATAGGTCATTCTTAATGGCGGTCTGGTAACTTTTGGAGTTTTTGTAGTAGTCTTGGCTGCCGCAACTATTTGTGGGACCTCCTCGAAATATTGACACGGGGTTTCGATGAACTCACCATCTATTTCCACGTACCTGAAAGAGTTCAGATGACTGACCATATATTCCTCTTCCCCATGGACAGTGATGATTTTTCCCTGGATTGGGCACTTCAACATCTGATCTAATATGGAGGTGACAAAACCAGCACCATGAATCCAAGGTCGGCCCAATAAATAGGATTAGGAAGGGCGGATATCCATCACGTAGAAAGTTGACTCAAAGCTCTGAGTTCTAACTTTTATAGGGATGTCAACTTCTCTGTTCACTGTTCTCTTAGAACCATCAAAGGACCTCACTACAATGTTGCTAGGCTTTAAAGTGAGTCCCTCGCAGTCTAGCCAGTCAAGAGCATTTTTGGGCAAGACCTTCAGCAATGAGCCCGTATCCACCAGAACATGGGCTAGCGTAGTGCCCCTGCACTCAATGGAGACGTGAAAGGCATCGTTGTGTTTCCTTCCTTTGGGAGTCAAGTCAGTGTCAGAAAAGCCCAATGCATTACTAGCAGTTAGACTGGCCACACAATTCTCAAATTAGTTAATGGAAGTCTCTTGGGGCACGTGGGCGGTCTTGAGAAACATTACCAAGGCTTTGGCATGGGCCTTAGAACACAAAAGTAAGGCCAACATCGATATTTTTTTTTGGGGGGGGGGGGGGGGGGGGGTTGGCCCAACTGTTCCACGATGTTGTAGTCACTTTTCTTGATTATTTTTAATATCTCTTCTATCTCCTTTCTATAAGTTTCAGGAATATCCTCTGGATGCGCCTTCATCTGGACAGGCTCAGATAACACCTCCTTTCCCATTGTCTTGGTCGTAGAGATGTCAGTAGGATTGTCAACAGGAGTATTATTGGGAATGCTGGTAGGAGCAGTAGCGGGAATAATTACAGGAGTAGTAATGGTTTTTGGAGAGATCTCGGGTGAGAAGATTCTTCCACTTCTTGTTATCTTACTGGTCCATATGATATTGACAACATCAGGATCAATGTCTTTCTCAACTTTGTCTTGGATAGCCAACAGATCTTGCTTGACACCATAATAATAGACGTCAGCCCTATAGTTCCAGGGAACAACTTTATCTAAAGAATATGGTATTGGCCTTAGCGTGGTGATGATTAGGGAAGCAGACTTTGGAACAGATGTAATCCTGACGGGTTTTTTGGTGGAGACCCTGGGAGGATTGTCGGAAATGGTGATTATTGAGATATCTTCACATGAATTTCTGATATGAGGAACTTTTTCAAACAGGATTTCTCTGTTAGCCATCAGGCACTGGACGCCCATCTTTAGTAATAAATAACCATTTGGTAGAGACACACATGATTGACAACTTTCATCATTCTCGGGAACAAACCGGCTTGCAATAGATTTTGTTTAATAGTCAAAAGAGGAGTAGTTAAATCATCCATGGAAGAAAAAAACACTCATCATCAACAACATTGACGCCTTGACCGTGGTTGGGCATTGGCGCCGCTATAACATTAGGTGTTTCTAGGGGATCAAACTCAATCTCTTTCGCCTCGATAAGGTGTTGTATCTTATTCTTCAAGGCCCAACAGTCGTTTGTATCATGCCTTGGGCTTTCAGAATGATTGGCACATCGAGCATTCATGTTGTAGCAAGCAGAAGCCGTATTGGGGTTCTTAGGAGCTTCCTTTAGGGTCACCAGATTGGACTTCAAAAGATGTGACAAAACTTGAGACAAGGTCATGTTTATTCGGGTGAATCGTCTCATGGGTGCCTCTGTCCTAGGTTGATAACTTCGCTGCTGATTTGGTGCAGGATTAGAAATCATAACAGCCCCTACCGTCGGGCGATGTTCAGCTTTATTTTGATACTTATGGTCGTATGCAACACTGACTTCCTTCTTTCCGGTAAAGGATTTCTTCATCGTGCTCAAGGATGCATCTCTCTGAATATTTCCACTTTTTACACCCTCTTCTACCCGTTCACCAGTCATGATTAATTCGGTAAATCCAGCCGAGGAGCTTCCGATCAGGTGGTTGAAGAATGGACCAGATAGCGTGCCTAAGAACATATCCACCAATTCTCTGTGAGATAGAGGGGGTTGGAATCTTCCCGTGAGATCCTTCCATTTTTGAGCATAGGTTTTGAAACCTTCTCCTGCACCCATAGACATGCCTTGTAATTGTGTCTGAGTTAGAGCTAAGTCAGCATTATACTGGTATTGCTTGTAAAAAGCGGCCGCCAAATCTTCCCAATTGCGAATGTTGGTCCCTTCCAATTGATAGAACCAATCCAACTGCATCCCTGACAAGCTTTCTTGGAAGAAATGCACCCATAGATTCCTATCCGCAGTATAGGGTTGAATTTTCCTGACGTATGATCTCAAATGCAGCTTTGGACAAGAGACACCGTCATATTTAGCAAAAGTGGGGACCTTGAATTTCTATGGGATGACAACCATTGAGACAAGTCCTAACTCTTCAAAATCCAATCCGGGTACCCTCTGGATCTCCATAGCATTGAGGCGATCTTCCAATTGTTTGTATTTATTGTCAGCTGGAAGATACTGCTCTTCAGAGTAATCAACCTCTTCTTCTTCTTCAGACTCTGAATGGTCATTCACTTCCTTGTTTTTCCCTTCTTGATTATCCCCTTCACCCGATGATGTTGCGAAGTCTAGAGTTCGTCTGGCTGGTCCTTTGAACCTTCTTCCCAGATTCAAGACACTGGTTAATTTCTTCGTTTTCTTCTTTTTTTCTTTGATCAGCATAGTTTTCAACTCCTCTTGTCCTCTTGCCAGAGTCAAGAACATTTGTTGAAACTGAGCGTTCTGTGCCTGAATATCTTTTACTGTCTGTTCAATATCCATCTCACTGAAATAATCAGTAGAAAGATAAGAAGACCTGTTTGTAAGAAACATGTTTGTGTTATGATGAATGAAGATGCATTTGCAAATGATTTCAAGGAAATTAGAGATTTAAATTTGCTTTAGACAAAAAGGAACACACGTTATATTAATAAATCCAAGTTTGAGTACATCGTGCCTCTTTGGGCTTACAATGAAAGAAATAAAATACAAAAACTCCTAAGACAAAAAGGTTGAACGCATCCTCTTTGGCGCAATGTAGGCGTTCAGTATCCGGTCTTCATGAAGTTGCTTGGTGAGTTCCAAAAACTTCTTCTCACGGGCGTAGAATTGGCCTTCGAAAGTGTCTCGTTCTTCCTTAAGCTGAATCCAATCCCTTTTTAAGTCTTCGAGAGAAGTAGGCATGTTGGGATGAAGGACAGTGTACGAGACATCTCCTTCAACAACAGACTCTATGATAACTGGGAGAATGGAGAGGTAAGGCATTGCGAGACTCTGAGCACGAGCCCATACCCACCTAAGGTAAGGCTCAGGGGGAATGGAATTCTTATTCCCCAATGTCCTATTGTCCACCTTTCTTACCATCCTTCAAGCTCGTATAAACCTCCGACGGTAGTCTGGATTGTCGTATTCATAGTCGAACACCAAACCTTGGATGAGCGCGTCATGTGGAACATCTCTTTATGCATACCCAAACTGTCGCAGAGCTAAGAAAGGGTTATATGTGATTCCTCCCCTAATGCCAAGCAGAGGGACATTGTGTAATTCCCCACAACGGTCGATGATAGAAATGTCCTCCAAGGATCGAGAACATCAGTGGATATCCAAATGCCTGATTAACATCAGCATATCGGACCACCTCAAACCTTGCTCATTCTTTACAACGGATCAGGGAAGATGCGAAACAAACCATTTAGCCAACAAAGAAGTACAACACATGAGGGTTCCTCTTCTCTTTATGGTGCGGGCGTGGATAGAATGCAAGATATCTCCCAACAAATTAGGCACTAGATTGTGAGATAAAAATATTTTTACAGCATTCACATCTATAAGTTGGTCACGATTTAGAAATAGTACCAACCCATAGATGAGAAGAGCCAAAATTTCTTCGAAAGCTTGTAAATCCAGGTTGTTCCAACAGTCTTGAGCTTTTTCCAGTAAGAACTAGGCTATGAACCCTTTGACACCGCTTCTTGTTTCCCTATTAGCCGTGACATCGGATTGTTGTAAGTATAAAGCTCGGGCAACCTCTTCAGGGCTTGGATCCTTTTCAGTACCGTTGAAAGGTAGTTGATCGAGAATAGGAATCCCCAAGAGTTGAGAGAAATCTTCTATAGTTGGCACAAGATGGTAATCAGGGAAGGTAAAGAAATGGTGCAACAGGTTAAAGAATTGGAAAAACACCTTCATCATATCTTCATCAAAGCTTGAGGTAACCAAGTTGAGAAGTCGTCCATGTCTTTTGGTGAGCGGAGAATTCTCAGGGACCCTTGATGCTAACTCTTTGAGCTAAAAAGGTACTCGTACAAGGTTAACTTAGATTGTGTTCCTGCGAGTGGGAGTCATATCCTACAAAATAGAACAAACATAAATCTCAAAAATCCTTGAAATGGTTAGTCTAAAATGCTATGGAATGATTTCATGATGTTATGTACAAGCATATGCACAAGTTAAATCAAACAAGTGCTTAGGTTTAGGCTTGCATGGAGTTTGTATGTAAGTACCCTCTTGCAGTTTGGTTGGCTCAACATGTCCTAGTAATAGTAATTGGGTTCTAAGAGATCTCAATATCACTGATCTTTCTTCATCGGGCATTGTTTCAGCGCAAGCCTCTTTAACAGTGACCGAAATATCCCGAAAGCCCAATCTCAATGAGTGTAGTATCGAGTATCAACCAACTTTGGACTGCACCAAAGCCGGCTACCTCACTACTTCCTAATGTCCAAGATGGTCAAGTAAGATTCTAAATTAAGTTAGTGCTTCATGACACCACACAACGGCCTTGTATTCTCCTTGACTACTCAAGGGCTAACGTAGCTATTTCTTAGACCGTGTCGGTATACCCCGCACAGTTTCGATAACTTATTTCTACTTACCTAAAAAGGTGCCCCAAATCCAGGTAGGGGATCAAAAGAAGACCAAACAAGGAACCAATAATGTAAAGCAAACAAATCAAACAAGGAAAGAAAGTAAAGGTGAACTAGCCCTAAGGTAACCCCACTTTTAATAAATTCCCCAGCAGAGTCGCCAATTTTGTAACGCGGTGGGAGAATTGACTTGGTTGTTTTGTGTTTGATCTTAATTGTTGCGGATAGCAAGAGTCACAACCAACTTTTCTTTTATCCAATAAGGAAAGGTTAAAAAGAACAGGAAAGACCTTTTGAGATTATTTCTTGAGTTCGGGGGGGTAGGTTTTGAAAAGGGAAGGTGTTAGCACTCTTTTCATCCGTAGTTATCTACGGGCTCTTAGTTTCTTGCTAGATCACTTGCTTTTTGTTTGAAAATGTGTTTGTGATGTGGGTTTTGAAAGTATTTTGAAAAGGAATGTTTTTGTAATGGTTCTAGTCTCTATAAGAACGCGTACAAAGTGTTGTCTTTTGAAAACATTTCAAAATGAAAGTGTTGGTGTAAAAATGTTTTGTTGTTGTGAGCAAGGGAGAAACTAGGAGCAACCTACCTACTCAAGAGGTCTTAATGTTCTTTTCCTCCTCCTTTAGATGTTACTATCTTACCATTGATTTGGTAAGAATCCCTATCGTTAGATGTGAAGGGACAGGCGGGGGGAAACTGTACAGTCATAGAAGGCAACTTGTGAGACGCATTAGCAATTTTCGTGAGGGACTAGATCGTTTTACCGAAGACAACATTGAGGGACATCGAGGTACTACGATCTTTTTTTATCAAAGGGTCTTTGCTAAAGCGTCCCTGATCGGTCACATTTCTGTCTGGTTATCTATCTATTATCCGGAACGAAACCACATCTTTGGTAACACTTTAGCTAGTTTTTTTACTGTTTTCGTCGCGTATGTTATTTTTATCAATTTTTGTTTATTTACATTTTGTCAGTTCAATTTTTTTTAAATAAGGTACTTTTGAAATCTTGGTCTGGTAGTTCTTTTTGTATTCTCAAGTCTGGGAGAAATTGCACGGGAATAGTGGTGGAAATGACAAGTTCAAAAGCGTTCCCTTTGGAAATATAGTAGTTGACACGTGCGGTCGTGTCACCTGACACGGCCCGTGTCAGAAAGGATGCTGCACGGGCGAGATGAAGGAAAAATACAGAAGCTGACACGGGCGCCCGTGTCACCTGACACGGCCCGTGTCAGAGAAAGTGCTACACAGACAAGATGAAGTAACATGCAGAAGCTGACACGGGCGCCCGTGTCACATGACACGGCCCGTGTCAGAATCCCTGGAGAATATTATAAAGGAGTAGGACTTCAGTGGCCAACACGGCTGCCCGTGTAACATGACACGGCCCGTGTTGGCAAGAGCGGGACAGAAAAGTGATTTTTTGAAATCATTCTATTTAAATTCTTGGAGGTTATTTTAGACTTTGCGCAGACGTCTTGGGTGATCTGACACTATTTAGACTTAGTTTTGAGGAGTAGAGAGGGACTTCTGGTTTTTGGAAAAAAGAGGACAGCATAGAACAAGAGGACGAGAACGATCAAAGGTTGGGATGATGAAGATCAACAAAAGCGGAAGCAATTGAAGATCAGAGAAATTCCATCCTTTGCTTCTGTGATGAACCGAATTGCTATATTTTTATAATATCTATGTTTTTATGTATTCACTGTATTATGCAATTTCCTAATGCTTATCCTTTTGGAAAATTTGGTATTGATCTATGGGTAAAGTAGGTTTGACTGATCACTTTATTGCTACTTGTATAATATCGTCGATAATTTCTCTTAGGAATAAGGATCTAATAGCTTTGACCGTAAATTATTGATCTTTTATGTATGATTGACCTATGTTTGAATATCTAAGGAATTAGACTTTAAAATTTTATGTCATGGGTTTCCGGCTAAGGAATTAGGGGAAACTACTCTTGAGAATCGGTATTGGATTATGTAAGCATAAATAGTATAAATAGAAGTTCAATTCATTACAGAGCAATTCATACATCTTATCCCTAACATGTTTCATCATTGTTGTGTTATTACTCTTTACTTTTTGTTTTAAGATTTACAAAGCAGAATTTTTTACCTTGACTCAAACTACACCAATGCCCTTTTTGTCTAATTGAATCTTTTTCAACACTGTTAATTTTAACGCAGTCCTCGAGATCGATACACGGGATAACTTCCTTATATTACTACATTGGTAATAATAGTACACTTGCTATTTTATCAATCAGTCCCATATTCGAGGGACATGACTGTTTTCTGAAAGGCAATAAAGCGAGATTATCCTAGAGGTGCATATGTGAATGGTGTGTTTGATTGCATGAATTTAGTCTTTGATTAGGATGGTCTACTTGATGGTTTTATGTTTCCATACACCCTAATTACTAACATTTATGAAAGCAATAAAAATGCGGAAAATAAAGGTCCAACGTTATTACACGCTTTTCGAGGGGTGGGGTATACAAGTGTACAAGTGGGGGTTGCAAAAAATAAAAGTCCTAATTATTACAATCCTGATTGAATGAAAATAAAAGAAAAAGGTCAAAATAAAATCAAAATTTATGTTGTCTGGTCTGACACAGGCCGTGTCCTATGACACGGGGACCCGTGTCAGCCTCTGACCTGCATTTTTGTTAGCGTATAGTTCCAGTATGTTTGACACGGCCGTGTCCTGTGACACAGTCACCTGGTTCAGCCCCTAACCTGCATATTTGTTAGATTTTTTCAAACAGATGAGCTGACATGGCCGTGTCGTGTGACACAGGCACCCGTGTCAGCCCATGTCTTGGCTCTTTTTTACTGAGTTTTCCTTTTTTTGATTTATCTTTTGAACACAAACAGAAAATGATGTATGGAAAAAGATATTACAGTTTGGAAAAAAGTATACCTCTTGAAGAGAAACTTTGGAATACGTATGGATATCTGCGGATGCAAAGTGATGAATGACCGAGCTCCTCTTTAGAGCTACTCCAATCCATGCTCTGTGTGACAAAGTTCCAGAATCGCTCCAACACAGTCAAAGATGTAAAGTATTATTTTTTTGTTTATGCTTGAAAGGTGATGATAAAGGTGTTACAGAAATTATTCTTATGTTAGAACAATCTCTATGTGATGTATATGAGGTGTTTGGGTAGTTGGTTTAGAGGAAAGTTGGCAAGGTTGTACAACAATGGGTTGAGGATTTTTTCTGTTTTGTGAGTGAAAACAGAAGTTGAAGATGAGCATAGTTTTATGGATGAACTGAGTTTTATGAATGAGCTGGGTTTTATGAATTAGCAGAGTTTAACAAAAGTTCTGTTTTTTCTCTTCTCTCTTTTTCTCTCCCAAAAAATCCCCCTTGTGTCTTATGAAACCGTCCCTTTTGTAGATCCTTGACTGAGGCTTAGGAGGGAAACAAAATAAGTTATTTTGAACTGTTTTTTCCTACTGCTTTGATACTTTTTCCATACAATTTTCTTTTTCCATTTTGGTGCAATTTTGTGGCTGTTATGATGCAGGTTGGAGCCGACTGCATAGAGCAGTTTTGGACTGGTTTTTTGGACTGTATAGGACATCATATAAGGTTTGTGGTGCAGGATAGCACAAGGTTTTGTAGGACAGTAAATGAGCAGGTTTTTGGAATGTTGTGGCAATGCATAGAAGTAGCATATTATTTTTTGTTCAACAATAACTTGGAAAGTGTATTTTGCAGCATGAAACAAGTTTGGTTTGTGGAGCAATTTATGCACATTGTATCAAAGACAAAGCATTGTGGCAAGGTTTTGAGTCAAAGGAAAAATTCCAAGCAGTACAAAGTTTAGGATTTGTAAACTTGCAAATATGTCACTTTGTAATAACTTGAATTATTTATAACATCTTGAACCATTTTGAATTGTAGTGACAAGATGTCATGAAGCAATGAACTTAACTTAGAAAAATTTCCAAGTCTTGCAAAAGTTGGATTTTTGACTTTCTTGATTTTTTAATGATCAAATTTCATATTTTAGATGTCTTGATGAAATATGATTTTTGGGATTCAACTTTGGTCAAAAAGTCAAAGTTTGACTTTTTAGTTTACAATTGACTTTTCCCACCAGTTGAACGAATTTTTTCTATCAATCCACTAATCTCAAGAGATGAATTGAAATGTGCAATTAGGTAAAAATTACACGCTCGGATCCTTGAGATCATGCTTCCAACCAATAATCCAGGTATTAGGTCAAAAATCAAAGTTCGAACATTTTCAGTCACAACCCTAATTTTGCCCATTTTGCCCTTGTGAATGTTTTTCTTAGGAAATTGTAGTTCAAGAATTGAAACTTGATAGAAGAAAACCTGAGGGTCTAGTAGGATCCTATGATAAAAGAGAGGGAAAATTTTGGGGTACAACACTTTATATGAAAAGTTCAAAGTCACGAAAACTTACCTTGAAGCTGAAATTTGTGTTTTGAGTTTGAACTGTTGTGCTGACTGTTTTTTTGGTAAATGGTGATGATGATGTAATAGAAGTTTCTCTTGTGTTTGAATAACTTTTATATTAGGTATATGAAGTATTTGAATGGTTTATTTGGACATAACTTGCAAGGTGTGAGAGGTTCAAAGATTTGGACTTCAAAGCTCAAGAGTGGGGGTTTTATGGACAATTATGGTTTTTTTAGAGTATGAGATTTTGAGGGCTTGTCTACACAACAAAACTTATGCGCCTTATCTTGAAAATGGCCTTCTCTATTTATAGAGAAGTTTTGAGACTTAAAACAACTCAAATTTTGAAATCACATGTTATGGTTATCTTGCTTGTTTTTGAAGCAAGCATGAAGAACATGTTTCCAATGTTTATACCAAGCTATCTAAAGTGGTTGATCACTTTAAACATGTTTGTTCTGACTTGTAGGAGTTGAGTGTGATCAAAACAATAAGTTAGAGGCTCAAGAAATTGACTTTGTGATTAAAGTGAACTTTTCAAGAATGGATATGTTACTTTCTTCCAAAAATGGAATGATCAATTGGACAAAGGCTCAAACGCTTGGATCATAGTTTAATCAGTTGTGTAAGCATTCAATTAAGGAGTGATATACAATTTTAAGGCCTGTAAAGTGAAGATTATGCAGCATAGCTAGGGTTTTGGTTTATTATTCATAACAAATCTTCCTTGTAATTCAAGTTTGAAACCCTAACTTCTTGCTTTTCATTCTCTTTGCTCAAGTATGAACTCAATTAGTTCTTGGATATTTTGGAAATCTTTTAATATCCTATACAACCTTCATGTTTTCTATTTTTGAAGAATCCAATTTGAACTTGATGAAAATTGGCCAAGAAGTTGTGATAAAAACATGACCAAACCTGCTGAAAATTTCTCTAAGTGTTTATACAAAAATGCCATGACTTCATGAATTTATAACTAAAAATCCAAGCACTTCTAGGACTTGATCATAAAAGAAAAGTTATATATATCATCAAGATCTACAACTTTAATGTTGAATGTTTTATTTGAATCATCTTGCATCTTGGTGAAAGAATGGCATGAAGTAATGAAATTACCATGTATAAAAAACACTTAGAAAAATTTCTGAGTCTTGAAAAGTTTGACTTTTCACATTGACTTTTGACTTTCTTGATTTCATGATGATAGAGATTTGTATTTTGAATGCCTTAATGAATTGTTATCTTTGAAATCAAATTTTGACCAAAAAGCAAAGTTTGACTTTTGGTGTATCAGTTGATTGTTTATCAGTTGACCAAATTTCAACTATCAATCCACTGATCTTGAGAAATAATTTAAGCCATGGAATTGGGTCAACATGTTATATTGAAGTCTTTGAGATTATTCTTCAAACCATTAGGTCATGTATTAGGTCAAAGGTCAATGATCAATCGTTCTTAGTCAAAACCCTAATTTGTGGTCTTAGTGTTTCGGAGGTGATTTTGTCTGATCAATTCTTTGAGAATCCTTAAGCATTGGAGGTCCTTTATGAAATGTCTTGAGAAAAGAGATGGCAAATTTTGGGGTACAACAACTTCCTCTATTCAATCTTCTTAAACCTGAATAGGTAGATTGGCGAGTCCGCTATTCGTGACTTGAAGGTGGAAGATGATTGAACACTTAAGTGCCCATAAATTTGCACTCGCTTGTGCATGAGGTGAACTATTGATTGATTATGGGGAATGGGCTTAGAGATGCCATTTGGAGAATTGATGAAGAGTTTGTCAGATATGGGCTTACAGATGCCATCTGGAGTGACTGTCGAGGGAGAAGTATCAGAATAAATCTTTGGTCAATTTATACTAAAATTGTGGATGTCTTTTGCCTGTTTTTAACTAGAAGAGATAAATCTAACCAGAAGAGGTCTTTGTTCGCCTGTCTTTAATTTGGAAGAAATAAATCTAGCCAGAAGAGGTCATTGTTCGCCTATCTTTAATCTTGAAGAAATAAATCTAACCAGAAGAGGCCTTCGTTTGCCTGTCTTTAATCTGGAAGAAATAAATCTAACCATAAGAGGTCTTTGTTTTCCCGTCTTTAATATGGAAGAAATAAATCTAACCAGAAGAGGTCTTCGTTCTTCTGTCTTTAATCTGGAAGAAATAAATCTAACCAGAAGAGGTCTTTGTTCGCCTGTCTTTAATCTGGAAGAAATAAATCTAACCAGCAGAGGTCTTTGTTTGCCTGTCTTTAATCTGGAAAAAACAAATCTAACCAGAAGAGGTCTTTGTTTGCCTGTCTTTAATCTGGAAGAAATAAATCTAACCAAAAGAGGTCTTTGTTCGCCTGTCTTTAATTTGGAAGAAATAAATCTAACCAGAAGAGGTCTTCGTTCGTCTGTCTTTAATCTGGAAGAAATAAATCTAACCAGAAGAGGATTGTTGATTGATGATTGATTTTTCCTGCAAGTAAGAGGGTTAATTGCATGCAGATGTATGCATGGTGTAATGATGTTCTCAAAATAAATGAGATTATGCCATATGCATTTTTCATGATGTATGAACGTGATATGTTTTATTAAAGTGCATCTTTGAAAAATGCTAGGGAGCTTTGGGAAGTTAAATTCCAGACTGCTTATTGGAGATGAAAAGTATGCGTATCTTCGAACTTTGTTTTAGAATGCTTCTGCTGGGGGATTCCTGTTTTGTTGAGGAAAACTCCTATGGGGAACATTGACTCTGGCTCTTTGCTTGGGGAAACTCTGCGAGGAATGTTGATCTCTGCTTGAGGGATAGAGTTCAAGAACCTTGGTTGTCCATTGCTCTACTGGGGAGAATAAAAGTTAAATGTTATCTGGTCGGATTCCAGGCTTCGCAATGACTTGCTAGAGGAAATAAAGTTAACTGTTATCTGGTCGGATCCAGGCTTCATAGTAACTTTTGGGGATAACAACAACTCCATTGGCGATTGCAATGACTCTTCTGGGGATTAAGGGGTTTCGTCTATTGATTTGTAATAGTCTGAGAGAAAGACGCATACTGGGGAATTTGTAGTTTGTTGGGGAAATAAACCCTTTTGAAGATAATATTTTGACGACCTACTAGGGGAGTGAATTTTTTAGGAAGAAACTCCATAAGGCTTCTTTCTTAAGACCAATTCAGTTGGGGAGAGGTTTTTCAAGGGATTGAAACTCTGGATGGAGATTGCATGAATCCAACTTTGTGGGGATAATATTATTGAGGCAACTATGTCGGGAAAAGTTTGTTGTAGTAACTCTCTGGGGATATCTCGAATCCTTAAGGAAATGCTTGTTACTATTTTTATGCACACACTTGTTAACAGTTTAATCATGTTCATATGCATATGTTCATTCAATTTTAGTCATTGGACACTTTTGCACTCAAAACAGGAAAACAAAAGTTTGCACTTCAAAGTATATCTGTATTGATATTTTGCCTATAAATAGGCGATTTTGTACAAGGTGACATAGATCCTAGTAAGAGGAAATCATTGAAAGGATGAAAGGAGTACAAATTGAAAACAAAAATAATAACCACGTGGAAGTGATCTCATTCTGTTCCAACTTCGCTATTGCCCCTATGTCTTCAAACATCATCCCATTCTGTTGAGAGAAGTCGATTGAATTGGTCCTGGACCATTGAACTTGGACCTTGGTAATAAAAACTGGTTGTAGAGATTTCACGAGACATAGTCATATGCTTTTATCCTTAAATTTTTCCTGTACCTCCCTTTCGGGTTTTCAACCCACCAGGATATCCAACGATACGTATTCAGGTGATATCTCGCGATTCCTTTACTTCTGCAGCAAATCTTCTTCTTCTTTGTGATTATCTATTCTTGTTCTTGAATTTTTCTGTGATTTTGAAGTAAAATTTATTTCTTGTCACAGGGTTGATGAAAGATGATGAAATCTTGTTGTTGTGAATCGATGAAGATAGAGGTTTATTGATGCTAATGCGGTCTCAGTGAAAGGGGTGAAGATTGAGGAAGAACAGTGCGGTGAGCATGGATGGTTTAGGATTGGAGATGATAATGGAGTTATGAGAGGTATAGAGAATGAAGGTGACGAAAGGTTGCAGGTGGATGGAGGAGATGATGAAGAGATCTACGTTTTTTATTGCAGAGAGGGAAAGTGCAGAGAATTGCGAGGAAGATTTCAGTGCGGTTCAGAGAGCGAGAGCCTTCTTTTTAGTGAGTATTCTATCTGATTTTCTGTTATTGATCCATTGTATCCTCCTTCTTGATTTTTATTTTTTTACCTTCTATTATATATCGTTAACTCTTCTCCCTCTCTTTTCTATTTTTCAATTTGTTATAAGTTTGTTGAAGTTTGTTAGCGAGACAATTAGAAGTATTAGTTTTCGGTTAGGAGTTTATGTTATGCGATTGAGACTGTTATATAGTTCGATTTTGATTTGAATAAAACTGAGGGTTATATATGTGATGCAGAGCAGTGTGAATGCTGACTGGTTATATGGTTTTCTGGTTTCAATGCAGAAGCCTGTTTCCAGTATTTGTTGGACTGGTTTTAGAGCATGTTTGCAGGTTGTGTTTGATGCTAGTGATTCATTAGGTTTCTTCTGCTTGAACTGACACAATATGTGGGTGCAAATCAAGTTTTATGATTCCCAGTGCAAGGTCTTGGAACACGGCTATAGCATTTTTTTAGGACAATTGGTTGCAAGCTCTTGCAAGTTTGAACAATGGTGATGGTTTGGTGTAATGACCTATCCAGAATATGTTGAACTGGATGTACATGGAATGGTTTTGAAAGCGTGATGTCAAAGCCTATACTTTAGACATGGAGGGGAAATCTTGAAGTTTTCGACATAGGCTTGAAATTTAGGAATTGATTTCCATGTAATTGTGAAATTTTCGTAATGGTTCTTGAATGAATGAATTTATGGACTTGTAATTGTTCTTTGTGGTTTTCTTTGTAACGATGATAAAGTTGTAATGTCTTATGGTGTAATGTGATTTTGATAATGATAAATTTTGCTTTAAAAATAATCACGAATGAATCTTAATGGAAAATGGTTTTGAATGGAATTTGATATCTTGGATAATGGAACTTGTAATGTAAGGAATTGGTAACTTATAAACCAAATTAATGATATGAAATACAAATTTCCCTCTTTTCCAATTTTGAACTTTCAACTATTTCTTCAATACCTTGAATGATGATGATGAAATGGCTTAAAAACTAAACATGACTTTGGTCGAAAGTCTTGTGTTTGTAGTTTGAACTCAATCCATAACCGTCTTTTCATTATTGCCCAAATGTTGCAATCCCAACAGCTATGTTTCAAACTTTAAATAATAACAAGTCCTACACAACCTTAGCACTGAAATAAAGTCCACAAGAACATCTTGTGTGACACTCAATTGTTCATGCTATCCTGCATATTAAACTCATAGTTGGTTGGAGAAAATGTCCTTGAATCATGATGATAACTAAGTCTATGCCTTAAACTTGTCACCTGAATTCCAAGAAACTTTGTAAGGAAGTCCTAGATGGGATACCCTTGTATCTTGACGAAGAAGAAGTCCCTGATGACCATACTTCACTGCTTGAGGAAAAATTTGAGAAATCAGACTTTATTTGATATATACACCTCAAATCTACTGTGAAGCCCTGCTTGCACGATCACTGATATTTTGAAGGGTATATACAATAACCTAATGAATGGTTTATATAATGATTACGAAATGCATAAGCCAAAATTTTCTTGATAGAGAGGTAGGACAAATTTAGGGTATTACAAATGCCCCTATGTAATCGTCTTAAACTTGAAAGTACGATTGACGCATGCCTTTCAGAAGTTCAAGGTAGAAGATGATTAAATACAAATGCCCAAACTTGAAAGTGTTTTTGTTTTTCCTTGGTGAGAAGGGTTTATGGATGAACCTGGAAGGTGGTCACTTGTAATGGGATAACGGTGCCAATACGACATTATCAAAGGGTTGTTTATTATGCAAGATGAAAACTGACAGGATGGGTACGAAAAGATGACGGATGAGATCTACGAACGACCTACGATCCTACGATGAGACCTACAGATGATCTAAAAGAGTAGAGATTAGATCTACGGTCGACCTATAATCCTAATGTGAGACCTACGGAAGATCTTCTAGAGGATGCCTACAGGTGATCTATTAGGGGGACCTACGGGCGATCTACCAAAATTACTAGGCCTAAGGGCGACCTACAAGGAAATCTATATCTACGGTCGATCTAAGATCCTAAGGGAAGACCTACGGTCTATCTATGAAAAACTAGTCCTACGGGCGACCTACAAGGAAATTTAGATCTACGGTTGATATAAGATCCTAAGGTAAGACCTACGGCCGATCTACTTAAATTACTAGGCCTACGGGCGACCTACAAAGAAATCTAGATCTACGTTCAATCTTAGACCCTAAGGTAAGACCTACGATCGATCTACCAAAATTACTAGGCCTAAGGGCGACCTACAAAGAAATCTACATCTATGGTCGATCTAAGATCCTAAAGTAAGACCTACGGGCAATCTACCAAAATTACTAGGCCTACGGGCGACCTATAAGGAAATATAGATCTACGATCAATCTAAGATCCTAAGGTAAGACCTACGGGCGATCTTCTGAAATTACTAGGCCTACGAAAGTCCTACAAGGAAATATAACTCTACGGTCGATCTTAGATCCTAAGGTAATACCTATAGTCGATCTACCAAAATTACTAGGCCTACGGGTGACCTACAAGGAAATATAAATATATGGTCGATCTAATATCCTAAGGTAAAACCTATGAGCGATATACCAAAATTTCTAGGCCTACGGGCGACCTATAAGGAAATCTAAATCTACGGTCAATCTAAGATCCTAAGGTAAGACCTACGGGAAATCTACATAAATTACTAGGCCTACGGGCACACTACAGTTATAAGAAGGTGGGAGTATTGGTCACGACATAATGATTAAAGATGCAGGAATGACCAAGTGTATTGTATTTGTTAGGATTTAAATGACAGATAGACACAGACGAGCGTTTGGAATACCGACACAGACGAGTGTTTAAAGAAACAGACACAGATGAGTGTTTAGGAAACTGACAAAAAAGAGTGTTTAGAGACTAACATGGACGAGTGTTTAGGAAACTAACACGAACGAGTGTTTCGAAAACTGACACAGACGAGTGTTTAGGAAAACTGACATAAACGAGTGTTGGAATTTTAATTATTTGTCGGATGAGAACCGACTACCAGACGAGAACTGGGTTTAGAATTGATCGACATATGGGAACTGACTATCCAATGAGAACTGGGTTTAGAATGACAAGGTGTATTGATTTTTCCAGGAATTCAAGGGTACAAGGTACTGGCACCGTCAGTTGGGCATTGTGAAAGTGAAGGTCATCAGCTAGGGGTTCAGGAGAGATATCCTCTTGAGGGGATGTATTGTTGTCTTTGAATGATTCAGGTATTTCGTGTAAGGTACCTGATCTGGCTTATGCTTTGTATGCATGTTTGAATTTATTTTGTTGCAAAGACCCCTTATGATGGATCGGCTACGTGCTTTTGAGGATGCAATGTTATACAATGATAATTATATACAATGCAAAGAAATAGACTTCAGGGGATAAGTGAAGGCTTGTTGGGAACTGTTGCTCATCACCGGGGATGCCAATACATATCGGCACTGGAAACCTGTAGTACCAAAGATTGTTGGGGGTACTGATAAAAATTCACATTGGGGAGTTCATGATACCGAAGATCATTAATGACTCCGGTGATGATTGGGTTACTAACGAAGCGAGTTTGTAGGTACGCCGTTGAATTTTGAATTGTATCATTGGGGAAGAGATAATCTGACCTGACTTCCCTGCATATTGAACCTCTCGGAGGATGGTATAATTTAATATGCCGAGGAATGGGTACTGAACACCATGTGGATCTCTTCTAATACATGCCCTAAGTTTATGCAACATTGGGGAATTACCTCATAAATCACTTGAGGATCAAAAGATGGACATGGACACCTACGAATGCCCCGGTTTAGCTCTGCAAATGCCCCGGTTTACTCCATTGGGGATGTGGACTTGTGTGTGCCAAGTCAAACTATGGATCCGGACTTTCTGAATTCATTTTGGGAATCAGGTTTGAAAATGTCTATAGCAGATGAAGGCGGCTTTGCACTGGCTAGGTCATGGTGACCGTTATAAGTTTCTACTTGCAAAGAAAAATAAAACTTAGAATTCATACAAAAGTCCCCCGTGGTTATACATTAACATAAAGTCAAGTTTTATCTTAGCTTGGGAATTTTTATTCCCCACATTTCTAATGCAATGTTTAATAACGAATAAAACACATTTCGCATGCGAAAAACATTTTATGATAATAAAGGACGACTTTTTATTGAAAACAAACTTTATTGAGTGACCTATGAATAGGCATTTGTACAAGGACGCAACTCCTATATGAGGTAGTTGCAGAAAAGAAACGAAAAATGCAATAGGTACACATGGCAATGAGAGATGCTCGAATTTCCATTAAAATTGATGTTGCTACAGTTCCCATATCCTCAATAGTCTCAATGCTTTGTCTCTGAAGAGTAGCAGTTGGACTGATCAATTCACTTCCAACATGCTATATATGTGCATGTGTTATTCGTGAAGAGAATTCAGACTACAGCCACTCGCTTATGATCCCTAACTTTTTCCTGGACCGCCCTTTCGAGTTTTCGATCCAACGGGATACCCATTTTTTCCTAAGTTGCCCTTCCGGGTTTTCGACTTAGCGAGTTATTATCTTTTTTCATTTTATCCCTAATTTTTGCCTATACTTTTTATGTCCACCGAGAGGCCCATTTTTTCCTAAGTTGCTCTTTCGGGTTTTTGACTTAACAGGTCTTTTATGCGTAGTATTTTCTGACTGAGTCTGAATTGACTGAAATGGAACGTCTTCCTAATCCATGTCTGTCAGGATTAGAGCACCTCCTCAAAAGCCTCTCTTCATGATATATGGTCCCTCATAATTTATAGTCCATTTTCCCCTTGGATCGGAATGGTTTTGCAAGATAACCATTCTCAAGACCAGATCACCATGATAAAATTTCCGAGGACGAATCTTCTTGTCAAATGCTCTTTTCATCCTCTGTTGGTACAGTTGGCCATGACAGATGGCAGCTAGGCATTTTTCGTCAATCAAATTGAGTTGGTCAAGTCTTGTCTGAACCCACTCTTCCTCGTCCATCTTGGTCTCCATCAGAACCCTCAACGAAGGAATCTCCACTTCAATGGGAAGCATTGCGCCTGTACCATAGACAAGAGAAAATGGAGTAGCTCTCGTTGAAGTATGCACAGACGTTCTGTATCCATGCAAATAAAAAGGCAACATTTCATGTCAATCTTTGTATGTTCTGACCATCTTCTAGACGATCTTATTTATGTTCTTGTTAGCAGCTTCGACTGCACCATTCATCGATGAATTGTGATGTTCAATTTTGAAATCTTCACACAACTCCTTCATCGTGTTGTTGTTAATATTAGAACCATTATCAGTGATGATTCTGTGAGGAATTCCAAAACGGCATATGATTTCTTTCCTTATGAAGTTGGTAACGACCAGTTTGGTTACATTATTGTAAGAAGCTGCTTCCACCCATTTGGTGAAATAGTCAACAGACACTAGAATGAATCTATGGCCATTTGAAGCACTCGGTCAAATCCTTCCAATCATGTTGATACCCCACATTGCAAATGGCCATGGCGAAGTCATAACATTTAAAGGAGTCGGGGGAACATGAATTATATCTGCATACACTTGGCATTTGTGGCACAACTTTGCATATACACAAGAATGCCCGCTCGAATGAGTCCTGAAAGAACCCTCATGGATCTCCTTTATAATCGACTCTGCTTCGTGTCTATCCATGCATCTGAGCAGAACCGAGTCATAATTTCTCTTATACAGGACGTCTCCTGATAAGAGAAACTTGGATGTTAACCTTCTAAGTGTATGCTTATCACAAATTGTATAATTTTCGGGATACTCTTGCTTCTCAAGGTACCTTTTGATGTTGTAATACCACAACTTTTCATTAGACACATCCTCAGTTGAGACACAATGAGCAGGAAAGACATGTGCTTGCTCTTTGTAACGGAGAATACGTATATTAGACGTCTGGTTCAGAAATCTCACTATGAATATTGATGCTAAAGTAGATAAAGCATCGTCCAACTGATTCTCGTCTCTGGGAATATGTTCAAAAGTGATTTCATCAAAAGATGGTATCCGTTGCAGGATGTAGTCCCTGTACGGAATCAAAACGGGGTGCTTCATTTCCCAATCACCTCGTACATGGTGTATGACCAAAGCGGAGTCTCCAAAGACTTCAAGGATTTTTATTTTAAGGTCGATGGCTGCTTTGAGACCCATCACACAGGCTTCATATTCTACCACACTGTTCGTACAATTGAAACATAACTGGGTCGTAAACGGTTTATGAGTATTGCGCAGAGAGGTCAGTATTGCCCCGATGCCATGACCTGTAGAATTCGAGGCACCATCGAACGTAAGAGTCCATCTCTCTTTTGGATCGACCCCATCATAATCATCAAGCTTTATAACATCTTTATCATGAAAGTCAAATTTCATTGATTGGTACTCTTCCAACTGCTGATGAGCGAGATGATCCACAAGAATTCTACCCTTGATAGCCTTTTGTGTAACATACTGAATATCATATTCAGATAAAAGCATCTGCCATTGGGAAATTCTGCGTGTAAGTGCTGGTTTTTCAAAGATATACTTTACCGGGTCCATCTTCGATATCAGAAACATTTTGTATGTCAGCATATATTATCTTAGACATCGAGCTGCCCAAGCAAGCGCACAAGTTTTTTCAAGCAAAGAATACCTAGATTCGCAATCGGTAAACTTTTTACTCAAATAATAAATGGTGTGCTTTGTACGTCCTATTTGTCATGTTGCCTAAGCACACAACCCATAGATCCTTCCAACATCTACAAGTACATGATGAGTGGCCTTCCAGGAACTTGACATATAAGGATTGGTGGCTCTTGTGTTAGATGATAGGACGTATCTAGAAGGGGGGTTGAATAGATACCGTGATTTCTAAATATAATTTTTATGAAAACTTAAAACGCAGTTAAAGTTACCCGTATATACTCGTCTAAAAACGATCCTCTATTGAAAAGACCGGATATGCGTAAAACCGAATGAAATGAATCAATGAGAATTATTAACACTTAATTTAATTATAATTGATCAATTATACTCTTTAACCATTGTCAATTACTTCCAATGAATTGTTGAGAGAAAAATCCACAAATTGAAAACTAAGCTCCTCTCTTCCCTTGATTCGATTTGAACCAAGTATGTCACCAATCTTCGATAAACCTCTGGTTGTAGCTACCTTGTTGAGAACCCAAACCGTTTCTCAAACCCCCTGCTCAGCTGATTTGATCGCAGTATGATGACCCCAATTCTTCCTATACAATCCTCCGATTGTAGCTACCTTGTCGAGCGAACCCACGGTTCCTCAATCCCTTAAGCACGGCTGAATTTGAAGCAAAGAATTGTCAAAAAACCCCAAATCCCAATGATATTAGAAGACAAAACCAAATATTTTATTCAAGAAAAACCCATAATTACTCAACCCGAACAAGATCGCAATCTTCTACTTCAGACGTTATCAACACACGCTCTGCACCTTGATCGACAAAAACTATTATATGTAGTTGTCAATGGATGAGTGAGATATTGAAGATGATGAGTACCTTGTGTATCTATTTCACTTTTCTTGTTGAAAACCAAATGATAAAACCTTACAAGATTCTATTTGTCATCTCAAGTCAAAACCCAAACTAACAAGCTGAAAAATAGATTTAATGAGCGAACGGTCGACCGATGCAGAAAAGGGACTCGACTTGAGCATTCCCGAAAGTTCCAGAAGACAAATTGCACAATACATGCATCGATCGCTCCAACACTATGCATCAACGCATAGTTCCTACAAATTACTCCCAGGTTGAGTTGACCATACAGTTGACGTGAGAAAATCCGAGACTTCCCCAAGGCATAACTTTTTAATTCACACAGTCGATGTGAGCAAACCTGTGACATCCCAAAGGAGCAAACTTTAATCATGCATCGACCTGAGCTTACTTTGAGTAGTCTCAAGGCCTATAATTTTTCAAAGATACCAATTTTTGAATACTTTTCATGCTTCCTTGTCCACCATATCATCTAGCAACATTTCCAACATATAGTGGAAAGTTTTGACATTATTGAAACCCTTTTTGAAGGAACCTTTCCTTCACAACTTGGAGATATTGTTTGATATTTTCAAAGGCTTCTCGGCAATTATCATCCCATTGGACATATGAGAAATGAACCTAGCTATGTAGTTTAATATCCCTAGGAACCCTCTTACTTCTTTTTCATTCCTAGGTGCCTACATATTTTGTATTGCTTTTACTTTGTCAGGATCTACTTCAATTCCTCACTGACTTATAATGAAACCAAGTAATTTTCCAGATCGCACCTTGAAGGTACACTTGTTCAGATTAAGCCTTATTCTGAACTTTTGCAGATGCGCAAACAACTTTTGCAGATGGACCAGGTGTTCCTCCTCAGTTTTTGATTTTTCAATCATATCGTCAACGTATACTTCAATCTCCTTATGAATCATATCATGAAAGAGCGTCACCATAGCACGTTGATATCTTGCACCAGCATTTTTTATACCAAAATGCATGACCTTCTAACAATAAGTACCCCATGGAGTAGTGAATTTCGTCTTTATCATGTCTTCCGGAGCCATCTTTATCTGACCGTACCCCGAAAAGCCATCCATGAAGGAGAAAACTGAGGACTGAGTCGTATTATGAACCAATACATCAATGTGAGGTAACGGGAAATCATCCTTTGGGCTTGCTTTATTCAAATCCAGATAATCTACACACATGTGCACCTTCCTATCTTTCTTAGTGTAATACGATGGGAGAACTGACTTGATGGTTTTGCGTTTGATCGCAATTTTTGCGGATAGCAAGAGTCGCCACCGACTTTTCTTTTATCCAATAAGGAAATGGTGAAAAGAACAGGAAAGACCTTTGAGATGTTTTCATGAGTTCGGGGGATAGGTTATGAAAAGGGAAGGTTTTAGCACCCTTTTCATCCATAATTATCTATGGGCTCTTAGTTTCTTGCTAGATCACTTGCTTTGTTTGAAAATGTGCTTTGTGGTGTAAGTTTGAAAATATTTTGCAAAATGCCTTTATTGCGGGAAACTTTGTAATGATTCTCTTCTCTATAAGAATGCGTACAAAGTGTTGGTTTTGAAAATAGTTCAAAGAGATATTTGTTTTTGAAGGTGTTTTTGAAAGTGTAAGTGTGGAAAATGGTTTTAGTTCAAGAGAAAGCAACTACGAGCGTCCTACCTACTCAAAAGGTTTATGTTCTTTTCCTCCTCCTTTAGATGTTGCTATCTTACCATTGATTTGGTAAGAATCCCCATCGTTGGATGTAAAGGGACGGGCGTGGGTCATTTGTATAGTCATAGAAGGTAACTTATGAGACGTTTAAGCAATTTCATTAGGGACTAGATCATTTACCGAAGGCAACATCGAGGGACATCGAGAGACTACGATCTTTTTTTATCGAAGGTCTTTGCTAAAACGCCCATATTTGAGGGACATGACTATTTTTTATCGAGGCAACAAATGAGATTACGCTAGAGGTGCATGTGTGTGAATGGTGTGTTTGATTGCATGCATTTTTTATTTGAATTTACGGTGGTCTATGCATTGGTTTTAATCTTGCCATACACACCCTAGTTACTAACATTTATGAAAGCAATAAAAATTCGGAAAATAAATGTCCTACACTATTACATGTTTTGGGGGATGAGGTATACACATTTATAAACGGGGTTTGGAAAGCAATAAAAGTCCTAATTATTACAACCATTTTTAATAGCAAAAAAATGTAAATATATAGAAAATATAAAGACCAAAATAATGTAAAAGAGAGAAAGAAAAGACATCCTAGATTGAAGGATGTGCTCTTCGATTCACACCCTTTTTCCTTCTTTTTATTGGGCCTGCAACCAGTGTTGCATCCTTCGATTCACACTCCCTTTCTTTTCGTTTGGGCCTGCAAATCAAGGTGTATCAAAGCACACCCTTCGATTCAGACACCCTTTTTTCTGTTTTCTTTCGTTTGGGACATGATAACAGTATATGTCGAAGTCATGCTAATGTTATTTCATGGCCTGTACATGTTAGTCTCTAACATATATTTGGGAAAACGAAGAAGATAAACCAAGAAGTTAGAAATGAAAACAAACAAAGTAGAAACGAAAGCAAACACAAAGGTATCAATAATGCTTGAAACGAAAGGTTAGTTTTGAAAGAAATGGTTATTTACATGTTGTGCTTGAAACAAAAGGTTCAAAGTCAAGAAGACTTTCCTTGAATATGGAGTTGGTGTTTTTAACCTTGAGTTGCTGCCTTGAATACTCTTGGATTTGAAGGAAGGAAAGAAGTTGTTCGAAGGACAGGAAACTTGGATTCGAAAGAGAGAACAAAGGTATTATGTTTCTTTTTGGTCCTGGGTTGAATAATGTATGGAGGGGTTTGATATTTTTGTGAGTTTGAGAGTTTGAGAGTTTAAGGATGTGAAAATGTTTGAGAGTATTTGAAGATTTTTTCCACACCACCAATGTTTATTCTGCTGCTAATAAAGGTACCCTTAGATGTGTTGTGGAACCTCATATTTATAGATGAGGTTTTGATGAGGTTTGAGGGGGAAAAAAAGAAATTCGAAAAAATTAGGTATGTTGTCTTCATAGCCTTCGAGGTGCAGCTCTTGTATGCCAATTTGGTGCACATATGGGAGCAGCATAGCAGGAATGCTTTGCAGCAGTTTTGGAGTGTTGTGGCAGTTTGGTGCAGGACTATTTCACAGCAGACTATTTTTTGACTAGACTCATCAAAATACAAAACACCAATTGTGTGTCCTTTGAATGGACCAATTGTGTGCCCTTTGAAGGGGCCAAATGTATGTCCTTTAAATGGACCATGTGTGTGTTCTTCGAAGGGGACAAATGTATGTCCTTCGAATGGACCATATGTGTGTCCTTCGAAGGGGCCAGGAGTATATCCTTCAAATGGACCATATTCCTGTTCTTTGAATCTAACAAATTCAGGTTCTTTGGATGGACCACCAAACACGTGTCTTTCGAATCCACCCATTGTGTGTCATAGTGTAGAAACTATGTGTGTTGAAGGGTTTAAAGGTGGAATTGGAGCATGCATGAGGGGAGTCATTTCCTTGTGGGTGCTAGTATGAAAGAAGCCATTGCCTTGTGAGTGCTAGCATGAGGGAAACCATTGCCTTGTGCATGCTGGCATGATGGGAGCCCTTGCCTTGTGAATCGAAACATATTGCTTCGAAGGAAAACATTGCCCAATCGAATCTTGTATGAAGATAGCCATTGTTTTGTGAACTAAAGGCAAGAATGCAGGAGGCCACTGCTTTGTGAATCAAAGAAAGCATGCAGGAGGCCACTGATCAAATGAAGCTTGTGGTACAAAGCTTGTTCTAAAGGGACCAAATGCCCAATCGAAGCTTGTGGACCAAATCTTTCTCGAAGGAGTCCAGATGCTCAATTGAAACCTCTAAACTAAAACTGCTCGAAGGAAGCTAAATGTCTAATCAAAGCTCAAGAATCAAGTCTGCTCGAAGGAAGCTAGATGTCTAATCTTAGCTTAAGAATTAAACCTGCTCGAAGGAAGCTAGATGCCTAATTGAAGCTTAAGAATCAAGTCTGCTCGAAGGAAGCTAAATTTCTAATCGAAACTTAGGAATCACAATTGCTCCAAGGAAGCTAGATGCCTAATCGAAGCTTAAGAATCAAGTCAAACTTGCTCTTCTTTGACTTGATGTTTGAAAGCCCAATTAAAAATCCAATTGTACTTGTGCAAACTTGAACTTTTGAAAATCCTTGTGAGGAAATGTTTTGAGAAAGGAGAGGGAAAATTTTGGGGTACAATATCTGCCCCTGTTCAATCTTCTTAAACCTGAATAGTTATATTGGCGAGTCCTCCATTCGTGACTTGAAGGTAGAAGATTATTGAACACTAGAGTGCCCAGAAATTTTCACTCGATGATGTGGTGGTTGATTGTGTAGGGAATGGGCTTAAAGATGCCATTTGGAGAGATGATGGAGAGTTGTCGGAGATGGGCTTATAGATGCCATCCAAAGGTGATTGTTGGTAGAATTTAGACTAAGTATAAGCTTGATTGTATCTTGAAGAATGCTTTTTAGAATGAATTGCTAAAGGGGAAATGTGTTTCAGAACTCCTCTGAAGGAAATGCTTTCCAGAACTCAGACTCTGGGGGAAATTCTTTTCAGGATCCCGTATCTGAAGGGGAAATGCTTTTCAGAATAAAACTTCTGAAGGAGATGCTTTTCAGAGTGAAGTGTTGAAGGGGAAATGCTTTTCAGAACTCCTTTGAAGGAAATGCTCGTCATGTAGATAGTCGTCCCGTCTTGTTTTGGGAATTGATCTACAACCAATTTGTTCACAGATAGTTGTCTTGTCTTGTTTCAGGTATTAATCTGTAACCTGTTTTTTTGTTGGTCGTAAAGATAGTCGCCCTAGATTGTTTCAAGGTATTAATCTATGACCTTAGAGAAATAATGATAGTTTCCCCGTCTTATTTCAGGAGTTAATATTTTATTTGCTCATGTAGATATTTATCCTGTCTAGTTTCAGGTATTAATCTATAATCAATCACTCACAGATAGTTGTCATGTCTTGTTTCAGATATTAATCTGGAACTGTTAAAAATTGGTGATGATATTTGTCTGCTTCCTAACTTTCCTGAAAAGGATAAAGAGACAGCTGTATGTAGTGTCTTTATGCATGAGATGCATCGAGTAATGACATTCTCTAAATAAATGAGATTGTGATGTATGCATTTGTGCTGCATATGCTATGATGTTTGTAGAATGATATATGAGTGCAATGTATGAATGTATCAGTTGCTTTACTGTAGTGTTGTTGAACTGGGAAAAATAAATCCTTGACTGTTGTTGGGGATGAAGAGCGTAAGTATTCATATTTTGTTGAAATTGAAATGTTGAGATACAGATTTCCGTTGTTAGAGAAATAAACTATGTTTGGGAAGAGAAACCCCTTAAACCGCTTGGAGATTTTTACAAAACCTTTATTTGGGAAACCTAAGAAGCTTGTGAACCAGGCTAAGGAATTCTTTGAGATGTCGGGTAAGTAACGGGAAATTTTTACTCCTCTACTAGAGAAAGTACCTGCGGGGATTTGCAGATGGCCTTTAGACATTGTCCTGTTCTTAAAGCCCGCAGTAACTATCTTTCTGTTTTTTATGTGCGTATTTGTAAACAATAATCACATTCAAATGCATATGTTCAAAAATAATCACCGGACATTTTTGCAAACAAAACAGAAAGGTAAAAAAAACAAATAGTTTTGCACTTTCAAAGAAATAGCTTTGTATTAATTTGAAGGGGTTTTGCCCATAATAGGCATTTTTGTACAAGGAGACAGACACCCTAGAAAGAGAATGTCGTCTTAAGAATGAAAACTATACAAAATAGTATACAAAGAAAAATAGCTATGTGAAATAATCCCTTGGTTTTCCATTCTGCTATTGCCTTTATGTCTTTGAGCGTCTCATCTCTTTGTTACTCGTCCAAAGACGATTGGGTTGATTAGTACCATTTGAGCTTGATAGTTGTTACTGAAGATTGGTTGTAAGGTGATCCAACGGGACATAGTTATACGCTTTCAATCCCTAACTTTTTCCTAGACTGCCCTTTCGGGTTTTCAGTCCACCGGGATTCCCTTTTTTACCCAAACCGCCTTTTCAAGTTTTCGACTTGCCGGGTGTACATATTTTTTCATATGTATATCCCTAATTTTTTCCTAGGCCAGTCAACCTAGGGGGTCTTTGTTCATGCGTAGTATCTTTTAACTATGTACGCATTTACAAGGTGCGGAAGGCCGTCACCATCCGTAGTGGTTAAGATCATGGCTCCACCAGAAAATATGTTCTTGATCACAAATGGTCCTTTGTATGTAGGAGTCCATTTTCCCCTGGGATCACCTTGCGGCAGTATAATGCGCTTGATTACTAGGTCACCAGCCTGATATACCTGCCATTTGACCTTCTTGTTAAAAGCTTTAATCATACGTTTTTGGTACATCTGACCATGGCAGATAGCCGCGATCCTCTTCTCGCCAATCAGGTTCAATTGGTCAAGTCGAGTTTGAACCCGTTCTTCTTCATTCAAACTTGTATCCTTCATGATTCTCAAGGAAGGGATATGGACTTTAATAGGTAGGACAGCTTCCATACCATATACCAGAGAGAAAGGAGTTTACCCTATTGATGTGCGTACTATGGTACGATAACCGTGAAGAGCAAATGGTAACATCTCATGCCAGTCTTTGTATGTCATTGTCATCTTCTGTATGATCTTTTTGATGTTTTGATTAGCATCCTCTATAGTTCCATTCATCTTCGGCCAGTAAGGAGAAGAGTTATGATGCTGGATTTTGAATTACACGCAGAGTCTAGTGATCATAGTATTATTGAGATTAGTACCATTATCCGTAATGATTCTTTCTGGAATTCCATACCGACAAATAAGGTTATGTCTGATGAATCGGGCCATAACATTCTTGGTAACAGAAGCAAATGAAGCCGCCTCGACCCATTTTATGAAGTAATCGACAGTGACGAGGATGAAGTGATGCCCATTAGAAGATGTTGGTCTGATCTCTCCAATCATATCGATGCCCCACATTACGAATGTCCAGGGAGCAGTCAAGATGTTCAAGGGGACTGGGGGCACATGTATTTTATCAGCATAGATCTGGAACTTGTGACAAGTTCATGAATGATGATAACTGTCTGCTTCCATAGTGGACCAGTAGTATCCTGCTCTCTGAATCTTCTTAGCCATTGTATGCCTGCTAGAATGGGTGCCAAAGGTTCCTTCATGCAAATCTTCCATAGCTTTCTCTGCTTCACTTTTATCCACACACTGAAGCAAAGTAGAATCGCGGTTGCCCTTATAGAGGATTTTGTTACTGAGGAAGAACTTGGCAGAGAAACTTCTTAGGAACTTCTTATTTTTGAAGAAGCTCCCTCGGGATATTCTTGGGTTTCAAGGTATCTTTTAACTTAAAGGAACCAAGGTTTGTGCACTACTTCTTCAGTATCAATCTCATGGCAGTATATTGGTTCGTCCATTCTTTCAATAGTGATCTGAGGAGCTTCATTATCCCATCTGACCTTGAACATGGATGACATAGTAGCTAGCGCGTATGCTAGTTGATTTTCCTCTCGTGGAAAATGCTCAAAGGTAACTTCTTCAAAGTATGGAATTAATGTCAGCACATGTTCCTGGTAAGGGATGAGATTAAGATGCTTCGTGTCCCATTCTCTTTTGATTTGGCTGATCACTAGGGCCAAGTCTCCAAATACACTCAAGAATTTGATCCTCAAGTCGATAGCAGCTTCAAGACCCATAATACATGCTTCATATTCATCCATATTGTTGGTACAATTGAAACATAGTCTGGAAGTGAAAGGAGTATGACAGCCTTCGGGAGATATGATCACAACACGGATGCCATTTCTCAGTGCGTTGGAAGCTCCGTCAAAAACCATCATCCATCAGAATCCTTGTTCAGGTCTGTCATACGGTCTAAGTTCTTCACAATCAATCACTAACATGACGTCCTCGCCCGTAAATTCAAAACTCATGGATTGATGATCGTCCACAGCCTGATGAGCCAAATGATCAGCTAGTACACTTCCTTTTATTGCTTTTTGGGTAGTGTACTAAATGTCATATTCGGTCAGGACCATTTGCAATCTTGCTATTCTTTCATAGAGAGTGGGCTTCTCGAATATGTATTTGATAGGATCCATTTTAGATATCAATAAGGTAGTGTGAGTCAGCATATACTGTCTTAGTCGACGATCAGCCCATGCCAGAGCGTAGCAAGTTTCTCGAGCAGTGAATATCTAGTTTCATAATCGGTAAACTTTTTGCTCGGGTAGTATATTACGGGCTCTTTTTGGCCAGACTCGTCATACTTCCCCACCACACACACCATTGAATTTTACAATAATGTTAAGTACATGATCATAGGTCTTCCTTCAACCGGCGACATCAAAATTGGAGGCTCTTGAAGATACTCCTTGATTCTATCAAAGGCATGCTAGCAGTTGTCATTCCACCTCACCACTTGATCCTTTTTTAGTAGTTTGAAGATTGGCTCACAAGTAGCCGTTAGGTGGGAAATGAATTTGGCAATTTAGTTTAGACATCCTAAGAATCCTCTAACCTCCTTCTCGGTGCAGGGAGCTGGCATCTCTTGAATAGCTTTAACCTTTGCAGGATCTACTTCGATACCTTTGTCGCTGATAATGAAGCCTAATAGCTTACCAGATCTTTCTCCAAAGGTGCACTTGTTCGGGTTCAGTCTTAACTTGTATTTCTTCAGTCTTTCAAACAGTTTCTGCAAATGATCCAAGTGCTCCTCTTCAGTCTGAGACCTAGCTATCATATCATCGACATAGACCTCAATCTCGTGATGAATAAAATCATGAAACAAAGCTACCATAGCACGCTGATAGGTTTCCTCAACTCTTTTCAATCCAAATGGCATAACTTTGTAGCACAAGGTCCCCTACTGCGTAACAAAAGTTGTTTTCTCCATGTCTTCAGGCGCCATTTTAATCTGGTTATATCTGGAGAAACCATCCATGAAGAAGAAAACTTTATGTTGCATAGTGTTGTCAACCAGAATATCAATATGGGAAAGCGAAAAGTCATCCTTGGGGCTCACCCTATTCAAATCTCTGTAATCCACACACATGTGCACTTTGCCATCTTTTTTAGGTACTGATACCATGTTTGCAACCCATTATGGATAAGAAGTAATAGCTAAGAATCCGACGTTAAACTGTTTCATAACCTCAGCCCTTATCTTTTTTGACATTTTAGGCCGTATACGACGAACCTTTTGCTTTACTAGAGGACAGTCTTCTTTCTTTGGTAGACGATGAACCACGATATTAGTGTCCAACCCCGGCATGTCTTCGTACAACCAGGAAAAGATCTCAATGTAGTCATGTAACATCTAGATTAACTGCTCCTTGATGATATGCTCCAAGTTGGCACCTATCTTAAATTCCTTTTTGTCCTCTTCAGTGCCCAAGTTTACCATCTCGACTAGCTTTTCATGAGGTTGTATCGCTCTTTCCTCCTGTTGTAACAATCTAGCAAGTTCTCCTGGTACTTCATAATCTTTCTCAACTTCATTCTCAGTTTGGTAGATTGGATTTTCATAGTCATAACTGGCAATAACAGAACCATTATTCATGAGATCCATAGTGGATATGGATCTGCAAGTTAATATGTGGGTGTGTGTAATAGAGCATATCTATTTTGATAAAATAAAAACTGAAAAGAAAGACAAAGAGCTTAAAATTTGCATGCAAAACATCCAATGATTTATTAATGACATATGAAGATGAAGTAATAGCCCTCACAAAATAGACCATTGTGCCTTGGGTAAAGCATAACTTTTTAGAGTTTCAACTGTTCAAATATTACATATTCCAAAAACAAATAGATAATTACTCTTGAATAAAAGTAATAGGAACAAAATCCTTGGCCTCCCAATTGTTGAGTCCACCACTAATAGTTGGGAAAATCCACTTGTCCACGTCACAGTCGCTATCACTATCTCTGAAAGCATTTATTTCATAATTGTTGATGCATAGTGGTGGTCTTCTCGCACAAGCATGACAAATAGCTCTTTGGGCTTATGAAGTAAAACCCAAACCTTATTTGTCATATCTGTAAGGGATATCAGGGAGTTGGCCCCAAATGGTACACCCACCATCCTTGACTACTGCTTTGGCATCCCTCAAAGAATCCTTCTTCAACAGAGGTCTGGTAATCTTCGGAACACTAGTAGCAGTCTTGGTTACATCAACTGTCTATGGAACCTCCTCAAAATTCTGACAGGGGGTTTTAATGAAATCACCGTCCATCTCAACATACCTGAAAGAGTTCAGGTGGCTCACCATGTATTCCTCCTCGTCGTGGACTGTGATAATCTTTCCGTTAACTGGGTGCTTCAACATTTGATTTAGAGTAGAAGTAACAGCACCGTCCCCATGAATCCAGGGGCAACCCAATAAACAAGAGTAAGACGGGCAAATATCCATCACGTAGAAAGTGGAGTCAAAAGTCTGAGTACCAACTTTGATAGGGACGTCCACCTCCCCGTGCACCATTCTCTTGGAACCATCGAAGGTCATCACCACAAAATTACTGGACTTCAGTGTGAGTCCTTTACAATCTAGTATGTCCAAAGCTCTCTTGAGTGAGACATTCAATAATGAACCAGTGTCCACCAGTAAATGAGCTAGGGTAGTTCCCCTGCACTCAATAGAGACATGCAGGGCATCATTATGCTTTCTTCCCTTGGATGTTAAATCTGCATCAGAGAAACCAAGTCTATTGTCAACTTTCAAAATAGCAACGCATTTCACGAATTGATCGCCGGAGGTCTCTTGAGGCACACGGGCAGACTTCAATAGTTTTACCAATGCCTTAGCATGGGCTTCATAGTATAACAGTAGGGCCAACATTGAGATTTTTGAAGGGGTCTGCCCCAACTGCTCCACAACGTTGTAATCACTTTTCTTTATGATCTTTAGTATTTCTTATATTTCCTTTTTAGAAGCCTCAGGAATGACTTATTTATCTTCCTTCATCCGGATAGGCGCAACCAATATCTCTTTACCCCGAGTCTCAACTGACTTAGTAGCGGGGATAACAACAGGGATGACAGTAGGAGTAGCATCAGAAGTAATAACAGGAGTAGCGGTAAGAGTGGAAACATGAATAACCAAAGGGGTAGCAACAATCTTCGGAGAGATTTCAGGAGAGAAAAATCTTCTGCTTCTCGTAATTTTACTGGTCCCAATAATGTTGTCGATGTCAGGATCAATATCTTTAACATCTTTATTTTTAACAACCAATAGGTCTTGCTTGACGCCATGGTAATAGACGTCAACCCCATAATTCTGAGGAACAGATTTATTGGAGGAATATGGTGATGACCTAGGAAAAGTGATGATCAGAGGGGCAACCTTAGGGATGGATGTAATCCTGTCGGGTCTTTTGGAGGAGACCCTGGGAGGATTGTCGGAAATGGTAATTATTGAAATGTTTTCACACCGAATTTTTGTAGAGGGAACTTTCTCAAACATAATTTCTCTGTTGTTTATCAGGCGCTAGACACCTATCTTTAACAACAACCAACCATTGGGTAGAGACATACACAGGTGGCAACCTTCACCACAGCCCGGGAACAAACCGGCTCGCAACAGATTCTTTTTAACAATCGGGAGAGGAGTAAGTAATTCATCAAAAGAAGAAATAAACAGGTCTTCATCAACGGTATTGACACCTTGACCGTGTTTAGGCATTGGTGCATTGATTACATTAGGGGTCTCCGGTGGGTCAAACTCAATCTTCTTCGCCTCGATAAGATCTCGCACCTTGTTTTTTAGAGCCCAACAATCATTTGTATTGTGCCTTGGACTTTCAGAATGATAGGCACATCGAGCATTTGGGTTGTAGCGGGGAGATGCAGTATTGGGATTTTTAGGAGCCTCTTTTAGAGTTACTGGATTAGACTTCAACAAGTGTGGAAAAACCTGAGATAAAGTCATATTGATCCAGGTGAACTGTCTTTTAGGTGCATCTGGTCTATGCTGACTATTTTGTTGTAGGTTTGATGCAGGATTGGAGATCATAACAGCCCCCACCATTGGACGGTGTTCAGTTTTACTTTGATTCCTCTGACCATATGCAGCACTTACTTCTTTCTTCCTATAGAATGGTTCCCTTACTGTACTTGAGGATGCATCTCTCTGGATCTTACCACTCTTGATACCAGCTTCCACTTGCTCACCAGTTAATATCAGCTCAGTAAACCCAGCTGAAGAGCTTCCAATCAAATGGTTGAAGAATGGACCAGACAAAGTACCCAAGAACATGTCTACCAGCTTTCTATCAGACAGAGGAGGTTGGACTCTTCATACAAGATCTCTCCATTTCTGAGCATAATCTTTGAAGCCCTCACTGGAACCCATAGACATACTTTGAAATTGTGTATGGGTTGGAGCGAGATCAGGATTATATTGATACTTCCTATAGAAAGTAGCAGCCAGGTCCTCCCAATTGCGGATGTTGGTCCCCTACAACTGATAAAACCATTCTAATTGAGTCACCGATAAACTTTCCTGGAAGAAATGCACCCACAAGTTCTTGTCGGTGGTGTGAGGTTGGATCTTCCTGACGTAGGACCTCAGATGCAGCTTGGGGCATGAAACCACGTCATGTTTAGCAAATGTGGGAACTTTGAACTTTGGTGGAATGACCACCCCAGAAACCAAACCTAGTTCTTCAAAACCCATACCAGGTACTCTCTGAATTTCCATGGCATTGAGACGATCCTCCAGCTGTTTATATTTATCATCAACATGAAGATATTATTCTTCAGCATAGTCATCCTCCCCTTCATCAGACCCCAGGTTGTGGTCTCCTTCCTTTGCTTTCTCTTCCTGATTGTCTCCTTCATTTGACGGAGTTGCGAATTCTAGAGCTCACTTTGTTGGTCCTCTGAACCTCTTTCCCATATTTAGAACACCCACTATTTTCTTCGTCTTCTTATTCTTGTCTTTGATCATGAGAGCCTTCAGGTCCTCTTGTCCTTTAGCCAGAGCCAGGAACATCTGTTAGAATTGAGCATTTTGTGCTTGAAGATCCTTCACTGTTTGTTTGATATCCATCTTACTGAAATAAACAGTAGAAAGATAAGAAAACCTGTTATAAAAAACATGTTTGTGTTATGATGCATGAACATGCATATGCAAATGATTTCAAGGACCCAGGAGATTTTTAGACAAAAGGAACAAACATCAATTGCATTAATAAGTTCAAATTGATTACAAACATGCCACTTGGGCTTACAACGGAGGAAATAAATACAAAATAAACTCCTAATACATAAAGGTCGAACGCATCCTCTTCGACGCAATGTATGTGTTTAAACTTCTCTCTTCATAAAGTTGTTTCGTGAGCTCCAGAACCTTCTTCTCACTGGTATAGAATTGGGTCTCAAAGGTATGTTGTTCTTCCTTGAGATAGATCCAATAGTTTGCAATTCTTTGAAATTTGTGGGCATATCATGATGAAAAATGATGCGAGACTCATCCTCTTGAACAATAGGCTCTAAAATCACTGGCAGGATAGCAGCGTATGACATCATAATACTTTGAGCATGAGCTCGCACCTATTTGAGGTATGGCTCCAAATGGATGTAGTTCTTACGCCCTAAGGTGCTGCTATCAGTCTTCTTCACCATGCCCCAAGCACGGATAAACCTCTAGTGATAACCTTGCAGATCATTTGAATAGTCGAACACAATACCCTGGATGAGCATATCATGAGGACCATCCCTCATGGCATAACCAAACTAACATAGGGCTAAAGAGGGGTTGTAGGTGATTCCTCCTCTAATGCCAAGGAGTGGCAAATTAGGAAATTCTCCGCAACGATCAATAAAAGAGATATCTTCTTGAGAGAGAGGATAACAATAAATATCAGAGTGAGAAAGAGACATTAACCTTTGGTTCCACCTTAAGCCTAACTCATTCTTCATTTCTGACCGAGGAAGGTGCGAAATAAACCACCTATGGAGCAAAGGCGTACAACATATAAGAGTTCCTCGTTTCTTCATAGTACGGGTGTGGAGTGAATGCAGAATATCCCCGAGCAACATGAGCACTGGATTATGATTGAGGAAGATGTTGATGGCAATGACGTCTATGAACTGGTCTGAATTGGGTAACAAAACCAAGCCATAGATCAAGAGAGCTAAAACATCTTCAAAGGCATGGTAACTCATAGCGTCCAGGAATACCTGAGCTTTCTTCATTAGAAAATTTTCAAGGAGGCCCTTAACTCCACTTCTTATTTCCTAATTTGACTCAATGTCAGATGGCTTCAAATGCAAAGCTACGACAACACTTTCAGAAGTTGGATCTTGTTCTAAACTAGTGAAAGGTACCTTCTCCAATATAGGCAAATCGAGTATCTTGGAAAATTCTTCTGGCGTAGGCACCAATTGATAGTCTGGAAATGTGAAGCAATGGTGCTTAGGATTGAAGAACTGGAATAGGACACTTATCATACCTTCGTCAAAACCAGTAGTAACTAAACTAATCAAGTGACCATATATTTTATTTGATGATGAGCTCTCAGGAATTTTTAAGACCATTTCCTTGAGTTTGGGAGGGATCTCTACAAAATGTATTCGGATGGTTTTTCTGCGAGTTGAATCCATGACCTACAAAATAGAGAAGAGATAAATCCCCAGGCCTTTGAAATAGTTAGTGTACATGTTATGATCGTTATGATGTTATGATTATGCTTTAAAATCACAGATATGCCAAACAAGTCACACAACGACCTTAGGTTTAAAGGCTTGTATGAGTTTTAAAGGTAAGTACCCTCTTGAAGTTTAGTTGGCTCAATCTGTCTTAGAAAGTAATTGGGTTCTAAGAAGCCTCATATCACTGACCTTTCTTTTAGGCATTGTTTTAGCTCAAGCACCGAAGTATTGCTCCCAAAATATCCCAAAATTCCAATCTCAATGAGTGTAGCATCGAGTATCAACCAATCTTCAGTCAGAACCAAAGTCGGCCTTCTCACTACTTTCTAATGGCTTAGGATGAGTCAATTAAAGGTTCTAAAGGTCAGTTAGCGCTTAACGACACTATATGGAAGCCTAATGTTATCCTTGAATGACTCAAGGAACATTAGTACAAACCAGAGTATCACGCTAACATGGCTATCACTCCGTCCATATCGGTTTACGCCATACAGCCTCCATGATTTATTTCCACTTACCTGAAAAGGTGCCCCAGATCTGGGTGTAGGATCTTTTAGTAACAACCCAAACAAAACCCATAAATGTAAAGCAAACAAATCAAAGAATGAACGCAAGTAAATGTGATCTAGCTCTAAGGTAACCCCACTTTTAAGTATATTCCTCAATAGAGTCGCCAGTTCTTTAATACAGTGGGAGAACTGACTTGGTGGTTTTGCGTTTGATCACAATTGTTGCGAATAGCAAGAGTCGCCACTTACTTTTCTTTTATCCAATAAGGAAAGGGTGAAAAGAACATAATGGACCTTCGAGATGTTTTCTTGAGTTCGGGGGGTAGGTTATGAAAAGGGAAGGTGTTAGAACCCTTTTCATTTATAGTTATCTAAGGTCTCTTAGTTTCTTGCTAGATCACTTGCTTTGTTTGAAAATGTGCTTGGTGGTGTAAGTTTGAAAATATTTTGAAAAATGCCTTTATTGTGACAAACTTTGTAATGATTCTCGTCTCTATAAGAATGCGTACAAAGTGTTGGTATTGAAAATAGTTCAAAGAGATGTTTGTTTTTGAAGGTGTTTTTGAATGTGTAAGTGTGGAAATGGTTTTAGTTCAAGAGCAAGAAACTACGAGTGTCCTACCTAATCAAAAGGTCTATGTTCTTTTCCTCCTCCTTTAGATGATGCTATCTTACCATTGATTTGGTAAGAAGTCCCATCGTTGGATGTGAAGGGACGGGCGTGGGTCATTTGTATAGTCATAAAAGGAAACTTATGAGACGTTTTAGCAATTTCGTTAGGGACTAGATCGTTTACCGAAGGCAACATCGAGGGACATCGAGAGACTACGATCTTTTTTTATCGAGGGTCTTTGCTAAAACGCCCATATTTGAGGGACATGACTATTTTTTATCGAGGCAAAAAATGAGATTACCCTAGAGGTGCATGTGTATGAATGGTGTGTTTGATTGCATGTATTTTGTCTTTGAATTTAGGGTGGTATAAGTATTGGTTTTAATCTTGCCATACACACCCTAGTTACTAACATTTATGAAAGTAATAAAAATACGGAAAATAAATGTCCTACACTATTACATGTTTTGGGGGATGGGGTATACACATTTACAAACGGGGTTTGGAAAACAATAAAAGTCCTAATTATTACAACCATATTTAATAGCAAAAAAATGTAAATATATAGAAAATATAAAGACTAAAATAATGTAAAAGAGAGAAAGAAAAGACATCCTGGATCGAACTATGTGCCCTTTGATTCACACCATTTTCCTTCTTTCAATTAGGCCTGCAAACAGTGTTTCATCCTTTGATTCACACTCTCTTTCCTTTCATTTGGGTCTGCAAATCAGTGTGTATCGAAGCACACCCTTCGATTCAGACACCCTTTTTCATGTTTTCTTTCGTTTGGGACATGGTAACAGTATGTGTCGAAGCCATGATAATCTTATTTCATGGCCTGTACAGGTTAGTCTCTAACATATGTTTTGGAAAACATAGAAGATAAACCAAGAAGTTTGAAACAAAAACAAACAAAGAAAGTGGAAATGAAAACAAACACAAAGGTATCGTTGATTCTTGAAACGAAAGGTTAGTTTTGAAAGCAATGGTTATTTACATGTTGTGCTTGAAACGAACGGTTCAAAGTCAAGAAGATTTACCTTGAATCTGGAGTTGGTGTTTTGAACCTTGAGTTGCTGCCTTAAATACTCTTGGATTCGAAGGAAGGAAAGAAGTTGTTCTAAGGACAGGGAAACATGGATTGAGAAGAGAGAACAAAGGTATTATGTTTCTTTTTGGTTATGGGTTCAATAATATATGAAGGAGTTTGAGATTTTTGTGAGAGTTTAAGAGTTTGAGAGTTTGAGGATGTGAAAATGTTTGAGAGTATTTGAAGATTTTTTCCACACCACCAAAGTCTATTCCGCTGCTAAAAAAGGTACCCTTAGATGTGTTGTGGAACCTCTTATTTATAGATGATGTTTGGCTGAGGTTTAAGGGGGAAAACAAAAGAAATTTGAACAAATTGGGTATGATGTCTTCATAGCCTTTGAGGTGCAACTCTTGTATGACAATTTGGTGCAAATATGGGAGCCGCATAGCAGGACTGCTTTGCAGCAGTTTTGGAGTGTTGTGGCAGCTTGGTGCAAGACTGTTTCACAGCAGACTGTTTTTTGACCAGACTCATCAAAAGACAAAACACCAATTGTGTGTCCTTTGAATGGACCAATTGTGTGTCCTTCGAAGGGGCCAAATGTATGTCCTTCGAATGCACCATGTGTGTGTTCTTCAAAGGGGCCAAATGTATGTCCTTCTAATGGACCATATATGTGTCCTTCGAAGGGGCCAGCCGTATATCCTTCTAATGGACCATATGTCTGTTCTTTGAATCCAACAAATTCAGGTTCTTTGGATGGACCACCAAACATGTGTCTTTTGAATCCACCCATTATGTGTCGTAGTGTAGAAACTATGTGTGTTGAAGGCTTTAAAGGTGGAATTGAAGCATGCATGAGGGGAGTCATTTCCTTGTGGGTGCTAGTATAAAGGAAGTCATTTCCTAGTGCATGCTAGCATGAGGGAAACCCTTGCCTTGTGCATTCTAGCATGATGGGAGCCCTTGCCTTGTGAATTTAAACAGATCGCTTCGAACAAAAACATTCCCCAATCGAATCTTGTATGAAGATAGCCATTGTTTTGTTAACCGAAGGCAAGCATGTAGGAGGCCACTGCTAGCAAGCTTTGACTGTTAGCATGTTGGGTTTCATTATAACCCCGTCCATGTTCAACTTGAACAGAGTATGTTTAGGCATCTGATTTAAAAAAGACCCAATGTCTACCAAGACTCGAGACATCATAGTGTCTAAACATATGATGGAGATATGCAGCACTTTATTATGAGCTCGTCCCTCAGGAGGAAGCTCATCATCACTGAATCCCAGACAGTTCCCTACGAAAATATTTGTAACAACCCCCTTTGAATTTGGCCACAGAAATTTCCGGATCCACATGAGAACCATGCAGAATCCTCATGAAGGATGTTCGATTTTCTTTGGAGTAAAGAAGGAGGAATAAGATCGATATATTTGCAGGTGTTTGATTCAGCTTGTGAACCAGCTTGAAATCGCTCTTCTTAATCACCCTGATTAACTGCTCCACTTGTTGTTCAAAAGACATCCCGAGAGAATCATAGACTACTTGCTTCCCCTTATCTTTCACAGGAATCTCTTTAATAACTTCTTCGAGAGAGAAGGTGAAGTAGGAGCAAAGACTCTTCTGCTTTGGGTTATTCTGCTAGTTCCAGCAATGTTAGTTATGTCTTTATTCTCAATCAGAGGATATACAACTTTCTTTCCATGGATATAAAAAACATTGTATTCCCATGGCACTTCCCTATTATCACTTATCGGAACATGAAATTGGTTTGGAGGTATCGGTGCTTGGATTAGCATGGGAACAACCTGGTTCTGATCTAGTGCAGGGAGCGTTGGAACTTGTATGACCAATGGAACTCTTGAGTTATTCCTCTGAACATTTGCCGGATAATACAGAATCTCTAGAATAGCAACATCACCCTCGGGAATGACCTTCTCAACTCTAACAACCCTTTAGTCCATCAATCTCTGAATGGCATTTTTCAAATCATCACACTCCTCCGGATTGGATGATAATTTCAAACAAAAGTCATGAAGCTCTTGTAGAACTTCTTGTTGTAAAAGATGTTCTCTTAAAACCGCCATTGACATCTGAACCTCATCAACCTGAGTCACTAAATCATGACCATCATCAAACCTGATTGCATTGGCAGTAGCCCCATGATGGGAAGACATGGGATTGTTATAGACATTAGGGCCTATAGGAGCAAAGCATAACTCCTTGGAATCCAAAATATCTTGCACCTTATACTTAAAAGCTCTGTGATTTTCAATCGAATGACCTGGAGCATCCGAATGAAACTCAAAGCATACATTAATGTTATAACCCCTTGGAAGTTCTGCTGGTGGAGGACCTAACTCTTGGAGCTATACCAACTGACCAACTAGCAATTGTGGAAGTAATTGGGCATACCACATCGAGATTGAATCCAACTTCCCCTGGGGATACCTTTGCGGAATTTGTTGACCCCTTTGTCCTTGGGGCCTCTAATTTTGTTGATAGTTTTATGGTGGTGCATACTGTTGTTGTGGAGCGGCAACAGGATTTTGCTAATATGGAACCTGTACAATAGTTTTTCACTTATCAACAGAGGCATTGCTCACCTCTCCTTCTTTCTTCTTGACAAAACCACTAGAATATGGTTTATTTCCCCTACCTGAGTTCTTATTACCACTTGTTCCAGATGCACCTGCAATAGTCTCTTCCTTGATACATATTTCAACCCGCTTCCCGATGATAACCATATCCAAAAAGGAGTCAGAAGTGCTGCCAAGCATGTGTTGCAGATATGGACCTCGGAGGGTACTCATAAACAAAACTACCAGATCACGGTCCAGGAGAGGAGGCTGAACCCTCGTGGCCAAACTGCGCCACCTCTGGGCATACTCTTTGAATGACTCATTAGCCTTCTGAGACATACTTTGCAGTTGTACACGGCTAGGTTCCATGGAGATGTTGTAATGATAATGTTTTAGGAAAGCATCGATAAGTTCACCCCAAGTAATAACATGAGTTTTCTCCAACTGGATGTACCACTCTAATGGAGCTTCAACCAGACTGTCTTGAAAGAAATGCATGAGCAACGACTCGTTGCTAGCATAAGTGGCCATCTTACTGCAGTAAGATCAGAGATGTGTCTCTGGACATGTAACCCCCTTATACTTGTCGAATTCCAGTACTTTGAACTTTGGTGGAATCAGGACCCCGAAACAAAACACATAGCAGCAACACTGAATCCGGGCCTTTTAGAAGTCTCCATAGCCTTCAAACATTCTTCCAAAGCCTTGTACATTCTAGCAGTTTCAGACAAATCAGTTGTAGAATCCTTTGGAGGTCCATCGACATTGATGATATCATGGTGATCATCCACAATCAAACAAGGGTTTTCCTTAGGGATTCCTCCATTGTCATTCCTGGGTCCACCATTCTCGGACATAGAAGCACTTGTCAACCAACTTGGTAATGCTCAATCTGAGCTCTTCTTTCCCCTGGATGACGACATGAATAGTTTCCATGAGCTAATTCATTCGATGACCCATGGTGTCAATGTCTTTGCAGAGTGTTTCCTGGTTCTGCTCAATCTGCTCCATAATCCGCAGCTTGTTGGCTCGAGTGCGATAAGGATGTAGGGAAGTCATCTTGTAGATTATGATAATAAGAGGCAAAACCATCAGATAAGAATTCCGACCAGAAACCTACAATTCATGAAATGCATGATATGTATGATGTATGAAATGATTGTCCATTCCGTTTTTTTACAGCTCAATTAACATTAGTAATAATTGAGCAACGTGATAATGAGAACGACCATATAAAGAAAATATCCATAGAATAGGATAAAATCCAACAGATTTCACTACAAAAGAGTTGCAGGAGTGTAAGATAAGTGATTATGTCCAACAAGTCTGGCAATAATCAGAACAATAATACAATAATCAATCTCCTTGCTCTAAAGAGTGCAACAGGTTGTGCCCCGAGTGTTCAAAACCAGACTTTGAAACACCTCATCCTTCTTGATCATCGTGATTTCCATACTATGGAATCGAGTAAACAAATCGACATACTCTTCGCTTGCGGCACAATGTTTTCGCCCTCGTTATTGTTTCCAACCCTTTTTTTTTAGATTTTCATCTTTCTTGTTGAATCATGCCATAGACTGCAGTAGCTAACATCACTAAGTTCCAAATAAAGTGCCTTAGCAACAACCTCAAAATAGAGCTCATTTAGAATGATGACGAGCGACATGTGCTCGGTGATCTTTGAATAAATAAGTGTAATGTTCCAAATTTGGAGTGATCTGATAATCCTGGAAGGTGAAACAACGTAAATCATAGTCATAAAATTGAAGTAGAGTCTGGAAAGCTCCATTATCAACCCGAACACCTATCAGAGTCAAGGTGCCATCATGCCTTTTTCGGAAAGCCTTTGGATTAGCATAGACTAAACGGTCTTTCGAACTCTTTAAAGAAGGTCAAAAACTTGAGCAGAGATAATAAGTAAAATTGTCTCTTCTAATCTTCTTGAGAACATCATTGTTGTTAGACATTACTGTTAGAAACTATAAATTCGTGAGATATCCCGGAATGGACATGCACATGCAAGGTTAGTATATAGTTCCATTTTTCTGACATTTTCTTTTTAAAGTAAACATGCTATGATGTAAGTGCAAATCATCATGGGATTACTACTTCCATGATACTGACTTCTATTGTACTATCTATGCATAGTCTGCTAGTACCAGGATCACAAGTTTAGAACATAACCAGGAGAACCTCATGAACATCAGATTCAGAACTCAGAAAATAAATCTGAGAACCTCCTAGTCACCAATAGAAATCCAGCACATCATCAGTAGAACAAATAATCACCATCTGAACATGAGTAACCATCTGAACATAGTCAGCATGTATACCTATGATAATAATTCCATCCCCACTCATGGGTGAAGACTAGATCAGGGTATGGTCATGGATAATCAGAATCATAGGTCACCTAAAAGTATCATCAATGCTGACAATACCTCACTTGAACCCAATTGATCGTGGCTTCATGATCGGATGGTAACAGGGAATACGCCTATCATTTGTTATGACTCTCCACTCTATTACTATGGTTCCTCGTGGTATACAACTTTGGCCTAGGTATTGGGCCTTTTACCTCATAGTAACATCCACCCAACAAGAAGCAGATTCAGTACAGCAGTAGTATATGGAAAACAGTAAAATGAAAGGCACACATATGCTCAGGTAATCATGTATGAATGAATAAACTGAAAGCATAAAAAATGAACATCCAAAGAAAAGAAAACAAGATCTAGGAACGACTCCAAGATGGACCAGCAATTGGTCGATATGTCCCTAGTGAAGTCGCCAGCTGAAACAACTGTCTGAAAATCATCAAATAACAAAGTTTCCATCGAACGTCTTTTATCCCACATGAAGGGAAAGGTAAACATCGAGAAAACCGTAGAAGGGAGAAGTCACGGTCTTGCGACCGAGAGATCGGGTAAGGGAGTATGTTACACTAGGGGAAGGTATTAGCACTCTACACGTCTGTAGTATTGTACGGTATCCACTCTTATTGTTTATCTTATGGGTGTGTTAATATATGCTTACTACTTACTACTGAGAAAGAATGCATGCAAAAGAAAGGAGAAAATAATGGGAAAATAAAGTTATGCTCACTTGGGCCCTACCCCAATGCCTACGTATCATTTTTGAGGAATCAGAATTACCGTAGTTCGGCTCACATGTTTTCATTTCTTTTGTGTTTTTCATGAACAATGTTAATTTTGCCTTCTGCCGCAGCTCGATCTTTGGAGACTCACGTGTTGGCACAGAAGTAAATTAATCATATCCTTATTGAAAATGGTTTTGAGTTACGCCCTCAAGGCAAGATGCCACATTTGATTGGTTGGTGTTTTATTACCTTGACAAAGGGTTTAAGTGTGATTAGCATATTTTATGATTTGCTAAGAAAAAAAGTTTTAGTTTTAGATGCATATGCAAAAAAAAAGGGGGGAAGAAAAGAGTCTACGAGGGACTAGCCTATTTCTAATCCTAATGTTATCATGCAATGGTAGCCCTACGTCAAAGATGAAAGAGAAGTCTCTACCTAATGTTATCATGCATGGTTTACAACCTAAAGGTCTAACTTTCATTCGAAAGGACCAAGTACATCCTAAGGAAACATGGTATGTACGAGGATAAAAACAAACAAGCTCGAAAGAGCACACTCATCCACGAGTAGCACACACTAACTCGGGTAAAGGCCTAACCAAGATATAGAAGATCGAGGTAGGTGATAAAAGAGGACGTGAACGATCATGGAGTGTTAACATTGGTCAATGTGAACTACTGATAGAGCATGGGGTTTGATTGCAAAACCCTTCCCCACTTGACAGACTTGATGCATATGATCTTGGGAACATGTTTGGAGCTCGGAACTTGCAAAAAGTGAGCATAGGAAAGACACGGACGAAAACTTGTGGGGGTTGGTTGCTAACCCTTTCCACATGCCTTCCCATGAGGACTTAGGAATGTTGCCATTAAAGGACCTAAAACCATAATCCCGCTATACAAGCACAAATGTAAACTCACGTGCAGAATTTTAAACAACCACAATTAGCACACAATGTGGAATTACCCTAAACGGGTCTTTAAATAAACCATAGGGATTCCTGACATGATCAACAATGGAGATCCCCTTCATACATCTCTACCGTACTTCCCATGGAATCAGAAAGCAGTAAAGATCTACTTCTCATGATCTCTAGAAAAGCTGTAAAGAAATGCGATAAAGTGCAGAGAAATACAAAGGTAGTAATGGTGACTACCACAAGCAAGCCAATCTTCAAAAGCGGACGAAAGCAGTGGAGAAGCAGGGAGAACGCGTCGAACAAGCTTCACCAACAAACAAAAACAATCATAAATGATATCTAACTAAGATAAAAGAAAACACGTGTTGTGAATGCAAAGCGTGATCCAAAGTTCTTGCACAAAGTATCACAAAACATCACATGTATCGGGACAACATATAATATGATATGAATTTCTCAGGACGATGAGAAATAAGGCGTGTCGCATCGGTTACGAGTGTAAGTCATATGCTTCAATCACATAACAATTTGTTATGTTACGTGATCGAAAGCAAAAAGAATGTACCTTGCACAATGAACAAATGTGTCAAGAATAACGAGGGAAAACTGCATAAAAATATGACTAAAGTACTAAAAAGAAAAATTATTTTTATTAATTTTTAAGTGAGAAAATTCTAAAAAAATTAGAGAATTAATTCCTAAAATTTTTTATTATATCCTACTATTTTTATTGTTTTTATTATATTTTTATCATGTATTTTATTGACAAAAATTTTGAAAGAGGAAAAAATAACAAAAAGGAAAAATAAAGGAAACAAGTGGGTTGAAAGTCAGAATGGGAATGCACTAAGAGCGGGGTGCTGGGCCCATTTTCAGAAAAAGTCCAAGTCAATTTTTTTTTGTACAATGTTGACATGCTTCTAAAAAGGTATACCAGGCTTGCATGGGGTGCAAGTAGCGTGAGGCGTTAGGCCCAGTGAAAAGGTCCAGGAAATAGTTTTTTTGTGTCAAGGCCCTTCAGGTTGGCAAAAATGAGTGGGTTGGGCCTCATGCAAGGACGTGTTCGCTAGCAACCTAATCCAAGATCCCCAGAAACACAACTTGGTCCATAATCAACAACAGTTCCGATTATTTAGCATTTACTCTTTATTATTATTTAAGAAAAGGATCAACAAAACAACAAAAATAATTATATGGAAAAGAAAAACGGCAATGTGTTAGCTCTGGTTTGTTGGGTTAAAGTTGTGACTATCCAACTTCAACATTGAACAGTCTTCTTCATCCCTTTTCTCTCAACACCACGGTGGCCAAACCTTTCTCAACATCATCGTTCAAGCTAATGCCGTGACACAACCACCGTTCAACCTTCATATTTTCCTCCATAGAGCTCATCGTCTCTCCTTCTGTATCAACGAACTCCAATCATCTACTCATCCCACTCTCCATCGCTTCGACCTTCGTCTCCGCTCATCTCAACCTCCCGTTTTTCTGATTCACACTGATTTCGAAAGAAAGATGGAGCCTAAATCTTACGATTCCGGATGCGATAACTCAGGCAAGCAGATGATGCAAACAAAATGAAGAGAAATGAAAAGATATGGCTTACCTATCAGAAGCAAACTACGGTGTTCTTGATTTTGACGATGAAGTGAAAGCGAAATCCAAAGATTTGTATTCAGGTAATAGCTCGTGATTCCTTTACTTCTGCAGTGAATCTTCTTCTTTTTGCTTCTCTATTCTTGTTCTTTAATTATTTCTGTGATTTTGAAGTGAAATGTAGTTCTTGTCACAGGGTTGATGAAATATGATGAAATCTTGTGGTTGTGAATCGATGAAGATAGAGGAGTATTAATGCTAATGCGGTCTTAGAGAAAGGGGTGAAAATTGAGGAAGAACAGTGCGGTGAGTGTGGATGGTTGAGGATTTGAGATCATAATAGAGTTATGAGAGGTAGAGAGAATGAAGGTGAAGAAAGGTTGCAGGTGGATGGAGGAAATGATGAAGAGGTCTGCATTTTGTATTACGGAGAGGGAAAGTGTAGAGAATTGAGATGAAGATTTCAGTGCGGTTCAGAGACCGAGAGCCTTCTTTTTGGTGAGTCTTCTATCTGATTTTATGTTAATTATCCATCGTATCCTCCTTCTTGATTTGTATTATGTTACCTTCTGTTATATATCGTGAACTCTTCTCCCTCTCTTTTCTATTTTTCAATCTGTTATAAGTTTGTTGAAGTTTGTTCGCGAGACAGCTAGAAGTATTAGTTTTCGGTTAGGAGTTTCTGTTATGCGGTTGGGGTTAGTTGCTAGAGTTAATTGGATTTGTTTTTGACAGTTTTGTGGAAGTCTCTTAGTTTTTTTCTAGGGACTGTTATATAGTTGGCTTTTGATTTGAATAAAACCGAGAGTTATATATGTGATGCAGGTCAGTGTGAATGCTGACTGGTTATATGGTTTTATGGTTTTAATGCAGGAGCCTGTTTCCAATATGTGTTGGACTTGTTTTAGAGCATTTTTACAGGTTGTGTTTGATGCTAGTGATTCACCAGGTTTCTTCTACTTGAAATGAAACAGTATGTTGGTGCAAATCATGTTTTATGATTCCTGGTGCAAGGTCTTGGAACACGGCTATAGCATGTGTTTTTTAGGACAATTGGTTGCAAGTTCTTGCGAGTTTGAACAATGGTGATGGTTTGGTGTAATGACCTAGCTAGAATATGTTGAACTGGATGTACATGGAATGGTTTTGAAAGCGTGATGTCAAAGCCTATAGTTTAGACATGGAGGGTAAATCTTGAAGTTTTCGACATAGGCTTGAAATTTAGGAATTGATTTCCATGTAATTGTGAAATTTTTGTAATGCTTCTTGAATGGATGAATTTATGGACTTGTAATTGTTCTTTGTGATTTTCTTTGTAACAATGACAAAGTTGTAATGGCTTATGGTGTAATGTGATTTTGATAATGTTGTACCCCAAAATTTTCCCTCCCATTTTTCACTCAAGATGCTATCCTAGGGTTTCTCAAATACCTAATGTGGCTCAGAAGTTGATCGGACAGATTCTCTTCCTAGGCAGTAAGTCAGCAATTAGGGTTTTGCATTTCTCAAAGAAAATTGAGTCTTCAAGGTTTCAAATGGTCTTCACAGGTATTCATGTCTCCTCAAGGTTGTTTAAATCATTTTTTCAAACCTCGCATTGCAAATTTGCTCAATCAATGGTCCAGATAACTGAAAACGACTACATCAACCCAAAAATCGCTCTTTTTGCAAGAACAAATTCAAATGATTGTAACTGCTTCATTATTCAATATTTTGAGCGGTTTTCCTTGCGTTTGATTCTCCTTGATGCCATCTCAAATTTCTATTCACATGTCAAGAGTTGATTACGCGTAGAAGATCACCAAAATTCGAATGCGTTAGAAGTCGCATCATGATTTTTGACCTAATTTCAAACAACAGTCGTCTGATTTCTAAGAATTGTGATTTCTTCAAATTACAAGACCCTGAGCCATTTATTTCTAGTCATGGTCATATGTGATGTCGTTCACGGGTTTATCTTCAAAGAATCAGAGAAAAATTGTGTTTGAAAGATTTTAAAATTATCAAATCGTCACAAGGCATTTGTTGATTTTGAATGTTCTTAATCACAGTTTTGTTTAAAGATTGACATATATTCTCGAAACATGTTTGTTTGGCATTGAAATTCCATCTTTTTATCGAGCATGGCACGCGAGTTCATTTTTTAATGCAAACTTGACTGGGGCAAGATGTAAAGGTTAAGTTTGTCATTTAAACAACCATGATTGTGGAGTCCATTAGTCAAAAAGATTTGAGCCCTTAAACATTTATTTTGTTTTAAAATACAAAATACTTGATTTATCTGATCATTTTCTGGTTTGCTTGGAATACAAGTTACAAATTCATTCGTGATGGCTTGAGGTTCAAGTTACCAAACCAATGCGTATCATTCAAAGCATTCAATTGAGAATTTCAAAATTCAAGATTTACACAATGAATTTCATCGTTTACAAATTTTCTTTAAAAAAAACTTTATATTCATTACATTACAAGTTAAATAGAAATTACAAGTTTTGTTTTGTATACAAAGAAAGAGATTTTTGTTCTATTTATGCAAATCTTCTTTGCTTCATCTTCAGGTTATCCATCTAGTACTCGCTTTCTATCCATGCCTCATGTTATTGAAACAAAGAAAAGAAAGTTAGCAATTCAAAAAAAGTGATGCAAAGAAAGGAAAATTCATCACTAGGGTTTGGATGTAGGAATCAGATTTAAAGATGTATTGTTTCATCACAATCCATTTCCCCCATTTGCAAATCACAAAAAAAGAGTTTGTCTTTCTTGGTTCACAAAAAGGGGAAAAAGGAGAAATTTGCAAGCAAGTTCAAAGCAAACAATAAGCAAGTCACCAAGGGCAAACTGCAAACAGCAAACTGCCCAAGGCAGCTAACAGCAGGCCAGCAGTAGCCAAGCTGCCTAAAGCTACAGCAGGGAAAACCAAATCTGCAACAAGCCAAACAAGCTGCCAAATAACAAGCATGCAAACAAAAACAAATTGCCACAATCAAACAGCAACCACAAGATTAGCAGTAGGCTGCTAAAGTAAAAGCAAAAACCTGCAACAATAATAGTAGCTCCAACACAACAATGCAGCAATGCAAAGCAACAAAGTGAGCCAAACCAATAGCAAAATCAACAATAGTCCATGAAGCAACATAGGAAAAATACATTCAAACAGCAATGCAAAACATAGCAAGTTGTCAAAACATGGCCTCATCATTTTCCTAAACTAGCAAACCCTTCAGAATTTTTTAGTAAAGAAAAAGCAAGTTGGCTTTGTATCATAGAAATATGAAGAGGGAAAGAGAAAGATATCACCTAGGCCACTATTAATCCCAAAATTACCAAGCCAGCTGCTATCATAAAACAAACAGCCTTGCTGCTTCTGCTACAGCTATGCATAACTGTCCAAAACTGTGCACAAAACTGTCCAAATCCTGCCCAAGACTTATACAAAAATGGCAAAAACCAAAAACTACAACAAAGAACATCAGAACAGTATGCCACAAGTGTTCAAATGGCTGATAGTTTCCCCCCATTTTCTTTTCAATTCTATTGTCAATATAGAGGGGAGAGGCACAAGCAAAACAAGGGGGGAGAGGTCAAAAAAAGAAAACCATACGAAAATCATTGATACTCACATACTTTGATCAAACTCCTTCTATTTTACAACACAACATCACTGAAACACCATTACCAAAACTACCAGCCTCAGCCACACCTTTTTTCACAGCAAGATACAAAATATCCAGCAAAAGTATACAGAACCAAAAACAACACTAAGCCAATATACAGAAAAACAACACAAAAAACCAGCAATCTCGAGCAACAACACTGGGCCAGAATATCTACAAACCCTTAGTCTCAAACCAAACAGAATCAGTAAATATAGAGAAGCAAAATCAAAAAGAAGTACAAAGAAGAAGATTTAGACACCATACCTAGAAGATTAAAGCCTTAGCTTTGACCTCCTCTTCTCCATTTTGCAAATCGCAGCCAACGCAAACCCTAGCCTCACAGGTAAATTCGAAGACTTCATCTTTTTCGCCGTTTCCTTTATACCATATTATAGTTCATAGTTCCAGGAACAAAACCCCTATGTTAACTATTAAGATTAATGAAAATAAAGAATTTAATTTGAACTTGAAACAAGTTAAGGTTTTCTGGTTTTGGCCGCCGAATGAATGATTTCATAGAGAAGTTGATAGAGGTTTGAATCGACAAAGTTAAGGCAGTTTGTTTCATGGTAGAACGATCTGACGTCTGTGAGGTAGAGAGGTGAGGAAGAATACGCGTTTTGGTTGAGAGGAAGTTTGGAGGAGGAGAGAAGAAAGAGAGTTTGAGAGATAATTGTTTTTTTTAGTTTATATTTAACTTAAGTTAGGTTTAATCAATACACTTTAAAATCAATTTTTTTTAATTAACTTGTTTTAGTTTAAATTTATTTAGTTTATATTTAACTTAGTTTAGGTTTAATCAATACACTTTAGAATTTATTTTAATTAGCTTGTTTTAGGTTAATTTTATTTAGTTGTATTTAACTTTAATTTAGATTTAGTCAATAAACTTTAGAATTAGTTTATTTTAATTAGCTTGTTTTAGGTTAATTTTATTTAGTTGTATTTAACTTTAATTTAGATTTAGTCAATAAACCTTAGAATTAGTTTATTTTAATTAGCTTGTTTTAGGTTAATTTTATTTAGAATTTTAATTTAGTTTTAGATTTACTTTAAATGACTTTTTTAGTTCAGATTTAATTTTGTTAATCTTTAGTTTCAATTCAAAAAAATGTTTAAAAATCAATTTATTTTCTCATAAACAAAAATGCCAAATTTTTTATACTTTGTCAATTAATTTTATTTCATAGACTATTATAATTCTAGTTAAATTGTTAAAATTCGATTTGGTTATATTGTTTGCTATTTGAACTTGGTAATCGCATTTGACTCATCCTCATTTATTAATTTGTACCCCCATTTCCGAAGCTTTGTAATAGCATATAATTTTAATTTCCTCAATTTACTATTTTTCCTTATACTGTATAAAAATTAGGCGTGCATGGCAAGACATAAAATCAATCGCTAGATAACCTAATTTCAACAAAATAAACTTGAAATGAACACACTTTTTCACACGCGCACCTCTAGGGTAAACTCGCTCGTTGCCTCGTAAATACAGTCATGTCCCTCGAATATGGGACGCTTTAGCAAAGCCCCTTCGATAAAAAAAAGATCGTAGTCCCTCGATGCTGCCTTCGGTAAAACGATCTAGCCCCTTACGAAAATTGTTAAAGTGTCTCACAAGTTGCCTTCTATGACTGTACAAACGTCCTGCGCCTGTCCCTTCACATCCAACGATGGGATTTCTTATCGAATCAATGGTAAGATAGCAACGTCTAAAGGAGGAAGAAAGGAACATTTAAGACTTTTCGAGTATATAGATTCACTCTTAGTTGCTCGCTTGCTCATAACCAAACATTTTACACCAATACTTTCACATTAAAACCTTTTTCAAAAGACAAACTTTTTGTATACATTCTTATAGAGACGAGAATTATTACAAAAACATATTTTCAAAATCACCATCAAAAAACACAATACACAAACGCCTCTTTGTACTATTTTTCAAAACCACCCTTTGTATGCGTTCTTATAGAGACGAGAACCATTGCAAAGACATTTTTTAAAATACTTTCAAAAACCCACACCACAAGCACATTCAAATAAAAGCAAGTGATCTAGCGAGTAACTAAGAGCCCATGAAAAACCATGGATGAAAAGGGTGCTAATACCTTCCATTTTCATAATCTACCCCCCGAACCCGAGAAGTAATCTTGAAAGGTCTTTCCTGTGCTTTTTTACCTTTCCTTTTAGCTAAAAGAAAAGTCGGTGGCGACTCTTGCTAACCGCACAATTGAGATCAAAACATAAAACCTCAAGTCAGTTCTCCCATCGTATCACAGATAATGATAAATTTTAATTTGAAAAGAATCACAAATGAATGTTACTGAAAAATTGTTTTGAATGGAATTTCATATCTTGGATAATGGAACTTGTAATGTAAGGAATTGGTAATTTATAAACCAAATTAATGTTATGAAATATCAATTTCCCTCTTTTCCAATTTTGAACTTTCAACTATTTCTTCAATACCTTGAATGATGATGATGAAATGGCTTAAAAACTAAACATGACTTTGGTCGAAAGTCTTGTCTTCGTAATTTGAACTCAATTCATAACCGTCTTTTCATTATTGCCCAAATTTTGCAATCCCAACAGATATGTTTCAAACATTAAATAATAACAAGTCCTACATAACCTTAGCACTGGAATAAAGTCCACAAGAACATCTTATGTGACACTCAATTGTCAATGCTATCCTGCATCTTAAGCTCACAGTTGGTTGGAGAAAATGTCCTTGAATCATGATGAGAACCAAGTCTATGCCTTAGCCTTGTCACCTGAATTCAAAGAAACTTTGTAAGGAAGTCCCAGAAGGGATACTCTTTTATCTTGACGAAGAAGAAGTCATTAGTGACCATACTTCACTGCTTGAGGAAAAGTTTGAGAAATCAGACTTTATTTGATATATACACCTCAAATCTACTATGAAGCCTTGCTTGCACGATCACTGATCTTTTTAAGGGTATATACAATGACTTAATGAAGGGTATATATAATGATTACGAAATGCATAAGCCAGATGCTTCTTGATAGAAAGGTAGGAAAAATTTGGGGTATTACAACTGCAAGAAATATTTGTTGATCAATTTGAAAATTATGTTACTAGCCTGACGACTGATAATGGGCTAGGCTTTTCTGACGCTGATTTGACTCCCGAAGGAAAGAGTAATAACAAGGCCCTATACGTCTCTATTGAATACAGGGGAACTACCTTAGCTCATGTGTTGGTTGATACAGGTTTCTCAGTAAATGTTCTACCAAAAGGTGCTCTAGATAGGCTTGACTTTGAAGGGATTGTGCTGAAACCCAATGACATTGTGGTCAGAGCCTTCGATGTTTCAAAGAGGATAATGCATGAAGAGGTGGATCTCCTTATCAAATTAGGTTCGTCGGTCTTCGACTTTACCTTCTATGTGATGGATATTCTTCCGATCTATTCCTGTTTACTTGGACGCCCTTGGATTCATGCGACATGTGTTGTTACTTCTATGTTGCACCAAAAGTTAAAATATCCCGTGATAAGAAAGATTGTTATAGTTTATGGTGAATAAGAGTACACTGTGTGTCAATTGAACTCCTTTAAGTATGTTGAGATGGAAGGATAATTCATCGATACTCCTTGCTAGACCTTTGAAGTTATTCCTCGGAAAAGTACTGATACTGAAGACGTTTCTGTTATTCCTAAGGTTACAAGGGTTCCACCCATAATGGCTTCTCTGAAAGACGCTAGAGTTGTGGTAGAAGAAGGTGGTTGCACTACTTGGGGTCAGATTCCCGACATTCCTTACAAGTCCAACAAATTTGGTTTGGGTTTCACTTTAGAGGCTCAGAGGGTTGTTCGTCGTGCTCGTGCTGGGAAACCACCATTCTGCATCAACAATAACGGAGTCAACGCGGTAGAAGATGGTGATTGTGACTATGACCTAGACAGTTTGATGTTTCCTACCACTGGCAACGGGCTCAGCAACTGAAAGACTGAAGACGTTATACCAATCTCCTTTAGTAAAGAGTAAATGCTATTTTCTGTTTCTTGCTTTCAAGTTTTTGGTTATGTAATTTTAAACAATAACTTTAAGCCTTGTGCCTTACCCGGGGCACAATGCTCCATCTGCTAGGGTTGTCATTATTCATCAGCATATTTTCATTCAATAAATCATTGGACGTTTGCATTCAAATTTTGCGTTCTTTGTCTTTTTTTACTTTATTGCTTTCAAAATAGTTATATGCTCCTACACACACCCATGTGACAAATTACATATCCATATCCACTCTGGATCCCATTGATAATAATTCTTCTATTACCAATTATGACTTCGAAAATTCGATCTACCAAGCCGAGGATGAATGTGAGAAAGATTATGAAGTACCTGGAGAACTTGTTAGGTTGTTAATATAAGAAGAAAGAGCCATATAATCGCATGAAGATCCAGTCAAGATTGTGAACTTGGGTACTGAAGAGGACAAGAAAGAAGTTAAGATGGGTGCCAACCTATAAGACATTGTCAAAAATCGATTAATCCAGATGTTGCACGACTATGTTGAGATTTTTGCATGGTCATACAAAGACATGTTAGGTCTTGATACTGATACCATGGTTCACCATCTACCAATGAAAGAAGGTTGTTATCCAATAAAGCAGAAGGTTCGTCCTACGCATCCTGAGATGTCTGAAAAGATCAAAGTTGAGGTTATGAAATAGTTCAATGTAGGTTTCTTAGTTGTTACGTCCTATCCTCTGTGGGTTTAAAATGTGGTGCCAATACCTAAGAAGGATAGAAAAGTGCGTATGTAGACTACAGGGATCTAAATTGGGAAAGCCCCAAATATGACTTTCTGCTTCTGCATATTTGATGTTCTGGTTGATAACACTGCTCAGCATAAAGTATTCTCCTTCATGGATGGTTTCTCGATGGACCTGTTCTTTGATGGAGCATCCAATGCACTTGGTAATGGTATCGGTGTTGTACTCATATCTCCGGAAGGGTGTCACACTCCTTTTACTTCCATACATTGCTTCAACTGTACAAACAACATGGCGGAATACGAAGCGTGCATCTTTGGTCTCAGAGCTGCCATAGACTTGGGAATCAAAACCTTAGACGTGTTTGGAGATTCAGACTTGGTCATCAGTCAGATCAAAGGGGAATGGGACACTAAGCACCCAAACCTTATCCCTTACAAAGAACATGTTTTGACATTGCTACCACATTTTGAGAAGATTACCTTCAAGCATTTCCCACGAGAAGAAAATCAGCTAGCAGGCGCTCTAGCCACAATGTCATCTATGTTTAAACTTTATTGGGATAATGAGGCTCCCCAGACCACCATCGAATGAATGGATGAACCAGCACATTGTCAAGATATTAATACTGAAGAGGTAGTGGACCAACCTTGGTTTCATGAGGTCAAGAGGTATCTCGAGGCTCAATAATATCTAGAGGGAGCTTCAATCAATGATAAGAAGTTCTTAAGAAGATTCTCTGCTAAATTCTTCCTTAGTAGTGGCATCCTGTACAAACGCAATCATGACTCCATTTTGCTTCGGTGTGTGGATAAGGTTGAAGCTGAAAAGATCATGGCTGAATTACATGAAGGTACTTTTGGCACCCACTCCAGTGGGCATACGATTGCAAAGAAAATCCTACGGGAAGGCTATTATTAGTCTACCATGGACGCAGATTTCTATCAACACTCTCGGACCTATCATAAGTGTCAAATTTATGCTGACAAGGTGCACGTACCTCCGGTTCCTCTGAATGCCTTGACGGCTCCTTGGCCCTTTACTATGTGGGAATTGATATGATTGGAGAGATCAAGTCGACAACCTCCAATGCATACTGTTTCATCCTAGTGGCCATTGACTATTTTACCAAGTGGGTTGAAGCAGCTTCTTGAGCTTCCGTTACCAAGAACGTTGTTTCCCGCTTCATCAAGAAAAACCTTATTTGTCGGTATGGTATCCCGGAAAGGATCATCACTGACAATGGTACAAATCTCAATAACACTATGATCACCGCCTTATGCGAGCAATTCAAGATTCAACATCACAATTCTTCTTCTTATCTCACAAAGATGAATGGTGTTGTCTAAGATCTAAATAAAAACATTAAGAAGATCATACAGAAAATGACAGTCACATACAAAGACTGGCATGAGATGCTACCATTCGCTCTCCACGGTTATCGTACCACGACTCGCACATCAACCGGGGCAACACCCTATTCTTTGGTTTACGGTGTGGAGGTTGTCTTGCCTATTGAGGTTTAGATCCCCTCTCTGAGAATTATGAAGGATGTATGATTGAATGAAAATGATTGGATCCAGACTTGATTTGATCAACTGAACTTAATTGATGAAAAGAGACTTACTGCTATTTGCCATGGTCAGATGTATCAAAAACGGATGATCAAGGCTCAACAAGAAATTCAGACGCCAAGTATATCAAGTTGGGGATCTAGTGATCAAACGTATCATTTTGCCGCAAAGTGATCCTAGGGGAAAATGGACTCCTACCTATGAAGGACCATTTGTAATCAAGAACATATTCTCCGGTGGGGCAATGATCTTGACCACCATGGATGGCGAGGACCTGCCACACCCTGCGAATGCGGACATAGTCAAAAGATACTACGCATAAGAGACCCTCTAGGTTGACACACCTAGGCAAAACAAGGGGTATCCCGGCGAACAAAAAGGTTCGGGCAAAAATTTGGGATAAAATGAAAAAAAAATTGTACACCCGGCAAGTTGAAAACCCGAAAGGGCGACTTGGGAAAAAAAGGGTTTCCCGGTGGACTGAAAACCCGAAAGGTCGGTCCAGGAAAAAGTTAGGGAATTAAAGCGTATGACTATGTCCCGTTGGATCAATAGACGGACAACCTTTGACTTCCACTGACAAACTCAGAGTTTCTGATCAATTCAATCATCTTCGGACGAAGCAACAAGTAGACAAGATATTCGGAGATATGAAGGATATAGCAGAATGCGAACCCCATGGGATTATTACACATAGCTATATTTCTTTGTATAAATTTTTCTTGTTTTACGACAACATTCTCTTACTAGAATGTTTGTCTCCTTTGTACAAATATTTATTCAAAATCAATACAAAGATATCCCTTTGAAAGTGCAAAAAACTATTTGTCTTTTCCTTTACGCTTGTGTTTTGTTTGTAAAAAACGTCCAATGATTCATTGATGAACATATGCATTTGAACATGATTACTGTTTACAAATAAACAAAATGAGAGAGACAATTACTGATGGGTTGAATGGATAGGGAAATACATTTAGACTATTACCCAAGAAATCCCCAGAGGAACAAAATTTCAAATTATTAATCCCTAGTAGAAATCGTCAAGTTTCTCAGGATTCCCCAAGCAAATCTTACAAGCAGTACACGACATTTCCCTCACAACAGAGTTTACTTCTCTCAACAAAAGTTCATCAGTACTTCAACTTCAAGACTTAAAAATTCAACATATCCTCAGCAGCATTCATGGATTTATTTTCCTCAATCAAGCAGCAATACAGCAAATCATCTCACATGCACATACATTGCATCCATATATTATAAACATTGATAAAGCAAATACGTTGCATCATACATTTCATGCAACATAAAATTTGTGTTTCAGCTAACATTTTACCCTTCTTAGGATAAGATTAACAGCTACCATTAACAATATGAAATCATGATACAGTTCAGATACGCTCCAGACACGGATGTCATTCTGATACTCATTCAGATTCAACTTCTCAGATACAGTTCAGATACGCTCCAGATAACGGATGCCATTCTGATACTCATTCAATTCTCAACTTCCAGATATAGTACATATACGCTCTAGATAACGGATGCCATTCTGATACTCATTTAATTATCAACTTCTAGATACATTACAGATACGCTCCTGACACGGAGGCCATTCTGATACTCATTCAGATTCAACTTTCAGAGATAATACATATACGCTCCAGACACGGATGCCATTCTTATACTCATTCAGATTCAACTCACAGATACAGTTCAGATACACTCCAGACGCGGATGCCATTCTGATACTCATTCAGATTCAACTTTTAGAGATAATACAGATATGCTCCAGACTGTTGGATTAAAATATACACAAAGCCAATAATCATCTTCATCCTCACTCATACAGTTTGCTAAAGCTCTCAAATTGCTTACTCTATAGTTCTAGCATTCTAGTTTCACATAAGCTTAATTTGTGTATTATCACAGTTGTGATATATAGTTTTTCCAGAAAACATTCAACACACATATTGTTCATTTATCTGTAAGAAAGAATTTCCTTGAGAAATCGGTCTGTGGTTTAGACTCAAGAAGGCTTTAGCAGTTGTTAAAGCATATTTGTATTCAGTTGAATATAGTGGATTAAGACCTCGTTGGAGAGAGGCGAAATCACCTTGACGGGTGGACTGGAGTAGTTTGAGATCAAACGAACCAGGATAAAAATAACGTGTTGTCTGCATTTGATTTCAAGTTTTAACAATTCAACCCCTCTTCTTGTGTTTTTCACTTCTTCAATTGGCATCAGAGCGCCTGGTTCTGAGTTCATAACACTTAACTGTGTCAGTACAAGATCCAGCGTTGAAAAACACTATGGCAGGACAACATTAAAACATCAGCAATGACCACAACGAAGAAAGAGACAGATTCAGTGGCAAACCTCCAGTCTTTGATGGAGAGAACTTTGATTACTGGAAAGACAGAATTGAAAGCTTCTTTCTAGCCCACGATGTTGATCTGTGGGATATGGTGACAGATGGATACACGCACTCAGTGAATGCAAGTGGTCAGAAGATTGACAGGAAAGCAATGTCTGACCAACAAAAGCGTGATTTCAAGAATCATCACAAGGCCAGAACTATTCTTCTCAGTGCTATCTCTTACTCTGAATATGAAAAGATATCAAACAGAGACACTGCTAAGAACATGTTTGATTCTCTCAGAATGACGCATGAAGGCAACCTTCAAGTTAAAGAAACTAAAGCTCTTGCGCTCATCCAGAAGTATGAGGCATTCAAGATGGAAGAAAGTGAATCTATTTAAACAATGTTCTCAAGATTTCAGATTCTGGTTGCTGGTCTCAAAGTTCTGGACAAAGGATATTCTACTGCTGATCATGTCAAGAAGATCATCAGAAGCTTGCCAAAACAGTGGAGGCCAATGGTCACAGCGCTGAAGCTAGCTAAGGATCTCAATACAATCTCTCTGGAGGAACTTATCAGCTCCCTCAGAAGTCACGAGATAGAGCTGGAAGCTGATGAACCTCAAAAGCAAGGTAAGCCTTTAGCTCTAAAATCTAACAGAAAATCTGACTCTAAGGTTTTGCAGGCTGTTGAAGAAACCTCTGATGGGTCCTCATCAGAAGAAGATGAACTGTCCCTCCTCTCCAGAAGGGTGAACCAACTGTGGAAGCAGAGGCAAAGAAAGTTCAGGAATCCCAGAAGATCTGAGAACCAGAATGAATCCTCCTCCATATACAGAAGGTCAGAATCCTCCTCTGGACACAGAAGATCTGAAGGCTCTTCTGGAAGCAGAAAGCCAAATAACAAGAACATCATCTGCTATGAATGCAACGAGCAAGGACACTACAAGTGGTATCAGAGCAAGGTCATGGGTTCGAATCCCCCCGGCTGACACTGGGGGGGAGTTTGTTGGATTAAAATATCCAGCGTCAACCTTAGGGATTCGAAGGGCTTAACATCCCCCCATGGGCGCCTGCACAGGTGTGTTAGGTGGGCCAGGTAGGCCCCTTGTTAGATTGTTTATAAGGAAATAGAGTAGCACCTTGGCTACAAGTAATTGCTGTTAGCCTAGTGGTAAGCGCTTGATCCTACACAGACACGGAGGCAATTGTGATACTCATTCAGATTCAACTTTCAGAGACAATACAGATACGCTCCAGACACAGATTCCATTCTGATACTCATTCAGATTCAGCTTTCAGATACAGTACGGATACGCTCCAGGCACATACACTATTCTGATACTTATTCTTTCAGCTTACAAATTACAAATTCAACAATCATTCTTGGATGGAATCTACAAAGCCCATCTCCAACAAGATTCTATCACCTCTCCAAATGGCATCTGTAATCCCATTCCTTCTATCATCACATCATCGAGTGCAAATTTATGGGCACTCTAGTGTCCAATCATTCTTTCACCTTCGAGTCACGAACGGCAAAACTCGCCAATCTAACTCTTCAGGTTTAAGAAGATTGAACAGGGGCAGATGTTGTACCCCAAAATTTTCCCTCTCATTTATCAAGATTATTCTCACAAGACCTCTTTGACTCCAGACTGGATTAGGGTTTGACCAGCTCAAGACATCTCATCATGCACTGATAACCTAAAATTAGGGTTTAGGATTGCACAAAGATTTTTGGACTATCAATGCTCCATATGACTTTCAAGCATCATTATGTACCCCTAAGATTACTCATGTCAAGTTTCAAGCCTTGAATCACATTTTTGATCAGTCAAATTGAACAGTTGACCTAAAAAATCAGCTGTATTGGGGAAAAAGTCAACCATGGCCAATTTACAGTCAAACTTCATAATTTTTGATCCACATCAACATTTTAGACTCATATGTATCATTTGATCAAGTTTGGACCATAACTCTTCAAGATATTTGATCAAATCATCAGAAGGGCAAAATGGTCAAAATTAGGGTTTTGATTGAGAAAAAGCAATTTCTGATTTTTGACCAAGCAAATGACAAATTAATTTGAAGCATAATTTCAAGGGTTCAATTGTATCATCATGACCTAATGACATGGTTCAAAATATTGCAATTTCATTGGATTGACAGATGAAATTTACAATCAACTGATCAAAAGTCAACTGTATACTAAAAAGTCAAACTTTGACTTTTTGGACAAAATCAAATACCAAGGATCACAATTCATCAAAACATGTCAAAATGTGAAACTTGTTCATCAAGAAATCAAGGATTGAAGATTTTTGTTTGAAAACTGAAATTTTCTTAACTTAGAAATTTTTCTAAGTATAGAAAATTTCTTATTTTTTCCCAACTTTAAGCCAATTTTCCACCATGATACAAGATGATTCAAAACAAGTTCCCAACATGAAAATTGTAGACCTCCATGAAATCTACAATATTGCTTCACACATTTTTCCCTAAAGATGCTTGGATATCAAGATATAATTTTGTGAATACATGCTCATGAACTAAAATAACTTAGTGAAAATTTTCCCTAGTTTAGGCAGGTTTTTGACCTAACTTCATGGAAATTTTTCACCTAGTTCCAAGAGGAACATCGAAATGCATTTCAAATATGAGTTATATAGCATATTGTAAGCTTTCCAAAATGTCCAATAACTCCTCGAGATCATTTTTGATTAAGGAGAATCGAAGAGATGAAGTTGGCAATTTCTCACTTTGATTTCAAGCCATTTCATGAAGAACAAAATTCAAATCTGAACCTATGCTGCCTAATCCTTGCTTTACAGGTCTCAAACTTGTTTCTCACTTCATAATTTAATTCTTAAACAGATGATAAAGCCTTAATCCAAGCACAAGAGTCTTTGTCCAAGCTTTAATTCCATAAATGGCACAAAGTTGTCATTGCCATTTTAGAAAAGCATGACTTTTGCAAATTTTCACTTCTTGAGTATTGGACATGTTTTCTCTGCACACACAAGTCCTATAAACCAAAAGCAAGTTGTTTAGGACTTGTACCAACTCCAAGCAGGCCTGTACAAGCATGTGGAGAGTTGTCTCCTCACTTTTCTTAAAGGACAAGTAAGAGTGCAAAAACCCTATAACTGAGAAATCTGTTGTGGAGTGGATTAAAAACCTTCTCTATACTTATACACAAACACATTACAACTTAGAACACAATTGCAAAAGGCCATAAACTCTCAAAAACTCCCTATCACCAAAAACCAGTCAAAACTTACTGTTTGAGACCAAGCATAGCAATCAAGAAATCTACTCGTGTGTTTCAAGCTTTAATCACTCAAACACTTAACCTACCTCATATCTAAGTGTTCCAGACCATCATCCCTTCACTGTAACTCCTCATTCTCCATCTGCAATTTTTGTTTTTCAAGCTTGCAGGTTGACTTGGATAGAGAGATTCAGGCACTTTCAAAGCAAGATAAGGATTGGAACACACTCAGGGAGGTTCAGGCAAGCTAAAGGAACCTTCTAGCCTTTACAAATATCACTCAAACTCCATTCACGATCTCAACTGAAAGAGGTAAGAACTCCAACTTCTATCTCTTCATACAGGAATCTATTGGTCACGATTTGTGAAGATAAAATGTAGATATCCTTGTTCTAAAACCAACCATGCTCATAAATTTCATTTATATTCATTGTGTATAGAGAATTTTAGAGTTCAAATTTCTGTAAAAATTAGGGTTGAAATTAGGGCCTTTGAAATTAGTTGTGATTATTGATTGTTAGTTTACATGAGTTATATGTTTGAAATCGTAGGAAAGAGTTCTATCATTTTCATGTTGGAAGTTTCCATTTTCATGGAGAAATGAGAAAGAAACAGGGGTTCTAGCCAGCTTGAGGAAGAAGATGAAGTACAGGGCAAGGAGGCTTTATGTGTTATGTTTTTCTTGTTTCATTTAAACTAACAGATGTACAGCCACCCTAGTGGCAAGGTAGCGTGCTGGAAATGCATAGGTCATGGGTTCGAACCTTGACGCTATCTTTTGCACTTTTCTTATTTTTTCAGCTTCATTTTTGACATTTTTGGCAGAGTGGGCTTGGTCCCTTTGGGCCTCTCATTTTTTTTTGCTAATCTCCTGCCTCCTTTTTCTTGCAACACCCCTGGCTCAACTATTTTCATTTATTTATTTTATGTTGTTTTATTTCATTAAATATATTTTTCTTAAATATTAAAAATCATAAAAAAATATATAAATGATAAATATTATATTTCGTTTATTTTATTTTATTTTCTCATAAAAAAATTTTTTTTTTAGTTATGTATTAACTATTTTTCCCTAATAAACTTGTAAATAAAAAAAATAGAATTAGGTTAATTATTTATTCTTTTTCTCACACTTATAAATATTTATTTTAACATATAAAAGGACCAAAATATTTCATAAATACTATTTATTTATTTACAAGACAAAAATATAAAAAATACTAAGAGAAATTTATTTTCTTTTAACAAATTAAAATTAGGGTTAGTCAAAAATCCTTTCTAAAAATAGTTTTTCTTTCTTACCTAATTTAAGTTCAATTTTAGTTTATTTATTGGGCTTAGATTAAAACTTTTTCATATAAAAAACAAAACAAAATCCTTTCTTACATATACATATCTTTGCATATTTAACTTATATTGTACATTATTTATTCAAATATTCGTGCAAATTCGATTTGGTTGTAATAGCTTAATTAGATTTATATTATTGCAAATCCCCATTCATAATTTGTATACCCCCTCCCATAAAATGTTGTAATAGCATAGTAATCTTTAAATTATGCAATTTACCGCTCTTATATACCATGCTAGTAATTAGGGTTTGTATGGCAAGATAAAAATAAATCAAATAGAAAACCCTAATCCAAGACAAAACCAAGCATGAATATCACACACTTGCACACAAGCACCCTTAGGGTTACTCCACTTGGTTGCCTTATATAAAAATGTCCATATTACGCATGTGAAGTATCTTGGCAAAAACAAACAAATATAAGATCATAGTCCCTCGATGACGCTATTCAAAGTTGCCTTGTAAAATGATTTTGGTCCCTCAAAAAATGCTAAGATACTTTGCAACATTGCTAATCATGGTTATACGATGACCCACGCCCGTCCCGTTTACATCCAAAGATAGGGTTGCTTACCAAATCAATGGTAAGACAACAATATCAAAGGAAACGAAAATGAACAAGAAAGACACTTTAGTAGGTAGATTACTTCTAGTTACTTACTCCATTTCAAACAACTATCCTTGTTATTTTCAAAACAAACACACACATTTCCAAACATCTTACAAACATTGAAAACATTTTCAAAAAGACAAACATCTTTGTATACATTCTTATGAACGAGAATCATTACAAAGATTGCCTAAACAATGGCCTCTTTTACAAAAATATTTTCAAAACCATACAAAGCACAATTTCAAAACAAAAGCAAGTGATCTAGCAAGTAACTGAGAGCCCATGGAAAACCATGGATGGAAAGGGTGCTAATACCTTCCCTTTTCATAATCTACCTGCCGAACTCAAGAAACAATCTCAAAGGTCTTTCCTGTGCTTTTTCACCTTTCCTTTTGGATAAAAGAAAAGTCGGTGGAGACTCTTGCTAACCGCAACATTTTTGATAAAACGCAAAACCCTTAAGTCAGTTCTCCCACCGTATCACAGAACTAGCGAATCTGCTGGGGAAAATCATAAAAGTGGGGTTACCTTAGGGCTAAATCACATTTATTTGCTTACATTGTTTGACTTATATGCTTTACATTATGGTTCTTTGTTTGGGTTTGAAATCCTCTACCCAGATTTGGGATACATTATAGGTAAATAGCAATACATTGTGGAAACTATGCGGGGTATACCGACATGGTCTAAGCAATAGCTATGTTAGTGTGACATATTTGTGGGTACTGGTAGCCTTTGAGTTAATCAAAGAGAATATGGGGCCGCTGAGTGATGTCGTGAAGCACTAATGAACTTCTAGAACCCTTTACTTGACCAACTTGGCCTTTAGGATGTAGTGAGATGATCGGCTTTGGTACAACCCGAAGTTGGTAAATACTCGATACTACACTCATTGAGGTTTAGTTTCTTGGGATATTTCGGTCGCCATTAAAGAGGCTTGAGCTGAAACAATGACCAAGGAAACGATCCAGTGATATTGAGCTCCTTAGAACCCGGTTACTATTACTAAGACAGGTTTGAGCCAACTAAACTTCATGAGGGTACTTACCTATAAAACCCCATGCAAGCCTAAACTAAGAACTTGTTTGCTTTGCTTGTATATGCATACTTGTTCATAACATCATGGAAATCAAGAACATCACATACATCTACTAACCATTTCAAGTATTTTTTGAGATTCATCTTTGTTCTTGTTTTGTAGGATATGGATTCACTTCGCAGGAAAACTATCCAAATCAACCTTGTAAGAATTCCTCCACAACTTAAGGAGCTAGCTTCAAGGATCCCTGAGAACTCTCCATTCACCGAGATACATGGTCGTCTACTCAACTTGGTCACCTCCAACACAGAGGAGGATATGATGAAGGTGCTCTTTCAGTTCTTTGATCCTTTGCACCATTGCTTCACAGTTCCCGACTATCAACTTGTGCCTACTTTGGAAGAATTCTCCCAACTCTTGAGGATTCTCATTCTCAATCAACTACCTTTCAACGGTACGGAAAGAGACCCAAAGCCAGAAGAGATTGCTCAAGCTCTGCACTTGCACTCATCTGATGTCACAACTCATTGGGAAACTATGAGTGGTGTCAAAGGCTTCTTAGCAAAGTTCCTGTTTGAGAAAGCCCAAAGCTGTTGGAATTCCTTACACTTGCAAGCCTTTGAGGAAATTGTGTCTCTTCTTATCTACGGGATGGTCTTATTTCCCAATCCTGATCAACTCATAGATGTGAGCACCGTCAAGATCTTCATGTCACACAACCCGGTGTCTACATTGCTAGGGTATATCCTACACTCTTTTCACACTCGCACAATGAGGAAAAGAGGTGTCCTTATGTGTTGCACTCCTCTCCTGGAAAGATGTTTTATTTCTCATCTTCCCCAATCAGTCTTAAAGAATGAGCAAGGTTCAAGGTGGTCACAAAGGTTAATGACGCTCAAACATTCGGATATTCATTGGTGCTCCCGATCCGAAGAGAATGTTATCATTGTTGACCGTTGTGGGGAATTCCCTAATGTCCCTCTACTTGGCATTAGGGGAGGCATCACCTACAACCTGTGCTTAGCATTAAGACAGTTTGGTTATGCCCGAAGGGATGACCCGCACGAGATATTGATTCAAGGTTTGGTATTCGACTACGACAACGACGGTCAAGGTCTTCGCCAGAGATTCATCCGATCTTGGAGGATGCTAAGAAAGGTGGATAGTAAGACTTTGGGGCACAAGAGTTCCATCCCTCTCGAGCCTTACCTTAAGTGGGTACGAACCCGTGCTCAAAGTCATATGATGCCTTATCCTTCCATCCTTCCGGTGATCATTGAGCCTGTTAAGGAGGGAGAAATTCGATACACTATCCTACATCCTGACATGCCCACATCTCTTGAAGACCTACAAAGGGATTAGATACAGCTCAAAGGAGAGCGAGATACTTTCTAAGCCCAATTCTATGCAAGCGAGAAGAAGGTTTTGGAACTCACTAGGCTACTTCATGAGGAGCAGACTCTAAATGCCTACATTGCACCAAAGAGGATGTGCACTACTTTTTTATCTTAGAGTTTTGTATTATTTTTCCCAAGGGGAATTGATGTACTCAAACTTTATCTTATTAATATAACGTGTGTTTTTTTTTCTAAAACGAACTTGAATCTTTGAAATCCTTGAAAACATTGCATATGCACATATCATTCATCATAACATAAATAGGTCTTTTGTAACGAGTTTCCTCATCTCTCTACTGTTTATTTCAGTAAGATGGATCTCAAACAAACAGTCAAAGATCTCCAAGCTTAGAACACGCAGTTTCAACAGTTGCTCATGACCCTAGCCAAGGGGAAAGAAGAGTTGAAGACTCTGCTGGCTGAGGAAAGAAAAAAGAAAACAAAGAAAGTCATTGGGGTTTTAAACATGGGGAGAAGGTTTCAGGGACAGACTAGAAGAACCTAGAATTTTGCAACAACATCTGGTGAAGGAGAGTGGAAAGGAAAGAAAATAGTGGTTCCGTCAGAATCTGAAGAGGAGGAAGAAGAGGAAGACTACTCTGAGGAACAGTATCCTCCAGCTGATGATAAGTACAGATATCTTGAAGAGCGTTTGAGCGCTATGGAAATACAAAAGGTGTCAGGCCTAGACTTTGAAGAATTGGGGCTAGTGTCAGGAATTGTGATCCCTCCGAAATTCAAAGTGCCCTTGTTTGCAAAATATGATGGAGTGTCATGTCCTAAGATGCACCTCCGATCATATGTGAGAAAGATCCAGCCACACTCCGCTGATAAAGACTTATGGGTGCATTTTTCCAAGATAGTCTATCTGGAACACAACTTGACTGGTTTTCCCAACTGGAAAGGGCCAACATCCACAATTGGGAAGATTTTTCCGCAGATTTCTACAAGTAATATCAATATAATGCTGATTTGGAACCTACCCGTACTTAACTTTAGAGTATGGCTATGGCTTCCAATGAGGGTTTCAAGGATTACGTGCAGAAATGGAGAGATCTAGCTGGAAGATTTCAACCCCCTCTGTCTGAAAGGGAATTCGTGGACATGATCTTAGGCACTCTATCAGGCCCTTTCTTCAACCATTTAATTGGAAGCTCATCTGCAGGATTTACTAAGTTAATACTGACCGGAGAGAGGGTGGAAGCTGGCATAAAAAGTGGAAAGATTCAGAAGGATTCATCTGCCTCTACAGCTGTAAGGAAGCCTTTTATTGGGAAGAAAGAAGTAGTTCATGTATATCCACAAAGGAACCAAGGGAGAGCCGAACGTCGACCATTGGTAGGGGTTGTTATGATCCTAAAGCCTACATCTGATCAACTAAGAAGTAATCAACCGAGGGTGGAAAGGCCAGTCCGTCAATTCACCAGAATCAATATGACTCTATCCCAAGTATTACCACATCTTCTGAAATCTAATTTGGCAACCTTAAAAGAAGCTCCAAAAAACCCCAACACAGCGTCCCCTCATTATCACCCAAATTCCCGTTGCGTATATCATTCCGAAAGTCTGGGCCACGACACCAACAACAGTTGGGCCTTGAAAAACAAAATTCAATACCTTATAGAGGCAAAAGAAATTTAGTTTGATGCACCCGAGAAGCCAAACGCCATTTTTGCTCCTATGCCCAGACATGGTCGCAACACCAATACTATTGAAGAAGATTTTCTTGTTACCACAGTTGATGAACTCGTAACTCCACTCCCAATCATTAAGATAAACTTGTTGAAAGCCGATGTATTCCTGGGTTGTAATGAAGACTGCCACCTCTGCTTATCCTCACCAATTGATTGCCTTTTGTTGAAAACAGGCATTCAACACTTGATAGAAAACAAAGAGATCTTGTTTGAAAGTACTCCTATTTCACCTGTTCCTGTTTAAGACGTTTCAATCATCACCATCTCTGCCAATTCTTCCAGGGTCCCCAAAAGACCCGTTAGAATTACATCGGTTCCAAAAACTACTCCTCTTATAATCACAATGCCTGGGCCAGTCCCATATGAATCAGACAAAATTGTGCCGTGGAATTACGATGGGGACATCTACTACCATGGAATCAAACAAGATGGGATGGCCACCAAAGAGATAAACTCCGAAGAAGAACACTCCTACATTAGCAATATTTCCCGAACTAGTAAGATTACCCAAAGCGGTAGAATCTTTTCTCCAAAAATTACCCCTCCAAAGGCAGTTTTTGGACCTGTGGATGCTCCAAAGGTTACTTCCGTACCAATAATCATCTCTGCAAGTGCTCCTATTGACGAAGACGATACAACCCCTGCTGTCATTCCTACCAACACTCCTGCTGCTGAAACTCGAGGGAAAAGTATTCAAGTGGAGCATGTCTGGACGAAGGCTCAATCACTGACTATCCCCGAAACCTCCAAGAAAGAAATGGAGGAGATCCTGAGAATCATAAATAGGAGCGACTATGACGTAGTTGAACAGTTGGGGAAAACTCCCTCCAAGATCTCCATGTTGGCATTGTTGTTGTGTTCCGAGGCACATGTGAAAGCCCTGGTAAAGTTCCTAAAGACATCCCATGTGCCTCAAGAGACGTCCGCTGATCAATTTCAAGATTGTGTGGCCAGCTTGACAGCGGATAATGGCCTAGGCTTCTCAGATGTTGATCTGACACCAAGGTGAAGAAAGCACAATGAGGCATTACATGTCTCTGTGGAATGTAGAGGCACAACTCTGGCCCCTGTTTTGGTGGACACTGGCTCATCTTTGCATGTTTTACCAAAGAAATCTCTCGACAGACTGGACTGCGAAGGACTAACGTTAAAGCCAAGTAACATGGTCGTAAGGGCATTTGATGTCTCAAAGAGGATGGTACACGGGGAGGTGGATATCCCCATAAAGGTTGGGACTCAAACTTTCAATTCAACCTTTTATGTAATGGACATCCGCCCCTCTTACTCCTGTCTGCTAGGACGGCCATGGATCCATAATGCTGGCGCTGTCACCTCTACATTGCACTAGATGCTGAAATATCTGGTCCAAGGAAAGATTATCATTGTCCATGGAGAGGAATAATATATGATTAGCCACCTCAATTCCTTCAGGTATGTGGAATTGGATGGCGAGTTCAGTGAAACTCCTTTTCAACATTTCAAAGAGGTCCCCCAAGAGGTAGCAACGACCAAAGTTGTGTCCCAGATTCCCAAGATTACAAGACCTCTACTCCGGATGTCATCTCTGAAGGACGCCAAAGCAGTAGTAAAGGAGGGTGGATGCACCATCTAGGGGCAACTTCCGTATAAATCTGAAATATTTGGCTTAGGTTTCACTTCAATTGCTTAGAAAGTTGTACGTCGTGCCCGTGCTGGAGGGCCACCCTTGAAGATTAGCAACCGAGAGGTCAATGTGGTAGAAGATGGTGAAGAGGATTGCAGCTTGGAGGATTGGATCTTTCTGACTATCGATGGAGGTCTCCGCAATTGGGAGGCCAGAGACTTCATCCCAATAACTTTCATCCCTCAGTAATTTATCTTTTACATTTTGTTAGATATGTAATATTGAAAAACAATTCGCACTCTAAAAATCTTGTGTCTTACCCGAGGCACAATGGTCCATTTGTAAGGGATATTATTTCATCTTCATATGACATTCAATGAATCATGGACGTTTTTTCGCATACAAACTTTTGTGCTCATTGTTTTTCTTTAACGTTTATTTTTTAAGGATGGTTATACCCTTACACACACCCTTGAACTAAAATAACTTAGTGAAATTTTTCCCTAGTTTAGGCAGGTTTTTGACCTAACTTCATGGCAATTTTTCACCTAGTTCCAAGAGGAATATCGAAATGCATTTCAAATATGAGTTATATAGCACATTGCAAGATTTTCAAAATGTCTAAGAACTCCTTGAGATCATTTTTGGTTAAGGAGAATCGAAGAGATGAAGTTGGCAATTTCTCACTTTGATTTCAAGCCATTTCATGAAGAACAAAATTCAAATCTGAACCTATGCTGCCTAATCCTTGATTTACAGGTCTCAAACTTGTTTCTCACTTCATAATTTAATGCTTACACAGATGATAAAGCCTTAATCCAAGCACAAGAGTCTTTGTCCAAGCTTTAATTCCATAAATGGCACAAAGTTGCCATTGCCATTTTAGAAAAGCATGACTTTTGCAACTTTTCACTTCTTGAGCATTGGACATGTTTTATCTGCACACACAAGTCCTATAAACCAAAAGCAAGTTGTCTAGGACTTGTACCAACTCCAAGCAGGCCTGTACAAGCATGTGGAGAGTTGTCTCCTCACTTTTCTTAAAGGACAAGTAAGAGTGCAAAAAACCTATAACGGAGAAATCTGTTGTGGAGTGGATTAGAAACCTTCTCTATACTTATACACAAACACATTACAACTTAGAACACGATTGCAAAAGGCCAAAAACTCTCAAAAACTCCCTATCACCAAAAACCAGTCAAAACTTACAGTTTGAGACCAAGCATAGAAATCAAGAAATCTACTCGTGCGTTTCAAGTTTTAATCACTCAAACACTTAACCTACCTCATATCTAAGTGTTCTAGAGCATCATCCCTTCACTGCAACTCCTCCTTCTCCATCTGCCATTTTTGTTTTTCAAGCTTGCAGGTTGACTTGGATAGAGAGATTCAGTCACTTTCAAAGCAAGATAAGGATTGGAACACACTCAGGGAGGTTCAGGCAAGCTAAAGGAACCTTCTGGCCTTTATAAATATCACATAAAATCCATTCACGATCTCAGCTGAAAGAGGTAAGAACTCCAACTTCTATCTCTTCATGCAGGCATCTATTGGCCACGATTTATGAAGATAAAATGTAGATATCCTTGTGCTAAAACCAACCATGCTCATAAATTTCATTTATATTCATTGTGTATAGAGAATTTTAGAGTTCAAATTTCTGTAAAAATTAGGGTTGAAATTAGGGCCTTTGAAATTAGTTGTGATCATTGACTATTAGTTTACATGAGTTACATGTTTGAAATCGTGGGAAAGAGTACTATCATTTTCATGTTGGAAGTTTCCATTTTCATGGAGAAATGAGAAAGAAATAGGGGTTCTAGCCAGCTTGAGGAAGAAGATGAAGTACAGGGCAAGGAGGCTTTATGTGTTATGTTTTTCTTGTTTCATTTAAACTAACGGATGTACAGCCACCCCAGTGGCAAGGTAGCGCGCTGGAAATGCATAGGTCATGAGTTCGAACCTTGGCGCTACCTTTTGCGCTTTTCTTATTTTTTTCATCTTCATTTTTGACATTTTTGGCAGAGTGGGCTTGGTCCCTTTGGACCTCTCTTTTTTTTTTGCTAACCTCCTGCCTCCTTTTTCTTGCAACAGCCCTGGCCCAACTATTTTCATTTATTTATTTTATGTTATTTTATTTCATTAAATATATTTTTCTTAAATATTAAAAATCATAAAAAAATATAAAAATGATAAATATTTTATTTTGTTTATTTTATTTTATTTTCTCATAAAAAATATTTTTTTTAGTTATGTATTAACTATTTTTCCCTAATAAACTTGTAAATAAAAAATAGAATTAGGTTAATTATTAATTCTTTTTCTCACACTTATAAATATTTATTTTAACATATAAAAGGAACAAAATATTTCATAAATACTATTTATTTATTTTCAAGACAAAAATATAAAAAATACTTAGAGAAATTTATTTTCTTTTAACAAATTAAAATTAGGGTTAGTCAAAAATCCTTTCTAAAAATAATTTTTCTTTCTTACCTAATTTAAGTTCAATTTTGGTTTATTTATTGGGCTTAGATTAAAACTTTTTCATATAAAAAACAAAACAAAATCCTTTCTTACATATACATATCTTTGCATATTTAACTTATATTGTACATTTTTTATTCAAATATTCGTGCAAATTTGATTTGGTTGTAATAGCTTAATTAGATTTACATTATTGCAAATCCCCATTCATAATTTGTATAACCCCCCTCCAATAAAATGTTGTAATAGCATAGTAATCTTTAAATTACGCAATTTACCGCTCTTATATACCATGCTAATAATTAGGGTTTGTATGAAAAGATAAAAACAAATCAAATAGAAAACCCTAATCCAAGACAAAACCAAGCATGAATATCACACACTTGCACACAAGCACCCTTAGGGTTACTCCACTTGGTTGCCTTATATAAAAATGGTCATATTACGCATGCGAAGTATCTTGGCAAAAACAAACAAATATAAGATCATAGTCCCTCGATGACGCTATTCAAAGTTGCCTTTTAAAATGATCTTGGTCCCTCAAAAAATGCTAAGATACTTTGCAACATTGCTAATCATGGTTATATGATAACCCACGCCCGTCCCGTTTACATCCAAAGATAGGGTTGCTTACCAAATCAATGGTAAGACAACAATATCAAAGGAAAAGAAATTGAACAAGAAAGACATTTGAGTAGGTAGATTACTTCTAGTTACTTGCTCCATTTCAAACAACTATCCTTGCTATTTTCAAAACAAACACACACATTTCCAAACATCTTACAAACATTGAAAACATTTTCAAAAAGACAAACATCTTTATATACATTCTTACGAACAAGAATTATTACAAAGATTGCCTAAACAATGGCCTCTTTTACAAAAATACTTTCAAAACCATACAAAGCATAATTTCAAAACAAAAGCAAGTGATCTAGCAAGTAACTAAGAGCCCATGGAAAACCATGGATGGAAAGGGTGCTAATACCTTCCCTTTTCATAATCTACCCCCCGAACTCAAGAAATAATCTCAAAGGTCTTTCCTATGCTTTTTCACCTTTCCTTTTGGATAAAAGAAAAGTCAGTGGCGACTCTTGCTAACCGCAACATTTACAATAAAATGCAAAACCCTTAAGTCAGTTCTCCCACCATATCATAACTACCTTTGTCACGCAGTAGGGCATTCTCTGTTACAAAGTTATGCCTTTTGGTTTGAAGAATGCTGGCGCAACATATCAGCATGCTATGGTAGCTTTGTTCCATGACATGATCCATCATGAGATAGAGGTTTACGTTGATGATATGATAGCCAGGTCTCATACTGAAGAAGAACATTTTGATCACCTACACAACCTGTTTGAGAGATTAAAGAAGTACAAGTTGAGATTGAATCTAAACAAGTGCACCTTTGGGGTAGGATCGTGTGAACTCCTAGGTTTCATCGTCGACATTAAAGGTATTAAAGTTGACCCTGCTAAGGTTAAATCCATTCAAGAAATGTCGCCTCCCCATACTGAGAAGGAAGTCAGAGGTTTCCTGGGAAGATTGAACTACATTGCCATATTTAATTCCCATTTGACCGCTACTTGTGAGCTAATCTTCAAGTTACTGAAGAAAGATCAAGTAGTGAGGTGGCACGACAATTGTCAGACAACTTTTGACAAAATTAAGGAGTAACTCGAAGAACCTTCAATTCTAATACCGTCAGTTGAAGGAAGACCCCTGATCATGTACTTAACAGTGTTAGTGAACTCAATAGGGTGTGTATTGGGGCAGCATAACGAGTCTGGTAGAAAAGAGCATGCAATATACTACCTTAGCAAAAAGTTTACCGACTATGAAGCAAGATACTCACTGCTCGAGAAAACTTGCTGCGCTTTGGCATGGGCTGCTCGCCGACTAAGACAATATATGTTGAATCATACCACTTTGTTGATCTCTAAGATGGATCCGATAAAATACATATTCAAGAAACCCGCTCTATCCAGAAGAATAGCAAGATGGAAAATGGTCTTGACAGAATACAACAATAAGTATACTACTCAGAAGGAAATCAAAGAAAGTGTAATGGCATATCATTTAACTCATCAAGTTGTAGACGACTATCAAATTATGAATTTTGAGTTCCCGGATGAGAATATTATGCTAATTACTGACTATGAAAAACCTTGACCGAATGAAGGACCTGAACCGGGATCTTGATGGACTCTGGTTTTTGATGGAGGTTCCAACGCGCTTGGTAATGGAATTGGTGTTGTGATTTTCTCTCCTAAGGATTTCCATACGCCCTTCACTACCCTTCCTACGAAGGTTCTCGACCAAATTCTTTCTGAGAAATGGTATTTTGTACAAGCGCAATCACGATTCGACTCTTCTTAATTGTGTAAACGAAAGGGAAGCTGAGAAGATTATGGAAGATATGCATGAAGGAGTCTTTGGTACTCATTCCAGCGGGCATACGATAAGTAAGAAAATTCTGAGAGCGGGTTATTATTGGTCGACCATGGAAGCTGGTTGCCATTGCCATTCCATAACTTGCCACAAATGCCAGATTTATGGTGACAAAGTACATGTGCCTCTAGTTCTTTTGAATGTTTTGATTGCTCCTTGGCCATTTGTGTGATCGGTGGGAATGAGAACTGACTGTTTTGGAGTGCTGGTTCGTGTTTGCGTTTGTTTTTGCAAAATGTTGCGGTAAGCAACAGTCGCCACCGTCTTTTATTTTATCCAACAAGGAAAGGACAAAAGCACAGAAAAATTCCTTTTTGAGATGTTTCTCGGGTTCGGGAGGTAGATTATAGAAAGGGAAGGTATTAGCACCTTTTCTATCTGTGGTTATCCACGGGCTCTTAGGTACTTGCTCACTATATTTTCAAAAGTTTGCTTTTCTTTGTGTTTGTGGGTTTTTGAAAAGAGTTTTGATTTTTTGAAGAGAGTGTAAGTGCGAAAAGTTTTGTTTTGTTTTGTAAAAGGAGCAAGTACTCAAGAACCTCTACCTACTCAAAAAGGAATTAAACTGTGCAAATGTCCTTTAGACAGTGCTATCCCACTATTGAGGAGTAGGTAGCACCGTCGTTGGAGTTTTCGGGTCAATTCAGTTTAAGGGACGTCTGGTCACTAAAGCAACGTTAGGACGCTTTAGTGGTAACCCTAATGTCTTAGATCATTTTTTATCGAGGCAACCATTTCGAGGCAACTTATGATCTTGGGACAAAAGGACGACCTCTAAAACATCCTATACTTAATGACCATGTTCGAGGCAACCAAGTGAGGTGTACCCTAAGAGTGACATGTGCGAGTGTGTTAATTTTCAGTTTATATTATCTTTGTACATGTTATGGTGAGCTACTGTTGATTTTAAGTTAAGAGTTAATCTTGCCATGCAATCCTAGTTAGCATACATCTAAACAGTTAATATATGTACAGGAATTTAAAGTGCGGGAATTGTAAATCCTACGCTATTACAAGGATTCGGGGAGGGGGATTATTTACATGTCCAAAATTGGGGGAATAAAGCAGTAAAGCGTAAAAGTCTTAGTTAAGCTATTACAAACCAGTAGGCAGTTACAATAATATAAACGCGCACGAATCTGAACATAACCTCTAAAAAACCTAAGAATAAAATCTTTTTGTTGTTTTATTTTATTTTGGGAAAATGATCTAAATCTACTTAATTTTAGTTTTGGAAAAAATGTTAAGATAATTAAATGATTAATTGACAAAGTTAATTTAATAGAAAAAACTAGCCTAATGTTTTTTTGTGTTTTTGATTTTATGTTTTAATGTTAATTAAAAAGATAAAAAGATGTCAATGAAAACAAAAATAAAATACAAAAGGGATCCTTCGATCCAGGGAAAAAAAAAGGAGTTTCGACCCAGGGAGGGAATGGAAGCTTCGATCCAGAGAGGGTCATGGTCCTTTCGATTGGGCCAGACAGTAAGGCGTGAGTAGCCTTCGATCCAGGGAAGAGAATTGTCTTTTGATCATGGAGGCCATGGCTTTCGATCTAGGAATGAGATGTCTCCTTCGATCCAGCATGCTAATGGGTTTGATCCAGAGAGGGTGTCTCCTTTGATCTGGGATGTTATACCTGCAAAAGTATGTTAGCGAAATAAAACACAGGGCCTGGGTATTAAACCCCAGGCCCTTCGATCCTGTGCTTGCTGGGTCTCTTCAGGCTATGTCTGCAGCAAATATTAGCAAACGATGAACATGGCCTGGGTGCCAAACCCAGGCCTCTTGATCCTGTCTAGGATAGAAAATCGAAGGTAACAACCAGTATGAATGTATTATGCAAATATGAGGTTGGATAGTTTACCCTTTCTTACCAGCAGATTGGAATTTTAATTTGGGCGCTTCCTGGATGTAGGCACCTTCGATCTGGGCACTTCCTAGATGTAGGCACCTTTGATTTGGGACTTATGGGCGTTGTGATCTTTTGTTGAAGGGTTGCTTTGGCCTAGATCACCTCTGAAAATGTTGACAACTTTTGGCAGCGTAACTCCAATATTTTTGTTCTCCTGTTGTATGTTTTTTCGTGTATATTTTCGTTGTTGTTGTCCACCCCTTGAAATGTGACACTGGCCTTTGTATTTATAGGAGAGTGGGGATCTAGTAACGGCAAGAGACAGCCAATTAAATAGGCCATTAAAGCCAGGAGACAAGAATCAGACACATTAAATTATTTCCTTTTTTGAAATATTCATGTCTCTTTGGAAACTGGAATGAACCTGGACATGTTTTGATTTTCGAATGCCTTCAGGACATGCTCTTCGATTGGCCTTGAGTTTCCTCCTTCGAATGGACTTCCCATGTATCTTTCGAATGGGCCTTCTGAATGCTTCTTCGAATGGTTTTGAGTTGAACAGAAACACTCTGGTCGAATCAGCTCTTTAGGAACAGAAAAGGCAAGAATCCGGCCTTTAACTCAGGAATTAAATCCACAATCAGCATTTAATTATTTCTATATTTGCAAGGGAAACATGCCATCTTCTCATGTTCAGTGTACCTGGACATGTTTCGAGTGCCCTCTTGATGGCTTTGTTAACAGGTTAATCGAAAGGCTTTGTTAACAGGCCAATCGAAAGGTTCTGTTCATGCTAATCGAAGGACATGGTTAACATGCCTGTCGAAGCTGCCTTGACACAATGCTAATCGAAGGCCTTGACATAATGCCAATCGAAGGGCTTGTCCATGCAAATCGAAAGGCTCTTTCATAATACCAATCGAAGGGTCTTTCAGAATATCAATCGAAATGCTCCTTCAGAATGTCAATCGAAAGGTCTTTCAGAATGCCAATCGAAGTGCTTGTCCATAGTGCCAATCGAAATGCTTGTCCATAGTGCCAATCTAAATGCTCCTTCAGAATGCCAATCAAAAGGTACTTAAAGCACCACTCAAAAATTTTCTTTTTCCTTAGGCAAGAGTTTATGATCAACCATGCAGGGGGAAGACTTTGGGAAACATGAGAGGGCAAATTTTGGGGTGCAACAATTTGCAATGTGGGACATTAACATGATTGGAGAAATTAAGCCTAATGCTTCCATTGGGAATCGTTTCATCTTGGTCGTTATTGATTATTTAACAAAGTGGGTTGAAGCAGCCTCGTTTGCCTCTGTTACCAAGAATGTCGTGGCCCAGTTCATTAAGCATAACTTCATCTGTCGATATGGCATACCCAAGAGGATCATCACTGATAATGGTACCAATATCAATAACACTATGATCACGGAACTCTATACATAGTTTAAAATTAAACATCATAATTCCTCTTTGTATGCCCGAAGATGAATGGCATAGTGGAAGCCGCCAACAAGAACTGTAAGTGTTTGTTGGCAGCAATTTTGGTAAAACACTGCTTTGGTAATGTTTTGCTTAATGTCATGACATTTGAAGTAAATCATCTCAACTGATTTTGAATGATGTCAAAGCATATGTCTTAACATCTTCCTTCTGACCTGAACGTGTTTTCAGATTTTTTTGTTTCCTATTTTTAAGCGCGCCTTATTCAGGTTTTGTGGTTTATAACTTGCGAAAAATATGGAGGAATATTTTTTGATCTGTCTCATCTTTATGGATTATATATTGGCCTACTTTCATGGAGATATTCAAGGTATTCAATATAATGCAATATTTGTTTTCAGCCCAAGCCCATAAAGAAGTTGTTGCGCCTTTATAAGGACTTGATTCCTTATTTGTTCAACTGGAACAATTGAAGAAAAATATACTATGTGTGTTTTAAAAGAACGAATCTTTTAATTGTAATACACTCTAGTATTGTTTAAATTTTTTAGTTGTAATTTGAGTTGTAAATTATGGATCATTCATAAGCTTTTAAGTATTTAATGATTGAGGTTTTTCATACTTGATAATTTCGTTGTTTTTCACTATTAGTGATTGAAGGGATTTGAGGAGGGCCTCATACCTAGGTGTGTCTTAGGTAGAAGTATAGCACGGGTAGTGATTAAGTGATTAGATCATAAACTGGTTATTTATTGAGGGTCTATGAATTGATACTATTTAGTGGACTTGTCCCTGGCTTGGTATCCCCCAGAGTAGGTGTTATTGTACACCAAACTGGGTTAACAATCCCTTGTGTTTTTTAGTACTTTTAATATTGTTGCATTTTATATTGTCCTCAGATATTTGTGTCATGGCATCTCCTTCGACATCACATATCTGATATCAGAATTTCAATTGGTATCAGAGCAGGCATCCTGCTCTTTATCTGGGTGAGATCTAGGGAAGATACTTTCTGATACTATGGACAAGGAAGGAGGATTTGTGAACAGACCTCCCATTCTGGATGGAAGCAATTATGACTATTGGAAACCACATATGGTGGCCTTTCTAAAATCTCTGGAAAACTGTGTTAAAAGGATGGAAACACCCTGTCAAATTGGGAGAAGATGGAGAACCTACTTCTGTGTTAAAGCCGGAAGAAGATTGGTCTAAAGAAGAGGGTGAATTTGAACTTGGAAATTCTAAAGCCTTGAATGCTATATTCAATGGAATTGATAAGAACATTTTCAGATTAGAAAACACATGTGAAGTAGCTAAGGATGCCTAGGGGATTCTTCAATCTACCCCTGAAGGCACATCCAAATTTAAGATGTCAAGACTTTAGTTGCTCACCACCATATTTGAAAATCTGAGAATGAAGGATGATGAAAGTATTAATGACTTCCATATGAATATTCTTGAGATTGCTATTACATTCAGTGCTTTAGGAGAAAAAATACTCGAAGGCAAACTGGTGAGAAAGATTCTAGGGTCTCTCCCCAAGAGATTTAATATGAAAGTGACTTCCATAAAAGAAGCATAAGACATTTACATGATGAGAGTGGATGAACTTGTTGGATCCCTTTAGACATTTGAATTAAGCATCAATGAAATATCTGAAAAGAAGAACAAAATCATAGCTTCTATAACCAATACTAAAGATGAAGAGGAGGATTGTGATCTAGATACAGATGAAGGGATATCTAATGCTTTAGTTCTGCTTGGAAGACAGTTTAACAAAGTGATAAAGAAGATGGACAGCAACCCAAGATCAAATGTCAAGAACATCTCATCTGACATCCATAATTCAAATGAGTTTGGAAGAATGGGGGATGAAGAAAAATCCACTCAAGGGAAGGGAATACAGTGTCGTGGATGTGAAGGGTTTTTGTCACATTAGAGATGAATGTCCTACATATCTTAAGAAACAGAAGAATAATCTATCTGTTACTTGGTCTGAATAGGACTTTGAGAGTGATCTTAAAGAGGAATCTATCAAGTATGTTAAAGAATTGACAAACAAATATGTTTCTGATGAAGAGTCTAGTGATGGTGAACTAACCTTTGATGAGTTAGTTGCCTCGTACAAAGAACTGTCTATTAGAAGTGCATAAGTTTTCCAAGAAGGGGAGAAACAGAAAGCTCTCATAACTCAGCTGAAGGCAGAAAGGAAATAGCATCTGAAAACTATCTCTAGTCTGGAAAGTGAAGTGACTTCTCTGAATTCAAATCTTGACAGAATGGTTAAATCACTCAAGATACTGAATAATGGGTCTGACACATTAGATGAAATTCTTCAAGTGGGAAGAGTTACAAGAGACAAGAGTGGTCTAGGGTTTAATTAGAAAAAGGAACCTTATTCAGAAGAACCTTCATCAGATTCCAACCATACCAAGTCTAAACCAAAGATGTCGAATCAAATGTCTCAACATTATGACAAACATCTTGACAAGTAAAGACATTAAGGCAAAAATCAAGGAAAGAAAAAATGTAATCACACCAGAGAGAAATTCCAGCCCTAGAGGTGTCACCACTGTGGAAGGCTTGGTCACGTAAGACCTTTTTGTTTCAATTTGTATGGGTACCCTAAAACTGCTCCTCTTCCCAAGACTGATCAGATCTCTCAAGATAGGAAAAAGAAGAAACTGTGGGTTCCCAAGACTATTGTTGTTAGTATCATAGCTCATACCTCTCTCAGAGGCTCAACCAAAGATGACTGGTACTTTAACAGTGGTTGTTCTACACACATGATAGGTGTTAAGAATCTGTTGGTAGATATCAAATCTCACTCCACTAGTTATGTGACTTTTGGTGATGGAGCCAAAGGGGAAATCAAAGGAGTTAGAAAGCTGGAATGTTCAGGAGTCCCAAAACTTGATAATGTGTTACTTATTAAAGGGTTAATAGTTAACCTAATAAGTATAAGTCAATTGTGTGATCAAGGGTTCAAAGTAAACTCACCAAGATAGAATGTCTCGTTTGTAATGAGAAGAATGAAGTTATTATGAAAGGAATCAGATATAAAGACAATTGTTATTTATGGGTTCCCCAAGAGTTGAACTTCTCCTCAACATGTGCTTTAGCCAAAGAAAATGAAGTTAAACAGTGGCATCAAAAAATGGGAAACTTGCATCTGAAAGTAATGAAAAGAATCATATATATAGAAGCCATGATAGGGATTCCTAAGCTCAGGATAGAAGAAGGGAGAGTATGTGGTGAATGCCAGATTGGAAATCAAACTAAGATGTCACATCAGAAGATCTAACATCTCACCATATCAAAAGTTTTGGAACTTCTTCACATGGACTTGATGGGATCTATGAAGGTTGAAAGTCATGGTGGAAACAAGTATGCCTATGTTGTTGTAGATGACTTCTCTAGGTACACATGGATAAATTTTATCAGAGAAAAATCATAAACTTTTGAAGTCTTTAAAGATCTCTGTCAAAAACTTCAAAGAGAAAAGGATAGTCATGTCATCAGAATCAGAAGTGATCATGGAAAGGAATTTGAGAACAATAAATTTGCTAATTTTTATTCTTCTGAAGGAATCATTCATGAATTTTCCTCTCCCATTACTCCTCAGTAAAATGGGATTGTGGAACGCAAAAATAGAACTCTTTAGGAATCTACCAGAGTTATGATTCATGTTAAGAAGTTACCCTACCACTTTTGGGCTAAAGCTATGAATACTGCGTGTTATATCTATAATAGAGTCACTCTAAGAAAAGGCACCTCAGCTACCTTCTATGAAATATGGAAGGGAAGAAAACCTATTGTCAAATACTTTCATGATTTTTGAAGTAAATGTTACATCTTAGCTAATCATGAGCAAAGAAGGAAGATGGATCCCAAGAGTGATGAGGGAATATTCCTGGGTTACTCTACAAATAGTGGAGCTTACAGAGTATTTAACTCCAGAACTAAGGTTATGATGGAATCCATAAATGTTATTATTGATGATAGAGGATGGACTAATGAAGAAGATGTCTTAGAAGATGTTGGAACATCTTTTTCATACATTCCAACAGAATCTAATGACAGAAGTACCGATCCTAATCCAAATCAAGAAGATCTTGAGCCTAGTCAACTCAATAAAGGGCTTTCAATCAGAATTCAGAGAGATCATCCTAAGGATCTTATTATAGGAGATCTAAATAAAGTAGTTACTACTATATCAAGAGAAGGGATGTCAAACTCTTGCTTTGTTTAAGAATGTCAAAGAAGCCTTAACTGATGAGTTCTGGATTAATGCTATGCAAGATGAGCTAGAACAATTTAGAAGAAATGAAGTTTGGGATATGGTTCCAAGACCTGAAGGGACAAATGTGATTGGCACTAAATGGGTGTACAAGAATAAATCCGATGAAAAAAGGGTGGTTACTAGAAATAAGGCAAGATTAGTTCCATAAGGATACACTCAAATTGAAGTAGTGGATTTTGATGAAACCTTTTCCATTGTGGCCAAACTTGAATCAATCAGACTACTCTTAGGAGTTGCTTGCATTCTGAGATTTCAGTTGTTTCAAATGGATGTAAAGAGTGCCTTCTTAAATTTCTATCTAAATGAGGAAGTTTATATGGAACAACCTAAGGGATTTTTTGATCCAAGCTTTCCTAACCATGTGTACAAACTGAACAAAGCTCTGTATGGGTTAAAGCAGACTCCAAGAGCTTGGTATGAGAGATTAACAGAATTTATTGGTGAGAATGGATATAGGAAAGGAAGCATAGACAAAACTCTTTTTGTCAAGGAGAAGAAGGAAAGATCATGATTGCACAGATTTATGTTGATGATATTGTGTTTGGTGGGATGTCAAAATGAGATGGTTCAACATTTTGTCAAGCAAATGCAGTTAGAATTTGAGATGAGCCTTGTTGGTGAGTTAACCTACTTTCTTGGTCTGCAAGTTAAACAAAGGGAAGATTCCATATTCTTATCTCAGAGCAAATATGCGAAGAATATAGTAAAGAAATTTAGGATGGAAAATTCCAGTCACAAAAGAACACCTGCTCCCACACATCTGTCTAAAGATGAAAATGCGTAAGTGTGGATCAAAGTCTTTACAAAAGTATGATATGCAGTCTTCTATATCTCACAGCTAGCAAACCTGACATTGCATTTGCTGTAGGGGTGTGTGCTAGATATCAAGATGATCCTAAAGTTATCCATGCCAACCATGTGAAGAGAATTCTTAAATATGTGAATGGAACAAGTGACTATGGTATGCTATATTTTCATGGATCTAGCTTTGCTTTAATTGGTTATTGTGATGCTTATTGGGCAGGAAGTGCTGATGATAGAAAAAGTACATCAGAAGGATGTTTCTTCATGGGAAATAATCTCATATCTTGATCCAGTAAGAAGCAAAATTGTATGTCTATGTCCACTGTTGAGGCTGAGTATATTGTTGCAGGAAGTAGTTGTTCTCAGTTGGTTTGGATGAAACAAATGTTGACAGAATATAATGTCAAACAGGATGTCATGACATTATTTTGTAATAATCTAAGTGCCATAAATATATTAAAAAATCATATTCAACACAACAGGACCAAACACATTGATATTCGTCATGACTTCATAAGAGAGCCTGTTGAGGAAAAGATTGTTGCCTTAGAACATGTAGCTACTGAATTACAACTGGATGACATTTTCACTAAGGCTTTGGATGCAAACTAGTTTGAGAACTTAAGAGGAAAACTAGGGATCTGCATATATGAGGGTTTGTAGCAATTAAGGGTGTGTGGGGATATCATTAAAGTGATATTATATTATTTATTATGTTTCCAACAAATTAAATGTCTTAAGCAATCATTTCAAGATTATCTCAAATACTCTCCCACACGCTATGACATTAACTCTTTCTATTTTCATAACCTCTTCGCTCTCCTTTACAGAAAAAGAACCCTTGTTATTTTCCATCTCACTATTCAAAAATATTCAAAGATGTCGCAACATCATGCTTCGTCTCCCTCAAAGTGTTCTTCTGATGAAGCCAAGGCTTCTAGGTCAAAGTCTGTCAACCATCCTGAGGATCTCTCCATTGATAAATTCCTTGTCGTAGCTCTTTTGACAACTATTCCACCTCTTGAGAAGAAGGTCAAGAAACCCAGGTCGTCCCATGCAAAGAAATCCAAAGACGAGTTTGACACTTCTAAAGATAATGCTCCAAATACAACTGATGATAGGTCAGAAGAAGACAATGTTAATGTTGATATGAGTATTAGAAGGATGGTAGAAAGGGTGTTAAATGAGGGTTTGTTGTGCCTGGTATTTCTACACCTCTTGCTTGAATGCCTGCTCAAGCTGACAAAGGTGTTGATCCTCAAAATGCTGCTGAATCATCTAGCTTAAAGAAAGATGTTGCTGAAAGTGATCTTGGCAAGTTTGCTACTTCTGTTCTAGAAGAAGTGGGAGCTGATGTTGAACAAGATGTTAAGACATCATCTGCTTAGAAGGACTCTTCTGCTAAGGAAGATGTTGTTGGCTTCAAAACCACAAAGAATCCAAATGCTGAGAATGTAATGAATGTTGATAAGCTATCTGACAATGACCTTATTTCCAATGCGGTGCCTGGAATTTCTAAAAGGCTCAAATCTAGAAAAGTGAAGGTTGTGGATGTCACACCCCCTGCCAAGAGTATCAAGAAGAAGACTATGTATGGTCCCCTAAAGCCCTAGATTAAGTGGTTCCTCCCTCCAACAAAATAAAAGTTAGACCTGATAGCTCCTCGGATGATGATGAAGATGATGTCCAGAACATCTCTCCTGTGAAGAAGTCTGCAAGCAAGAAGCTTTCTGTCAGGGTGCCTGATGCTCCTCTTGACAACATTTTCTTCCATTCTGTTGGCAATGCTGAAAATGGAAATATGTCTTCCAAAGAAGGATTGCTCTTGAAAGATAGTTGGGAGCAGGTGCACTGGAGTGCAAAGAGATTATGGATCTGATTTATTTTGATGGCTTGATGAAGATTGTCACCAGGTTTGCAAAATTTTATGAGATTCTTGTTAAGGAATTTATTGTTAATATTATTATAGATTGTGTTGATCACAAAAGTAAGGAATACGGGAAGGTGTTTGTTAGAGTTATATGTGTTGAATTTTCCCCTGCTATCATCAATAGATATCTGGACAAGTCTGAAGATAATTACTATGAGTTAGAAGTGACTGATCATCAGGTGTGCAAAGCCATCACTACAAACCAAGTGAGTGATTGGCCCATGAATAATAAGCTTCATGTTAGTAAGTTAAGTTGGAAATATGCTATCATGCATAGAATTGGAGCTGATAACTGGGTCCCTACCAATCATACCTCAACCATTACAAATGGTTTAGGATAATTTATCTATGTTGTTGGAAATAATAAATTGTTTGATTATGGTGCTTACATTTTTTAGTAGACTATAAAGCATGTAGGAACATGTGCTATCAAGATGCCTATTGCCTTTCCATCTCTTATTTGTAGAATTATTCTAAATCAATATCCTATAACTTTCTGTGGCACTGATGTAGTTTGCAAAAGGGAGTCTGTCATGTCCCTTCACTTCAAGTTGTTTTTAGGTAAACATGTCTCAGGCATTGGTTTGACATCTGCATCCTCTGAAAATAAGACCTCAAACAAGGATGATATGATTACTGAGTCAATGGAAGCTTGTAAAGAACTTGATGAGGTAATTAGAGTTAGCTCAGCAAGAAAGCTAAAATTTGAAAAGATGATCAAGGATTTACAGAAGGATAACAGTATTGATGATAGTGTAGGTATTGAAGAAGGAGATTTTGATAATGAAGAAAGTTATGAAGCTGCCAAGTCTAGTGGTCCTGAAGACAGTTAGTAACTGTGCTGGTGTATTTCTTTTTTTTTCACTTTTGTGTTTTGATCCCTATGTTATTTTTGGCACTTGTATGTGCTTGACACTTGGATATTCTGGTATGTACTTATTTTTCTACTACTCTCTTGAATGCATGTTTATTTGGAATATTATGTCTAAAAAGGGGGAGAGAAACTGACTGACTGGTAAGTTTGAGGGGGGGCATCATTGTTTGAGGGGGAGCTTCATGTCTCAGAAGATGACCTGACATCTTCCACTGCTAACTGAGTTTCTACTAACTACTAACTGAGTTTTTTTGTTGTTGCTCTGATAATATGCTCAAATAATGTTTTAGCCAAAATTTGATAAAGGGGGAGTTTGTAAGTGTTTGTTGGCATCAATTTTGGTAAAACACTGCTTTGGTAATGTTTTGCTTAATGTCATGACATTTGAAGTAAATCATCTCAACTGATTTTGAATGATGTCAAAGCATATGTCTTAACATCTTCCTTCTGACCTGAACGTGTTTTCAGATTTTTTTGTTTCCTATTTTTAAGCGCGCCTTATTCAGGTTTTGTGGTTTATAACTTGCGAAAAATATAAAGGAATATTTTTCGATCTGTCTCATTTTTATGGATTATATCTTTGTCTACTTTCATGGAGATACTCAAGGGATTCAATATATTACAATATTTGTTTTTCATCCCAAGCCCATAAAGAAGCTTATGCGCCTTTATAAGGACTTGCATCCTTATTCATTCAACTGCAACAATTGAAGAAAAATATACTTTATGTGTTTTAGAAGTCTGAATCTTTTAATTGTAATACACTCTAGTATTGTTTTAATACTTGAGTTATAATTTGAGTTGTAAATTGTGGATCGCTCATAAGCTTTTAAGTATTAAATGATTGAGGTTTTTCAAACTTGATAATTCTATTGTTTTTCACTGTTAGTGATTGAAGGGACTTGAGGAGGGCCTCATACCTAGTTGCGTCTTAGGTAGAAGTATAACACGGGTAGTGATTAAGTTATTTGATCCTAAACTTGTTGTTTACTGAGGGTCTATGAATTGATACTATTTAGTGGACATGTCTCTGGCTTGGTAGCTCCCAGAGTAGGTGTTATTGTACACCGAACTGGGTTAACAATCCCTTGTGATTTTTACTACTTTTAATATTGTTGCATTTTATATTGTCCTCAGATATTTGTATCGTGACATCTCCTTAGACATCACCTATCTGATACCAGAATTTTAAGAATATTAAGAAGATTTTGCAGAAAATGACAGTGACATATAAAGATTGGCATGAGATGTTATCATTCTCTTTTCATGGTTATCGCACTTCATCACGTACATCAACTGGGGAAACCCCATTCTCTCTCATCTACAGTATGGAGGTTGTCTTACTTGTCGAAGTCCAGATTCCCTCTCTGAGGATTATGAAATATGCAGGTTTAGACGAAGATGAGTGGATCCAAACAAGGCTAGACCAGAAAAATTTGATTGATGAGAAAAGGCTTGTGGCTGTTTATCATGGTCAGATGTATCAGAAGCGCATGATTAAGGCTTTTAATAAGAAAGTTAGACCTCAAGTGTACCAGGTTGGTAATTTGGTTATAAAGCACATCATATTACCACGAGGTGATCCTAGGGGAAAATGGACTCCCACATATGAAGGGTCGTTTGTGATCAAGAAAATATTTTCTGGCGAGGCTATGATACTTACCACCATGGACAGTAAGGATCTTCCACACCCTGTGAATGCGGACATAGTTAAAAAATACTATGCATGAAAGAGACCCGCTAGGTTGACTGGCCTAGGAAAAAATAAGGGCATCCCGACGAACCAAATGGGTTTCGACAAAAATTAGGGATATATATATATATATATATATATATATATATATATATATATATATATATATATATATATATATATATATATATATATATATATATATATATATATATATATATATATATATATATATATATATATATATATATATATATATATATATATATATATATATATATATATATATATATATATATATATATAATATTCACCCGACAAGTCGAAAACCTGAAAAAGGAAGCTTGGGCAAAAAAGGGTATCCCGAAGGACTAAAATCCCGAAAGGGCGGGCCAGGAAAAAGTTAGGGAGTAAAGCGTACGACTATGTCCCGTTAGATCACCAATCTACTTACAGCCAACATAATTACTGACATCAAGTTCAAACGGTACAGATCAGTTCAATCAACTTCCTCCGACAGAAAGGGATGATATGCTTGAAAACATAAGGGCAATAACAGAGTTGAAACTCGATGGGATCATTTCCATATAGCAGTTTTTCTTTGTTTCTCTTTGTACACTTTTTCTTTTACGACAACTTCCTCTTACTAGGATTTCCGTCTCCTTGTATAAAACTGCTTATTCATAGGCAACATTTCAAAATCAATACAACTCATTCTATTTTAAAATTCAAAACTATTTGTTTTTACTTCCTTTGTTTTACTTATGAATACGACCAATGGTTACTTTGAATGAACATATGCATTTGAATATGATCACCTTTTACAAATATTTGCATAAAAAAACAAGATTAGCATTTATCAAAGACTCTAGGAGTTGGGATAATGTTTAAGTCATTCATAAATCCCCACGGAGCAATCTCCATGAAATTATCTCTATAGAGGTATCTTCGCAAGATCATCCCCAACAGAGATATATTCCCCAGCAAGTCTAATATACCAACAGGAAGAAATTCGGGCATCTTCCAACAGGTCACCTCCATATTCGTAATGGATAGCTTGACTTGATCATCATCCCCAATAGGTCCCCTAGCGGATAAGGAAGTTTGATCATTTCTCCAACATACAGTGGAGACTTCCTCAGTGCAGCCTATAAGATTCAGACCCCCAACAAAGTTTATTTCCTCGACACAATTTATAGAAATTTAATTCCCGAAGGAGTTTATTACTCCAACATTGTAAATCCATAATAAAATTCTCTTCTCCATCATGGTTTAATCAAAGTTACTATCCCCATAAGATTTTCTGCGGTGTCTGAAACCTGGACAGATAGCACACTAGAGGAATATCCATCTCTTTTATCCCCAGTCTGGGTATGTAAGAGTCAAAACCTTCAAAAAAAAGAACGGAAAACAACCGACTCTCCTTGAATGCATTTATCCTCAAGCAGAAGTCGAAGATCCCCAGCGGAGTATCCTCAAATAGAAAGCAGGAATCTCCAGCAAAATTATTCCCAACAGAAATTGAAGAAACACTTTCTTCATCTCCATCAACAGTCCGGGATTTATTTTCCCCAACTAGGCATTGTTACAAGGAGCTATCGATATGCTTCAATGATATATTGTATCCATATATCATTTCATAATACATCATAGCATATGCATACCAAAACGCATATAACATTCTCATTTACTTTGAGAGCATCATTACGCAATGCATTACATGCACCATGACAATGCATAAAGTTAATTTTGTCCTTTCAGGTAAAGTTTGCAGACAAACTAATATCATCAGCAATTTTCAAACATGTCAGAGATTAATTCTTGAAACAAGATGGGGAAACTATCTATATGACCAAGAAGTATGAATTCCCGAAACAGGACGAGTTACCAACAAAAAAGCAGGTCCGAGATTAATTCTCGAAACAAGACGGGGAAACTATCTATATGACAAGGCGGTATGAATTTCTGAAACAGGATGGGTTTACCAAAAATAAAAAATAGGTCGCAGATTAATTCCCAAAATAGGATGAGGCAACTATCTATATGACTAGGCATTATGAATTCCTAAAACAGGACAAGTTTACCAACAAAAAATAGGTCGCAGATTAATTCCCGAAACAGGACGAGGCAACTATCTATATGACCAGGCGGTATGAATTCTCGAAACAGGACGGGTTTACCAACAAAAAAACCGATCGCAGATTAATTCACGAAATAGGACAGGGCAACTATATATATATATATATATATATATATATATATATATATATATATATATATATATATATATATATATATATATATATATATATATATATATATATATATATATATATATATATATATATATATATATATATATATATATATATATATATATATATATATATATATATATATATATATATATATGACCAAGCGGTATGAATTCCCGAAACATGACTGGTTTACCAAAAAAAATAGATTGTAGATCAATTCCCAAAACAAGACGGGGCGACTATCTTCATGACCAAATGATTTCCTTCAGAGACTGAATTCTGACAAGCACTCCCATTCAGAAGTTTATTCTAAAAAGCATTCCCCTCAGAGACTGAATTCTGGCGAGCATTTTCCTTCTGAAAAACATTCTTCACAGTCAGGCGTAGACTTATTCTGATACTCATATCAATAGTTATTTCAGATGGCATCTACAAGCCCATCCGCGGAGACATTCGATCATCTCTATGAATGGCATCTTTAAACCCATTCAAGAAATACAATCAACTAATAGTGTTACTTTATGCATCGGCGAGTGCAAATTTCTGGGAACTTAAGTGTTCAATCCTCTTCTACCTTAAGATCATGAATGGCGGATGTGCCAATCTAACTCTCCAGGTTTAAGAAGATTGAACAGGGGTAGATGTTGTACCCCAAAATTTTCCCTCCCATTATCTTCAAGATATCTCCTTATGCTCCAAGGGTTTTCACTTGCTCAAGGCTACTCAAGGTTTGATCAGATAAATTCTCCTCCTAAGCAATTGACCTACAACTAGGGTTTCACTTTTCTAAAGGAAGATTGGGCCTATAATGTCTCAAGTGGACTCCATGGTTCCTCAAATGTCTCAAGGAATGCTTATGCCAGATTTCAAGCCTTGCATCACAAGTTTACTCAGTCAATTGCTAAGATGACTAGCAATCAACTGTATTGGACAAAAAGTTAATTATGGTCAACATACAGTTAAACTTCAATATTTTTGGTAAACGTCAATATTTTGAAGTCATATTCATCATCTGATCAAGGTTTGATCATGACTCATCAAGATAACTCTCAATTCACCAAAAGTCAAAAGTTACCAAATTTGGGTTTTCATAAGGATAAGTCAACTGAACTTTGACCAAGCATAACTTTCACATGCTTCATCAGATTTTTCTCAAACAAAGATCATTTTGAAGTAAATTCAATTATCTACAACTTTGTATCTCTAAGCTCAAGTCCAAAAAATTCTTCATTTGAGAGACATGGGCCAAAACATTACAGGTCATTTTGAAAGTCAACAAAAAGACACTTTTTGTCAAGGCAACTTACATCAAGATAAAGTCTTCAAATGAAAAAATGATCAACATAGAGATTGTAGGGTATATCTTGAGATTTCCAAAAAGTCAAGGATTACCTTCATATGATAAAAATTGAGAGAGTTATGATTGGTACAAGTTGGGCAATTTTGAGAAAATGCATGAAACCTAAATTGATCAAACATGAATTTTTGAGCTAATGGGCTTATGTTTCAAGGTCCAAACGTGTTTTAGACCTCATAGTGAACCTCTGAATCTATTTATACACCCCTTTTATTTTTATTCCATTTATTTTTTATTTTATCAATTTAAATTCAAAATTAAACTAAATAAAAAATAAAATTCTCATACAAAGGTCCAAGCCCATCTTGTGTTGACCTAATTCACAGCCTATATATTCCATAGATTCAGACAAGAAAAGGACAAGAAACCTTGCAAGAAAAAACACCTTCCAAAAACTTCAAAATTTGTCAAAATTAGGACAAATCGAAACCCTTCTTTTCAGCCTTCCTCAAGGCCAAACGACCATCCCATTCAACTTGGGGGACATTATAGGGTGAGAATGGATCGATTGTGATGATCTAAGAAGCCTGAAATGCATAATCATGCATCACTGTTTCTCATTCTTGTGGAAAATTTGTATTTCAATTTCTATGATGCTTTAACCGAAACTAACATTACTAATGTTCTTCTGAGATGTCAATATGCAAGTTTAGACCATCGCATGGCCCCCATGATGCCAGAATCATGTGTTGCCATGTTTGTACTGTTTGATCATATTTTCTTTGTATCTCTTTTTATAGGAAGAATTGGTGAAAACCAAGGCCACCATTGGATTCATGAGGGTCGATTTAGGGTGGTAGTGTCTCTTTGAGTCACTAACATTGTATATATTACAGGTTTTGAAAAATGCCTAGCAGGAGAAGATGACAAGAGCTAGGGCTCCGGCGCTTCTCCGGTCATCCTGATTAGAGTTATATTATATATATTTTGGTTTGAATAAATAAACTGATGTATGGCCACCCCAGTGGTAGAAGCGCACACGTTAAGGCATTATTGCACTACGACGTGGGTTCGATCCCTGCCTTTTGCAAAATTTCTTTTTTTCCATATTTTTTGCAGGTTTCATATGTATTGCAGCGCATATGTTTTCTTGACACCAACAACACGTTGGCCTAATGACAAGGGGGTGCATCTTGATGCAAGAGGGCGTGAGTTTAACACCCACCCCTGAAATTTTTCTTGTTTTAATTTCTAACTTTGTTTTCTCATTGATTTTTCTTCCCCTAAACCCTATTTTTCAACTAACCAAAAATTTACAAAAACCTTTTTTCTTTAACCCTAAAATTAATTAGGTTTTTTGTTTTTTAATTAACCTTTTTTAATAATTTTAAAATTAATTAGATTTTTAGGTTTTATTTAATTTATCATCATCAAAACTATTTTCTTCATAAAAATATTTTTCACGTTCTTTTTCTATTTCCCGTTTTCTTATTTTTAGATTAAGTTGTATAGGTCGCATGTTTCCCATGTAATAGCTTAGATCTTTATTTCCCGCTTTCTTTTTTTTCATTATCATGTAATTGCTTCGGGATGTAATAGTTTAGGGTTTTATTTCTTGCACTCTTTATTATTATGTAACTACCCCAAAGCTCTATAATAGTTTTAGGTTTACGTTTCCGCCTTTACCTTCTGCTATTATATTTCTATGCAATTGTTAGTAATTAGGGTTTGTATGGAAAGATAAAATCAACCAATAGAAAAACTCTAATTTCAAGATAAACATGACTTAATCAAACACACTTTGCACACTCACACCTAAAGGGTAACCTCCCCTTGTTGCCTTATGAATAACGATCACGTCCCTCGAAAATAGGGGTACTTTAGCAAAGTCCCTCTGAATAAAAGATCATAGTCCCTCGATGACTCTTTGATGTTGCCTATGAAAAAATGATCTAGTCCCTCCGATTGTTTCTAAAGTACCCTTATCGGTTGCCTTCGATGACCATACGACGACCCTCGATTATCCCTTCATATCTAATAGATGGGGCTACCTACCAACTAATGGTATGGATAGCACTATATCTAAAGGAGAAGGAAAAGTATCAGAACGACCTTGAGTGGGTAGGATACTTTTAATCGCTTGCTCACAATTTCTCAAAACACTTTCAGATCATACTTTTTAAACAAATATTTTCAAAAAACACTTTGTAAGCATTCTTGAGGATTGATACAAGAATCATTACAAATTTGGTCGTACTTTGGCTTTTGAAAATATTTTCAAACATCACAAAGCAAATTTTCAAGGTGAGATAAGCGATTAAAATCCCGTAGATAAATACGGATGAAAAGGGTTCTAACACCTTCCCTTTTCATAACTTACCCCCCGAACTTAAAATCTGCATGGTCTTCCCTATTCTTTTCACTCTTTCCTTATTGGATAAAAGAAAGGTCGGTGGTGACTCTTGCTATCCACAACATTTGCGATAAAACACAAAACAAGTCAGTTCTCCTACCGTATTACAGTTGGGAATAAGCTTGTTCAAATTCAAATATCATATTGTATTAAGGTTCGTGGCCATAACCATTAAAAGCTCACAATTCTATAGTGAAAAATCTTAAGAAGACCTCTTGGGGATAAGACTAGGCCAATGTTCAGCCAAACCTGGATAAATCTCTAGGGAAATATTCCTATCCTTACTCTGGTTATACCCTAATTTTTACCCCAAAGATCCCCTATCATTTTGTGTCTTTGCAACACATCAAGATCACAACCATGGGTTGCCTCTTAACCTTTTCTCCCTCTTCCTTCTTTAAGTTTGCCTTTGTGGGATCACCAAGCACCCTGTTGTGAATATTGTACATTTGTTTATACATTCGTCGTGTTTTACTAACTACTAATCAAAATACAAAAAAAAGCATGCCTTGTTTTCCTTTGTTTGTTTTGCAAGGACAAGTGTGAACCAAGTGGATCAAACAAGTTCCCACAGCTAGAGCTTCATCTGATCAAAGTCAAAGTATGGTTAACATCAATGTGAGTGAAACTTCACCATTAGATGTTTTGTATGATGACAAAACCGAAGGTGGAGAAAAACACAAGAAAGGCGGATTGAATTGGGTTTTAAAAACTTTTTTGTTGTGAAGTGTTTTTCACAAACGATCAGAATTAGAAACAATATTAAGAATAGAAATGATGATCAGAAATAGAAATAAAAGACACTTCTAGTTTATCCAAGTTCACCTTAGAAAAGGTTAATCCTATCCACCCGCCAAGGTGATTTCACCTTAGAAAAGGACTTAATCAACTATAACCAAATTGGTTACAATTGTACGGGCTAACCTCCAGTGACTAACAAACTACACGAGATAATCGTTGGTGATTAACAATAATGATAACTTGTTAGTGATCCCTTAAGAATTCAGACCTACTCGGTCCCGTAAGAGATATAATGATCATTAACTTCTTAAGGATTCTTACCTACCTGGTCCCTTGAAGGAAATTTCTCTACGCCTTAGAAAAGGACTTTCCCTTTCCTTAGAAAAGGACTTTCTCAACTACCCATTGAATGACTGTGTTTACAAGTTTTCTTCTAATTAGCAGATTACATGGAAGTTTGAGTACGTATCGTTTAACACAAAATGCTTGGTCTCGACAGAGGATTGGTGGAGCTTCAACTACCAATAAATCCTGGGAAAAAGCTTGTCAAGCAAACTCCAAGGCATTTTGCACCAGAGATCTTGTCGAAGATCAAGACAAAAGTCAAAAGACTGCTGAAATGCAAGTTCATCCGAACAACCAGGTATGTCGAATGGATTACAAATATAGTACATGTTATAAAGAAAAATGGTACATTAAGGGTATTCATTGATTTTAGAGATCTAAATGATGTAACACCCAAGGATGAATATCCAATGCCTGTGGTGGAAATGCTTGTTGATTCTGCCATTGGCTTCGAGTACATGAGTATGCTTTACAAATCTCTGGGTACAATCATATTTTCATTGCTGAAGAAGATGTGTTGAAAACAGCATTTTGATGCCTTGGGACTTTAGGAACTTACGAATGGGTAGTAATGCCTTTTGGCATAAAAAAAGAAGGGGCAACATATCAAAGAGCAATGAATTGTATCTTCTATGACTTTATTGAATCTTTCATTCAGATTTATATTGACGATATTATTGTCAAATCTGTTTCAGGGAAGAATCACATAGACCATCTTCGATAATCCTTTGAAAGGATGAGAAGCTATAGTCTGAAGATGAATCCTCTAAAGTGAACTTTCGGTGTAAAGGCAGGGGACTTATTAGGCTTTCTGGTCCACAAAAAGGTAATCAAAATAAACCAGAACAATACCAAGGCCATTTTGGAGGCGAAAGCGCCAACTAACAAGAAGGAATTGCAATCTCTACTTGGCAAGATAAATTTCTTGAGAAGAATTATATCCAACTTAAGTGGGAAAACACAAGTCTTCTCACCCTTACTTCGACTAAACAAAGGAGGATTCAAATTGGGGCAAGAACAACAAGAGGCCTTCGATAAAATCAAAGGATACCTCACTAAGCCACCTATTCTGGTGCCTCATTGTAGAAATAGGAGTATAAAATTTTACATAGTTGTATCTGATAGAACCTTAGGGAGCATGTTGGCTAAAGAGGATGAGAATGGTGTTGAAAGGCCCATCTACTACCTCAGTAGAGTTTTAAATGATGCAAAAACTAGATATAGAGAAATTGAAAAACTATGTTTATGTCTTTACTTCTCATGTACAAAAATCAAGAAATATATTAAACCAGTTGATGTTTATGTTTCGTCTCATTTCGATGTTTTCAAATATATATGTTGTCGAAACCCATCTTTCACAGTCTAATTGGCAAATGGGCACTTGCATTAACTGAGTATTCACTAACCTTTATGCCTCTCAAGGCTGTAAAAGGACAAGTGGTAGCCGACTTCATAGTCGACCACTCGATAAATGAAGAATCCTTAAATTACTTAGAGATTGAACCCTGGAAGTTATACTTCGATGGTTCCAGACATAAAGATGGAACTGGAGTGGGAGTTCTAATTATTTCTCCAAATAAAATTCTAACAAAGTTCAAGTACAAGATCAAAGGTTCTTGTTCGAACAATGAGGATTAATATGAAACTTTAATTGTTGGCCTTGAAATCTTCTTGGAATTGGGGGCAACTCGAGTCGAAATAATGGGAGACTTAGAGTTAATCATAAGGCAAGTTACAAAAGAATACAAATGTATAAGAGAAAATCTAGTCATGTATTTTGTAAGAGCCAATCGCTTGTGGAAAAAATTCGAAGTGATCAATATTCAACACATACCAAGATTAGAAAATCATGTGGCTAATGACTTAGCATAGATCGCATCTGGGTATAAAATTTCAAAAGAAAAATTGCAACAAGCGGTCAAAGTTAGAGGAAGGGTAGTATCAACCAAGTTGACTCCAACAGATTTAGAAATAACAAAGTTAGGGTACGCTGACCAAGAAAACTTCAAGATTTCGTTCATAGACAGACTAACAGAGCAAGATTGGAGAAAGCCTATAGTAGATTATTTGAAAAGTCCAGCAACTTTGACAGAACGAAAGACAAAGTATAAGGCGTTGAGTTATATTCTAAAGGGAAATGAGTTATTCAAGAAGACGCCTGAAGGAGTACTACTAATATGCCTAAGTGAAACATAGGCATATATAGCCCTTTCGACTACACATGTTGGAGCATATGGAGCATATCAAGTAGGCCATAAAATGAAATAGTTGTTGTTTCGACAAGGATTATATTGGCCTACTATGTTGAAAGATTGTGTTGAGTTTGAAAAAGTCTGCCAAGAATGTCAAGTACATACAGGCATCCAGGATGTACCTGCAAGCGAACTTCACTCAATTGTGAAACCTTGGCCTTTTAGGGGATGGGCTTTGGATCTTATTGGAGAGATTCGACCAGCATCATCTAAAAGCCAAAAATATATATTGGTGGGCATTGAATACTTCATTAAATGATCAAAGCAATTCTTTTAGTCAGTGTAGAACAAGAAGATGTCATTGAATTTATTCAAAATAACATTATATATAGGTTTGGAATCCCTGAGACAATAACAACTGATCAAGGATCAGTATTTACTGGTTGAAAATGCAAGAATTTGCTACAGAAATGGGATTCAAGTTTTTAACATCTACGCCTTATTATGCGCAAGCCAATGGCCAAGCCAAAGCGGAAAATAAGGTAGTGATTGGCTTAATAAAAAAGCATGTAGGAAAAAAGCCAAAGAATTGGCATAAGACGTTGGACCAAATCTTATGGGCATTTCAAACTTCTCCTAAAGAAGCTACCAATATGACACTATTTCTATTAACCTATGGTCATGACACAGTGTTGCTAGTAGAAGTCTGTCTACAATCAACAAGAATTCAGAGACATCAAGATATTCCTTCTGAATCTTATTGGAATATGATGTTAGATGAACTGGTTGATTTTGGATGAAGAAAGACTGAGGGCTTTCGACCTCTTAAGGATACAAAAGAAAATAGTGGAAAATTCTTATAATAAGAGAGTAAAACCCAAGACATTCTTGCCTGGAGATTTGGTGTGGAAGGTAATTCTCCAAATGGATCGAAAGGATAAGAGCATGGGAAAATGGTCTCCTAAATGGGAAGGACCTTTTAAGATTATCCAAGTATTTTCTGGTGGTGCCTATGAGATCGAAGAATTAAGTGAAGATAAAAGACTCTTGAGAGTAAATGGTAAATATTTGATAAAATATAGACCTGCACTTCAATAAGTTAAAATAACCAGAAACTGATCTCAATTAAAGTATATAGTTGTAATATGCTGGGGGAACTGACTTGGGTGTTTTGCGTTTGATCGCAATTGTTGGGGATAGCAAGAGTCGCCACTGAATTTTCTTTTATCCAATAAGGAAAGGGTGAAAAGAACAGGAAAGACCTTTCGAGATTATTTTCTTGAGTTTCGGGGGTAGGTTATGAAAAGGTAAGGTGTTAGCACCCTTTTCATCCGTAGTTATCTACGGGATCTTAGTTGCTTGCTAGATCACTTGCTTTTGTTTGAAAATGTGCTAGTGGTGTGGGTTTTGAAAGTATTGTGAAAACATCTTTGTAATGGTTCTCGTTTCTATAAGAACCCGTACAAAGTGTTGTTTTGAAAATAGTTCAAAGATGTGTTTGTGGAATGTGTTTTTGAAAGTGATTTTGAAAAGTGTCTTTGTAATGGTTCTCGTTTCTATAAGAACGTGTACAAAAAAGCTTTGTCTTTTGAAAATGTTTCAAATGAAAGTGATGGTGTATAAAATATTTTTGTTGTAAGCAAGCGAGCAACTAGGAGCATCTTACCTACTCAAAAGGTCTATGTTCTTTTCCTCCTCCTTTAGATGTTACTATCTTACCATTGATTTGGTAAGAAGTCCTATCATTAGATGTGAAGGTACGGGCGTGGGATGTTTGTATAGTCATAGAAGGAAACCTATGGGACGTTTTAGCAATGTCGTTTAGGGACTAGATCGTATACCGGAGGCAACAATGAGGGTCATCGAGGGACTATGATCTTTTATCGAGGGTCTTCGCTAAAATGCCCATATTCGAGGGACATGACTATTTTTCCGAGGCAACAGGTGATATTACCCTAAGGGTGCATGTGTGAATAGTGTGTTTGATTGCATGCATTTTCTCTTTGATTTTTTAGGTTGTCTACTTGTTGGTTGTTATCTTGCCATACATCCTAATTACTAACATTTATGCAAAAGCAATAAAATGCAAAAATAAATCCTACACTATTACAACCATATTGAATAGCAAGAAAATATAAATACAAAATAAAACAAAGGAGGTAAGATGGGCTTTTCGATTTAGGAAGAAGCATTTTCGATTTTGCTTCTCTAACTCCCTTCGATTTGTCCTGGAAGTGGTGAAGGCGTGCCTTTTGATTGGATCTGGAATCAGCATGAGATGCAGTCTTCTTTTCTGCTTCCTTTGACTGGGGCCTGGAAGTCAGTGTGGGTGTGCCTTTCGACTGGGCCTAGAAGTCAGTATGGTGTAGCCTGACTTTCTGGCTACTTCTTTTGTTCAGCATAGAGTGCCCTCTTCACCTTAATTCCCTTGCTGCCTCCTTTGATTGGGGCTTGAAAGTCAGTGTGAAAGCTTAAGGCTTCATTTCATACCTCCTTCCTCCTGTTTCTTTCGTTTGAGATTTTAAATAGAAACATGACCTATGGCCATGCTAGCATTACTTTATGTAGCTTTGGAGGGGCAGCGTTTGTATGCCATTTTGGTGCAAGAATGGGGCAATGTTTCAGGACTACTGTGCAGCAGTTTTGGAGCGTTATGGCCAGCGTACCAGGCCTGAACTTGGAAGCAAGCATCTTTTGAATATTTCATCCTTTGGTTTTGAGCCCCCCCCCCCCCCCCTTCGACCAGATTCTGAAGAAGTGAAAAACACAAGAAGGGGGGGTTGAATTGTAAAACTGAAAATCAATGCAATGAACAAGATATTTTTATCCTAGTTCGTTTGATCTCAAACTACTCCAGTCCACCCGTCAAGGTGATTTCGCCTCTCTCCAACGAGGCTTAATCCACTATATTCAACTGAATATTACAAACTGCTTTAACAACTTCTAAAGCCTTCTTGATACAAACCACAACCCGGTTTGTCAAGGAAACACTTTCTTACAAAGAAGATAAATCTAGGTGTGTGAATGTTTTCTACAAAACTGTATCACAACTGTGATGTATACACAACTTAAGCTTATGAAACTAGATTGCTAAACAATGATTGAGTAAGGAGATATGTAGCGTTTAGCAAACTGAGAGAAGGAAGATTATGATTAGCTTTTAGGCGTGTAAAATGTTGGAGAGCATTAGCCAATTCAATCTTCATATTCTTGTTTATATAGCACTGAGATTGTTGAACGTTGGAGCAATATTCTTGATTCAATGCTAATAACAAACTTTCCTTATCAAGCAGATCTTGTCTGGAATGAGGCCGTTGGTAATAATTTGCTTTCAATGCACAGTACCATTGCTTACTTAATGCATGTTCTGGCTTGGCTCATTCTGACTCTGCTTAACTGCTGATGAACTGTTGTTTTCTTTATCAGAGTGTTGAGCGCAGTTCTGTTCATCAAGCTTCGGCATACACGTGAGTTAATCTTCTGATTCTGGTATTCTGATATAGCAACTTCTGATGCTGATGTCAAGAACCAATATTCTGATGCTGATTAAGTGTGCTCTTGCTGATACCTATCAGAGTTTCTGCAAAGCATAACGTAATATTTTTAGGTAGCAAATAGTTCACACATGAATCATATAAATAATATATCTTTTCATTTTGTTATCATCAAAACTTAAACATAGGGTAGTAGATTCAAACTTTGTTCTAACAATCTCCCCCTTTTTGATGATGACAAAAACTAGATATTTTTTAATTGAAAATAACGTGAAAAAGTATCAGAGGTAACTAAACGATAAGATGTATCAGAGTAAGAGGTTATCAATGATAAGGGATAAGAGTTGAGAGATACTCCCCCTGAGTTTATTGCTTCCCTTTTTAATTCCAAGAGTTCTTCAGGATCAGATTTTTTATTGCCTTTCTTTGAACATCAGATTCTCAGAGTTTTGACTATCAGAAGCTTTAGATCAGCATATCAGAGCAGAGCTTCAGATCAGCGTATCAGAGCTTTTCTTGTCAGAGCTTTGCTTTGGGTCAGAGTATCAGAGCTTTAGTCTTCAGAGTATCATGGAGCTTTCTTGTACCTGTAGACTTAAGCAAAACAGAAAACATATTCAAGTATATCAGAGTTAGAATGTTCGAGAATTTCTGTCTTAGCAATCCGTTATTATTTAAAATATCATTCTTGTTCTCCCCCTTTTTGTCAGCAATCAAAAAGTGTAAGTGATGTGCTAAAACATTTAAGGCAGAAAAACTGAGAGAAAGAGTTTGCAAGAGATGAACACAGAAAAATGCAGAGAATACTTTGAGAAATAATGAGAAACTGTAAAAGATGAAAGTGAGAGGTTTAACGTGTTTAAATAGGGTTCAGAATATTTTGAAATTGTAAACGTTTTCAATAAAGAGGAATAAAATCATGATTGCGTTTTAAAAACATGATTACTTTCATTTAATGCTTGCTGATTTTGGGGGATTTGAGAAAGATACTTAAAACGGTTACCAGACATGTGTCTCAATGCACCCAATCAGCGTTTTGCCTTCTCAGAAGCGTGCACGCGTTCTGCTTCAGAGATTTGCTGATGATTGGATGACACTTGTTTGATGTAGTGATCAGCACGTCTGTCTTTGAGCTTAGACTCTCAGATCTTTAGACTTGCATCTGATACAATCTGCATGTTCTATCTTTCTGAAAAGAGATTGATCATAAGTTCACAGTAAAACAAATACATTCTGAAGATAAATATATGGAATTAAAACATTTTCACTCTGGGCAGATTTTCATGCTGAGATGTTTCAGAATGAAATTAAACCTATCTTCAGAAAGGGGTTTAGTGAAGATATCAGCCCATTGATGGTCTGTATCTATAAATTTTAAATTCAAAATTCCTTTCTGAATATAGTCCCTAATGAAGTGATGTTTTATTTCTATATGCTTAGCTCTAGAATGTAAAATAGGATTCTTACTTAAGCAAATAGCAGAAGTATTGTCAGAGTATAGGAATGTTACTCTCAAAAATCTGGAAGTCTTCAAGCTGACTTTTCATCCAGAGCATTTGTGTGCTACATCCTGCTGCTGCTATGTACTCAGCTTCTGCTGTTGATAGCGCAATTGTTGATTGCCTTTTGCTGGACCAAGAGATCAGATTTTCTCCCAGAAACTGGCAGCTTCCAGAAGTACTTTTACGCTCCACTCTGTCTCCAGCAAAGTCAGCATCGCAGTAGCCTACTAAACTGTAATCACTAGATTTTCTATAAAACAAACCCAGATTAGTAGTACCTTTCAGATACTTGAAAATTCGCTTAACAGCTGTTAAGTGAGATTCCCTAGGATCTGATTGGAATCTAGCACAAATACAAACGCTGAATAATATATCAGGTCTTGAAGCAGTCAAATAAAGGAGAGAACCAATCATACCTCTGTAGACTTTCTGTTCTACATTTTTGCTTACCTCTTCTCTTTCCAGAATGCACGTGGGATGCATTGGAATCTTTGATGGCTTACATTCTGAGAGGTCAAATTTCTTCAGAAGATCTCTGATGTATTTGCTCTGATGAATGTAAGTTCCCTCTGGAGTTTGATTGATCTGAATTCCCAGAAAGAATTTCAGTTCCCCCATGAGGCTCATCTCAAATTCTTCCTGCATACACTTAGCAAATTTTCTTCCAAGAGAAGGATTATTAGAACCAAAAATAATATCATCAACGTAAATTTGACAGACTAAGATGTCATTCTTAACTGATTTACAGAATAAGGTAGTGTCCACCTTCCCTCTGGTGAATTCATTTTCTAACAGAAAGTTACTTAGCCTTTCATACCAAGCTCTGGGAGCTTGTTTCAGACCATATAGTGACTTCTTTAGTTTGAAAACATGTTCTGGATGTTTTATATTTTCAAAACCAGGGGGTTGGTGCACATAAACCTCTTCTTCTATATAACCGTTTAAGAATGCACTCTTGACATCCATCTGATACAGAGTGATGCCTCTATTAACAGCAAATGAAATTAAAAGTCTGATAGATTCTAACCTGGCAACTGGAGCAAAGGTTTCTGTATAGTCTATCCCCTCTTGCTGACTATAACCTTGTGCAACCAGTCGTGCCTTGTTTCTGATGACTTCACCTTGTTCATTTAGCTTGTTTCTGAAGACCCATCTTGTTCCAATGACATTGAATCCTTTTGGTCTGGGAACAAGATCCCATACGTCATTTCTGGTGAATTGATTCAGCTCTTCTTGCATTGCCAGAATCCAGTCATTATCCAGAAGTGCTTCATCAATAGAAGAAGGTTCAATCAGAGACACAAGTCCCATGAGGGTTTCTTCAGAGTTTCTGAAGCTTGCTCTTGTTCTGATTGGATCTTCCTTTCTTCCTAAGATAGTCTCTTCTGGGTGATCCAAGCTGCTTCTGGGTAATCTCTTCTGAGGTTGATCAGCAGCTGTTGTAGGATTGCTAGCAGTGCTCCTTTCAGACGTTGAAGGAGTGTCTGTGTTGAGAGCTTCTGATGACTTGTCTTTAGAACCTGTAAATTCAATTTCCATACCTGCAAAAACTTCATTCTGCTTTGACTTTTCAGAGTCAAGCTTATCATCAAAACAAACACTGATTGATTCTTCCACAATCTGTGTTTCTGTATTGTATACTCTGTACCCTCTTGAGCGTTCAGAGTATCCTAACATAATACACTTTTGTGCTTTAGAGTCAAACTTGTTCAAATAATTCTTTGTATTTAACATAAAACAGGTACATCCAAATGGATGAAAATATGAAATGTTGGGCTTTCTGTTCTTCCACAATTCATATGGAGTCTTTTCCAGAATAGGTCTTATTGAGATTCTATTCTGAATGTAGCACGCTGTGTTTATTGCCTCTGCCCAGAAGATCTTAGCAACGTTTGTCTCATTGATCATGGTTCTGGCCATTTCTTGCAATGTTCTGTTCTTTCGTTCTACAACTCCATTTTGTTGGGGAGTTCTAGGACAAGAGAAATCATGCAGAATGCCTCTGTCATTAAAGAATGACTCAAAATCTTTGTTTTCAAATTCTCCACCATGATCACTTCTGACTTTAACGATTCTAAGATCCTTTTCATTCTGAACTTGGTTACAGAAGGTAACAAACACAGAGTGTGACTCGTCCTTGTGTCTTAAGAACTTTACCCATGTCCATCTGCTATAGTCATCTACGATTACTAACCCATACTTCTTGCCACTGACTGAAGCAGTTTTAACTGGTCCAAATAAGTCAATGTGCAGAAGTTCTAATGGCTTAGAGGTAGAAACAACATTTTTAGATTTAAAAGAAGGTTTTGCAAACTTGCCTTTCTGACATGCTTCACACAGAGCATCAGAATTGAACTTCAAATCAGGAAGTCCTCTGACCAGATTGAGTTTTTTAATCTGAGATATTCTTCTCATACTAACATGCCCCAATCTTCTGTGCCAGATCCACTGCTCGTTGTTAACAGACAGAAGGCACTTTACATTCTGACTTTTTAGTTCAGAAAGTTTGATTTTGTAAATGTTGTTTTTCCTCTTACCATTAAACAGGATAGTCCCATCTTTCTGACTAACATCTTTACATGATTTTTGATTAAAGATTATATCATAACCGTTATCACTTAATTGACTTATGGATAACAAATTATGCATTAATCCATCTACTAGCAGAACATTATTAATAGAGGGAAGATTTCCATTACCTACAGTTCCAGAGCCAATTATCTTTCCCCTCTGATTGCCTCCAAAGCCAACGTGGCCTCCAGGCTTAAGTTCCAGGCTTTGGAACATATGCCTTCTTCCCGTCATGTGTCGCGAGCAGCCATAGTCCAGGTACCATGACTGGTGTTTCTGACTTGCTGCTAAAGATATCTGCAACATGTATTATTTTATCCTTAGGTACCCAGATTTTCTTGGGTCCTGATTTGTTAGTTTTACCAAAACTCTGGTTGAATTTTGGTTTCACAGAGTACTTACTATTAGTGTATTTAATATCATGTGTGTGACCATACACAAAATGTGAATTCAGAGGAGTGTGTTTAATGGTTAAGTCCATGACATTCTTTGGTGTAGGAACCTTACCTTGGTATCCTATTCCTTTCTGGCCGTTTCTGCTAACTCCATAGATCATTGAAGCCATTTTGCTTCTATCTATGCTTTTAGCAAGGAACTTCTGGAAACTGTGATCATACTCCTTGATGATCTCATCAGCATTGCTGGGAGTTTCAGAAATTGGTTCCTTCTGAGAGTTTTGTAAAGTGTTTTCTAATTTTGAAATCTTATTTCTCAGCTCAGAATTCTCCAATTTAAGACTCTCAGTCTTATTAGAGTCAGATTCAAGATTCCTTTTCAGGTCTCTGAACTTAACTCTAATCTGCTGATACCTTTCCAAGATTTCATTAAGGCTTTCAGCAAGTTCAGCCTTGGTAAAATTAACAGCAAAGTTAGGAAATACCTCTTCAGTGTCTGATTCAGAGTGTGATTCAGAGGCTTCACTATCTTCTGAAATGTTTGCCATGAGAGCTATGTTTGCCCTCTCATCATCTGATTCTGAGTCAGCTTCAGACGAGTCAGAGTCATCCCATGTAGCCATGAGACTTTTCTTCTTTTCTCTTCCAAACTTCTTTTTGGGCTTTTCCCTCTGAAGCTTTGGGCAGTCACTCTTGTAGTGTCCTTGCTCATTGCACTCATAGCAGATGATGTCCTTGGTGTTTGGCTTTTTGCTACTTGAGGAGCCTTCAGATCTTCTGTATCCAGAGGAAGAATCTGTCCTTCTGTATCTGGAAGAGGACTCGTTCTGATCAGATCTTCTGGGATTCCTGAACTTCCTTTGCCTCTGCTTCCACGGTTGATTTACTCTTCTAGAGAGGAGGGAGAGTTTGTCTTCTTCTGATGAGGATCCATCAGATGTTTCTTCAACTGCCTGCAAAACTTTAGACTCAGATTTTTTGTTAGATTTTAATGCTAAAGGCTTACCTTGCTTCTGAGGCTCGTCAGCTTCTAGCTCTATCTCATGACTTCTGAGGGAGCTTATAAGTTCCTCCAGAGTAATTTTGTTGAGATCTTTTGCTAGCTTCAGAGCTGTAACCATTGGTCTCCACTGCTTGGGTAAACTTCTGATGATTTTCTTGACATGGTCAGCAGTAGAGTATCCTTTGTCCAGAACCTTGAGACCAGCTACCAGAATCTGGAATCTTGAGAACATTGTTTCAATGGATTCAGATTCTTCCATTTTGAACGCCTCATACTTCTGAATGAGCGCCAGAGCTTTAGTTTCTTTCACCTGAACGTTGCCCTCATGCGTCATTCTGAGTGAGTCAAAAATGTTCTTTGTTGTGTCTCTGTTGGAGATCTTTTCATATTCAGTATAGGAGATGGCGCTGAGAAGGATGGTTCTGGCCTTGTGGTGATTCTTGAAGTCACGCTTTTGTTGGTCAGACATTGTTTTTCTATCAATCTTCTGACCGCTTGCATTCACAGGGTGCGTGTATCCATCTGTCACCATATCCCACAGATCAGCATCATGTGCCACAAAGAAGCTTTCAATTCTGTCTTTCCAGTAATCAAAGTTTTCTCCATCAAAGACTGGAGGTTTGTCGCTGAATCTGTCTCTGTCCTCATGGTTGTCATTGCTGGTGTGAGAATAAGTTCCTGCCATTGTGTTTTTCTGACGCTGGATCTTGTACTGACACGGTTAAGTGTTTTAGCTCAGAACCAGGCGCTCTGATACCAATTGAAGAAGTGAAAAACACAAGAAGGGGGGGTTGAATTGTAAAACTGAAAATCAATGCAATGAACAAGATATTTTTATCCTGGTTCGTTTGATCTCAAACTACTCCAGTCCACCCGTCAAGGTGATTTCGCCTCTCTCCAACGAGGTCTTAATCCACTATATTCAACTGAATATTACAAACTGCTTTAACAACTGCTAAAGCCTTCTTGATACAAACCATAACCCGGTTTGTCAAGGAAACACTTTCTTACAAAGAAGATAAATCTAGGTGTGTGAATGTTTTCTACAAAACTGTATCACAACTGTGATGTATACACAACTTAAGCTTATGAAACTAGATTGCTAAACAATGATTGAGTAAGGAGATATGTAGCGTTTAGAAAACTGAGAGAAGGAAGATTATGATTAGCTTTTAGGCGTGTAAAATGTTGGAGAGCATTAGCCAATTCAATCTTCATATTCTTGTTTATATAGCACTGAGATTGTTGAACGTTGGAGCAATATTCTTGATTCAATGCTAATAACAAACTTTCCTTATCAAGCAGATCTTGTCTGGAATGAGGCTGTTGGTAATAATTTGCTTTCAATGCACAGTACCATTGCTTACTTAATGCATGTTCTGGCTTGGCTCATTCTGACTCTGCTTAACTGCTGATGAACTGTTGTTTTCTTTATCAGAGTGTTGAGCGCAGTTCTGTTCATCAAGCTTCGGCATACACGTGAGTTAATCTTCTTATTCTGGTATTCTGATATAGCAACTTCTGATGCTGATGTCAAGAACCAATATTCTGATGCTGATTAAGTGTGCTCTTGCTGATACCTATCAGAGTTTCTGCAAAGCATAACGTAATATTTTTAGGTAGCAAATAGTTCACACATGAATCATATAAATAATATATCTTTTCATTTTGTTATCATCAAAACTTAAACATAGGGTAGTAGATTCAAACTTTGTTCTAACAGATTCTCCTTCAAACAACGTTATTTGATTTTTCTCCAACAAGTGTCCTTCGAATGGGTCACTTGTGTGCATCCTTTGAAGGATCCAAACGTGTGCCCCTTGGATGGGTCACCAAAGTATTCCTTATGGTGGGCCTTGTAAGTCCTTCGAATGGGCCATCAAACATGTCCTTCGAATGGGACACCCAGACATGTCCCTTGAATGGGTCATGTATGTATCTTTGAAAGGACCAAATGTGTCCTTCGAATAGACTAGTAAGGTATATCCTTCGACAGGGACTCTTATGTATGCCCTTAAAATCCACCAACCATGTGTGTTAAAGGTTTTCAAGCGTGGAATTAAAGAATACTAAAGGGAAATGTGTCCAGTCGAAGCTAGTGTAAACATAGCCATTGCCCTATCGAAGCCTGCATGCAGGAGGTCTAAACTTTGTGACTCCAAGCAAGCACACAAGAGGCCAATGCTCAAACGAAGACTTGCATGAAGGGAGTCACATGCCCAAATGAAAGGGGCATGTTGGGCTGGCAAAGATGCCCATATGAAAGAGGCGTGCAGGAGACAAAAATGTGCAATCAAATGATGCCAAAAGGAGGATTTTTTGCCTTGGAATCGAAGGAGGCTACAGAAGGCTCTTTCCTTGTGCCTGCTAGCCTAGTGGGAGCCTCTTGCACGCAAAAAAGGAGTTATGGCTCAATCGAAATCTACACATAGCCAGTCATCACCTTGTGAATCAAAGCAAGCATGGAGATAACTATTTTTCTAATCAACTCAGGCATGCAAGCATCAAACATCCAAACGAAGCATGCATATAAGCAGTCATTGCAACGTGAACCATGTGAGGCCAGAGATGCAATCGAAGATGGCATGAAGGAAACTCCTTCCTTGTAAATCAAAGCCAGCGTGTCAGAGTCCAGCGCCCAATCGAAGGATGCAAGCTAAGCTTGCATCGAAAGAGGCCAAAAGGCCAATCGAAGGAGGTGAATCGAAGAAGACTTGTTTTTCTCCAATTTTGTCAAAAATATTATTTTTATATATTTTCCCCTTTTTTAACAGCTTCCTCTTTAATTTGATGTTAAAAATCTAATTGTACTTGTGCAAGTTTGAATCTTGAGAACCCTTGTGAGAAGTGCCTTGAGAAATGAGAGGGTAAATTTTGGGGTACAACAATAGCCAAAACGGAGAATTCATTAAGTTGTCCGAAATGGCTCAAAATCATTACATATACCCATTCTGAGGGTTCGAATATTCGTTACATAAGCATGGTTGTACAAAAGATAAGTCTAATCAAAATTGAAGAGTAGCCTTAATTTGGAGGTATTTGGTCTTATGAAGTTCCAAGCGCCTTTCACACAAAGCCCTCGACTGATGGAGAGCTTAAATATTTGCATCCAAGGTTTGGGCTTGTTCAGCATACTTCAGTCCACTGTTAAGCTCCTCCTGGCTCTCAGATTCATTGCTGGCAAGAAGCTCTTCTCTGTGTTTGTCATTCGCAGCAATCTTGGTCTCCAGTTCTTTGAGTTGAGCTTTCATGCTAGCAGTACTCTGGTCGATCTCCTTGACCTATTTTTGCTTGGCTTCTTATTCTTTCGATAGCTCATTTAACCTTGAAGCTGATTCAACAACCGCAACCCACGCAACAGAAACATGGCCATTTGCCTCTTCAATTTCGTGGTTGAGAGTCCTTCGGCGAGTGTAGTCAGCTGAAGCTTGATCCATGATCAAAGTCAGGTCTAAGACGATGCTAGCTATTTCAGGAGAATCAACAAGGAGATCGACATCTTTAAGAGTACTTTTCAGAGAGGAAGTGGCAGTGGGTTCTCCCTCTAAGGTTAACATTAGATCCCTCTTGAAAAATTGAGCCTTAACCTTTTGAAGTGCTTCCTCAATGGGAGAAGCTGAAGTAGACTTACCAGATGTAGTTGAACCATCACGACTTTGGTCAGAGGAAGTTTCTCTGCTTTCAAGAATGGCGTTCAGATAGCCAAGAGGGTTATTCCTTTTGAGTAGTGCCAAGTCTTCTTTGGTGCGGGATCCCATCGAAGAAACTTTTTCATTGGTGCCATGAGCCACATTATCAGCATGTTGAAAAGTTAAACCTTCGACTGGTGGATCCTGTGTCTAGGCATTGGCACTTTCGATGTTTGCGGGGTTTCCTTCCTCTTCTATAGAGTTTTCTCTTCTAGCATTTGCAGGATTGTCCTCGTTCTCTGCAGGTTTCTCAGAATTATCCTCATTTTGATCTTCTTAATTTTGTATGCTTTCCATTTTTGTTTCTGCTTCATCATCAGTAACCTCTTCTTCTTCTCCCTGATCATCATCAGCAGCTGGTGAAGTTCTCAAATTAGTATGTTGCAAATCAAGAGCTTCCTCACTAAGGACTTCATTATTTTGCTCGCCAGTGGCTGCAACTTGGTGTTCTGAAGTTTGGTTCACTTCATTGGATGAACTCAAAAAAGATCCATTTGCTGAAGAAGGCCTGTAAGTAGGATTGCCTTCGCTATTTATTGGGGTGGTAGAATCTTCTGCATGTGTGGGAACCTGTCTAGAAGTACCAGCAATATCCTGAAGATTAAGAGATTGTTGTTAGAATTATTGCAAAATGATTCAAAGAATGGTCTTCGATGGTCGAAATTATTATCTTTGGAGAAACTTCAATATCAAGACTCGAATTGTCACTCTCACTTGGATCATTCATCCTGGCAGTTATTTCCTGTTCAGTTGGTTCTTGAATGATGATGGGAGCAGGTCTAGACCTGTTGGCCGTAACCTTAATTTTAGTTTTTGGGCGAGATTCAGGGATGGGAGCTGGATTTTTTAACTTATGTTTCTTGGGAAGGATAGGAGGTGTTTCTTCGTCATCACTAGAAAGTTTAATTTCTTGGACTTTTCTCTTTTTTGGTGTGGATTTCTTAGTACCCTAAAGGAGAGGAGTCGAAAGCGTCAGCATTAGTGTTGATATTTTAAAAAGAAATTGATGGTGAAAAGTATTTACCTGTGGTGGAGGTTTCATAGACGGGTCTCCTCCCTTTGAACTTTCAGTGACCTTCTTGATAATTGGTTTGGAAATGGTTCTCTTAACAGCTAAAAAATAAGCAAATGTGAGCCAGATATCAAAAGATTGAATTAAAACAAAATAAGGCATTTTCTCTAAGAATAAAGAGTACTTTTCTTGATCTTTTCAGAAACTAACAGAAAAGCATCTTAAAGATGGTTGGAAAAATATTTGGCGTCGAAGAACTCCTCGTTGTAGTATTGCCTCCACCAGTCTTTAAAGAGGGGTGGACATAGAAAGTTGGGTTTGAAATCAAACAAGGTTAAAACAGTTCGACCAACATATCTACCAATTTTCTTGGTGGCATCCTCTTCATAATAGTATGCATTATAATATAGCAAATACTTTTCTCAAGCATAGATGGGATTTGGGAGCGATTGAATGATGCCAAACTGGCGAGAAACAAGGTTCGGCTGGTAAGAGATCAAGCTGAGTTGATTCTTGGAAATTTTGAATCTCATAGGCATAATCCTTGGGCGTAGAAAGGACTCCCAAACAACCACATATTCCTTGACATGATCTTCAGTTGAGGGATACGGTCGAGTAAACCATACTGGACCAACCTTTCGATTAGCAAATGGAGCCATGGTCGAAACAAACTCTTTTCGCTTCACAAACATCATCACGAAGCTGGTAAAAGCCTTTTGGAGTTGTTGGCCTTCAACAATCAGAGTCAATAGAGCCAATATTGTACCTTCGACCCTCCTGTTGAGAATTTCTAGAGCCTTCTCATTAATTATGTTCTTTTGAGGAAGAAATGATTCGAAAGTGGCATTAAGCTAGAGTTGGAGAAGCTAGAAAGGGCCAGAAAGAAACAGGCTTTCTCTATTGCCTATAACTTTGAGTTGAGTCACACTACTACTGATGGACTCATAAAGATTGGCCAGAATTAATTCAGCCAAACAGGGGTTGTAGCCATGGTGAAGTTGAGTGGCCAGAGTAAGCATCTTCTTTGTCACTTGGAGTGACTTAGTGCAGAAAACAAAACGGATAACCATAAAGCTAAGAAAGCTTTATGTTCCACTTCAGAGACAGTATCGGTTGATTTATCATGGAAGTGGTTGATGAAGGTGGTATAGGTAGGTTTTGTGGCAGAAAACCCAATGGTGTCTTCAGACATATCATCCGGGTCAAAGTAATCATCGGTTGGTCAAAGGCCAGTGATGGCTGTAATATCAAAGAGAGTGGGTGTCACCATTCCACAAGGTAAATGGAAGGTGTAGTGTGAGTTGCCTCAGAAATACAAAGAGGACACCAGTATAAGAGGACAATAAGCTAACCCAGCCTTTGATAGCATGACTAGGTCGTAAATTCCCATATCTTCCCATATTTGGGATTGAGCTGCTTCCATCTTAACCAGCCACTCTAAGTATTCTGAGGTCAAGCTAGGGAAAGACCTGAAGATTTTATTCCCTTTGTTCATCAACTGGAGGTTTATATCCTCCTTCGTCTGGGAATGTTGTTGGTTGGCAGGCGTTGCATCTTCAGGTTCATTTCTAGGCTTCTTTGTGCAACCTATGGGTTTGAGTCTAGGGTGAGTTAGGAAAAAGTCGTTGTTTTGTTTAGGGTTTTCAAAACACACAGATAACGGACCAGACATAGCATACATTTGTCCAGAATACCTGACAGGAATGAGTACATATAAGTTGTAGGCATCGCGTTCTTCTTTGGTCATAGGTTCAGGAATGAACCTTCCTTCCCCAGACGAAGCAGGAATGAAGTTGGTTGGGAAAACATCTAGTTATTATCGGGAATCAGAAGAGCTTGTTGTCTTTGGGTTGTTTGGAGCATTTGAAAGAAAGGATATGGCTTTGTTGGTAGAAAGGTTGTGAAAGAGATGAAGTTCTTGAGGTTTCTTTTTTAATGCAAAGAGATAATAAATATCAGACATTTGGAAAAATTCCAAAGGAAGTTATTCGTGGCTATTTATAGAAGCCAGGGAAGAGTGTTTTCCCTCAAAATCATTTAATGTTGTATAGTGAGTGAGACACATGGTGATCTTTGAAGCCGTTGTACAGACAGGTGATGGGAACGCTTGCCATGCTTTCCTAGATTATAGGGATAATGGTCATCATGGCAGCGTATAATGGTTGACTAATAGTGACATATTGGGAAAAGTGTAATGATGGATCTGATGTCAGCAGTGGTTGGTAGAAGATGAAAAGTTCACTGTGAACTTATATGACCAAGAAATGGACAGGTGTCAAATAGAGACATCAAAGAATGAATATTTCTTCTTGTGTCGAAATTGACATTCTTGGGGGGCAATTTGTTAGCTCCTAAACTTGACACTCACATATATTGGCCTTATTGGCTAAAAATAGATTGAAGAAATATAAGTTGAAGATACTTCGACAGAAGAGCCTGTGAAAGGAGTTGTGTCAAAGTCATCCTTTCTAAGAAGGAAAAAAACACTTAGAGAATTTTCTAAGTTAAAGACAGTTTTGACCGAAAAGCTCTTGTATCAACAGCAAGTGGATTTGAATCTGAAGAAAGAAGTGAAAGGAAATTCATTTTGCAATTGGGAAAAGCGACGTGGCATGAAGATAGCCGTTGAAGAGCATGCAAAGGACACTTGTCCTCATCCTGGAACGAAGCAACTATTCGACAGTTACTTATTATTAGTATAAATATAGGAATTTTGTGTAGAATTTTGTGTTCAACTCATTGTACAAGTCACTCAATTTTATTCAAGTACGCGTTGTGAGAGAAAGAATATTGAGAATATATGTTTGAATCACCATACTTTATTGCAATAAAACTCTTCATATTTCTTTACAATCCTTGCCATTTAACATTTTTATGCAAACTTTACTATTATAGCCTTTTAATTTACTGCAAATTTACTTTATCATGTACTTTACACTCGTTTTTATCAATTTTTTACCTTCATCTTGTGCATTTAAACCTATCCAAGCCTGTACTCTTAAATTCCAGACGAACTTGTTCATTAACAATGTTAAGACTTCTTATCAAACCCCAAAAACACTTAGCATATATCCTAGGATCAAACTGATCGATCCTGCAAGTAACCAAAATAACCTTTTTGGAAGATCAGTGATTGTTTACCCATTTTCACGGTAAATAGAGACGCACCCAGAATTTGCATCAAAATCAGTAGAGAGATTTATGGGAGGGGGACACAAAGCACAAAGTTTAATCAACTGAATTCCTAATAGATGAGGAAGTAACAAGATGTAAGGAATTGGGATTGTATCAACATACTTCTCAGGATTTTTTCTGTTTCTGCTAAAAAGCTTTGCCCCATGGATTCACTTTGGGATAGGCACTGACTGCTAACGACAAGATCAGGGAACACAAAGTTGTAAAGAAATTCCTCTGATTTAATAGCCAGGTGCCCTGGCATGGTAACCATATATGATGGTTGTATCATGATCAAGAAGGTGAATTTGTAGACGGTACTGAAGTATGGAGCCTAACCAACTGAAGTTCAAGCAAGTATGTAAACAAATGAGAATAAAGCACTTGAGTGGGATTAAACTGTTCTTAAGGCCTCTTTTGTCCTTGCTGACCAAACATATCCCTTGAATTCACTTGGTGAATAGGAACAAGCTGCTGGAAAGACGTCCCAAAACTCAAGATTGTGGAGGGGATCCACGAAGCACTCCATGGTTTAAAGGAAATCCCAAAAGACGAGGAGACGAGATAACTTCTGTTGCAACATAGAATTGCCTTTTGTTGACACTATTTCCATAACCTGACTTAACTGAGTCTTCCACTAGTTATATTCCTTCTCTAAGAGCTCACTACCATGGGCCATAGCTTGCATGTATACCACAAGTAGCCATATTGGAATCTTCATCCCAATCAATCCCCCGCGGAGTTGTTCCATAACTGATCTCTGAACATGTAACAGTAAGAATCTGAGTTTGTAACTCTGAAGAGAATACCAATTTTGAATAAGAATCCCCAATTCTGAGTACCTGTAATGAATGAATTAAGATGCATGGAGTGCATGAGTGGATGAAATGTCATGTTTTGTCATTTCCAAGAAACTTCCATGATTTGATTTTGATTTTAAGCAAGTAAGGGACGAAAAAGTGCAGCACCAGACTTAAAGATATGATTCCCTGGGAATAACGGAACATGTATGTTAAGCATGTGGTTAACCATGTTATGTATGAAAAGACATGGGATCAAAGTTCCATCACTTATAAATATGATTGTTGCGTTGTTTCTGAACCATTTGAATATCACCATATCAAAGGTAATGGACAATCTAAATATAAGTACCATGTACCATGAAGATCAACAACAGTATGGAATCAAGGTCTTCTGGAACACTGGATACTGCTGAGCTGCTGAAATAAACGGATATCACAAGGTGATAAGTTCGAAATAAAACCGAGAGAACATAAAGTCACTGACATTAACAAAGTCACCAACAGAACCAAAATTCACCATTTGTACCTGTAAGAATCATCCCTCCCCATTCACGGGTGAAGTCTAGGTCAGGGTAAGGCAAGGATGACTCATAATCATGGGTCCTCCTAAAAGTACTATCATCGTAACACAAACGTGTATGATGAAAATATCTCATTTGTACCTCAAATTAGCATGGTACACATGACTATAATAGTAGGACCTCATCCAGTAGCCGTCATGTACCCTCTCTATTCCTAAGATTCCTAATGGTTTACAACTCTGATATTGGTACTGGGCCTTTGACCTCAATGGTATCATCCCATCCCAACTAATAAATAGCATAACAGCAATATTCATAGTATAAGAGACAAGTAAAATAAAATGCAATGCATGAAATCATATAAACAAATGAAGTGATAAAGCAATAAACAAACAAACACCCAAAGAAAAGAAAACAAATGAAAGCTAGGACTGAATTGCATGAGGATGGACCAGCAATTGGTCAACCTCTCCCCAACAGAGTCGTAAGCTTCCGCGTCTAGGATTTTCATCGAAGCGTGACATGAGGGAGAAAAGGAACAGAAGAGTCGCCATCAATGTTATTTATCCCAAGAGAGGGAATGGAAACACTCAGTAAACCCGAGGGAAAAAAAGAACATGGTATCATGACCAAGATAAAAAGGGTAAGAAAGTCGGTTACACAAGGGGAAGGTATTAGCACCCCTCACATTTGTGATACTCCACAAGATCCACTTAAGTTTGTTCTATTCTAAGGGTGTATCTAATATATGTCTAAAGCTTACGAGCTAAAAAGAAATATGCAAAGAGGGAATGCATGCAAAAGAAAACACGGGGAAAGGTAGGAAATAATTTTAAAGTTTCACTCGGTTGAGCCCCGCGACCAGATACCTATGTATCTCTTTTGAGGAATCAGAGCATCATAGTTTGGCTCAAAAGTTTCCATTGGTTGCAATATTTTTTATGAACAATGCTAGCAAAGCATGTCCTTTTTGAAAAGGTTTTAAAAGAAAAAGTCTGAAGACAAAAAGATTTGCATTGGTTTGTATTTTTTTATATTAAAAAAGAATTTGAGATTTGAATCACACCAAAGACTAAGAATGAAAGAACGATAAGATCAAGAATAAACCCTCTTATCATTTCCCATACTTAGTAAAGAGTGTAATTCTCATCAATTGTTATTAAGTGTTTTCAGAGTTTGAAAAGAAAAAGAAGTTTTAGTCTTAATGAGATGCAAAAACATAAGGGAGGCTAGCAAAATAATCCTAAAGTTATCATGCAATGTTGATCCTATAGTTAGGATAGGAGGGGGGTATCTAACTAATGTTGTCATGCATTTATAGCAAACCTAAGGTCTATTTAGTTCAAACTTAGAGAAGAGTGAACTAAAGATCCTATGGGGAGCATACAAAAGGAGAAGCAAGAAAAGATAGGAAAGGGATGATAAAACATCATACAAAGATGGAAAAACATCAAGATATAAGGAAGAAATGACAACATATCACAAAGATGACAATGCATCATGAAGATGACAATACATCACAAAGATGAAAATAAATCACAAAGATGGAAATACATCACATAGATGGAAATACATCACATAGATGATAATACATCACAAAGAGGATGATACATCACAAAGATGATAATACATCAAGCAAGAGGGAAGATGATAAAACATCACATAAATATGACAATACATCAAGTAGGGCAAATATGGTAATACATCAAGTAAGAGAATATAGGACATCAAGCACATAAAATAATATGATAAAACACATAATAGAAGAGATGGTAAAGCATCACATAAATATGGTAAAACATCAAGCATACATGCATTAAGATGATAAAACATCAAGTATGAAGTGAGAGGATAAAAACATCACATAAAGAGGGAGATGAAAAAACATTAATCATAGATGATAAAATATCAACAAGTGGGATGACTAAAACATTAAGAAATAAGATGACAAAAAATCAATAAATAGGATGATAAAACATCAAGTATGGATGACAAAACGTCAAGAAATGGGATGATAAAACATCAAGCATGGATGATTAAACATCATGTAAGAGATGACAAAACATAAAATAATAGATGACAAAACATCAGGTATGGATGAGGAAATATCATGTAAGAGATGACAAAACATCATGGAGATATGATAAAACATCAAGTATAGATGATAAAACATCAAGTAAGAAATGAAATGATAAAACATCAAGGAGAGATGATAAAACATCAAATATGGATGATAAAACATCAAGTAAAAAATGAGATGATAAAACATCATGGAGAGATGATAAAACATCAAATATGGATGATAAAACATCAAGTAAGAAATGATATAATAAAACATCAAGTAAGAAATGAGATGATAAAACATCAACAATCACATAAGACATGATGATAAAATACAAAAGAGATGGAGATTTCATAAACAAACTCAAAGAAGTGAAGAAGAAGCGTGAAAGCAAAGACAAGTGATCAAGAGGCATGGCATAAAAGCATATCAAGATATCATCTAAGTTCTGACCCTAACATGTTAAACACCTTAGACTATCCTAAGCATGGCAACAAAGGTTAAGAAGAATGAACTATTACCTAATTAGGCAAGTAGAAGTGCAAGTGTGCATTTAGAAGACAAAACTTCAACACATGATAAAACATGCAAATAAGTAGACATCAATAGGATAACACCCAAGTATAACCATGGTTTAGGACACCATAAACTATCATTAAGGAATAACATGTTAACCAGCATCACCTAATCAAGACAAGCTCACATGATAAAAGAGATGAAACTCAAACAAGTGACAACATAAAACTTGCATCGGGAAAGAAACAAGTGAATCCTACGGGAACATGTAAAGGGATCGAAGTCGTTATCTCAATTCTAATTGAGTGACATTATCAATCGACAACAAAAGAAAATGATAAAATTATAAGGGAGCATGCAAAGGATCAAAGTCGTTACTCTCATTTCTAATTGAATGACACATCGATCAACAAAATAAAGGAAAGCGATAAAGTCCTAAGGTATCATGCAAAAGATCGAAGTCGTTACTCTCAATTCTAATTGAGTGACACATCGATCAACAAAATAAAGGAAAGTGATAAATCCCTAAGGGAGCATGCAAAGGATCGAAGTCGTTACTCTCAATTTTAATTGAGTGATACATCGATCAACAAAATAAAGCAAACACAAGCATAAACAAAAATAGCAAATAAGTGTAGATTGCTTGCTACAGGACTTTAAACAGCGACTTCGAGCGTACGCTCTTTATTTCCTACTTCTCATGATATCTAGAAAAATGGTAAGGAATGCAAGATAAAAGGCACATGAGAATACCAAACGGATATCAATCCGTATGCGCTAAACAATAGTGAAAGAAACTCGTTCGTGAGCAGCTAGCATCAATATAAAAATAATAAGAGATCCCGCGTGTGGAATGTGTCTCAAAGTATCAACATGATAATAAACCACAAATTGGAATGTGTGTCATACACATCCAAGTATCAACCAATACACCTACACCAGATAACAATCCAGAAAAACGGTACGAAATACAATGTAACACAGAATGTGTATCAAACACATCCGCATAATAACAGAGTACCTGCATAAAACACAATTCATGCAAGAAATATCACAATAATGTGGAATGTGTATCAAACACATCGGTATAACAAAATAGAGTACCTGCACAAAACATAATTTATGCAAGCAATATCGCAACCATGCGGAATGTGTATCAAACACATTCGTATAACAATACAGAGTGCCTGCATAAAATATAATTTATGCAAGAAATATGAAATACAATCTCAAAGAAATGAGAATGCATCATGCTTATCGTACGCAAATGTGCACCACAAATTAGCGGCATAAGCATGTTTTTCGATCACATAACCAAGCGATAATTACATGATCGAAAATTATCTCAAAGTACTTTGCACAAGTGAAGAAAAGTGTTAGAAATAACAAGGAAATGCTATCGGAAGCAAACAACACTATCACAATTCAAAACAAAGTTAAATCATGAGAAAATGATAAACAAAAGCACATTGGAAGTGCAAGAAAGAAAATCGGGCAGCCACACGGTTAAAACAAGAATCAAACCGAAAAATGCAACGGAAACGAGAAAATTTGATCACAATTATTCACAAGCAAATAGTAAAGCATGAACATGCATCAAATAAAAGAAAAAACTCAAAATTCGAATGATTTGCGGCTAAAAAGCGTTATTTTCAAAAATTAAGCGCGAAAATCACTGTCACAGAATTGAGTGAAAATCGCATGGTTGCTTCTAAACATGCCAACAAATTCAAAAAAAAAATAGGACTTATGAATTAATTCTAAGCGGAAGTGGTACTTTTGATGTGTTATTATGCATGAAACAGCAAGATCGTATCTCCTAAACCGGATGAAATTTTGGTTTGAAAACTGGAAAACTTGGACTAAATGTCGTATAAATGTCACACCTAAAAGCATTGATCAAGATTCAAAAAGGAAATGGTATTTCATGTGCAAATTAGAAAAACTGGGCTGGACCTTATTTATGTTAAATATCCATCAAAAGTGACTTGAGAATCATAGTTTTAATATTCTCAAGGTAGATATTAACACAGACAATTAAGTCAGAATTGATAAAGAAAAATGTATTCGTGTAATTGACATAAAAGTACCACTTCCAAACTTGGAAAAAACCAAAAGCTCATATGTTAATTTCACATATATGATTCATAGCAAGACTTGACATCAACACATAAACTTCTCTTTAATTATCAAAAGTATTAGCATTGGCATTGATTGAGTTTGAAGAATATAGCAAATCAAAACCTCAACAAAAACTTCATTAATTGAATTAAAGAAATAAGCATTTTCAAACAATTAAACTCAAATATTTTTTGGCTTATTCTTCAATTCAATTTATAGTGAAAATTCAACTCATGAGATTATATGAACAACACTTCTAAAATAACATGAATTTTCAAAATTCAACATAACCTCATGAATTCAACCAACTCCAACTCTTTTCATAATTGACAAGTCAAGAATATTCAATTAACACATGAAAATTGCAAGCCTAGCACAACATTATTCAATATTTTCCTCTCTTTGAAATTTTCACAAACACATAATCTTCACAAAATTTGACACATGATTTCAACAATTAAAAAATAAAGATATCTCAAGTGTATGTGATATCAAGAATCAACAATTAAGCCACAACAACATTAACACTTTAAAACTTGAATAAGCAGTTTTCATGAAAATCAATTAACCAAATAAGTGCTTATTTCAACTATCTAATTATGGGTTTCAACAATATTATCTCAATTCAATTCAGGATCAACAATTGAATTCACTTTCTAAATCAATTTCTCAAATTAAAATTCAATTCAAGAGCTCATACAAAAGCACTTATTCACAAAAAGTGATTATGTAAAAAGCAATTAAGTAAGAGAACTTGCCAAAAATTGAAGAGAAGGTGAGAGTGTGAGGCGTGGTGGAGAGAGAGAGAGAGAGAGAGAGAGAGAGAGAGAGAGAGAGAGAGAGAGAGAGAGAGAGAGAGAGAGAGAGAGAGAGAGAGAGAGAGAGAGAGAGAGAGAGAGAGAGAGAGAGAGAGTGAGGAAGCCTTGAAGTTTTTTGTGATTTCGCACTTGAAGCTTGATGAAGATGTGATGAAGTTGTTGTTGTTCTTGTGAAAAAGTGAGAGAAAAAGTGATTTAATTTGAGAGAAGAGTGAGAGAAAAGTGAGAATTATTTTTGGTGAGTGTGTAATAATGAATTATGAGAGAAAAAAATCAAATTTGAAAATATACAGTGTGGGATAATGGGCCTTGGATGTGTAATTGGATTGGGTCTCATTTTGACAATGTAAGCATAACACGACCACAAAATGTCATGTCATCATAGGTACAAAATATTGGCTCGAGCTCAACACGAAAATCGAAGATTACAAATTTTTTGATTTGATGCCAAAAGAGCGGGCTCAATTGGACAAACGAAAAAAAAGTTATGAATTTTTGAAGGTGCATTGACACTGTCTCAGACAAACTTATTTCATTTTTCCATAATTTTTACCGTTCAGTTTTGAAAGAATGCCGCGACCGAAAATCCTCTGATCCAAATCCGAACTCGGGATCTGAAGCAAATTTGAAGCTAATAAATTTTTTGAAATTATTCCGAAAGAACTGTTGTGATACGATAAAAATCAAAGAAGATACGAATTTTACAATGTCGAAAAACGGTGTAACAGAAATTCGGTTCAACATAATTATTTTTCTAGTAATCTATAATTCCGGGGGCTTTTCTTAATGAATTAATTCTCGACCCGAACTTACGAAATGGAGATGACATCAAGACGGAATTTTGGCCACAAGAACCACTCAAATACGGTACTCCAGTCAGAAGTTATGAATTTTTGAATACCCGCAAAGTTACGGTTCAGCACAATATTTTCATTGTTTTCCAATTGTTTCTCTTCAAAGTATCTGCATGTTTGGAAATCTTTCTCAAAGAATTGGCTTTCGAGTCGAACATGAAAGTTGAAGGAGATAACAAGACAGTTCCAACACCTCAAGAATCACTCCAAAAAAGTACTCCAATCAGAAGTTATGAATTTTTGAGTGCTTGTGTATGACGGACCAGCAAATAAATTTAGCACACTGTCTTCAAAGAACTAAAATTCTCGGAGGTTTTCCTCACAAAATTAACCTTCGATCCGATCATGAGAAATGATAAGAAAATCATGACGGTCTCAATTCTCGAAGAATCAATTGAAAATATTGAATCGGGTGAAAGTTACGACTTCCCAAACGCTTTAGAAACAGATAACTTGTCATTAGATTCAAGTACCGCTTCAGGGAAATCAAATTATTTGGAGACTTTCTACACGTAATTGGCCTCTGGCTTGAACATATGAAATGAGGGGAATATCAAGATGGTTCCAATGCCTGAAGACTCAACTTGAAACAGTATCCGGATTATAAGATGCGAGTTTCTAAGCTTAAACCAGCAAAACCACTATTTCTGCTTCACATTGTCCCAAATTCATCGAAACACTCAATTTTCTCCGTCGTTCAAGGCATGCTGGAGAACACAGGAACTTAGCATGAAGTAATAAGACTACTCACTGATAAATAGCCTGGAGAGCGTTTGGAGCACGCCAATCGATAAAATAAACGTCTTTTGTAACCCGACATGGCTTGAAAGAAACACCTTGATTCCATAACCATAGAACCAATGATATGCACGCACATGATAATGAAATAAAATCCAAATTTTAGGGTGCAACTCCAACCCACACACCACACTGTAACTCTGCTATTTTTTCCCAGCCAACCTCGCATTCAACCGTTACGGCCACCGTCCACAATACCACCGTCCAACCACCTCCACCCCCTTACCCCCAGTTCACTACTATTTTCCCCACACATCCACCATATAACAGTCCCCTTATTCACCAAGGTTCGTTTTAACAATCCACCCACAAGACACCCTTGCCTCTGTTTCGCACACCAAAACTAGAACTTCCATTATTTGATGGCATAAACCCTTTGGAATGGTTGTTCCAAGCTGACCAATTCTTTCAATTTTACCAATTACCACCAGAAAATCAGTTATCATTGATTTCCTTTTACATGAAAGGCGATGCATTGTGCTGGTTCAAGTGGATGCACCAAAACCATCTCTTGACAGAATGGTTTTTATTTATAGCGGCACTGGAACTTCGTTTCGGCCCTTCTACCTATGCCAATCATAAAGAGGAGTTGTTCAAGTTGAAACAGGATGGGTCTGTAGTAGATTACCAAGCGAAATTTGAAAATCTAGGTAATCAAGTTGTGGGCCTGCCACCAGATGCTTTTTAAAATTGTTTTATTTCAGGCCTAGCACCCGAGATATGCAATGAAATGGAAATTCACAAACCCTTGTCTATTTAACAAGTTATTGGTCTTGCTAAGTTAATCGAATCAAAAATTAAGAAGTCCAAACTCAAATTCACTAAACCTTACATCCCTTACACTAAACCCCTCTCCACCACCTTCAAATCTTCCTCATCCACCCTTAACCCAACTAGACACAATTCAACTTTCGTACCCACCAACACTAACTCAAACACATTACCTATTAAACGACTAAGTCCGATTCAGACGCAAGAAAGAAGGGCCCAGGGCCTTTGTTTTAATTGTGATGAAAAGTTCATTTCAGGTCACAAATGTTCAACTAACCATTTCCTGCTCCTCTTGGTCGAAGATGAACCCTTAAAATCTTTATCCACAATTGAGGATACTCCTGCACCAAAACTTGATTCCACTCTTGGTAATACTTATTTTCAATTATCCACTCAAGCCTTCACCGGTCATTTATCACCTCAAACATTAAAATTCAAAGTGAAGATTGAAACTATATCTATTATGGTCTTAATTGATACTGGCAGCATACATAACATCATGACAGCCTCACATTGCTTAGCACTTGAGCTTAAAGGCCACCCCATTCCTCAATTATCTGTTATGGTTAGAAATGGATCCCACTTACAGTGTGAAGGTATCTGAAATAATGTTCGCCTCATTCTAAAGGAAAAACCCTTCAACCTTCCATTCTACTTACTACCTATTGAGGGTGCCAACATTGTCCTTGGTATGGCGTGGTTACACACGCTTGGCACAATTCAAGCAGATTTCTCCATCCTCTCCATTACATTTAACCATCAAAATTATCTTATGACAATCTAAGGTGACCTTACATCTCATCCTATCCATACTACTTTTCATCAACTATTCCAACTCATCCATACTGACTCCATTGCATCTCTTTATTTAATGACATTTAACCCCATTGGAACTTCTATTTCACCATCACAAACCTCTCTTTTGCCTTACCTCCCCTCTAACATTTCCCGGGAATTTTCTACCCTCCTAACTAACTATACAATTATTTTTCAACCCCCTCCCCCCCCCCCCCCCCCCCCCCAAACACTTCCCTCACCAAGGCCACATGACCATCACATTACCCTTATTCCCAATACCCCACTTGTTAATGTTAAACCATATAGATACTCCTACTCACAAAAATATGCGATGACTAGTATTATCAAGGACATGTTACGAGAGGGAATCATTGTCTGTTTTAATTCTTAAGAAGAAATATGGCACATGGCATTTTTGAGTGGATTACCATACCCTTAATGCAATGACGATTAAAGACAGATTCCCCATTCCAACCATAGATGAACTTTTGGACGAATTAGTTTCAGCTAATGTGTTCACTAAGTTAGGTTTACGTTCAGGCTACCACCAGGTCATGGTTGCAAAGGAAGACACTCATAAAACAACATTTTGGACTTTCGACAAACATTACGAGTTTCTCGTAATGCCCTTTAGGCTCACAAACACCCTTCCATTTTCTAGTCTTCTATAAACGATATTTTAAGGCCTTATTTAAGAAAATTCGTTTTAGTCTTTTTTGATGACATCCTCATTTTTAGTTCAAATTACGCTGACCATGTCCCACTTGCAGGTTGTTTTTGAGTTGTTAAAATCTAATGCTTTTATGGTGAAACTTTCTAAGTGTGTTATGGAATTGGAAGAACCGCGTTCTCTCATTGTGCTTCACGAATTCTTAGGCCTCAGAGGGTTCTATCGATGTTTTGTGTGAAATTGGTTCAGACACGCTTAGGAGAGAAGAATGATTATGTGAAGCTTCTGAAAAGTACTTGTACTTCACATAATGTTTTACCATTATCTCCTCTTTCACGTGATAGATGTTCCCCACGCGTGCCTGCTTTAACTCCCGTGTCTACAATTCAGTGCACTTCTCCACATGATCCTCTCCCCACGCGTTCCACTCACTCCACCACGTGATCCAATCCAGTGACTACCGTTACTTCTTCCATCACGTTCAATCCCTATAACTCTTTGACTTCTGGATCTAGCCCAATATTGATAACACCTAGCTCAAATCACTCTCCTCTGAACTTTGAGGACAAGGTTCTTTTTAGGCCCCAGAGTATTGATACGAAAATGCAAAAGTCCGTCAGACAAGAACACCCATATATTTTACTTAAAGATTATTATTGTTAAAATAGAGGATGCGGATAGATTATTATATAATTTTACAATTATTACTATGTCTTTTAATTGGCTCATGGTCTTTTTAACAATAGTCAAACCCTACTATTTATTGTAAGATTTTGACCTCTGAAAAGTAATGAGAATTTGATTGTTATTTTTATGTTTAAGTTTCTTTTTGCAATCCTAGATCTAATCGTAGTTTTAGCATGAATTTATCAAATACTTTTTTCTCAGAATGTTAGAATAATTTGCACATCAATGTCTAAACCTACTTGACTATTTGGCAGAGAATTTAGACTTCATGCAAAACTTAAAAAGGCTAAGCTTTATACCCTTTGAACAGACTCTGACTTGATCATATTTAACTTTTTAAAGAAAGTCTTTCGATTCCAATTCTCATGTGATAAAAAGAAATTACATTAGCTAGAATGAAGGAAATTATTAATACTAAAACTAAATACAATTTTTATTTAAATTATGTTCGCCATTTTTTCTCTTTTTTCTATGCAAAACAGGAAACATGCATGCTGCTTGATAGTGATATGTAATGCTAGAACAATAGGATTATGACACGTTGACTTGACCTTGAGAGGTTTATGACTTTAAGGTTCTCTTAATATAGTGAAAAGTATATTTTAAATTTCTAATTTAACTATTTGTTTTGGCCGTGTCCACAATTTCATAGAACAAAGACTCAAAAATTAAGCAACGAATCATTGAATGTCATATAAATAGATTTTTTTGTCATTGAACATATAATTTTTTGGGTATATCTATCAACCGTCTAGATCAATCTGACGGTCAACTGTAACTTATGTTTAGTCAATCACATTAAATTATTAATCACTTTTTATATTTAAGAAAAAATATATCAGCATTCAAATATTTAATTTCTTTCTCATTTGAAGAGTATTTTTACATATAAATTTTCTGTGTTAGATCTCTTAATAAATTTTATAATTTTTATCAATATAAAAATTAAGAATAGAATTATAAATAAAATTCTTAAACTCATATTTGAATATAATTATGAAAATAAAAATAGAAGTGTACTTGAATTTATTATTGATAATCACCGAAAATTTATAGACATTTTATCTTCTAATTTGTAGAGTTTTTTTTTACTCTTTGTATCTCCTCTGATGGGGATGAAGAGAAAATTATTAATAATCTGTTATCTAGTTGTATACAAATGAGAAACATAACCCCTATAAATAATCTTAAGGTTATTTCTTAGTATTCAATATTTTAATTTGACCCCTCATCAAATTAGATATTGACTTGTGGTGTCTACACAATAACACGGCTTTTCATGATATTTATACTTTTAGCCACAAACTTAATATTATATTAGTTAGACTCCTATAAGTCTTGACTAATTAAAATAACGACACCAACAACTTAAAAGTTACATTTGTGACCCAAAATTCTAACAATCTCTCACTGGTCACATATGTAATCATATACATGTGTTAGACTTTATGAGCTCAAATTTCACCATTATATTCCTTAAGCATATCCAAATTATCTCGTCCATTAATCATGTCACTATTCAGAACTAAAGTGATTTTTGTTATAGCAATTATAACTAAACTCATCAATGATCATCAATAGTGACATAACTAAATGACATAGATCCATCATGAAATGTGTAGCATAAAAATCACATGAAGTTGGTCTATATATGTCGATTTTCAACTGATCATACTTTACTTTAGTGAGATCATTCAACAATTTTATTTACAAAATGTAAACTGCTGAATATTAAACTTTATTAATTTGGAAAATACCCAAAATCATAGTATGCATGCATAATACCAAAACACAGAACATAGAATTCATAATCGACTAACTCCCATTAAACCAAAGACTCCTCTAAAGGTATAACACTCATGCAAGCAGTGTGCTCGTGAAAGACCTTGGATGGAAGACCTTCTGTAAGAGAGTCTGTTATCATGGAGTTTGTTCCCAAGTGTTCTATAGAATTTTGTCCACTTTGTATCCTTTAATTTAACAACTAGAAACTTGATGTCAGTATATTTTGACTTGGCCAAACTCTTATTATTGTTACATGACAGATGATTTATTGTCACAATTAACTTAAGTGGTCTTTAAATTATTTCCATAATTTGCATCACAATGACAATATTCTGCAGTCAAATCCAATGGTTGGATACCTCATAACATACTATAAACTCTGTTGCCATGGTGAATGAAGCCGTAAGAATTTTCTTAGCACTGCGCCAAGATACTACACCACCAGCTATATGTATATATAGCCTGAAGTGGGTCTTTTGTTATCTTGGCATTAAGAAAAATCTGAGTCAGGGTATTTAGTGATCTCTAACTGGTCTGACCTTCTAAATGTGAGCATATAGTCTTTTGTTCTCTTTAAATACCTTATCACCTTTTGGCTTCTTTTCAATGATCCATTTCTGGATTGCTCAAATTTTTGCCTAACATCCATTGAGGAATATTGTCTTGACATCCATTTGATAGATTTCCAGATCATAATGTGCAACAAGAGCCATGATTGTCCTAAAAGATTCTTTCGATAAAACCGGAGAGAAAGTCTCTTTAAAGTCAATCCCTTCCTTTTAGTATAACCCTTAACCATAAGACAAGATTTATATCTTTCCACATTACCGTTAGAGTCCGTTTGATCTTAAAAATCCATTTACAATCAATGAGTTTCACACCTTCTGCTAATGGGACAAGTTGCATGGACTTATACTTACACTTCATTGCTTCAATCCACTTACCATTATTTTCCTCATGTTCTTAAAGAAAGACTATGTAATCATCTAGAATAGCATTTCTCCTTTCTCTAATGGATCTCTGCAATATTATTGGTTCTTGCAACACCTGTTCTTAAGGATTTTGAGTTTCTTCTTCATGAATTATCAAATCATCTTGAGTAGGAGAAAAATCAATAATGTCTTGTGGAGGTTCCATACTTGCTTGATCAAAAGCAATTGTATGAATCAGTTCTGGAATTATTATTGATTCTTCCTCTAAAACAAAGTGTTTAACCTTATTCTTTCCCCCAAACTCAACATCCTCATAAATGTGGTTGTTCCCGTCTCAAAAATTGAATGTGATTTGGGATCATAAAATTTATAACCTCTAGATCTTTAAGAATAAACAATAAAGTAGTTGCTCATTGCTCGAGAGTTCAATTTATTTTTATTTGACTTATAAGGCCTTGCCTCAGCTATTCAAGAATTTTTCATATGAAGTTATTGTGTCAAGTAAATATATATTATCATGACTCATAAGTGAACCAATTCCAGCAATATCTGAATTGAAAGACAACTTGAACATATTGTTTCTAAATGAACAAAAATAACCTGATTTATCCAAATAAGAAATCGAAATTAAATTTCGTCTAAATAACGGAACCACAAAAGTGTCTTTCAAATCCAAATAAAATCCAGTACATAGTGATAATCTAAAATGCCTTATAGCTTCCACCTTCACCGAATTTCCATCTCCCACATAGATGCATCTTTCAATATCATTTGGCTTTCAGTAGTTTATGCAACTCTTCATTGAAACACTAATATTAGTAGTTACACCCCAGTCTAACCACCAAGTGTTTCCAGGTACTGGGTCTAAATTGACCTCAGAACAAACCACAATATAACTGATGTGATTGGAGAGACCCCACTTCTCATAATATTTCCTCTATTCAGAGGAACCAAATTCCGCAGAAGATGGTGGTTGCTTCATCCTTAATGCAAGGTCAAAATCCATGCAACCAAGAACAATCTTCGTGCTCTCATTCCTTTCCTTAAAATTTATCCCATTAAGAACCCGTACCTTATTCTTAAAATTTGCATATATTGAAGCAATTATAGCTGAAAAACGAGAACAAAATTAAACATTTTAAATATACTCACATAAAAAACTGAATTATCAATTTGTTCAAATAAAGACATAACACATCTCAAGATACCTAGTGCACCATCAATATTGAGTCTGTAGACACTAATATTAACTGTCAGTGGTACTCTTGCTGTAACGATCAAACATTGATAATAAAAACATGTCGAATATAAATCCCTCTTTAGATTGATTTATTATTCACATGTAAGACCTTATAATTATCACATGTTAACTATCACATGCGCGTATGAAAACCAGCCAACCACCAACTATCATTTGAGTCAATTGATACTCGCATGAACAAATATACACACATTCAAAAAAATTATTTAACATTTTTCATAAACAATTTCCATAAAAGAGGTCACTTTAGAGACTTTTTCTTACCTACTCATTTAAAAAATTAAAATATTATATAAAAATACAAAACAATACAGGACAATTCTTAATTTTACAGAAGTCCAAAAAAACTTTAAAAGAAACAAATTAAATTAATACTAAAAAATTTTAAACAAGAATACATAGTTCTAGAGAGATTTTAGTGATTGATATAAACTGAAATGACATGTTCATGTTTCAACCCGTGTCTATTTTGTTATGGAAACCACAACAAAAACAATTAAACATTTCAAAATAATTATATTATTAATAAATAAATATGTTAAGTATGTTATACCTAACAAATTACTATCCTCCTGTATATCACTTAGTAATTAGGATAATAATATATTATTTTCCAATTAATAAACAAGTTCAATGCATTATACTTTAGAAAAAATAACTAACACTATTATTGATTCAAAGTATTAGGAATCGGAATAAATATCACTAATTATTAGTGCATAAAAACAACCTTTATATACTGGATACGAGTGATAAAAAAAGAATGAAAATTGAGTTCTTGTGATTATTTATTCATTGCTATAAATTAAAACCGTTATTTTGTTTGTATTATATACAAACTCACCAGAATACAATGAGCATGTGCTAAGATATATGTGGTATTGTCATATTAATATACTGTTGCACTGTTTATTCAATAGATAAGCATTAACATTTTCTTCCAATGACAAAGCACATGGATAGACACAAATATTTAAAACTTCAATAAAAAAATCAAATTCAAATTAAATAAAATATAGATGATTTTTATACCACTTTGTTAAATTTTTTATAATTTTTATAATTTCTATCGATATAAAAATCAATAAAAAAATTATAAATAAAATTTTTAAATTTATATCTAAATACAATTATGAGAATCAATTTAAATTTACAGTTGAATAAAACCATTAGAGAATTAATTTAGAAAGTGCTAATGTCCTAAATTCATTGAGGAGGAGCTAAACTTTCAACATTTGCTTAGATTTTGTAAAAATATTTCACTTTTTCAGCACCATAAATTTGACATGTGGGCTCATGTTTAACGCCTGTCAACTTTGTCTAAGCCACATTTATTCTAAATGTCTTTATATAATGTACAAATAATATTGGTTCTTGCTGTGAGTCAAAAAGCAACTTCAATCAGCTGTACACAAACAAAGAAAGAAAATTGAGAATAGATAGCTTAAAAGAATTGACGATTGTACGATTTTTTAGATGACTATAATAATTATTTGAGATATTCTAAGAACACATCACAATTTTAATAATATTATGAATAATTGAATGATTTGTCAATAAATAATTTTATTATTTATTTAATCAATTTGTATTTATTATTTTGTCTATATGATATCTTATAATTAAGATCAATTTTATAAATAGATTTTTTTTCTTAAATTTTTATAAGAATTACATACATTTCATTAGAGATAAATATTTTTCCTTGATAACGTATACCTTCAGACTTTAATCACACAACTAACTTATGTTTAACACAATAGTCATCAGTCCTTCAATAAGAAGAGAAAAAAAATCACCAAAACTTAGATAATCCATCGTGTATTCCTAAGTTCCCCAATGCCTTTAAACTTTCCTTTAGATATCAATAACAAAAAGTAACAATTGTAGTCAAGTGTCTGGAACAGTCAGCGCCAAAATACCAATCATCTTAGTTGAAGTTCTAAGAAAGCTATGATGAATAAGGCAATTATCACCTTTCTTGACTTTTAACCACTGCTTGGTTAACTCATGCTGAACTTGACCTTTGAGGAAGTAAACAAAATTGTTAAGATAAACTTTTCACAGAAGAGACATCTTCAGTGCAAGTATATGCCTTTAGCTTGAGTATTCTGATGTCTAGCACAATATTGAGACATTAAGATTGACATCTTTGACTCAACTTTCCTTTTGATAAAAAGTCTTTTGTCACTTGTTTTCTCTTTGCCAGTTATAGCTTAAAAACTCTATCCCTTTTAGCCTTCCAATCATCTTTTCACTTGAGGAACCTCGTTCAATAGAACTGAACTAACCTTACAGTCTTCATCATGATATCAAGTTTGAAGGATGATAGAGTTTCCCCACCTTGCAAATAATAGACGGTAGACAAACCTTCCTTCTCTTAAGACATAAGATAAGAGATAGCCACCTCATATTTTCTTCATGGTTGAAAACCCTCTTTATTCTAGATGCACAAATCTTGAATAAACAACTAGCTCATCATTAGATAATTCTTCAATAAAGAAAACTTTGTTAGAAGTCCATCTTTCAGTTAAACCATTAATATCTTTGGCATATTCATAATCGGGATTGCTTTCCTAATTAAACTAAGAAATAAAAAAAAAATCCATAAAATTGTTCTTGAAATAAGTAGGGCATTTTACTCCACAAAGATCCAAGGTCTTCACACTCATGAACTCTTTGACATTGATTGGTCTTTACTCCAGTTCCAGCCTTTTCTTGAACATTCCAGACTTTCTGAAGTCAGTATAGATGTTATGGTACTTGGTCAAGACATACTACCCATTCTCCTTAACACCTGTTTCGATTGCCTTCCAAGGACCACAATAATAAGAAACCCTTCATTAGAGATCAGGGCACAAGCTTTAAAAAGTTAGAAGAAAAAAAGTTCTATTTTTGTTCTTCAATGGCTTGTGACTTTCATGTAAAACCTCTTGAGTAGATACCAGAGTATCTTCTTCTTGATCATCTTCTCTTTCCGGACTCTTTTATCTCAAACACGCTTAGATGTGCCTTTATGAGTGGACTTAAGAAATTCCCAAGTATCTTTGATCACAAAAAGTGATACTGAATACTTATCAATTCCATTGATCATGATATTGATAATTTCAGAGTGATAAAGAGTCAACTCATACTCTTCCCTTCTATCTCCTCAGCACTATGATTTTTCTATCCTGACAATTTTTCAAGATCTATTATCCATAGATAACCAGAATGATATCATTCCAGCCTTCCAACAAAAAGAACAGTAGCATCGGAAAAATACTCCCTAAAGCTCACCCAATAGATCAGGGTGCTTGCTCTGATGCCAATAAAATTTTTATGGCACATACAACACATGTTCATACTGATAATCGAACATCAGAATAATGTCAAGAGAGATGTTACAACATCTGTTGACAGACTGAACAAATTTATCAAGTTGTGATTGATACTAAAATTAAATTGCAGAATGATAAATAACACAGAGATTATTAAACCAGATCGATGCATCATCACCTAGTCGGGGAGATACCAAACCAGGAAGGAAATCCACTATTAGTATTATCAATTTAAATCCTAAATTGTCCCAATTTACAACTTCTCACTTAATCCCTACCCAATGCAACTTCTACCTAGAAATCACCATCTAGATATAATAAATCCCATTTCACTTCCTAATCACCTCAATGATATCTAACATTTCCAATCCCAGTGATTGTATCAAGAACAACCCAACCAGAAGATTACACTTCCAATTCAAAAATTAACTTTTTACTTAAAAGCTTTAGAGTGAAAACAATAAGTTAACAAGTTGTCAAGTAACAATCAGTCTACCACATAGTATTAAAAGATACACAGGTGACTTACACCCGCACAAGAGACTCTCAAAACCTAAGACTCTAAGCTTCCCCTAATTTACAAATTATGATAAACTTAATTGAAATAATTGATTCATTAGGATTATGTTTTCTCCTTTAAATACACCTCTGCAGTCCATGGGCTTCAAAATATGCATCCAAATATTTCTTGATCCACAAGATGAGTGATGCGCCAATTGTGCAACAAAATCTCCTTAAATATTAGAACAAACAATACCAAGTTTCCTAAATTGTCTCAAGGCCCAATTTTAGTAACTTGTGTACAACTGGAGATACAAAACTTGTTCCAGATTAAATCTTCTTAGCCTGCGAAATTTACTGAGATGTATCCAAAAGGAATATCACAGAATCAAATCAAATCTTTCAAGATTTGAAACAGCCTGTACATGTTTTGGTATAACATGTTACAACATCTGCTAGAACATCTGCCTTCAAATGAACCTGACCAGCATGTTAGAACATATTCCATAACACCCTTGTTGTGAATCATGTTTTAGCAAAATTATACCAATCCTAAAACCATGGTACTAACAATAATAATCTTAACAAAGCTTTCCCTAAAGACGCTTACCCTTTACCTAACATAGATAAATTAGTTGAAAGTTCTTCTAGGTTTAAATTACTATCGTTTATGGATGTATATTTAGGGTACAACCAGATCCCAATGGCAAAGACTGATAAAAAAGTACACAACCTTCATGAACGAATTGGGCAATTACTACTATAACATAATTCCCTTCAGCCTGAAGAATTCCGATGCTACATACTAGCAGATGATGAACAAAGTCTTTCGAGGTGAGATTGGAGACATGCTAGAAGTATACATAGATGACTTGATCGTGAAATTCCAAGGGGAATCCAACCATACACTCCACCTAAAGAGAGTCTTCGACCATGAGAGGAAATGCAAGATGCGATTCAATCTGGAGAAGTGCACATTTGGCGTCCAAGCGGGCAAGTTCCTCGATTTTTACCTAATAAAATGAGGAATCAAATCTAAACCCGACAAATTTAGGGACTTCTATAAATTCCTAACACCTAACTCGAAGAAATCAATCCAATCCTTAAACGGAATGCTCACCTTGTTATCCTGCTTTGTAGAGAAATCTGCCCAACACAAACTTCCCATTTTTCAAGCTCCTCTGCAAGGAAGCGACGTTTGAATGGACCGAGGAGTGCGAACAAGCCCTCCTCCACCTAAAACGAGCTTTTTTTCGCAACCATCAATCCTCTCGCAATCGGATAACAGAGAGACTCTCTACCTTTACCTCGTCATCACAACCGAGGATGTCAGTGCAACTCTCATCTGTGAGACCCCTGAGGGGCAAAAGCCTATATACTTCACGATCAAGGCCCAACAAGGTCCAAAACTCGGATACCACTAAATTAAGAAAGTAGCTTTGGCCCTCGTCAACGCGGAGAGAATATTGAAACACTACTTCCTAGCCCACACGATCGTAGTACGAGCTGACCATCCCGTGAAGAAGTTGATTAGTCGTCTCGACATGGCGGAAAGAATGCTCAAATGGTCGCTAGAACTCTTTGAGTTTGACCTCAGGTACAAGAGAAGAAAGGTCCTCAAAGCTCGGGTACTGGCCGATTTCGTAGCAGAGATGGCCACACCTGCATCCCCTTCAAACGAAGCCCATAAATGGACTATCTTCATGGACGCAACATCTAGCTCGATAGGAAGCGGAGCAAACATCATTCTTGAAAATAAGGAAGGAATCCTGATCGAGGTGTCCCTCACCTTATCCTTAATGACCTCGAACAACCAGATAGAGTATGAAGCCTTCCTCGCGAGACTATGCTTGGCCGAGGAATTGAGAGCTAGAGAGGTTAAAATCTTCATTGATTCCCAACAACGACAACCTCGCCGAGTACCTGGCTCTGTTTCGAAAGAGGAAAACAAAATTTGCTTCCGCTGAAGTGAAACATGTCCCTCGCGAGTACAACACGCACATAGACATCCTGTCAAAACTCACAAGCACTAAAAAGAAAAGCAGAAAGAAGTCTGGTATCCAAGAGATACTCTTTAACCCGAGCATCGAAAAACCCTCTGTGAGTCTTGACATAAACACCATAGGTGACAACGACTAATGGATCCCTCCGGTGTACAACTACCTCACAATGGGAGAAGTACCCCTCGACCAGGAAAAAGCCAGCGTGATCAAGTGCAGAGCATGCGCCTACATATTGATTGAGTATAAGTTTTATAGACGGGGATTCTCTATCCCTCTCCTCAAGTGTATCGAGGAATCCAAGGTTACCCACATCCTCCACAAAATCCAAGAAGGAATCAACGCCTAACATCTCGGGGGAATATCCCTCGCCAGAAAGGCCTTGCAAGCAGGATACTACTGGTCTACCATGTAACACGGTGCAAAAGAGCACGTAAAAAATGTGATAAATGCCAACGCCACAGTGACATGTGCTGAAGCGATATAGCGGCAAGCAAAAACTAAAGTATTATTTTACCAGGTGATATATGTTATATCATATCGTGTCCATAGAAATTAGGCTATCGATTCGTCGTTCGACAGATCTCTTGTTAATGATTGATGGGTTGAAAGGAAAGGTAAAAGGTATCAACAGAAAATAAATGTATAAAAAGGAAAGACAAACTTATCCGGATCGAATGTACTTTACTCATCACAAACTTAAACCTATCGATCAGTTATACTCAACCTACAATATTCATCAAGGTAATAACGTATCAAATATAACACCCACTGTATCACATTGGAGGCGATCTCTCAACCACCTCAACAACACAAAAGTCAACCGTATCGCTCGCATTGACGATCTCTCAGAGCAACACAAACAACACAGAGGCATTAAGCTCTGATGCCCAAAGTTAATGTCAGTAATAAATATATCTCTAAAATCTAGAAACTAACATATAATCATCTAGATAAGAATTCGAGCAGTATATGTCTATAACAACCCAAATCCCTAACACATAGTAAAAATCCAGAACAATACTCGACAAATATTTGTATAGAAAATTTTATGCAACACGATAGGTGACAAATATACATGAGTTTAAAGGAAAAATACATTCAAAACCCAAAAAAATAGAAATACATAGAGAGGAGAAGAGATAAACCACAAATCTTCCGATTTGTCAGCATCGGTCAATGAGAAATCTACCTCCAATCATCCATAAGGAAAACCCTAGTGTTGTTTTCTAAGCTAATCTATAAAAAATAAGGTTGATGGAATTTGGGAACAAAAATACCCCAAAAACCATCACCGAAAAATGAACTAAATTTGTTTTTATAAAAATCAACTCAGTAGACCACGCTATGCGGGCTGATCCCGCTAAGCGGCCTGCCACTTAAAATACACGTGAAACTGCCTTAACCCCGCTAAGTGGTATGACCCCACTAAGAGGAATCCCCTTTAAGCGTCTTGTGATACGGCGGGAGAACTGACTTGAAGGTTTTGCGTTTGTGTTTGCAAATGTTTCGATTTAGCAAGAGTCGCCACCGACTTTTTATTTTATCCAAAGGAAAGGTCAAAAAGCACAGGAAAGACCTTTGAGATGTTTTATTGGGTTCGGGGGGTAGATTATGAAAAGGGAAGGTGCAAGCACCCTTTTCATCCATGGTTATCCATGGGCTCTTAGTTACTTGTTTAGATCACTTGCTTTTGCTTTTCAATTGTTTGAAATGGTGCTTTGTGTGTGTTTTTTGAAAATATTTTGAAAAGAGGCCTTTGTCTAGGAAACCTTTGTAATGATTCTTGTTTGAATGTATACAAAGGTGTTTGTCTTTTGAAAAAATATTTTAATGTTTGAAAGTTTGTTTTCGGGAAGTGTTTTGAAATTATGTTGTGAGGTGTATTTGAAAATAGCAAGGATGTTTTGCAAGTTTGGATCAAGTAACTAAGAGTTGTCTATCCTATTTTACTCAAAGATCTTTCCTATAAGTTTTTAACGCTTTTGACAGTGTTGTTTTACCATTGCATTTGGTAAACAACCTTGTGTTTGGATGTTAAACGAGACAGGCGCGGGTCATCGTATGGACCATGATAGCAATTATGCTAAGTATCTTTAGCAAATTTTTGAGGAACTAGATCATTTTGTATAGGCAACCAAGATAACGTCATCGAGGGACTATGATCTTTTGTTTTATTTTTGTTTTGCCAAGATACTCAACATGCATAACATGGCCATTTTCAAGGCAACAAGTGGATGAAACCCTAGGGGTGCATGTGTGCATGTGTGCATTGTGTTGTCAGTTTACATGCTTTTTGTCTTTTCATTAGTCAAGCTATTTGTTTTGATTTTGGATTTTTGCATACAAACCCTAATCTCTAACATGGCATATTTGTAAGTATAAAGTGCGCGAAATAAATCTACACTATTACAATATTTGATATGGGGAAGGGGATACAATTTCGAATGGGGATTATTTTGCAAGAAATGAAAACCCTAATATTTACTATTACATCCAAATTTAATAAATAGTACAAATAAATAAATTGGCAATAATTAAACAATTAAATATAAGTAGGCAAAATATTATGAATATGCACAAAATGTTTTTATTTATTTTTTATGTATGTAAAAAAAATATTTAATGTGTATATAAAAAAAGAAATAAAAGATTATTATATTTTATTTATTAAGGGTAAAACCCTAATTTTCTTTAAAGAAAGTATATTTATTAATATTATTTATTTATACACAATAAAAATAAAAATATATTCAAGTGTCAAATATATAAAAAATATATTAAAAAAAGTATTATTTTTAATAAGGGTGGAAACCCTAGTTTTTTTATTTTAAGATAATATATATTATATTAATTATTTTTGTGTATAATAAAATAAAATATAAATATATACAAATATTTAGAAAAATAATAGTATATGAGAAAGTATTATTTAAATATATAAATACTAAAAAATATTATATTTTTATGTATTGTTTACAAGTTTTTAAATAAAATAAAAGTATGTACTACTTAATAATTATTTCCATGTTTAGAAAAAATCAAATAAAAATATAAAAATAAATGTGAAAATTTATAAAAATGTTTTTGGTATTTTTTATGTTTAGAAAATATAAAATAAAATCAGAAATGAAAAATAAATAGAAAAATATAAACAAATAAAGAAATTGGGCCAAGGGGGTGAAATCAGTAAAAGGGGGGTGTCAAAAACAAGGCCATAACCAAGCCCAGCCCACTGACTTCATCTTCAACCTCTTGTTCAAAAAATGCGCGCGCCTGTACAAAATGCCAGATCCTGCATACGTGCTCTAATGCAAAAATTCATAACATCAAAGTTGTAGCATTTTTCAAGACGAATCCAACCATGTAAAGAACTCATTCTAACTCTCAAAGACCAGAGAGAATTTCTCTGGCCCTAAAATCTAACCTAATTTTTTCAGGAAGTTCATGAATCAAATTCTCTTAACACATTTAACTTAAATGAAAACTAAGCATATGTACAACTTCATGGCTATGAGTACTACATTTTTTATTCACAAACCTAAGCCTGATGATTCCTAAATAGAGAGATAGGAAGTTGATAAAAACTTGTTTCAGTTGAGATCGTGTATGGCAATGTGGAGCTTTTCAGTGAGGCCTGAGGTGTTTGAGAGCTTGCTTGAACTTCCTTTGACCTTCCTCAATGCCTAGTTTGCCTTGAATGTGCTTGAACAAGCCTGTAGAACTCAACTTGCACAAGCTGAAAACATAAATGGTAAACCCTGTAAATGGAGTTACAGTCACTCTTCAATGGTTGGGATAGCTTGGATAGGTTATGTGGAATGTGTTTGAACAAGTTTGAGGCAAAATGCACAAGGGTTTTTTGCTATGGAAGTCAAACTGCAGAGAGTGCACTATTTTTCCAATGGAAGGTGACTTTGTGCTATGGAAGGTTTGAGGGCTCAATGGCTCGTGTTTCTGGCTCAAGGGAATGCACAAAACTTGTTTCAAAAGCTTGCAAGGTTTCATTTTCACAGATATGCAAGTTGTGTTGTATTTGACATGTTTCTTATATTTTAAGCCAAATTGAGCAATGATGCAAGACAAGCCTGTACAGGCTATCTATCAGCCTACACCTTGTGATCTTGGCCCCTCAAGTTGGTGTATATTGTGTGCTGTACCAGATCTTTGCTCAAGGCTCAAGGATTCTATTTGACATAAAGCAAAATTGACAAAAATGGCAATGTTTCCTTTTTGCTATTTAAGAATTAATCTTGTGTGCAATCCTCTCCTGACCAAAACAAAGCCTTAGACCAATGGATTTGCATTTAAATATTGAGTATGGAAGGGTTTTGAGACCTGTAATCAAGTACAAACAAGGCTGATTAGAGTTTGCAACTTGTATCAATATGAACATGCCATGGATCAAAAGTGAGTTTTTGCCAACTTCAAGCCTTTGATTCTCCCTAACCACAAATGATTTTGGAGAGTTCTTGGACATTTTAGAAAGCTTGTAAAATGATATACAATCCATATTTGAAATGAATTTTGAGATTCCAAGTGGAACTAGGTGAAAAATTTCCAAGAAGATAGGTCAAAATCCTGCCTAAACTAGGGCAAAATTTCACTAAGTTAAAAGTTTCATGGACCCTTGTTCCAAAAATCATAACTTGAGATCCAAGCTTATTTTGGGAAAACTTTGTGAATAAAAGTTGTAGACTTTGTGGAGGAATACAACTTTCATGTTAGAAGTTTTGTTTGAATCCACTTGCATCATGGTGAAAATGTTGGGCAAAGTTGGGAAAAATTAAGAAAATTTCATAACTTAGAAAAATTCTAAGTTATGAAATTTTCAATCTTAAACCCTAATTTGCAAAATTGGGTTTCTTGATGAACAACTTTCATGTTTTGACACATCTTGATGAAAAATTACCCTTGGCACTTGATTTTGACCAAAATGTCAAAGTTTGACTTTTCAGTGTACAGTCAAATTTTGATCAGTTGACTGAAAAATTCATATGTCAATCCAATGCAATTGAGATCTTTTGAACCTTGTGAATAGGTCAAGATGATGCCATTGAGTTCTTGAATCCATGATTGAACCCAATTTTCCATTGGCTAGGTCAAAAGTCAGATATTGCCCTTCTGCAGTCAAAACCCTAAAAATGACCATTTTGCCCTTTTAGTGATCTGATCAAATTTCTTGTGGAGTTGTGGTCCAAACTTGATCAAATGGTTCATATGAGTTTATAATGTTGATGTGGATCAAAATTTATGAGGTTTGGCTGTAAATTGGCCACAGTTGACTTTTTCCCCAATACAGCTGATTTCTAGGTCAATTGTCCAATTGACTGGGCAAAAATTTGATTCAAGGCTTGAAACTTGGTAGAGGTAATCTTGTAAGTCCAACATGAAGTATGAAAGCCACTTTGAGCATTAGAAGTCCAAAATTCCTTGTGCAAACTCAAACCCTAATTTAGGTCAACAGTGCAAGGAGATGTCTTGAGCAGAGCAAACCCTAGCTTGGTCTTGAGTTCAAAGAGTCTTGTGATGAGAAATATTGATAAAATGAGATGGAAAATTTTGGGGTGCAACACGTCCATATCAGCATAACCTCACTAATCTGTCAAAACTATCGTAGCGCACTACAATTCCCGCTTAGCGCGCCTGCCTGGACAAAACTTCCCAAAAATGGAATTTTATTTTGAAAATGCACTGTCGGAGCTGTGCCTTCGACACCTTATTCCTCGATGCTCCAAATATGCAACAAATACCTATAAAAGACATTAAAACTATGAAACGTTACACTATGTACATAAAACACAATTATTCGTGAAGTAAACGTATTTACACAAAAGTCAGGTTTATTATACGATTATTAAAAATAAAGAGTCGATAAGTGCAACAAAAGGTATATACAAAAATAGCTATAATTTGCACTTATCAAACTCTCCCCAACTTGAACTTGTTTTTCCTCAAACAAGGCCAAACAACTCAAAGAACCAAAAGTAATCAACCAAATAATCATGAATCAACAAGTTTGAAAAATGAAAATAAATGTATGGTTCATACAAAAATGCACATGTAAGGTAAATACTTACCACAATCCTACAACGACAACATGTAAACGAAATGAATCATAATTACAAAAATCATAATAAACATTCTAAAACAAACCAAGCTCGATCATGAACCACACCTAGTAAAAATTCATTGACAAATGAAACAACTGGCTGAACAGTCATCAGATAACTATATCAACAAAGTCACCATCGGACGTCTTTTATCCCATCGATAGGGAAAGGTAAACATCTAGTAAACCTAAAGGGGTGAAATCATGGTCTTTTGATCGATAGATCATGTAAGGGAGTCTATTATGCAAGGGGAAGGTATTAGCACCCCATACGCCCGTAGTACTCTACGGTATCCACTCTTGTTATTCTAATCTAAGGGTGTGTAAAATCTAAGCTTACAAGCTAAGGAAAATGCAAAGAGGAAATGCATGCGTAAGAAAAGAGACAATAATGTAGGAAAAATAAAGTTGTGCTCGTTCGGGCCCTACCCCTATGCCTACATATCCCTTTTAAGGAATCATAGCAGCCGTAGTTCGGCTCACATATTTTGGTTGGTTTATGTTTTTTATTTGAGAAAGACAAAAGCGATAATCAAGATGGAAAAACATCATATAAAATGAAAAAAAACATCAGTAACGATGATAAAATATCAAAATAAGGACGACAAGACATCACATGGCAACACAAACTCAGATACGATGATAACACATATGCATGATGGCAAAATATCAAATAAGATGATAAAACATCACACGTAACAATGATATTGAAAATCAAAGTAGAATAAAAAACATATGCGATGACAAAACATCGGCAAAATGATAGCAAAATATCATGGCAAAGATGACAATACATTAAAACTTAGATGATAAAGCATCACACCTAACAATGATATTGAAAATCAAAGTAGGATAACAGACATATGTGATGGCAAAACATCGGCAAAATGATAGCAAAATATCATGGAAAAGATGACAATACATTAAAACTTAGATGATAAAACATCACACCTAATAATGATATCGAAAATCAAAGTAGGATAACAAACATACGTGATGGCAAAACATCGACACAAAGATAGAAAAGTATAATGGCAAGGATGGAGAACATCAATTTAGATGATAAAACATCACATATAACAATGATATTGAAAATCAAAGTAGGATAACAAACATAAGTGATGGCAAAACATCGATACAAAGATAGTAAAATATCATGGTAAGGGCGGTAAGATGTCAACTTATCAAAGTTAAAATGGAGCCAAAAGACGCACAAACAATTAAGATTTTTTTTTGTATTTTTTACCTTAAAGAAGGATTTAAGTTAATTAGAGATGTTTTATTATTTGCTAAAAGAAGAAAGTTTTTGTTTTAAGATGCAATATGCAAGGAAAAGAAAACAACTAAGGGAGATTATCCTAATCTTTAGCCCTAGTGTAATCATACAAAGATGGCCCTATATCAAGGATGAAATGGGAATATATATCTAAGTGAGCATACATGGATAAATATCCTAATGTCTAGCTCGAGGACTAACCCTACACGATCAATCCTAAGGGAACATGGTAAATACCAAATAAGTGAGAAAACAAGTGCTTTGGCAAAAGCACACCATCAGGGTATACTGACTCAGGGGATGGGGGTATGAAGAGAAAATGCTTTATGTTGTATCCCAAAATTTTCTCTCTTTATTTTCAAGACATTTCTCCCAAAAGATCTCAAGTACTCAAGGATTCTCAAGGGTTTGATCAAACAAGCTCACCTCCTAAGCACTGAGTCTCCAAATTAGGGTTTTGATTTTCTCAAGGACAATTGGACTTTTGATGTCTCAAATGACTTTCATGGTTCATTATAGGTCTCCAAGAATGCATGCCCAGTTTCAAGTCTTAAATCACAAATTGCTCAAATGATTGAAAATCAACTGTATTGGGTAAAAAGTCAATTGATACACAAAAAGTCAAACTTTGACTTTTTGGTCAACATTACATTCCAAAGATCAAAATTCATCAAGAAATTCAAAAAAATATCAAACTTGATCATCAAGAATCAAGAAAGTCAACAAAAAGTTAATATTTCCAAGACTTAGAAAAATTCTAAGTGTTTTCATCCTTGATAATTTCATTACTTCATGACATTTTTCACCAAGATGCAAGATGATTCAAAGAAAACTTTCAACAAGAAAGTTGTAGATCTTGATGAATTCTACAAATTTTTATTATAGGGTTTATGTCCAAAAAACACTTAGATTTGAAGATATGGGCTTATGAAGTTAGTTCCAATTAGTTACTACTACGGAGAGACTAAGCTCTATTTCAGAGATTGGAATCTCTTACTGTGATTCGCCCCCACTAGTAAGAAGTTGTTCCCGAGCCAGGTTCCTTGGATCCACGTGTTCCTAGTCGGGACTAAATGGATTAATGAAGAAGGGGCGGGCATCACTGTAAAGAAAGAAGCTTGGCCACACACACCTCTTTTTAGCCGACTAAAGTTGGATCCACTACACAGCTAGAATCAGAGAAAGATTGAGAAATAAATTTAGAAACATAAACCTACTCTACTTTAATTCAAAAGGTTTGGAACCCATAAGGATCAAATCGAACTAAAGGGATTCACGTTACCATTAGAGAAATTTTCAACAAGTTTGGTCAGATTTTTGTCCCAACTTCTTGGCCAATTTTCACCAAGTTCCGATTTGATTTAGCCAAAGTGGTTAACATGAAAGTTATAGACAATGTTTCAAGATTTCCAAAACATACAAGAGCATTAATTTATCACACTTGAGCTAGGAGATTCAAAAGCATGAAGTTGGACATCCATTCTTGAATTACAAGTCATTTTGGTGAAGAACACATAATCCAATCCGCATGCTATGCTGCATAATCTTGCTCTGCATGCCTTCTAACTTGCAAATCTTACCATAATTTAATGTTTACACAAACTTTTGAGATATGGTCCATTTGATTTAATAGGTGTCCAAATTATTTTTCCATTTTTGGCACAAAGTAAACATTGCCATTCTTACAAAGTAGCTTTAATCACAAAGTCAGCTCTTCTTGAGCCTCTAACTTGTTATTTCTACACACATTCAACATACAAAATCAGATAAGCATTCTTAAAGTATCCAACAACTCTATGAAGAAAAGTACAAAGCCTTGAAATTATGATCTTCAAGCTTGCTTCATTTACAATCCAACCTAGCCACAACCTGTGATCTTGCAAATCTGATCAACCATTGTCTTAAAACCTATTGCCTATAAATAGAGAGATCAATTGCAAGATCAAATGAGGAACAATCCCTAAAAACCCCTTTACTCTCAAAAACCGAGAATTATCCATAAAACCTACATTTTTGAGCTTTGAAGTCCAAATCTTTGAATCTCTCAAACCTTGCAAGTTTTTCCCAAACAAATATTCCAAAGATTTCACATACATCATATAGAAGTTGTTCAAACACAAGAAAAACTTCTGTAACACCATTATCACCATCTTCCAAACTCAAAAACAATACCTTTCAACTTGACTTGGTTGGAGTGATTTATAAACTTTCATCACAAAGTGAGGATTGACACAGCTTCAAGAAGGTCCAAGGGAGCTTAATAAATTATAATATTGCACCTCGAACAGCTAGAAGAGGCTTCAAACTTTTCTCCAAGAGATGTAAGTTTCTTTAAACTTTGATATCTTTATCCATACATCATTTGTTTTTGTTTTCAAAAGAATAAAACAGGATAAATCAAAGGCATAAGAGTGCAAATATCCAAAATCCCAAAAAATGCTCCAGGAGCCCTGACACGGGCGACCGTGTCACCTGACATGGGTCGTGTTAAGGGGGAAGACAGACCAAAGAGATAGGGCAAAAGTTAACACGGGTGCTCGTGTCACACGACATGGCTCGTGTTAATTTAGCTGGGATAGAAAAACATGCGCAAGGCCAGGTGCTCGTGTCAGCCCAGGCATTAAAATTCCTAATTTTGAGATTTTAAGGTTACTTTGGACATACTACATTGCTTGGAGATGACCTAACACTATACAAAAACTTTTTATAGATAAAATAGTCAAGTTATTTTCTAAAATAATTGAAATCATTAGACTTAGATTTTATTTTTAATTAATTAACTCCGTTTGTAATTAAATTAACTACAAAACCTTTTCTATAAAAAAAGCCCTAAAAAGTAATCTCTTTTCTTCATCTTTACATTTTTGTACATTTTATTATTTCACGCTACAATTTATGTAATTGTCAAAGCCTTGTAATAGTAATTAGGGTGTATTTTTACTTGTTGTCTCCATTTGTAAATTTGTACCCCCATCCCCCAAACTATTATAATAGCGTAGGACATTTAAATTCCTCAATTTATCGCTTTCCATATTATTGTTAGTAATTAGGGTTTGTATGACAAGACCTTAAAATTAACCTTAGACAACCCTAATTCAAGATAAAATACATGGAAACAAAAATAACTTGCACACATGCACCTCTAGGGTAACCCACACTTGTTTCCTTAGATAAAACAGTCATGTCTATAGAACGTGGGATGTTTTAGCAAAATACCCTCTATTAAAAGATCATAGTCCCTCGATAACCCTTTAAATGTTGCCTTTGGTAAATGATCTTTCTCCCTTACAATAATTGCTAAAACATCTTACAAGTTGTTTTCTATGACTGTACGATGACCCACACCAGTCCTTTCATATCTAATGATAAGGCTTTCTACTAGCTAATGGTATAATAACACTATCTAGAGGAGGAGGAAATGAACAAAGACTTTCTTTTGAGTAGGTAGAATGCTCGTAGTTTCTTGCTCACAAACATTTCAAAACAAACATCTTTCAACACACCAAAACTTTCTTGAAATATTTTCAAATTTAATGCTTTGTATGCATTCTTATAGAGACAAGAATCATTACAAAGTTTTCCCAACAACGACACTTTTCAAAATATTTTCAAACAAACACATTCGCAAAAGCATTTCAAAAGTGAGCTAGCAACTAAGAGCCCATAGATAACTACAGATGAAAAGGGTGCTAACACCTTCCCTTTTCATAACCTACCCCCCGAACTCAAGAAAATTCTCAAAAGGTCTTTCCTATTATTTTCACCCTTTCCTTTATTGGATAAAAGCAAATTCGATGGCGACTCTTCCTATCTGCAACATTTACGATAAACACAAAACACCAAGCCAGTTCTTCTACCATATTACAGAACTGGCGACTCTACTGGGGATCTAAACTAAAAGTGGGGTTACCTTAAGAGCTAAATCACCTTTATTTGCTTTAATTATTTGCTTTGTTTGCTTTAAATTTATGGGTATGCTTGGGTTTTACTTGTAAATATCCTATACCCGGATATGGGGCATATTAGGTAGTAACAATAAATCGCGGGGACCATGCGGCATAATACCGACATGGTTGAAGCGATGGCTATATTAGTGTGACACATTTGTTGGTACCGGTGTCCCTTGAATCCATTCAAGAAGAATATCGGGCCGCTGTGTGGTGTCATGAAGCACTAACTGACCATAGAACCTTAGTTGAACAACTTGGCCATTAGAAAGTAGTGAGATAGCTGGATTTGGTGCAAGAGTAAAGTTGGTTGATACTCGATACTACACTCATTGAGATCGGAATTTCGGGATATTTTGGTCGCTAATAAAGAAGCTTGTGCTGAAACAATGCCCGATGAAGAAAGATCAGTGATATTGAGATTCCTTAAAACCCAATTACTTTCTTTTAGGTCAGGTTGAGCGAACTAAACTTAAAGAGGGCACTTACCTATAAACCCCATGCAAGCCTAAACCTAAGGCCTTTTATGATTTTTTTTGTGATTATTTGTTCATAAACATCATGACATCATGACATAACATTCTCACTAAGTATTTCAAGGACCTAGGGATTCATCTTTGTTTTGTAGGATATGGATTCCACTCGTAGAAATACCATTTGAATCAACTTCGTAAGGGTACCTCCTCAACTCAAAGAGTTAGCATCAAGGGTTCCTGAAAATTCTCTGTTCACCAAAAGATATGGTCGACTTCTCAATCTGGTTACCTCAAGCTTGGAAGAAGACATGATGAGGGTGCTATTTCAGTTCTTTGATCCTAAACATCATTGTTTCACCTCTCCCGACTGTGATGCGGTGGGAGAACTGACTTGATTGTTTTGCGTTTGATCGCAAATGTTGCGGTTAGCAAGAGTCGCCACCAACTTTTCTTTTATCCAAAAGAAAAGGTAAAAAAGCACAGGAAAGACCTTTGAGATTGTTTCTTGAGTTCGGGGGGTAGACTATGAAAAGGGAAGGTATTGGCACCCTTTTCATCCATGGTTTTCCATGGGCTCTTAGTTACTTGCTAGATCACTTGCTTTTGTTTGAAATTGTGCTTTGTGTGGTTTTGAAAGTATTTTGTAAAAGAGGCCATTGTTTAGGAAATCTTTGTAATGATTCTTGTTCGTAAGAATGTATACAAAGATGTTTGATCTTTTTAAAAAATATTTTCAATTTTGTAAGATGTTTGGAAATGTGTGTGTTTGTTTTAAAAATTGCAAGGATATTTATTTTGAAATGGAGCAAGTAACTAAAAGTAATCTACCTACTCAAAAGTCTTTCTTGTTCATTTTCTTTTCCTTTGATATTGTTGTCTTACCATTGATTTGGTAAGCAACCCTATCTTTAGATGTAAACCAGACGGGCATGGGTCATCGTATAGTTATGATTAGCGATGTTGCAAAGTATCTTAGCATTTTTGAGGGACTAAGATCATTTTTGTAAGGCAACTTTGAATAGCGTCATCGAGGAACTATGATCTTGTTTTTGTTTGTTTTGCTAAGATACCTTACATGCGTAATATGGCCATTTTTGTATAAGGTAACCAAGTGGAGTAACCCTAAGGGTGCTTGTCTACAAGTGTGTCATTTTCATGCTTGATTTTGTCTTGGATTAGGGTTTTCTATTTGGTTGGTTTTATCTTGCCATACAAACCCTAATTACTAGCATGTTATATAAAAGCGATAAATTGCGAAATTTAAAGATTACTACGCTATTACAACACTTTGCGGGAGGGGGGTATACAATTTACAAATAGGGATTTGCAATAATATAAACCTAATTAAGCTATTACAACCAAATTTAATATGTACAAATATTGAAATAAATAATGTACAAGATAAATTAAATATGCAAAGATATGTAAATGCAAAAGAAGATTTTGTTTGGTTTTTTATGTGAAAAAGTTTTAACCTAAACCTAATAAATAAATCAAGATTAAACTCAAATTAATTAGGAAAGGAAATTATTTTTAGAAAAGATTTTGATTAAACCCTAGTTCTATTTTATCAAAAGGAAATAAACTTCTTTAAAAAATAATATGCTTAATGAGTGTGAAGAAAGATAAATAAATATTAAAATAATTTTAAATTAATTTACAAAGTTATTTAATAAAATGGATAATATATAACTAAAGAAAATATTTTTTATTGGGAAAAATGAAATAAAATAAGTCAAAATAAAATCTATCATTTTTATATTTTTTGTGATTTTTTATTATTAAGAAAATATTATTAGGAAAATAAAATGAAAACAAAATAAATAAATAAATGATAATGGGCCACAGGTGCTGCAAGGAAATGGGAGGCATGAGGTTAGCAAAAAAACATAAGGCCCAAAGTCTGAAGCCCACGCTGCAAAAAAACAACAAAAAAAATGGAAAAAGTATGGAAAATTGCAAAAGGCAGCGCCAAGGCTCGAACCTACGACCTATGGCATTTTTGCGCGCTGCCTTACCAATGGGGTGGCTGTACATCCATTCATATAAACAAAGGCATAAATATATATTATAAAACGCCTCATGAAGGAAAGTTCATCTTCAACCTTAAGCCATGGTCGGACCACCTGTATCTCTCTCATTTCTCCATGAAAATGGAAAGTTCAAACATGAAAATTACAGCGTTCCTTCCCACGATTTCAACCATATAATTCATGTAAACTAAAAGTCAAAGATCAAAGTTAATTTTGCTTGCCCTAATTTAAAACCTAATTTTTACAGAAAATTCAAATTCAAAATTCTCTATGCACAGTTAATATAAATGAAAACTATGAACATGGTTAGCTTTAATGCAAGGATATATATATATTTTCTTTCACAAATCAGGACCAAAGGATGCTTGTATGAAGAGATAGAAGTTTGAGTTTTTACCTCTTTCAGTTGAGATCGTGAATGGAGTTTGGGCAATTTTTGAGAAGGCCTGAGGATCTGTTTAGCTTGCCTGGACCTCCCTGAGTGTGTTCCAATCCTTACTTTGCCTTGAAAGTTCCTGAATCTCCCTAGTCAAGTCAACCTGCAAGCTTGAAATGTAAAAATGGCAGATGGAGGAGGAGGAGTTACAGTGAGGGGACAGGGGTCTGGAACACTTAAATATGATGCATATTAAGTGTTTTGGTGGTTAAAACTCAAAAAGCACGAGTAGTTTTTGAGATTGCTATGTAAGGTGCAAAACAATAAGTTATGGCAGATTTTCAATGTCAAAGTATTTGGGAGAGTTTATGAATCATTGAAATAACGTGTTAGGTTGCAATGCACTTGTGTATTAGTATGGAAAGGTTAGTCTTCAAGCTTTCTCAAGATTTCTGAGTTATAGCCTGTTGGCTCTATTACTTGCTTTTGAAGAAAAGTGAGGAGACAAGTCCCTAAGTTTGTACAAGCATGGTCTGGTTTGGTAGAGGTTTCAAGCAAGTTGCTTTTGGTTTATAGGGTTTGTGTGTGCAGAAAGAACAAGTGCAAATCTCAAGGAGTTGACAATTGCAAAAATTGTGCTTTATCAAAATGGAAGTGGCAACTTTGTGCCATAAATGGAATTGTAGCTTGGACAAAGGCTCTAATGCTTGGATTAAAGCTCTATCAGCTGTATGAACATTTAATTATGGAGTGAGAAACAAGTTTGAGGCTTGCCAAGCAAAGATTATGCAGCCTAGGCTTGAATTTGAATTTTGGTTCATCATGAAATGGCTTGAAATCAAAGTGAGAGATTGCCAACTTCATCTCTTCGATTCTCCCTACTCAAGAATGATCTCAAGGAGTTATTGGACATTTTGGAAAGCTTGAAATGTTCTCTACAACTCATATTTGAAATTATTTTGGATAATCCCTTTGGAATTATGTGAAAAATTGCCATGAAGTTAGGTCAAAAAACTGCCTAGCTAGGGCAAAATTTCACTAAGTTATTTTAGTTCATGAGCATGTATTCACAAAATTATATCTAGAGATCCAAGAATATTTAGGAGAAATTGTATGAAGAAAAGTTGTATATTTCATGGAGATCTACAACTTTCATGTTGTAAGTTTAGTTTGAATCATCTTGCATCATGGTGATAATTTGGCTCAAAGTTGAGAAAAAATAAGAAATTTTCTATACTTAGAAAATTTTCGAAGTTAAAAAATTCAACTTTTCAAAACCAAAACTTAAAACCTTGCTTTTTTGATGAACAAGTTTCACATTTTGACATGTTTTTATGAATTATGATCTTTGGCAGTTGATTTTGACCAAAAAATCAAAGTTTGACTTTTCAGTGTACAGTTGGCTTTTAATCAGTTGACTGCAAAATTCATCTGTCAATCCAATGGATTTACAATGTTTTAAACCATGTAATTAGGTTAAGATGATGCAATTGAACTCTTGAGATCATTATTCAAACCAATTGATCATTTTCTAGGTCAAAAATCAGAAATTGCCCCTTCTTAGTCAAAACCCTAATTTTGACCATTTTGCCCGTTTGATGATTTGATCAAATTTCGTAAGGAATTATGGTCCAAACTTGATCAAATGATACATATTAGTCTAAAATGTTGATGTGGATACAAAATTATGAAGTTTGAATGTAAATTGGCCATGGTTGACTTTTTCCCCAATACAGCTGATTTTTAGGTCAACTGTCCAATTGACTGATCAAAAATGTGATTCAAGGCTTGAAACTTGAAATGAGTAATCTTGGGGGTCCATAATGATCCTTGAAAGTCATATGAAGCATTGATGGTCCAAAAATCCTTGTGCAAACTCAAACCCTAATTTTGGTCATCAGTGCATGAGGAGGTGTCTTGAGGTGATCAAACCCTAATGCAGTCTTGAGTTCAAGAGATCTTGTGAGGAAATCTTTGATAAGTGAGAGGGAAAATTTTGGAGTACAACAACTTCCCCTGTTCAATCTTCTTAAACCTGAAGAGTTAGACTGGCGAGTCTTTCCATTTGTGACTCGAAGGTGGAAGTTGATTGGACACCAGAGTGCCCATAAATTTGCACTCGATGATGTGATGATAGAAGGAATGGGCTTACAGATGCAATTTAGAGAGGTGGTAGAAAGTTGTGGGAGATGGGCTTAAAATATTCCACCCGAGAGTGATTGTTTAATTTTAATTTGTAAGCTGAAGGAATGAGTACCAGAATGGCGTCCGTGTTTGGAGCGCATTCGTACTGTATCTCAAAACCTTGTTTGTATGAACATTAGAATGGAATATGTGTTTGGAGCGTATCTGCATCATATTTGAAAGTTGAATCTAAATGATTATCAGAATGGCATCCGTGTCTAGAGCATATCTTAAATGTATCAAGAGGTTAAATCTGAATGAGTATCAGAATGGCATCAGTGTCTGGAGTGTATATGAACTGTATCAAGGGGTCGAATCTGAATGAGTATCAGGATGGCATCCACATCTGGAGCGTATCTGAACTGTATCAAGAGGTTGAATCTGAATGAGTATCAGGGTGACATCCGCGTCTGGAGCGTATCTGAACTGTATTAAGAGGTTGAATCTGAATGAGTATCAGGATGGCATCCGCGTCTGGAGCGTATCTGAACTATATCAAGATTGAATATTGTTAACGGTAGTTGTTAATCTTATCCTGAAAAGGGTAACATTTTAGCTAAAACATAATGTTTATGTTGTATGAAATGCATATTATAATGCATTCGTGTTATCAATGTTTATGATATATGGATGCAATGTATGCGTATATGAGCTAGTTTGCTGCACCGCTGTTAGATTGGGGAAAATAAATCCCTGACTGCTGCTGAAGATATATAAGTCTTCATGCTTTGAAGTCGAAGTGTTGATGAATTTTTGTGGAGAGAAATAAACTCTGTTGTAAGGGCAATATCATGTACTACTTGTAAAATCCTACTGGGGAATCCTGAGAAGTTTGACGACTTGTACTGGGGATTCACAATTTGAAAATTTGTTCCGCTGGGGATTTAAATGACATACTGCAGGGTATTACTTATGGAATGGATTTAGAGATATTTTCCTATCCTTTCAACCTATCAGTAATTGCCTCTTTTCATTTTGTTTATTTGTAAACAGTAATTATGTTCAAATGCATATGCTCAACAATGAATCATTGGACGTTTCGATAAACAAAACAAGCGTAAAGAAAAGATAAATAGTTTTTTTCACTTTCAAAGGAATATTTTGTATTGATTTTGAATAAGTATTTTTTGTACAAGGAGACAAACATTCTAGTAAGAGAATGTTGTCGTAAAAAAATGAAAATTTTGATACAAAGAAAAGATAGCTATGTGTACAAAAATCCCACGGGGTTTCCATTCTACTATAGCCTTCGTATCTCCGAGCATCTTGTCTATTTGTTCCCTTGTCCGAAGCTGATTGAATCAATCAGAACCGTTGAATTTGTTAGTTGAAGCTGAAGGTCATCCGTAAAGTGATCCAACGGAACATAGTCATACGCTTTAATTCCCTAACTTTTGCCTGGACCGCCCTTTCGGGTTTTCAGTCCATTGGGAAACCCTTTTTTGCCCAAGTCGCCCTTTCGAGTTTTCAACTTGCCGGGTGAACAATTTTTTTATATTTTATCCCTAATTTTTGCCTGAACCTTTTTGGTTCGCTAGGATGCCCTTGTTTTGCCTAGGTGTGTCAACCTAGCGGGTCTCTTATGTGTAGTATCTTTTTGACTATGTTCGCGTTCACAGGGTGTGGCAGGTCGTCACCATCCATGGTGGTCAAGATCATTGCCTCAGTGGAGAATATGTTTTTGATTACAAATGGTCCTTCATAGGTAGGAGTCTATTTTCCCCTGGGATCACCTTGTGGCAAGATGATACGTTTGATCACTAGATCCCCAACTTGATATACTTGGCATCTGACCTTCTTGTTGAAAGCCTTGATAATCCATTTTTGATACATTTGACCATGGAAAACAGTAGTAAGCCTCTTCTCATCAATCAAATTCAGTTGATCAAGTTGAGTCTAGATCCAATCGTCTTCGTTCAACCCTGCATCCTTCATAAACCTCAGAGAGGGGATATGAACCTCAATAGGCAAGACAACCTCCATGCCGTAAACCAAAGAATAGGGTGTTTCCCCAGTTGATGTGCGAGCCGTGGTACGATATCCGTAGGGAGCGAATGGTAACATCTCATTCCAGTCTTTGTATGTGACTGTCATTTTCTGTACGATCTTTTTAATGTTTTTATTTGCAGCTTCTACAACACCATTCATCTTTGGCCGATAGGGAGAAGAATTATGATGTTGAATCTTAAATTGTTCGCACAAGGCGGTGATCATAGTGTTGTTGAGATTTGTAACGTTGTCAGTGATGATCCTTTCTGGGATACCGTACCGGCATATGAGATTTTACTTGATGAAGCGGGCAACAACGTTCTTGGTGGAAGAAGCGAAGGAGGCTGCTTCCACCCACTTTGTAAAATAGTCAATGGCCACTAGGATGAAGCGGTGTCCATTGGAGGCTTTCGGCTTGATTTCCCCAATCATATATATTCCCCACATAGCAAAGGGACAAGGAGCTGTCAAAACATTCAGAGGAACCAGAGGTACATGCACCTTGTCAGCATAAATTTGACACTTATGGCAGGTTCGAGAGTGTTGATAGCAATATGCTTCCATGGTAGACCAGTAATAGTCCGCCTGTAGGATTTTCTTTGCCATCGTATGCCCACTAGAATGGGTGCCAAAAGTTCCTTCATGTAATTCAGCCATGATCCTTTCAGCTTAAACCTTATCTATGCACCAAAGTAACACAGAGTCATGATTGCATTTGTACAGGATGCCATTACTAAGGAAGAACTTAGCAGGAAATCTCCTTAATAACTTCTTATCATTGATTGAAGCTCCTTCTAGATATTCTTGATCCTCGAGATACCTCTTGACTTCGTGAAACCAAGGCTGGTCCACTACTTCTTCAGTATTAATCTCGTGACAGTGTGCTAGTTCATCCATTCGTTCGATGGTGATCTGGGGAGCCTCGTTATCCCAATTAAGTTTAAACATAGACGACATTGTGGCTAGAGCGTCTGCTAGCTAATTTTCTTCTCGCGGGAAATGCTCAAAGGTAATCTTCTCGAAATATGGTAGCAATGTCAAAACATGTTCTTTGTAAGGGATAAGGTTTGGGTGTTTGGTGTCCCATTCCCCTTTGATCTGGCTGATAACCAAAGCTGAATCTCTGAATACATCCAAGGATTTGATCCCTAAGTCTATGGCAGCACTGAGACCAAAGATGCACGCTTCGTATTCCGCCATGTTATTTGTACAGTTGAAGCAAAGTCTGGAAGAAAAGGGAGTATGACAACCTTCCAGAGATATGAGTACAACACCAATACCATTGTCGAGTGCATTGGAGGCTCCATCAAAGAAAAGGGTCCATCGGGATCCTTGTTCAGGTCTGTCATATGGCCTGAATTCCTTACAGTTGTCTAATGTCATGATGTCTTCATCTGGAAATTCGAATTTCATGGACTGGTAGTCTTCTACAGCTTGGTGAGCAAGGTGATCGGCTAATACACTTCCCTTTATATCCTTCTGGGTAGTATACTGTATGTCGTATTCTGTTAAGATCATCTGCCATCTCGCTATTCTCCCAGAAAGAGAAGGCTTCTCGAAGATGTATTTTATCGGATCCATTTTAGATATCAACAAGGTAGTATGAGTTAGCATATACTGTCTTAGCCGGCGAGCAGCCCATGCTAGAGCACAACAAGTTTTCTCGAGCAGTGAATATCTAGTTTCACAGTCGGTAAAATTTTTGCTCAGGTAGTAAATAGCGTGCTCTTTTCAGCCAGACTCGTCATGCTGCCCCAATACACACCCCATTGAGTTTTCTAAAACAGTCAGATACATAATCAACGGTCTTCCCTCGACTGGTGGCATCAACACAGGAGGCTCTTGTAAGTATTCTTTGATTTTGTCAAAAGCAGCTTGGCATTCATCATTCCATTTGACTACTTGATCTTTCTTCAATAGTTTGAAGATTGGCTCACAAGTAGCTGTCGGGTGAGAAATGAATCTGGCGATATAGTTCAAACGTCCCAAGAATCCCCTGATTTACTTCTCAGTACCAGGAGCAGGCATCTCTTGTATTACTTTAACTTTGGCAGGATCGACCTCGATACCCTTGTTGCTAACGATAAAGCCTAGGAGTTTACCAGACCGTACCCCAAATGTGCATTTGTTTGGATTCAATCTCAGCTTGTACTTCTTCAGTCTCTCAAACAATTTTTGTAATTGATCAAGATGCTCCTCTTCTGTTTGAGATCTGGCTATCATATCGTCCACATAGACTTTTATTTCATGATGTATCATGTCGTGAAATAAAGCTACCATGGCATATTGATAGGTTTCCCCAGCATTCTCCAGTCCGAATGGCATCACCTTGTAAGAGAATGTGCCCCACTGCATGACAAATGTTGTTTTCTCCATGTCCTCAGGTGCCATTTTGATTTGGTTGTAACCTGAGAATCCGTCCATGGAGGAAAACACTTTGTGTTGTTCTGTATTGTCAACTAGGATATCTATGTGAGGGAGTGGAAAGTCATCCTTAGGGCTCGCCCTATTCAAATCTCGGTAGTCCATACACATTCGCACTTTGTCGTCCTTTTTGGGCACGGGAACAACATTGGCAACCCATTAGGGGTAAGAGGTGACAACCAAGAATCCAACGTTGAATTGCTTCATAACTTCTACTTTAATCTTTTCTGACATATCAAGCCTCATGCGACGAACCTTTATCTTTACTGGCGGACAATCCTATTTTGCAGGAAGACGATGTACCACAATATCTTCATCAAGTCCTGGCATGTCTTCATATAACTAGGCAAAGACTTCGACATAATCATGTAACAACTGAATCAGACGCTTCTTGATACGGGGTTCCAGATTGGCACCCACCTTGACCTCTTTTTTATCTTCTCCGATACCTAGGTTGATCATATCCACGGGTTCCTCGTGAGGCTGAATGGTTCTCTCTTCTTGTTGTAGCAGTCTGGCAAGTTCCCCTGGTACTTCACAATCTTCCTCACCTTCGTCTTCGGCTTGGTAGATCAGATTCTCAGAGTTACAAAAGGCCATAGCAGTATCGTTACCCATGGGATCCAGAATGGATGTGTACCTTCATTGTGAGTGCGGGTGTGTGTAAGGGTATAACTACCTTTGAAAAAAAGTAAAAGTGAGAAAAACAATGAGCACAACAGTTTGAATGCGAAAACGTCTATGATTCATTGATGTCATATGAAAAATGAGATAATAACCCTTACAAATGGACCATTGTGCCTCGGGTAAGACACAAGGTTTTAAGAGTGCGAATTGTTTTGAATATTACAGATCCAAAAAAATATAAAGATAAATTACTGAGAGATGAAAGTGATTGGGATGAAGTCTCTGACCTCTCAATTGCTGAGCCCTCCATTGACAGTCAGAAAGATCCATTCCTCTAGGTCGCAACCATCTTCCCCATCTTCTACCGCGTTGACCTCACGGTTGCTGATCTTCAAGGGTGGCCCTCCAGCACGGGCATAGAGTACAGCCTTTTGAGCACTTGAAGTGAAGCCTAGGCCAAACTTGTCAGACTTATATGGGATATCTTGGATATGTCCCTAGATAGTGCATCCTCCTTCTTCTACCACTGCTTTGGAATCCTTTAGTGACGACATCCGAAGTGGAGGGCTTGTAATCTTGGGAACAACCTTGGTCACTGCTACTTCTTAGGGGACCTCTTCAAAGTGTTGAAATGGAGTTTCAATGAATTCTCCATCCTATTCCACATATCTGAAGGAATTGAGATGGATGATCATGTATTCTTCCTCTCCATGGACGGTGATAATCTACCCTTGAACCGGGTACTTCAGCATCTGGTGCAATATAGAGGTAACATCGCCAGCATTGTGGATCCATGGTTGGCCTAGCAGGCAGGAGTATGAAGGGCGAATGTCCATCACATAAAAAGTTGAATTGAAGGTTTGAGTTCCAACCTTTATGGGAATGTCTACCTCCCCATGCACCATCCTCTTCGAGCCGTCAAAAGCTCTTACCACTATGTTGCTTGGCTTCAACGTCAGTCCCTCGCAGTCAAGTCTGTCAAGAGCTTTTTTGGGTAATACATTCAAAGATGAGCCAGTGTCCACCAAAACATGCGCCAGAGTGGTGCCCCTACACTCCACTGAGACATGTAATGCCTCATTATGCTTTTTTCCCCTCGGCGTCAGATAAATATCTGAAAAACCTAAACCATTGTCTGCAGTTAGGCTGGCCACGCAGTCTTGAAATTGATCAGTAGATGTCTCGTGCGGTACATGGGTTGTTTTTAAGAACTTCCCCAAGGCTTTTGCATGCGCCTCGGAACACAGTAGTAATGGCAGCATGGAGATTTTAGAGGGAGTTTTCCCCAATTGTTCAACCACATCATAGTCGCTCCTCTTTATAATTTTTAGGATCTACTCCATTTCTTTCTTGGATGTCTCAGGGATAGTCAGTGATTGAGCCTTCGTCTGGACAGGCTCCACTTGAATACTCTTTCCTCGAGCTTCGGTAGTGGGAGTGTTGGTAGGAATGCTAATAGGGGTTGTAACGTCTTCGTCAATAGGAGCACTTGCAGAGATGATTATGGGTATGGAAGTAACCTTTGGAGCAGCCACATGGATGATCACGGGTCCAAAAACTGCTTTTGGGGGAGCAATTTCTGGAGAAAAGATCCTACCGCTTCGAGTAATTTTTCTAGTTCCAGCAATATTACTGATGTCAGAATCTTCTTCTTTGGAGTTTATCTCTTCAGCGGTCAGCTAGTCTTGCTTGACACCATGGTAGTAAATGTCCCCTCCGTAATTCCACGGCACAATTTTGTCTGATTCATATGGGGCTGGCCCAGGCATTGTGATTATTAAAGGAGCTTCTTTTGGAACTGATGTAATTCTAACAGGTCTTTTGGTGGAGACCCTGGAAGAATTGGCGGAAATGGTAATGATAGAAACATCTTCAACATGAATAGGTGGAACATGAGTCTTTTCAAACAAAATCTCTTTGTTATCTATCATGCACTGAATGTCTGCCTTCAATAAAGGACAACCAGTTGGTGAGGATAAGCAGAGGTGGCAAACTTTATTACAGCCCGGGAACACACCGACTTTCAACAAGTTTATCTTAATAGTCGGAAGTGGGGTCATGAGCTCGTCAACCGAGGTAACAAATAAATCTTCTTCAATGACATTGGTATTATGGCCATGTCTGGGCATAGGAGTAGAAATGACATTTGGCTTCTCAGGCGCATCAAACTCAATTTCTTTTGCTTCAATGAGGTCTTGTATTTTGTTCTTCAAGGCTCAACAGTTATTAGTATCGTGACCAGGACTTTCAGAGTGATATGCGCAACGAGCATTGGGATGATAATGAGGGGATGTTGTATTGGGGTTTTTTGGAGCTTCTTTCAAGGTCACCAAGTTGGATCTAAGCAGATGAGGTAATACTTGAGACTGAGTCATGTTGATTCTGGTAAACTGCCTGACTGGCCTTTCTACCCTTGGTTGATTATATCTTTGTTGATCAGATGTAGGCTTTGGGATCATAACAGCCCCCACCATTGGTTGGTGTTCGTCTCTATCTTGGTTTCTTTGCAGATATACAACAACTGCCTCTTTCTTCCTGATGAAAGACTTCCTTACAGCTGTAGAAGAAGATGTATCTTTCTGGATCTTTCCATTCTTAATACCGGCTTCTATCCTCTCTCCGGTCAATATTAGTTCAGTGAAGCCCGCAAATGAACTTCCGATTAAATGATTTAAGAAAGGACCAGATAAGGTGCCTAAGAACATGTCTACCAATTCTCTCTCAGATAGAGGGGGTTGAACTCTTCCAGCCAAATCTCTCAATTTTTGTGCATAGTCCTTTAAACCTTCATTGGACACCATGGCCATACTCTGGAGTTGAGTACGGGTAGGCGCCAAATCAGCATTGTATTGGTATTGCTTGTAGAAATCTACAGTAAGATCTTCCCCATTGTGAACATTAGCCCTTTCTAGTTGGTAGAACTAGTCAAGTTGAGTCCCAGACAGACTATCTTGGAAGAAGTGCACCCATAAGTCTTTATCAGCGGTATGGGGTTGAATTTTCCTCACATATGATCAGGGATGCATTTTAGGGCATGACACTCCATCATATTTGGCACATATAGGCACTTTGAATTTCGGAGGAATCACAACCCCTGACACTAGTCCCAATTCCTCAAAGTCCAAGCCTGACACCTTTTGATTTCCATCGCGCTCAATCGCTCTTCAAGATGTTTATACTTGTCATCAGCTGGAGGGTATTGTTCCTCAGAGTAGTCCTCTTCTTCTTCCTCTTCTTCCGATTCTAACGGGACAACTGTTTCCTTGCCTTTCCCCTCTCCTTCACCGGATATTGTTGCAAAGTCCAAAGTCCTTCTTGTCTGCCCATGAAATCTTCTTCCCATGTTTAAGACTCCGGTTACCTTCTTTGTTTTCTTTTTCCTCTCTTCAGCCAGCAGAGTCTTCATCTCTTCTTTCCCCTTGTCTAGGGTCATGAGCAACTGTTGAAACTGCGTATTCTGAGCTTGGAGATCTTTCACTATTTGCTTGAGATCCATCTTACTGAAATAAACGGTAGAGAGATGAGGAGACTTGTTGCGAAAGACCTGTTTATGTTATGATGAATGATATGTGCATATGAAATGTTTTCAAGGATTTAAAAGATTCAAATTTGTTTTAGACAAAAAGGAAACACGCGTTATATTAATAAGATAAAGTTTGAGTACATCAATACCCCTTGGGCAAAATAATACAAAACTCTAAGATAGAAAAGTAGTGTGCATCCTCTTTGGTACAATGTAGGCATTCAGAGTCTGCTCCTCACGAAGTAGCCTAGTGAGTTCCAAAACCTTCTTATCGCTTACGTAGAATTGGGCTTCGAATGTATCTCGCTCTCCTTTGAGTTGTATTCAATCCCTTTGGAGGTCTTCAAGAGATGTGGGTATGTCAGGATGTAGGATAGTGTATGGAACATCTCCCTCCATGACAGGCTCAATGATTACTGGGAGAATGGAGGGGTAAGGCATCATAAGATTTTGAGCACGATTTCGTACCCATTTGAGGTAAGGCTAAAGAGGATTGGAATTCTTGTGTCCCAAAGTCTTGCTATCCACCTTGTTTAACATCCTCCAAGCTCAGATAAATCTCTGGCGAAGACCTTGATTGTTGTTGTCGTAGTCGAATACCAAACCTTGAATCAGCATCTCGTGCGGGCTATCCCTTCGGGTATAACCAAACTGCCTTAAGGATAAGCATGGGTTGTAGGTGATTCCTCCCCTAATGCCAAGTAAAGGGACATTAGGAAATTCTCCACAACGGTCGACAATGATAACAGTCTCTTTGGAACGGGAGCACCAATGAATGTCTGAATGTTTAAGCGTCATCAACCTTTGTGACCACCTTGAACCTTTCTCATTCTTTAATACTGATTGGGGAAGATGAGAAATAAACCATCTTGCCAAGATAGGAGTGCAACACATAAGGACACCTCTTTTCCTTATTGTGCGAGTGTGAAAAGAGTGTAGGATATCCCCTAGCAATGTAGGCACCGGGTTGCGTGATTTGAAGATTTTGACGGTGTTCACATCTATGAGTTGGTCATGGTTTGGAAACAAAACCATCCCATAGATGAGGAGAGCCATAATTTCCTCAAAGGCTTGCAAGTCTAAAGAATTCCAACAGCTTTGGGCCTTCTCAAACAGGAACATTGCTAGGAAACCTTTGACACCACTCCTTGTTTCCCAATGAGTTGTGACATCAGATGAGTGCAAGTGTAGAGCTTGAGAAATCTCTTCTGGCTTTGGATCTCTTTCCGTACCGTTGAAAGGTAGTTTATTGAGAATGGGAATCCTCAAGAGTTGAGAGAATTCTTCTAAAGTAGGTACAAGTTGATAGTCGGGAAATGTAAAGCAATGGTGCAAAGGATCAAAGAACTGAAAGAGCACTTTCATCATGTCCTCATCTGTGTTGGAGGTGACCAGGTTGAGTAGACAACCATGTCTCTCAGTGAATGGAGAGTTTTCAAGAATCCTTGAAGCTAGCTCCTTAAGCTGTGGATGGATTCTCACAAGGTTGACTTGAATAGTTTTCCTGCGAAGTGAGTCTATATCCTACAAAATAAGAACAAAGATGAATCCAAAAATCCTTGAAATGGTTAGTGGATGTATATGATGTTCATGATGTCCATGATGTTATGTACAAGTATGCATATACAACCAAAGCAAACAAATCCTAGGTTTAGGCTTGCATTGAGTTTTATAGGTAAGTACCCTCTTGAAGTTTAGTTGGCTTAAACCTGTCCTAGTAATAGTAAACGGGTTCTAAAGAGCTTAATATCACTGGATTGTTTCCTTGGTCATTGTTTCAGCTCAAGCCTCTTTAATGGCGACCTAAATATCCCAAGAAACCAAACCTCAATGAGTGTAGTATCGAGTATCTACCAACTTCGGACTACACCAAAGCTGGTCATCTCACTATATCCTAAAAGGCCAAGTTGGTCAAGTAAAGGTTCTAGAAGTTCATTAGTGCTTCATGACATCACTCAGCGGCTTCGTATTTTATTTGATTAACTCAAAGGCTACTGGTACCTATAAATATGTCACACTAACGTAGCTATTGCTTAGACCATGTCGGTATACCCCGCACAGTTTCCATAACGTATTGCTACTTACCTATAATGTATCCCAAATCCGGGTAGAGGATTCAAACCCAAACAAAGAACCATAATGTAAAGCATACAAGTCAAACAATGTAAGCAAGTAAATGTGATCTAAACCCTAAGGTAACCCCACTTTTAGAATTATCCCCAGCAGAGTCGCCAGTTCTGTGATGCGGTGGGAGAACTGACTTGATTGTTTTGGGTTTGATCGCAAATATTGTGGTTAGCAAGAGTCGCCACCGACTTTTCTTTTATCCAAAAGGAAAGGTAAAAAAGCACAGGAAAGACCTTTGAGATTGTTTCTTGAGTTCATGGGGTAGATTATGAAAAGGGAAGGTATTAGAACCCTTTTCATCCATGGTTTTCCATGGGCTCTTAGTTACTTGCTAGATCACTTGCTTTTGTTTGAAATTGTGCTTTGTGTGGTTTTGAAAGTATTTTGTAAAAGAGGCTATTGTTTAGGAAATCTTTATAATGATTCTTGTTCGTAAGAATGTATACAAAGATGTTTGATCTTTTTGAAAAATGTTTTCAATTTTGTAAGATGTTTGGAAATGTTTGTGTTTGTTTTGAAAATTGCAAGGATATTTGTTTTGAAATGGAGCAAGTAACTAAAAGTAATATACCTACTCAAATGTCTTTCTTGTTCATTTTCTTTTCCTTTGATATTGTTGTCTTACCATTGATTTGGTAAGCAACCCTATCCTTGGATGTAAATGGGACGGGCATGGGTCATCGTATAGCCATGATTAGCAATGTTGTAAAGTATCTTAGCATTTTTGAGGGACTAAGGTCGTTTTTGTAAGGCAACTTTGAATAGCGTCATCGAGGGACTATGATCTTGTTTTTGTTTGTTTTGCTAAGATACCTTACATGCGTAATATGACCATTTTTGTATAAGGTAACCAAGTGGAGTAACCCTAAGGGTGCTTGTGTGCAAGTGTGTCATTTTCATGCTTGATTTTGTCTTGGATTAGGGTTTTCTATTTGGTTGGTTTTATCTTGCCATACAAACCCTAATTACTAGCATGTTATATAAAAGCGATAAATTGTGAAATTTAAAGATTACTACGCTATTACAACACTTTGCGAGAGGGGGTATACAATTTACAAATAGAGATTTGCAATAATATAAACCTAATTAAGCTATTACAACCAAATTGAATATGTACAAATATTGGAATAAATGATGTACAAGATAAATTAAATATGCAAAGATATGTAAATGCAAAAGAAGATTTTGTTTGGTTTTTTATGTGAAAAAGTTTTAACCTAAACCTAATAAATAAATCAAGATTAAACTCAAATTAATTAGGAAAGGAAATTATTTTTAGAAAAGATTTTGATTAAACCCTAGTTCTATTTTATCAAAAGGAAATAAACTTCTTTAAAAAATAATATGCTTAATGAGTGTGAAGAAAGATAAATAAATATTAAAATAATTTTAAATTTATTTACAAATTTATTTAATAAAATAGATAATATATAACTAAAGAAAATATTTTTTATTGGGAAAAATGAAATAAAATAATTCAAAATAAAATCTATCATTTTTATATTTTTTGTGATTTTTTTTATTATTAATAAAATATTATTAGGAAAATAAAATGAAAACAAAATAAATAAATAAATGATAATGGGCCAGGGGTGCTGCAAGGAAATGGGAGGCAGGGGGTTAGCAAAAAAACGTAAGGCCCAAAGTCTGAAGCCCACGCTACAGAAACACAAAAAAAATACGGAAAAAGTATGGAAAATTGCAATAGGCAGCGCCAAGGCTCGAACCCGCGATCTATGGCATTTTTGCGCGCTGCCTTACCACTGGTGTGGCTGCACATTCGTTCATATAAACAAAGGCATAAATATATATTATAAAATGACTCTTGAAGGCAACTTCATCTTTAACCTTGAGCCATGGCCGGACCACCTGTATTTCTCTCATTTCTCCATGAAAATGGAAAGTCCAAACATGAAAATTACAGTGTTCCTTCCCACGATTTCAACCATATAAGGCATGTAAACTAAAAGTCAAAGATCAAAGTTAATTTTGCTTTCCCAAATTTAAAACCTAATTTTTACAGAAAATTCAAATCCAAAATTATCTATGCACAGTTAATATAAATGAAAACTATGAACATGGTTAGCTTTAATGCAAGGATATCTACATTTTTCTTTCACAAATCAGGACAAAGGATGCTTGTATGAAGAGATGGAAGTTTGAGTTTTTACCTCTTTCAGTTGAGACCGTGAATGGAGTTTGGGCAAGTATTAAGAAGGTCTGAGGATCTGTTTAGCTTTCCTGGACCTCCCTGAGTGTGTGCCAATCCTTACTTTGCCTTGAAAGTTCCTGAATCTCCCTAGTCAAGTAAACCTGCAAGCTTGAAATGTAAAAATGGCAGATGGAGGAGGAGTAGTTAATGAGGGGACAGGGGTCTAGAACACTTAGATATGATGTATATTAAGTGTTTTGGTGGTTAAAACTCAAAACACACGAGTAGTTTTTGAGATTGCTATGTAAGGTGCAAAACGGCAAGTTATGGCAGATTTTCAATGTCAAAGTATTTGGGAGACTTTCTGAGTCTTAGAAATCATGTGTTAGGTTGTAATGCACTTGTGTATTATTATGGAAAAGGTTAGACTTCAAGCTTTCTCAAGATTTCTGAGTTATAGCCTTTTGGCTCTATTACTTGCTTTTGAAGAAAAGTGAGGAGACAAGTCCCTAAGTTTGTACAAGCATGGTCTGGTTTGGTAGAGGTTTCAGGAAAGTTGCTTTTGGTTTATAGGGTTTGTGTGTGCAGAAAGAACAAGTGCAAAGCTCAAGGAGTTGAAAATTGCAAAAGTTGTGCTTTATCAAAATGGAAGTGGCATTTTTGTGCCATAAATGGAATTGTAGCTTGGAAAAAGGCTTTAATGCTTGTGTTGTACCCCAAAATTTGCCCTCCTATTTTTTCACAAGAAATCACAGCTTCGGGCTTTTCCTGATTTTTTAGACTGGCTCAAGAATCGGTCAAACAGACTTTTCTTGTCAGTCAGACAAAATTTAGGGTTTTCATTGATTTTAAAGCAGTTCAAGCAGTTTGCTAGGGTTTTGGTTGAGTTTGGCTCAGGTTTGATCAGGCGAACGCTACTCTGACATTTAATCAAGAACTAGGGTTTGTGCGTGCAGAAAGAATTAATTCTACAGTGCTTTTCAATTCACTCTGGAATATGGGTTGAGGTTTCTGATTGGGAGTTTGGAGTGTTTGATTGAATCAGTAAATCAAAAAGGCATGTGGACGTTTTGTTTGATTAACTGTGCATTGCTTTGGATATTTGAAACGCCGGGTTTATTATTGGTTGATGCTAAGACCACAGTGTTTATTAATTGTTTATTTATTCTAAGTTAGAATAATTGGGATTTATTTCCATTTTATTATAATTGAAGAATTATAAATAATTAAATAAAAATTTGAAAAAGAATTAAAAGAGAATTAACTGATCAAAAGTAGATTTTATTCATCTTTAATTATTTGTTACAATCATTATTTGTACACTGTAAATTTATTTACAGATGTTTACATTAATAATGTTACAATGATTAAAAGTGAAATAAAGATACATCCTAAGAAATTCCTAAGTCTTCATCTTCTATTCTGCTACTCCTCTTTTGCTCCATTGATTTTTATCTGCAAAACAAAGAAAAAGAAAAAGTCAAAAGCAGATGAAATTAAGAGCAGACAGTTAATTCAAAAGTCATCATTAAAAGCGACTGACCGGAATCAGTTTGCCCTCTCTGCAAATCACAAGATTTCTCTTGGTTCAAAAATAGGGATAGAAGTTGCTTGCAATTAAAATATGAAATGCACAAATTTACAAATTGCACAAATTCAAAGTTTGTCAAACATACTGCATAAGTTGTAAAACAAGGCTGCATAATGAAAAAGAACATAAACCAAACAAGTCCAAAGGCAAACTGAACTACACATGCCTAACCAAAGTGCAAACTGGACAGCAAGCTGTCCAAAACATCAACAAGTACAAAAGGCTATCCAAAAGCTGTCAAAGAAGTACAAAATGCTGTCAACAAAGTATGCAGGAAAACTGGAAAATATGCATTGCAAGCAATATTCAAATCATCATTTCCCAAAAGCCAGTTACTTTTTCAGCATAAGACAAAATTAAGCAATAAAAATGCTTTCTTTAATCTAGAGAGAGAAGGAGAGAAGAAAGGAGCTTACAGTACAACAGGCTAAAGGCTAAAAAGAAGATATAAACAGGATGTATCAGAGCACATAGAGAGAGAAGGCAGAAGGCATACAGTAGAAGAGATCATAAAGAATGAAAACCTCAAGCCTTGCAAACCTGTCCAAGCATTGACCAAATTCAAAAAGAACGAATATACAAAAAATATAACAGCTCCTGCCTTTCAAAGACCACAAGGCCAAGACCCTGGAAGATATAAAACAAAAGCCATCAACCTGCATAACACAGATATCACAAGACACACAAAGCCTAACAGCCTCCAAGTTTATCAAGCCTCATAAACCAGAAACAAAAGCCACAAACTGTATCAAATATCAAAAAGCCCGAAGCCTTTCAAAGCTTCAAGCCTAACCTGCATCAAAGCCATACCAAACAACCTGTCCAAGCCTTTCAACCTGTCAAGCCTAAAGCCTACTGTAACATAAACCTGCTTCAAACCCAACCTGCATAAGCCTTGAACCAAACAACAAGCCATAGCCTAACTGTTGTACCCCAAAATTTGCCCTCCCATATTTCTCAAAACATTTCAAGAAAAATTCACAAGTCCAACCCGGCGCGTCATATTCAGGTGTTCTTTCACCAAGATATCCCTGATAACGTATTCTCAAATTCAGGTTCGGCTCAAGAGTCAATTCTTTAAAGAAGGTATCCGACTGTGTGAGTTTTCTCGAAGAAATAAGGTGAAAAAGTGTGCTGAAAGTGCAGTTTTTACGCGCTAAAAAATTCATAACTTGAAGATCGTGACTCGTTTTGAACCCGTTCCGGTGGCCAAAATTCTGTCTTGACATTATCTACATTTTCATCTCTCATGGCTGGAAGCCAATTTCGATCAGAAGGTCTTCAAAAATGTGGAGTTATCAAGTATTTTCATACAGAAAATTTGTGACAGAAGTTTATTTGCGTCATGTTCAGAAAATCATAACTTGGTCGATTTTCATCGTATCGAGCTGGTTCCGGCGCCAAAATTTCACAAATTGAGTTGGCTACATTTTCACAGAAGGTATTGAGTTCAAACGGTATTCAAAATGCCTTCGTTTTTTGCTCAGAGTGCACGACGCGCCGAAAATCCTAAATGCTGAATATTATTTCATCTGGGCCGAAACTTCGAAAATTCATAACTCGGTCAATTTTTATCGGATTGGGCTCATATTTTTACACAAAGTCACTGACTCATAGATCTACAACTTTGCTTCAAAAGTCGAGACCGGATTATGCTCCGATCAATACCAGTTTTTTATTGAAGAACGTGTCAGAGTCGACACTGGAGCCCAAAATAAATTTGTCTGAGCTGAAACTTCAAAAATTCATAACTAATTCACCGTTTATCCGATTGAGCCGATTTTCGGACAGGAGTTAGTTATCGATGTCGGCTACATTTTGTTTTCAAATTTCAACTTCAAAAATTGCACTTAAGTCCCTGCTATTTATCCTGGAAAGTGACGAACTCAAGTGAACATTGGAGGCCCAATTGCACATTCAAAGCCCATTTTCTTTACCCTAATTTCCATTATATAATCACCTTCTTTTCACACAAACAAGAGAGGAGAAAAAGAGAGAAAAAACCTTGCCACAACACTGTTAGAATATCAAATTCTTTCAAGAACCCTAAAACCTTGAAATCCTTATTACAAATCCCTCTCTCACTACAAACAAGCCATCACAGTTACAAACCAACACCTCATTACTTCTTCAGTAAGGATAAGACTGGCTTGATCTCCATGATCCAAAGGGCATAAAAGCATTCAGGTCACTAATTTTCCAGTAAGGGTAAGATTCATTTGATCTCCATGATCAAAAGGGTATAATCATTCATACATGCCATATTGTGCCTAAACATTAAATTTCTTCATATATTGGCTTTATTTGCATTTTATGATTTTATTTAATGTGTTCGTGAGATTCAACACTGCAGATTTAGACAGGATCCCATGCAGGTTCATTAAGGAACATTGAGGCCAAAAGCCAAATGGCCAAAAGCCAAAAGCCAAAAGCCAAATGGCCAAAAGCCAAATGGCCAAAAGAACAACTTATGCATGACACCAATACATGGCGAGGCAGACATCCTGAGAAGATTAAGGAACGTTGAGGCCAGAACACAAATGGCCAACAGCCATAACACAAATGACCATGAAACCCAATCCAATGGCCAAAGAATGCAGACCACGGTACTCAGGAGTCAATGAACACGCACGTGATGCTAGAAAGTCAAACAAGGCTTTTTGTCTAATGGGCCAGATTTCTCACAAAAAAACCTCCCTTTGGGTCTGAATACCCCCCATGGTTTGTACATTTTTATTTTTTTATTTGATTTTCCTTTTTATTCTTTTAATTGTTTTCAATTGTTTTCTTTAATTTCATAAAGTAATTTTCATAAGATAAAAAAATCAGAAACTAAAATATATTTAATTATTATTATTTCACTATTAATTTATTTTGTAAATAAACTTTAATAATTAGTTTAGTAAATTAGGTTTTAAAACTTTAATCTTTTTCTCAATAAATTAAAATATGTAGAAATTATGTTTTTTTAACTTTTTATCACTTTTCTTAATAAATAATTTTTTCTTATTATCATTATTATTAATTACTAATTTATTTTGTAAATAAACATGTACGTTAAATATTTAGTAAATTAGGTTAAACTTTAATCTTTTTTCATTAATAATTAAAAACAACTTAGAATTAGGGTTTCTCTTGAATTTTAATTTTCTTTATTTCATAAATACAAAAACCATCAAAAAAACATTTCTTTTCTTTAATTTAATAATTAATTAACTTTTCATTCAATTTAATTCCAAAAGGGTCCAACGCCCTCGAACGTTCTATTTTCTATTCTTTTCGCGCATTTATTCTTATTTTTCTTGTAAATATTATGTAACTGTTCAAGCCATGTAATAGTAACTAGGTTGTACTTTCTGCATTTTATTAAAAACGGGTCTTTGTAATTTGGCGATGTATAGACCCGCGCCTTGTAATAGCGTAGGATTTATCTTTCCGCATTTAAATTTCCGCACTTTTAAATTATAATTGCATGAAAGAATGTATGGCCTAAATTAAAAACAAGCGTAGATCACCATGGTACATGTACAAGATAAAATATAACATGAAAGCAACACACAAATTCACACACCACTCTTAGGGTACGCCTCACTGTTGCCTTACCTTCGAAATGTGGTCGTCGAGTATAGGACGTTTTAGTAAGTCCTTATGTCTGTTGATCCATATGCCTCAAAACAAGTTGCCTCGGAAAAGTTGCCTCGAATTAAAAAAGGATCAATGGCATAAGGGTAGCTTCTAAGGTGTCCTACTGTTGCTCTGGTGACCACACTGTCCCTACAAACGAATTGACCCGAACACCTCCAACGGTGGTGCTACCTACCTCTCAATGGTGGGATGGCACTACCTTAAGGACATTTACACAGCTTAATTCCTTAGGGTAGGTGGATGACTCGTAGATACTTGCTCTATTCAAAAACAATCAAAATTCTTTTCACACCGACACTTTCAAAAAAAGCTTTCAAAAACAATTTTTCAAACACTCTTGAGGACTGATACAAGAGTTATTCAGAAATCTTTAAACGAAACTTTTTCAAACCCACTCACAATTGAAAAGCAAACACTTTTGAAAACACAATGAGCAAGTATTTAAGAGCCAATGGATAACCATGGATAGAAAGGGTGCTAACACCTTCCCTTTCTATAAATCTACCTCCCGAACCGGGAAACTATCTCATAAGGAATTTTGCTGTGCTTTTGTCCTGTCCATGTTGGAGAAAATAAAAGACGGTGGCGACTCTTGCTTCTGCGACATTTCGTGAACCAGCGTTAAACAGTCAGTTCCAGATCCACCGATCACAGAACTGGCGACTCTGCTGGGGAAATTATAAAAGTGAGGTGTACCTTAGGACTAAGATCACTTGTGTTTTCAATTGTCTGAATTGTTTGCTTTATTATTGTGGGTACTGTCTTGGGAGTTCTATAGATCCTAACCTGGATCTGGGGGATACCTTCTTAGAAAGTAGCAACAAGACTGTGAGGGAGCTGTGCGGGGTATACCGACACGGTTGAAGCAGTCTGCTACGTTGATGTGGCACTTTGGTGGGTACCGGTAACCCTTGAGTCTAGTCAAGGAGAGTACGGGGCCGCCGCGTGGTGTCGTGAAGCATCAACTGACCTTAGGAACCTTAATTGAACCATCTTGGCCTCTTTAGGGTAGTAAGATAACTGCCTTTGGTGCAGTCTGAGGTTGGTTGATACTCGATACTACACTCAGTTGAGGGTTGTTTTCTTGGAATATTTCGGTCGCTAGTTCAGTGGCTAAATCGAAACAAGGAACACATAAAACAATCCAATGATATTGGGTCCCTTAGAACCCGGTTACTTCTGATAGGACAGGTTTTGAGCCCACCAACTTCAAGAGGGTAATACCTAGACCCCATGCTGGCCTAAACTCTAAGGGCTCTTTGTGTGACTTGTGTGCCTTCAAACTTAACTACTTGCATACTTGTTCTCTGTTACTCGGGTTTCTTGCAGGTTTTGTTTACAGTCTTTAATCTGGACTCATAACAGGGTTTACCTACATTACTCCACGCATAGCATAACATCATACCATCATACCATTGCATGCATCCTGCATAAAGACTAATCCATTTCAAGGATCTCAAGGGCTTGTGATGCAGGTCATGATGAATCAAAGTGTCTAGCAAGGGGAAAAGGGGATTTATTTTCCTCTAGCCAAGGTTGTCAGGGGCTATAACCCACTCGATATGGTGAGCCTTGACTCTTGAAGAAGGACTCTCAACAACATGAAGTTCCTTTCATCAAGTTACCCAAATCCAATTCTAACAAGTTTCTTTGTTTACCCCGCGAGATCCTTGAAAACATTGCATGCATACATACATATCATTGCATTACAGGTATCCCTTTTACAGGTTGCTTACCTTCTTCGCTGTTTATTTCATCCGATCATCATGAATCCTGATTCATCTACTGAGCAATCCATCAAGGCCCTCCAGGCTCAGAACGCCCAGTTCCAAGAGTTGATCATGAGTCTAGCCCAGGGGCAACAAGAGCTAAAGACCCTGCTTTTGAAAAAGAAGAAGAAGAGGACGGTGTTGTTCAACCCTAGACACAAATCTGGGAATGGATCACAAAATGAAGTTGAGCAGACTACCCCATCTGTTGGGAAAGACAGTCCCCATGAGAGAGAGGTGCCTAGTCCAGTAGTCTCTGACAACGAGACCGATTACAATGATGAGCAGTACCCTCCAGCTGAGGACAGGTATAAACAGTTGGAAGACCGGCTAAGTGCCATGGAGATACAAAAGGTGCCCGGCCTGGACTTCGAAGATCTAGGTCTGTCTTCTGGGGTGGTGATCCCACATAAATTCAAGGCACCTGCCTTTGCCAAGTACGACGGGGCATCCTGTCCTAAGCTGCATCTCAAGTCTTACACAAGGAGGATCCAGCCCTACACGGCTGATAAGAATTTGTGGATTCACTTCTTTCAGGATAGTCTGTCGGGAACTCAACTCGGCTGGTTCTATCAACTGAATGGAGCCAACATCCACAGCTGGGAGGACTTGGCCACTGCATTCTACAAGCAGTACCAGTATAATGCCGACCTCGCTCCTACGCGTACCCAACTCCAGGGTATGTCACTGGGGACGGGTGAAGGTTTTAAGGAGTACGCCCAAAAATGGAGAGACCTTGCTGGAAGGGTACAACCACCTCTAACTGACCGGGAGCTCGTTGACATGTTCTTGGGGACTTTGTCTGGTCCATTCTACAACCATCTGATTGGGAATTCTTCTGCTGGGTTCACAGATCTTATCTTGACTGGGGAGAGAATTTAAGCTGGTATCAAGTCGGGGAAGATTCAAGAAACCGCACCTGCTGATGCTCAGAAAAAGCCCCATAGTGGGAAGAAGGAGTCCAATGCTATACATGGTAAAAAGGGTCGTCATGATGTAGGGGCAATCCAGATCTCTGATCCCACGCCCGTTCAACCAAGAAAGAGCAATAGGCGTAGGATAAAGTATCAAGATAGGAAGTATACTGACATCAACATGTCTTTGTCTCAGGCATTACAACAATTGCTGAAGGCAAAACTGATCACACCGAAGGATCCTCCTCAAAATCCTGATACTTCCTCTTCCAAATACAACCCGGGTGTTAGATGTGCCTACCATTCTGACAGTCCTGGACATGACACCAACGACTGTTGGACCTTGAAGAACAAAATCCAAGACTTGATTAATGCCAAAGAGGTCAAGTTTGAACACTGATCCTACACCAAATCATCGAGAATGTCTTTTGTTCATTAGAATTTTCAATTTGTAATTTTCTTTTGATTGTTCAAACATTTATTCATGTTAAACTTTATTATTTCATTAATGCATTAGACGTGTCTGTTTTGAATTAATTGTGTTTATTATGCTTAAAATTGCTTTTATTGATGCTCAACTCTCAATTAATAGTTCTAAGCCTCTTGAGGGAGGATGACGAAAACGATACCACAATCTACAATATGCTTTTGAACAGACCCCGCTGAGGAGGTACATGCATTGTTTCAATTCCTAAACACTGGAGTTATAAGGATGATAATCCCTCGTCAACCCCTTTGAGCCAAAGAAGTAGGAGTTTTTCTTTTCAAAAATTAAACCCTTAATCATAACCTGGGGCAGGGTAGTTCTCTCAGCTGATCCAAGTGCATAACGAACGACACCAAAGGAGTCTTTCCAAACCAAAAGATGGTGATGGTTCCGAATAATCATAAAGACAGGCAATCATTATCTATCAAAATAAAAAGCCCAATAAGTCAAAACCTATGAAGGAGACTTACAAAACTGGGGCATCCCGCTGACTGTAACTCCACAAAAGAAACAGTACAAGCAAAAAATAGGGATAACGAAATCAAAAAGAAAGAGGTCCAACAAACCCTCAACAAAAAAGGAAATGACTGCCTAATCAAAATAAATCGTCAGTATCCGAACCATCACTGGTATATCAAAGCAAAGACTCAACAAGGTCTAACGCACGATTAGCTGAGTTTAGGATTGAAGAACATCACGAAGAACGGGTGGGTACAAATAAATTTGAGCCTTTATCCTTTGTTTCTTGAACCGTGAACCAGGCCACGTTATAACCCTTAAAAGTCCTAGCTGAAGCATGGGTTAGTTCGAAAGCATACTGTTACGAAAGGTATCCTGACTCCTTAAGGCTTGCGGTAAAATAACGAGTTGACATCACAGTTTACAAAAAAAACTCACTTGCTTTTATTGAAAAATGCATTTTCAAAAATTTCAAGACAGACATAAGCTTTGCATTCTTAAGATAACATTGTTTGCATATGATTATTTGTTTGAACAGCAGAGAACTTTGCGCAACGAATATCCGATGAACGAAGGTCTTCTCAACAAAAGAGTCACCTCCAGTGGAAGAAACACTTCCAATCAAGGGGCATGGCATGATCAGTGTCCATCATCTGGGGAAGTCCAGCCAAGATTTGGAGAATCTCTCAAAAGGCCAACCAGCTTGGGGCAAATCTCCATCTGGATCACCTGGGGCATTCCGACAACGAATCTTGCCTGATCAGACATCTTCTAGTGGTACGGCAACGCAATACTACTGACAGTGACAACTCCCTGCTCTCTGAGAGCATGGATATAGTCGAAAAAATACTACGTAAAATCAAAGACCCGATAGGTTGATACACCTAGGCAAAAATAAGGGCTTCCCGGCGAACCAAAAGGGTTCGGGCAAAATAAGGGATGAAATGAAAAAATCTGTACACCCGGCAAGTCAAAAACCTGAAAAGGCGGCTTGGGCAAAAAAGGGTATCCCGGTGGACTGAAAACCCGAAAGGGCGGTCCAGGCAAAAATTAGGGATCAAAGCGTACGACTATGTCCTGGCATCTCGTCACCTGTCTACCAGAAGATTTGTCAATTACCCCCACAGGTGCCTTCTCCCACTGAAACTGGGGCAATAATGAGTTGTCTAAGCGATCTAGTTGCTCTGCCATCAAGGTACCAAGACAAGTTCAGCTGAAGGATGGCCAAGATACCCTAATTCCCCACAGGATGAGACAAGGTTCAGCCATACTCCCCCGAGCAGAGAAGGCACAATACCTCCAGCAAGTCAGCAACACTCTCCCCAAGCAGAGTTAGCTTGCTGTCAGCCTTAAGGAAGTTGGATTATCCCCCGAAGATCTCAATATTCCCCGGTGGAGTACAAACATTCCTAACAAGCGTCCCCGGAAATCTTGATCTAAGATTGTTCCCCGGTGGAATATCAGACATCAAGTGGAGCCATTTCCCAGTCTAATCTGAAAAAGTTTCCCCAGGAACGTTGAATCCATCTCCCCAGCAGGAAGCTTATCCCCAGTAGATTCTGGAAGCTTACCCCTGCAAAGCACGAACGCGTCTCCCGGCTTTTATTCAAAGGTTATTTCCCCACCAGGATATAACTGGGTTATCCTCAGCTAATGGCCACGAAAATATCATCCTCGGCGAAGTCTTCCTATCCCCAGTGGAGTTCATCAGATCTTCCAACAAAACTTGTCAATGGTATCCCCAACGGAGTTATCATCAAAACCTCAGCGAAGTATCTCTTCCTACAGAGTAGACCCCCCGCAGAGTAATCTCTCCAACAAGTTTATTCCCCAACGGAGTCATCTTCTCCTACTGGTTTATTCTTGCAATCATCACCCCCAGCGAAAACGAAGAACTCTCTTCGATATCAGCCCAGGATTCAGCTCCCGGCATTCGTCAAGGATTTATTTTCCTAGACGAAAATACATTCATAAACATCACCTTGTCATACATTATGATACATGCATACACGCATCATATCACCCCAATCTCATTTATTTTTGAGAACATCATGACATCATGCATGTCATACATTATGACATTGCATACAACTAACTCGTTACTTTTTCAGGAAAGAACGATCAACAGATAAAAGTCTTTACCTTTTGAAGTAGAAATCGCCCAAGGTTCTCTCATCATCCCGTTGAGGTAGTAATCGCCCAAAAGTTCTCTCATCGTCCCGTTGAGGTAGTAATCGCCCAAAGGTTCTCTCATCGTCCCGTTGAGGTAGTAATCGCCCAAAGGTTCTCTCATCGTCTCGTTGAGGTGGTAATCGCCCAAAGGTTCTCTCATCGTCCCGTTGAGGTAGTAATCGCCCAAGGTTCTCTCATCGTCCCGTTGAGGTAGTAATCGCCCAAAGGTTCTCTCATCGTCCCGTTGAGGTAGTAATCGCCCAAAGGTTCTCTCATTGTCCCGTTGAGGTAGTAATCGCCCAAAGGTTCTCTCATCGTCCCGTTGAGGTAGTAATCGCCCAAAGGTTCTCTCATCGTCCCGTTGAGGTAGTAATCGCCCAAAGGTTCTCTCATCGTCCCGTTGAGGTAGTAATCGCCCAAGGTTCTCTCATCGTCCCGTTGAGGTAGTAATCGCCCAAAGGTTCTCTCATCGTCCCGTTGAGGTAGTAATCGCCCAAAGGTTCTCTCATCGTCCCGTTGAGGTAGTAATCGCCCAAAGGTTCTCTCATCGTCCCGTTGAGGTAGTAATCGCCCAAGGTTCTCTCATCGTCCCGTTGAGGTAGTAATCGTCCAAGGTTCTCTCATCGTCCCGTTGAGGTAGTAATCGACCAAGGTTCTCTCATCGTCCCGTTGAGGTAGTAATCGCCCAAGGTTCTCTCATCGTCCCGTTGAGGTAGTAATTGTCCAAGGTTCTCTCATCATCCCGTTGAGGTAGTAATTGCCCAAGGTCATCTCATCTCCCCGTTGAGGTAGTAATCGTCCAAGGTTCTCTCATCGTCCCGTTGAGGTAGAAATCGTTCAAGGTTCTCTCATCGTCCTGTTGAGGGCACGTCTGAAGAGTTCGAAGATCTGATTCCTGTATCTTGCCAGGGTGTATCTGTTGACGACTACATTACCAGACTCGATTCCTGTATCTTGCCAGGGCACGTCTGAAGAGTTTGAGGATCTGATTCCTGTATCTTGCCAGGGTGTATCTGTTGACGACTATATTCCAGATTCGATTCCTGTATCCCGCCGGGGCACATCTACATAAAGGGTTTGAAGATCAACTCCTACAGGCCAGGTAATTATTTTTTCTTTCTCAGGTACACAAGTTCTCGCAAAGGAATCTCTTACGCGATCGACACTCGATGGCATCTATAAGCCCATCACCATAACTACTAACAGCTCCAAGTGGCATCTATAAGCCCATCCTCCTATCCATCAGTCTCCAAATGGCATCTGTAAGCCCATTCCCACCATCACACTGCTGCCACTCTACTATGTGAGTGCAAATTTCTGGGCACTCTAGTGTTCAATCATCTTCCACCTTCGGATCACGAAAGGCACGCAAGCCAATCTAAATCCTCAGGTTTAAGAAGATTGAACAGGGGCAACTGTTGTACCCCAAAATTTGCCCTCCCATATTTCTCAAAACATTTCAAGAAAAATTCACAAGTCCAACCCGGCGCGTCATATTCAGGTGTTCTTTCACCAAGATATCCCTGATAACGTATTCTCAAATTCAGGTTCGGCTCAAGAGTCAATTCTTTAAAGAAGGTATCCGACTGTGTGAGTTTTCTCGAAGAAATAAGGTGAAAAAGTGTGCTGAAAGTGCAGTTTTTACGCGCTAAAAAATTCATAACTTGAAGATCGTGACTCGTTTTGAACCCGTTCCAGTGGCCAAAATTTTGTCTTGACATTATCTACGTTTTCATCTCTCACGGCTGGAAGCCAATTTCGATCAGAAGGTCTTCAAAAATGTGGATTTATCAAGTATTTTCATACAGAAAATTTGTGACAGAAGTTTATTTGCGTCATGTTCAGAAAATCATAACTTGGTCGATTTTCATCGTATTGAGCTGGTTCCGGCGCCAAAATTTCACAAATTGAGTTGGCTACATTTTCACAGAAGGTATTGAGTTCAAACGGTATTCAAAATGCCTTCGTTTTTTGCTCAGAGTGCACGATGCGCCGAAAATCTTGAATGCTGAATATTATTTCATCTGGGCCGAAACTTCGAAAATTCATAACTCGGTCAATTTTTATCGGATTGGGCTCATATTTTTACACAAAGTCACTGACTCATAGGTCTACAACTTTGCTTCAAAAGTCGAGACCGGATTATGCTCCGATCAATACCAGTTTTTTATTGAAGAACGTGTCAGAGTCGACACTGGAGCCCAAAATAAGTTTGTCTGAGTTGAAACTTCAAAAATTCATAACTAATTCACCGTTTATCCGATTGAGCCGGTTTTCGGACAAGAGTTAGTTATCGATGTCGGCTACATTTTTTATTCACATTTCAACTTCAAAAATTGCACTTAAGTCCCTGCTATTTAGCCTGGAAAGTGACGAACTCAAGTGAACATTGGAGGCCCACTTGCACATTCAAAGCCCATTTTCTTTACCCTAATTTCCATTATATAATCACCTTCTTTTCACACAAACCAGAGAGGAGAAAAAGAGAGAAAAAACCTTGCCACAACACTGTTAGAATATCAAATTCTTTCAAGAACCCTAAAACCTTGAAATCCTTATTACAAATCCCTCTCTCACTACAAACAAGCCATCACAGTTACAAACCAACACCTCATTACTTCTTCAGTAAGGATAAGACTGGCTTGATCTCCATGATCCAAAGGGCATAAAAGCATTCAGGTCACTAATTTTCCAGTAAGGGTAAGATTCATTTGATCTCCATGATCAAAAGGGTATAATCATTCATACATGCCATATTGTGCCTAAACATTAAATTTCTTCATATATTGACTTTATTTGCATTTTATGATTTTATTTAATGTGTTCGTGAGATTCAACACTGCAGATTTAGACAGGATCCCATGCAGGTTCATTAAGGAACGTTGAGGCCAAAAGCCAAATGGCCAAAAGCCAAAAGCCAAAAGCCAAATGGCCAAAAGAACAACTTATGCATGACACCAATACATGGTGAGACAGACATCCTGAGAAGATTAAGGAACGTTGAGGCCAGAACACAAATGGCCAACAGCCAGAACACAAATGGCCATGAAACCCAATCCAATGGCCAAAGAATGCAGACCACGGTACTCAGGAGTCAATGAACACGCACGTGATGCCAGAAAGTCAAACAAGGCTTTTTGTCTAATGGGCCAGATTTCTCACAAAAAAACCTCCCTTTGGGTCTGAATACCCCCCATGGTTTGTACATTTTTATTTTTTTATTTGATTTTCCTTTTTATTCTTTTAACTGTTTTCAATTGTTTTCTTTAATTTCATAAAGTAATTTTCATAAGATAAAAAATCAGAAACTAAAATATATTTAATTATTATTATTTCACTATTAATTTATTTTGTAAATAAACTTTAATAATTAGTTTAGTAAATTAGGTTTTAAAACTTTAATCTTTTTCTCAATAAATTAAAATATGTAGAAATTAGGTTTTTTTAACTTTTTATCACTTTTCTTAATAAATAATTTTTTCTTATTATCATTATTATTAATTACTAATTTATTTTGTAAATAAACATGTACATTAAATATTTAGTAAATTAGGTTAAACTTTAATCCTTTTTCATTAATAATTAAAAACAACTTAGAATTAGGGTTTCTCTTGAATTTTAATTTTCTTTATTTCATAAATACAAAAACCATCAAAAAAACATTTCTTTTCTTTAATTTAATAATTAATTAACTTTTCATTCAATTTAATTCCAAAAGGGTCCAACGCCCTCGAACGTTCTATTTTCTATTCTTTTCGCGCATTTATTCTTATTTTTCTTGTAAATATTATGTAACTGTTCAAGCCATGTAATAGTAACTAGGTTTTACTTTCCGCATTTTATTAAAAACGGGTCTTTGTAATTTGGCGATGTATAGACCCGCGCCTTGTAATTGCGTAGGATTTATCTTTCCGCATTTAAATTTCCGCACTTTTAAATTATAATTGCATGAAAGAATGTATGGCCTAAATTAAAAACAAGCGTAGATCACCATGGTACATGTACAAGATAAAATATAACATGAAAGCAACACACAAATTGACACACCACTCTTAGGGTACGCCTCACTGTTGCCTTACCTTCGAAACATGGTCGTCGAGTATAGGACGTTTTAGTAAGTCCTTATGTCCGTTGATCCATATGCCTCAAAACAAGTTGCCTCGGAAAAGTTGCTTCGAATTAAAAAAGGATCAATGGCATAAGGGTAGCTTCTAAGGTGTCCTACTGTTGCTATGGTGACCACACTGTCCCTACAAACGAATTGACCCGAACACCTCCAACGGAGGTGCTACCTACCTCTCAATGGTGGGATGGCACTACCTTAAGGACATTTACTCAGCTTAATTCCTTAGGGTAGGTGGATGACTCGTAGATACTTGCTCTATTCAAAAACAATCAAAATTCTTTTCACACCGACACTTTCAAAAAAAGCTTTCAAAAACAATTTTTCAAACACTCTTGAGGACTGATACAAGAGTTATTCAGAAATCTTTAAACAAAACTTTTTCAAACCCACTCACAATTGAAAAGCAAACACTTTTGAAAACACAATGAGCAAGTATCTAAGAGCCCATGGATAACCATGGATAGAAAGGGTGCTAACACCTTCCCTTTCTATAAATCTACCTCCCGAACCGAGAAACTATCTCATAAGGAATTTTGCTGTGCTTTTGTCCTGTCCATGTTGGAGAAAATAAAAGACGGTGGCGACTCTTGCTTCTGCGACATTTCGCGAACCAGCGTTAAACAGTCAGTTCCAGATCCACTGATCACACTAACCATACAAACCTGCTTGTCCCAACCATACCAACAAACATATCCAGCAACTCAAATCAAACACAAAAACATTCAATCCCAAGACCAACCTCAACATTTCAATACTTGTTCAGATTCACAAATCAAAATCCAAATAGCAAACATATCCAGCAACTCAAATCAAACACCCAAGCTCTCAGAACTCAAAGAGTTCATCATCGAGTAACCAAAAAAAACAGGGACTCAGAACAAACATCATCATCTCAGAACATACGAATCATCAGAGGAAAAGAAAGCAAATAGGAAGAGGTTTTCAGGTGTTTCATCATCAAACCATATAAAAACAGATACGAAATACCAGTTTCTCCAGAGCTCTCAACATCACCGCTCCCTCCGCCTCCGGCTGTTCAGCACGCCTCCAAGCCACCCTCCTCTCCAATCAACGATTCCTCCAAAGGTAGTATTTCTATTCTTGCTTCTCATACCTCTCACAAACAGAAACAAATAACAATATAAACAGTAGAACACGAAAGTAATACATGCGAAGCATAAAACCATAATAAGACAAGAATTATTACCTTGTAAACCTCCGCTTGAATAATCCATGGAGAGGAGGAGGTAGCGATGGCTCACCTGGCAGTAGGGACGGAGAGAAACTCAAGCTTTGGCTCAAAAGGCTCAGACGAAGGAAGACGAAGGAATAACGGTGCCGCTCAAGTGTAACTCACAAACCCTAAATCCCAAATGAAATGAAATAACTGAAACCCTTGCAAATGTGTTAAACCACTTGGGCCTTGCCCCTTTCATTTTGCCTAAGCCCATTCACAAAGCCAGCACGCCTCACCTCCCCTTTTTTTTCTTGTTCTGCTTATTTTGTTTTGGGCCATAAACCCCCTTCAAGCCCATTCCTTTTTTGTACATAAATTAACTCTTTTTTACTTATCATTTTTATTTTCCCTTTTTTATACAATTTAAACTTTATTTTTGTTTATAAATAAAATTATACACTAAAACTCTTTCTTTTTAAAAAATGTCTATTAATACTCCTCTTTTATAATCAAGAGTATATAAAAATAAGTTTTTTTTTCTAACTTAAGTAATCTACTTTTCTTAAAATTTGTGTTTAATAAACATTTTTACATTAATTAAATTACATAGATAATAATTTTCTTAAACTTAAAATATTTCATTTTCTTTTCTTTTTTTTTTAAGTAAACATTTTGTTTGTACATACTTAACAAAAATACAAAAATAATAATAAATACTTAATTTTCTCATTAAGTTAACAATACTTAATAAATACATTTACCACTTGTAAATAATCATACACTTACACAAATACATTGATACATTTACAATACACATTTTGTTTCTCTTTGATTCCTATAAATTGCTACATTTACATTGCGATTGATTCGATTTGGTTGTAAATTATTCGGACACTACTCTCCTATTAAGTCTCATCCCCATTTGTAAATATTTGTACCCCCACTCCCGGATACTTATTTATAATAGTGTAGACTTTAAATTCCCGCAATTTATCGCTTTCAAATATACCATGGTTAGACCTAGGGTTTGCATGTAAATAAAATCAAACGCTAGATAACCTAATACATAACAAATGCATGAAAACAATACACAATCACACTTGCACCCCTAGGGTAATCCCGCTTGTTGCCTTCCAAAATGGGCCATGCTTGCACGTTGAGTTTTCTTTGGCAAAACAATTCAAAATGATCATAGTCCCTCGATGACGCTTTCGAAAGTCGCCTATCAAAATGATCATAGTCCCTCGATGACGCTTTCGAAAGTCGCCTATCAAAATGATCAAGTCCCTTCAAGCAAATTTCCAAAGACACTTGGCACCATTGCATTCATGGTCCATACGATGACCCGCGCCTGTCCCGTTAACATCCTAACGCAAGATTGTCCACCAAATACAATGGTGGAACAAAATTGTTAAAAGGGTTAAAACATGAGAAAAACCTTTGAGTAAATTTAGGGGTAGACAACTCTTAGTTACTTGATCCAACTTGCAAAAACACACTTGCCTACTTTTCAAAACCCACTTCACAACACTTTCAAAAACAAACTTTCAAAAACATTTGAAACATCTTTTCGAAAAGACACACACCTTTGTAAAACATTAGAGTAAAGAATTATTACAACGGTTGCCGAAACAAAGGCATCTTTTTCAAAACATTTTCAAAACACACACACACACCATAATTTCAAGCAATTGAAAATCAAGGCAAGTGATCTAAAACAAGTAACTAAGAGCCCATGGATAACCATGGATGAAAAGGGTGCTAATACCTTTCCTTTTCATAATCTACCCCCCGAACCCACAAAACATCTCAAAAGGTTTTTCCTGTGCTTTTTAACCTTTCCTTTAGGATAAAATAAAAAGTCGGTGGCGACTCTTACTAAACCGAACAAGTGCGAATACAAACGCAAAACCTCAAGTCAGTTCTCCCACCGTATTACAGAACTGGCGACTCTGCTGGGGATAATATTTAAAAGTGGGGTTACCTTAGGGTTTTAGATCACCCTCTTGCATGATTAATTGTTTGCTTTGATTGCTTTACCTTTGTGGTTCTCTTGTTTGGGCTTGAAATCCTACACCCGGATTTGGGAAACATTCATAGATAGCAATACGTTGTGGAAACTGTGCGGGGTATACCGACATGGTTGAAGCAATAGCTATATTAGTGCGACATATTTGCGAGTACCGATAACCCTTGAGTTCAATCAAGGAGAGTACGGGGCCGCTGAGTGATGTCACTAAGCACTAATGACCTAGAACCTTACTTGACCATCTTGGCCTTTTATTAGGAGTAGTGAGATGACCGGCTTTGGTGCAGTCCGAAGTTGGTAGATACTCGATACTACACTCATTGAGGGTTGTTTTCTTGGAATATTTTGGTTGCTAGTTAAGTGGCTAAACCAAAACAATGAACATGAAAAACAATCCAATGATATTGAGCTCCTTAGAACCCGGTTACTATTTATAGGACAGGTTTTTGAGCCAACTACATTCAAGAGGGTACTTACCTATGAAACCTCATGCAAGCCTGAAACTAGGGTTTTTTGTGTGAATTGCTTGTACATGTGTTTGTGCATACATCATAAACATCATAAGGCATCATATGCATCCGCTAACCATTTCAAGGGTTTGGATCTTCACCTTTGTTCTTGTTTTGTAGGTCATGGAAATTCCTCGCAGGAAAACTATCCAAGTCAACCTTGTGAGGATCCCTCCTCAACTCAAGGAGCTCACATCCAGAATTCCCGAAAGCTCTCCCTTCAGTGAAAGACATGGTAGACTGCTCAGCCTAGTCAACACCAGCATTGAAGAGGACATGATGAAGGTTTTGTTCCAGTTCTTTGACCCCCGCCACCACTGTTTCACATTCCCCGACTACCAATTGGTGCCCACTTTGGAGGAATTTTCTCAACTCCTGAGAATTCCTATTCCTAATCAACTACCTTTCAACGTTACGGAAAAGGAACCAAAGCCTGAAGATGTTGCTCGAGCATTACACTTGCAACCACCTGACATCAAGGGGCACTGGGAAACTAGAAGCGGTGTCAAAGGCTTCTTGGCAAAATTCTTGTTCGAAAAGGCACAAGATGTTGGAATTCCTTGGATCTACAAGCCTTTGAAGAAATTGTGGCACTCCTCATTTATGGGTTGGTCTTGTTCCCAAATCCTGACCAGCTTATAGATGTCAACGCCGTCAAGATCTTCTTATCCAGGAATCCAATACCAACATTGCTTAAGGACATCCTCCACTCATTTTACACACGAACAATGAGAAAGAGAGGTGTTCTCATGTGCTGTACTCCTCTCCTTGCAAGGTGGTTTATTTCGTACCTTCCACAATCTGTTTTGAAGAATGACCAAGGCTTAAGGTGGTCACAACGATTGATGACCCTCACACACTCTGATGTACATTGGTGTTCTCGGTCCAGAGAAAATGTCATCATCGTCGATCATTGTGGAGAGTTACCTAATGTTCCATTGCTTGGCACTAGAGGAGGCATTACCTACAACCCTTGTCTAGCTTTGAGACAGTTTGGATATGCACGGAGGGATGGCCCTCATGACATGCTGATTCCTGACCTAGTTTTTGACTTCGACAACGATGCGCAAGGACTTCGCCAAAGATTCATCAGAGCTTGGAGGATGCCTAACAAGGTAGATAGCAAGACACTGGGGCACAAGAACTCCATCCCTCTTGAGCCTTATCTCAAGTGAGTGTGGACCCGGGCTCGGAGTCTAATGATGCCTTACCCTCATATTCTCCCTGTGATTAAAGAGCCCGTTAAGGAAGGTGAGGTTCCCTACACCATCTTATATCCTGACATGCCAACGTCATGGGAGGAGATGCAGAAGAGTTGGATCCAACTCAAGGAGGAACGAAATACTTTTGAAGCCAGCTTCTACGCCTGTGAGAAGAAGGTTTTGGAGCTTACCCACCGACTCCATGAGGAAGAGACCCTCAACACCTACATCGCGCCAAAGAGGATGCGCAACGTCTTTTTACCATGAGAATTTTTTGTAATATTTGGCCCATGGGGCATTTATGTACTAACAAAATTTCTTCTTATTAATATGACGTGTGTTCTTTTTGTCTGCAACAATGTTTGAATTTCTAAATCCTTGAATGCATTGCATAAATAAACATATCATTCATCATGTGCATAAGCAGGTCTCTACACCAGGTTTCCTTATCTTTTTGCTGTTTATTTCAGTAAGATGGATCTCGAACAGACGGTCAAAGATTTGCAGTCTCAAAACTCACAGTTTCAACATCTCCTGATGACCTTGGCAAAGGGTCAGGAGGATCTAAAAGCCCTGCTTGGGAACAAAGAGAAAGTGAAAAAGAAGAAGAAAAGAGTCGGAGTGGCTACCATGGGAAGAAGGTTTGAGGGTGAAGCCAGAAAAGTTCTTGAATTTCCCCCTACATCTGAAGAGGGAACCAGTAAAGGAAAAGGGGTTGCGGTACCTTCTGAATCCAAAGTTGAAGAGGAAGAGGCTGAAGAAGACGAAGACTACTCAGAGTAACAGTACCCGCCGGCCGATGACAAGTACAAAAACTTGGAAGACAGGTTAGCAGCTATGGAGCTGCAGAGAGTTCCCGACTTAGATTTCGAAGATTTGGGATTAATTGCTGGAATTGTGATTCCCCCGAAGTTTAAAGTGCCAATTTTTGCAAGATATGACAGGCTGTTTTGCCCGAAGATGCACCTAAGGTCATATGTCCGAAGAATCCAACCTCACACATCTGACAGAAACCTTTGGGTACACTTCTTTCAGGATAGCCTATCTGGTACACAGCTGGATTGGTTCTACAATCTTGAAAGATCAGAGGTACATAGTTTGGAGGATCTGGCAGCTGCTTTTTATCGCCAATATCATATAACTCTGACCTGGCACCAACCCGTACTCAGCTACAGAGTATGGGGATGGCCTCAGGTGAGGGATTCAAGGAATACGCCCAGAAATGGCGCGATCTGGCCGGAAGAGTGCAGCCACCTCTTTCTGATAGAGAACTTGTTGATATGTTCCTGAGGACCCTGTCTGGTCCATTCTTTAACCATTTGATCGGTAGCTCTTCCGTAGGGTTTACTGAATTAATTTTGACGGGCGAGCGGGTAGAAGCCGGTATCAAGAACGGGAAGATTCAGAAGGATGCCTCTGCATCTACAACTGTTAAGAAATCATTTCCGACGAAGAAGGAAACAGCTGTTGTGTATTCTCAGAGAGGAGCAGGAAGAAATGAGCGCCGGTCGACTGTGGGGGCCGTGATGATCCAAAATCCATCAAATGATCATCCCCGCAATAACCAGTCCAGACCTAAACAGCAATGGGGAGAATGGCCACAACGGCAGCTCACCCGCATCAATATGACGCCTGCGCAAGTTCTTCCACATTTGTTGAAATTGAATCTCACCAATATTAGGGAAGCACCGAAGATTGTGAATACTGCTTCACCGCACTATCATCCCAATGCTAAATGTGCCTATCATTCTGACAGCGCCGGACATGACACCAATGATTGTTGAGCGCTTAAGAATAAAATTCAAGACTTGATAGATGCAAAAGAGGTTGAGTTCGATGCTCCAGAAAAGTCAAACGTAATATCCGCTCCGATGCCGAAGCATGGTCGAAATGTCCATGCTATTGAAGAAGATCTGTATGTGTCTGATGTCAGTGACCTGATGACTCCACTGTTAACAATCAAGTTAAATCTGTTGAAGGCTGGGATATTCCCAGGATGCAAAGAAGATTGTTACTGTTGTTACTCTCTACCAATCGACTGTCCATTGCTGAAGAAAGGCATCCAAGGCCTGATGGACAATCAACAAATTCTGTTTGAGAAGATTCCTGCTATTCCAACCCCTACTGAAGATGTTTCAATTATCACCATTTCCACCAATCTTTCCAAGGCCGTCAGAAAGCCTGTTAAGATTACATCAGCTACAAAGATTGTTCCCTTGAAAATAACTATGCCTGGGCCTGTCCCCTACAGTTCTGACAAGTCAATACCATGGAATTACGGTGGAGAAATCTACTACCATGGTGTTAAACAAGTTGAAGTAACCGAAGGAAGCTCTGATGAAGAAGATGCCAACATTGGAAACATTACTGGTACAAGCAAGATCACCCGAAGTGGGAGAATATTTTCTCCAGAGATTGCCCCCCCAAAGGCAATCTTTGGACCCTCAGCTGCTTCCAAAGTTAATCCTGCACCAATAAAACTTTCCGCCGAAACTCCGTTGATTGAAGAAACTATTATTCTCGTTGTTGTCCCTCCTACTTCTGCTGATAAAGGTAAAGGGACCCAAGATGAGCTCGTCAGGACGAGGGCTCAACCTTTGGTCATCCCGGAGACCTCTAAGAAAGAGATGGAGGAGATCCTGAAGATAATTAAAAAGAGTGATTATGACGTGGTAGAGCAACTGGGGCAAACCCCCTCGAAGATTTCCATGTTAGCATTACTGCTTTGCTCTGAGGCGCACGCCAAAGCATTGATAAAATTCCTGAAGACAGCCGTTGTGCCCCAGGAAACCTCTGCAGACCAATTCCAAGATTGCGTGGCCAGCCTTACCGCAGACAACGGTTTAGGATTCTCTGATGCTGACCTGACCTCAAAAGGAAGAGAGCACAACGACACATTACATGTGTCAGTGGAATGCCAAGGAACTACTCTGGCCCATGTTCTGGTCGACACTGGTTCTTCTCTGAACGTACTGCCTAAGAAGGCTCTCGACCGTTTAGGTTGTGAAGGCTTAGAGTTAAGGCCAAGTAATATCATTGTAAGGGCATTTGACGGGTCAAAGAGAATGGTACACGGGGAGGTAGACATTCCCATTAAGGTTGGCACAGAAGTGTTCCCCTCAACTTTCTATGTGATGGACATCCATCCGTCATACTCTTGCCTACTGGGGAGACCATGGATACATAACGCTGGGGCGGTTACCTCCTCCTTACATCAAATGTTGAAGTACCATGTCAAAGGAAAGATCATAACCGTCCACGGTGAAGAGGAATATATGATCAGCCACCTGAACTCCTTTCGGTATGTAGAGGTAGAGGGTGAATTCATTGAGACACCATTTCAGCACTTCGAGGAAGTCTCTCCTGAAGTGGAAATAGCAAAAGTGGTAGCTGAGGTACCAAAGCAGATGGCCAGGATGGCATCTCTAAAAGACGCGAAAGCTGCAATGAAGGAAGGGAAGAGTTCAACATGGGGTCAGTTGCCTAATATTCCTCACAAAACAGACAAGTTTGGATTAGGTTTCACTGCTGCGGGACAGAAAGCTATGCGCCGCTCAAAGGTTGAAAGAACGCCCATCAAGATTTCTCCTTTTGGAATCAACGCTTTGGAGGGTGAAGACAAAGAGGCCAACATTGAAGATTGGATCTACCCAACCATCGAAGGAGGACTACGCAACTGGGAGGCAAAAGACTTTGTCCCTATTACTTTTATTAATCAGTAATTATCTGTCAAACATTTCCTGTTGGTTTGTAATAATTACTTTTGAACAATCCGTACACTACCTTTTCACCTCATGCCTTGCCCGGGGCATGTAGGTCCATTTGTAAGGGTTTTGATTATCTTCATATCCATATGCCATATTTAATGATTCATTGGACGTTTTTCATTGATAAACTGTTGTGTTCATTTTCTTTCCTTTTTGCATTTTGCTTGTTTAAGGATGGCCATCCCTTACACACACCCACACTCACAAATGCAGGTACCCATCCACTCTGGATTCTATGGGTGACTTTTCTGCTATGTCCTTCAATAACTCTGAAGATCTGGTCAATCAGGCTGAGTATGAAGATGACGAAGATTGTGAAGTACCGGGAGAGCTAGCCAGACTTCTACAACAAGAAGAAAGGGCCATCTTGCCTCACGAAGAGTTGTTGGAAACTGTCAACTTAGGAACAGAGGAAGACCGGAAGGAAGTACAAGTGGGTGCTAATCTGGAGCCAAGTGTCAAGGAATGCTTGATACAGCTGTTAAATGAATACGTCTAAATCTTCGCCTGGTCTTATGAAGACATGCCAGGTTTAGACACAGATATAGTGGTTCACTGTCTCCCTACAAGAGAGGATTGTCCACTGATCAAGCAAAAGGTCCGCCGAATGAGGCCCGACATGTCTGAGAAGATTAAAGCAGAAGTAATGAAACAATTCAACACGGGCTTTCTGGCTGTTACATCCTATCCATAATGGGTTGCTAACATTGTGCCAGTTCCTAAAAAAGATGGCAAGGTCAGAATGTGTGTGGACTACCGGGATTTGAATAGGGTCAGCCCTAAAGATGATTTTCCGCTACCCCATATCGACATTTTTATTGACAACACAGCTCAGCACAAAGTGTTTTCCTTCATGGATGGCTTCTCGGGCTACAACCAAATTAAAATGGCCCCCGAGGACATGGAGAAAACAACCTTTGTTACACAATGGGGTACCTTCTGCTACAAGGTGATGCTGTTCGAATTGAAGAACGCAGGGGCAACTTATCAACGCGCCATGGTAGCTCTATTTCATGATATGATACATCATGAGATCGAAGTTTACGTAGACGACATGATAGCTCGATCACAAACAGAGGAGGAACACCTTGAGCATTTGCAGAAGCTGTTTGCTAGATTGAAAGAATACAAACTCAGGCTGAATCCAAGTAAATGCACTTTTGGAGTTAGGTCTGGTAAACTTCTAGGGTTCATTGTCAGCAACAAAGGCATTGAGGTCGATCCAGCAAAAGTGAAAGCAATACAAGAGATGCCTGCTCCCCGTACTGAAAAGGAGGTTAGAGGATTCTTGGGGCGCTTGAACTATATTGCCAGATTCATCTCTCATTTGACTTCTACCTGTGAGCCGATTTTCAAACTATTAAAGAAAGATCAGGTAGTCGAATGGAACGACGATTGCCAAGCTGCTTTTGATAAGATCAAGGAGTATTTGCTAGAACCTCCTATTCTGATGCCACCCGTCGAGGGAAGACCATTGATCATGTATCTGACCGTCTTGGATAACTCAATGGGGTGTGTTTTGGGCCAGCATGACGAGTCTGGTCGAAAAGAGCATGCTATTTATTACCTTAGCAAAAAGTTTACCGACTGTGAGACTCGCTACTCACTGCTCGAGAAAACTTGCTGCACTTTGGTATGGGCTGCTCGCCGACTAAGACAGTATATGTTGACTCATACCACTCTGTTGATTTCCAAAATGGATCCTATCAAGTATATCTTAGAAAATCCTGCTTTATCTGGAAGAATCGCTAGATGGCAAATGATCCTAACTGAGTATGACATCCAGTACACCACCCAAAAGGCTATAAAAGGGAGTGTACTAGATGACCATCTAGCTCATCAAGCTATCGAAGATTATCAATCCATGAGATTCGACTTCCCAGACGAAGACATCATGACTATAGACAACATTGAAGATAACTGACCATATGACGAACCTGAAAATGGATCCCGATGGACCCTGTACTTTGATGGTGCTTCAAATGCACTTGGAAACGGTATCGATGCGGTACTCATTTCCCCGGAAGGTTACCATACACCTTTCACGGCCCGACTTTGTTTCAGTTGTACCAATAACATAGCTGAATACGAGGCTTGCATCTTTGGTCTCAAGGCTGCTATGGACCTGGGGATCAAATCTTTGATCGTATTTGGGGATTCGGCTTTGGTCATCAGTCAAATCAAAGGAGAGTGGGACACCAAACATCCTAATCTTATCCCATACAAAGAACATGTCTTGACATTGTTGCCTCATTTCGAGCAAATCACCTTCGAGCATTTCCCGCGAGAAGAGAATCAGCTAGCAGATGCTCTGGCTACAATATCTTCCATGTTTAAACTCAACTGGGATAACGAGGCTCCCCAAATAACCATCGAGCGAATGGATGAACCTGCGCATTGTCACGAGATTAATACCGAAGAAGTAGTGGAACAACCCTGGTTTCATGAAATCAAAAGGTATCTCCAGACCATAGAATATCCCGAAGGAGCTTCAGTAAATGACAAAAAGTTCCTAAGGAAGTTTGCTGCCAAGTTCTTCCTGAGCAATGGCATCCTTTATAAACGCAGCCATGATTGTGTCTTACTCCGATGTGTGGACAAGGCTGAGGCAGAGTTGATCATGACTGAGATACACAGCGGTACGTTCGGCACCCACTTGAGCGGACACACGATGGCTAAGAAGATTCTAAGGGCAGGCTATTACTGGTCTACCATGGAAGCTGATTGCTATCAACACTCCCGTACCTGCCATAAATGCCAAATCTACGCCGATAAGGTGCACATTCCTCCGGTTCCTCTCAACATGCTGACAGATCCTTGTCCATTTGCAATGTGGGGCATTGACATGATTGGAGAGATCAAGCCCACGGCACCCAATGGACATCGCTTCATCCTGGTTGCCATTGACTATTTCACCAAATGGGTCGAACCGGCTTCCTTCGCCTCTGTTACAAAAAATGTGGTTGCCCGCTTCATCAAGCAAAACCTCATATGCCGGTACGGTGTCCCCGACAGGATCATCACGGACAACGGAACCAATCTGAATAATACTATGATCACCGCTCTATGCGAACAATTCAAGATTTATCATCACAATTCATCTCCCTATCGGCCGAAGATGAACGGTGTTGTTGAAGCTGCGAACAAAAACATTAAGAAGATCATTCAGAAAATGACAGTCACCTACAAAGATTGGCATGAGATGTTACCGTTTTCTCTGCACGAATACCGTACCATATCACGTACTTCAACCGGGGCAACCCCATTTTCTTTGGTATACGGCATGGAAGTTGTCCTGCCCATGGAAGTTCAGATTCCTTCTTTAAGGATTATAAAAGACGCTGGTTTGAATGAAGATGATTGGATTCAGACCCGACTTGATCAACTCAATTTGATCGACGAGAAGCGACTCGCTGCTGTTTGCCATGGTCAGACGTACCAAAAACGAATGATCAAGGCTTTCAACAAGAAAGTCAGACGTCAAGTATATCAAGTCGGAGATCTCGTGATCAAGCGGATTATCTTACCACAAAGTGACCCCAGGGGAAAATGGACTCCTACTTACAAAGGACCATTTGTGATCAAGAGCATATTTTCTGGTGGTGCAATGATTCTGACCACCATGGACAGCGATGATTTGCCGCACCCCGCGAACGCAGACATAGTCAAAAGATACTACGCATAAAATAACCCGACAAGTCAAAAACCCGAAAGGGCGGCTTGGGAAAAAATGGGCATCCCGGTGAACCGAAAACCCAAAAGGGCGGTTCAGGCAAAAGTTAGGGATAAAACAAAAAAAACCTGTACACCCGGCAAGTCGAAAACCCGGAAGGGCGGCTTGGGCAAAAAGGGGTTTCCCGGTGGATCGAAAACCCGAAAGGGCGATTCAGGAAAAAGTTAGGGAATTAAAGTGTATGACTATGTCTCGTCGGGTCACTTTAAGGACAATCTCTTCATCAACTAACTCCAAGCTTCTGGTCAATCCAGTCACCGGCAGACGAAGCGTTGAGTGGACAGATATTCAGAGTTATGAAGGCTATAGCAGAATGGAATCCCATGGAGTTGTTTCACATAGCCATCTTTTTGTATAAAATTTTCAATTTTTACGGCGACATCCTCTTGCAAGGATGCCTGTCTCCTTTGTACAAAGATACTCATAGAAAGTTAATACAAATACTTTTCCAAATACACAAATTTGCTCTGTCTTCCTTTTTTCTCTTTTGCACTTATGTTTACTTGAGAAACGTCCAATGTTTTGTTAAGTAGGCATATGCATTTGAACATAGTCATTTCCTTACAAATCTGGAAAAGATGATTACTGATAGGTTGAAGGTACAGATAGATGTCTCGGTACCCTTTCATAAGGAATCCCCAGCAGATTTAAGCTCCAAATTCCGCAATAAAGTCAAAATCCAGAACTTTATTCCCCAAACAGAGTTAAACTCCGGGATCCTCAGCAGAACAGGAGTTTTCTCAAAGATGATTTTCCCAGCCAGAGAACCTTCCAGAACTTAGTCCCCCTCAGAGATAAGTTTCAGCACCCCCAGTGGAGCCCTATAATCTAAAAATCCTATCCCCAGCGGAGCTAAAACTTCCAACTAGCAATCCCCAGTGGAACCAGACCAGTGAACATTCTCCCCACAGAGATACTTCCCACCAGACTGAAGATTCTCAGTCATAACTCTCCAGCATAAGTCTACCAGGTTCTGAACTCCCCAGCAGTGATCATCAGAATTCTCTCACCCCGCGAGTCACCAAGGAGTTCCAATCCCCAGCAATGGTCCTAAGATCCCTCAACAAATGAAGATCTTGTTCCCCAAGCAGTTAGCAGACAACAAGGATTTCTCATCCTCAGTAACCCAAGAGTTCTTCTATCCCCAACTTTGGTTATGGGTTTATTTCCCCAACATGTGTCCAAGATTTATTCTCCAAAACAAATTACATCTCAGATTGATCGGTCGTTCAAAAGCTCCTTCATCATCTGTTGGAAGCTACAGTCGTCAAAGATCAAATTCTCGCAAGATTCAAGTTACAAAGCCCGGATTCGACTAGATAGTATCTTAATCCCCACAGCATATTGTGAAGCCCGGAGTACGACCGGATAACAATGCTAGACAACCACCAAGACTGGATTACGACCAGATAGTGATGTCCCCTCAGAGCAAGCTATGAAGTCCGGATTCTACCGGATAATAGTTTAATCCCTAACAAAGCTATTGTGAAGCCTGGATTACGACCAGATGACAATACAAATTTCTGTGAAGCCTGGATTACGACCAGACAGCAGTCAAGAATACTACGAAGCCTGGAGTCGACCAAATAGTGATATATCTTTAACACAAGCCGTGAAGCTTGGATTTTACCGGATAGCAGCTTAGCAAGCTATTGTGAAGCCTGGATTACGACCAGATGACAATACAAATTTCTGTGAAGCCTGGATTACGACCAGACAACAGTCAAGAATACTACGAAGCCTGGAGTCGACCAGATAGTGGTATATCTTTAACACAAGACGTGAAGCCCGAATTTGACCGGATAGCAGCTTAGCAAGCTATTGTGAAGCCTAGATTATGACCAGATGACAATACCAATTTCTGTGAAGCCTGGATTACGACCAGACAACAGTCAAGAATACTACGAAGCCTGGAGTCGACCAGATAGTGGTATACCTTTAACACAAGCTGTGAAGCCCGGATTTGACCGGATAGCAGCTTAGCAAGCTATTGTGAAGCCTGGATTACGACCAGATGACAATACAAGCTTCTGTGAAAGCCTGGAGATCGACCAGATAGCAGTTAAGCGTTAGCAGAGTGAAGACTCTCATTCTCAGTTCCTCACAGGATATTCAAATATTCTCCAGTGAAGATCTCCTCAAGACAGGAATCCCCAGTAGATTGGCATACAATCCAAACTCCTGATTCCCCAACAGCGGTCCCAGGACTTCTCATTTTCAACGATCAAAAGATTCTTGCCCTCCCTAGCAGCGGTCAAGGAATTATTTTCCCCGACAGCAGTCAAGATTCTTTTATCTCCAGCCATCCAGGATTCATCTATCCTCAGCAAGACAGCTCATCAGCTTACCTGCGCATTCATCACATTCATATCATAAACATTGATATAACATACATTGCATCATGCATCATGACATTGCATACAACTAACTCTTTACCTTCTTTCAGGAAAGATCAGTCGACAGACAAAGATCATCATCTTCTGAAAGTCTTTCTAGAAATAGTTCAGATGTGACCCAGACATGGCGACATTCTGATACTTATTCCAGATTCACCCAGAGATAGTTCATATGTGACCCAAACATGGCGACATTCTGATACTTATTCCAGATTCATCCGGATGCAGTTTTACACAGACTCATCATCAGAAAACCCTACACCGGTTCCTTCAACTTCAAGACTGCTGAAAACAGTTCACGGGTTCTCCAGTAACGGATGTCAACCTATCGCTTATTCAGATTCTTCTCAGCTTTTGAAAACAGTTTACGGACGCTTCCGAACCACGGACGCTGATCTATTGCTTATTCAAACCTTAACTCCTGAAAACAGTTTATGGATTCTCCAAACACGGATGTCAATCTATTGCTTGTTCAGACCAACAGTTCAGAGACGTTCCAAAACATGGATACCTTTCTGATACTCATCCACTCACCAATGGCATATAGTTCAATAATCACCTTCAGATGGCATCTTTAAGCCCATCCTCCTACCAGCAATTTCCAGATGGCGTCTCTAAGCCCCTCCCCCTGTCACATTTCCAGATGGCATCTCTAAGCCCATCACCAAATGGCATCTTTAAGCCCATTCCCTTTTCCATCACATCACCAAGTGCAAATTTTTTGGGCACTCTAGTGTCCAATCTCCTTTTACCCTCGAGTCGCGAAAGGAAAAATTGCCAATCTAAATCTTCAGGTTTAAGAAGATTGAACAGGGGCGACTGTTGTACCCCAAAATTTGCCCTCATATTTTTTCACAAGTAATCCCAGCTTCGGGCTTTTCCTGATTTTTCAGACTGGCTCAAGAATCGGTCAAACAGACTTTTCTCGTCAGTCAGACAAAATTTAGGGTTTTCATTGATTTTAAAGCAGTTCAAGCAGTTTGCTAGGGTTTTGGTTGAGTTTGGCTCAGGTTTGATCAGGCGAACGCTTCTCTGACATTTAATCAAGAACTAGGGTTTGTGCGTGCAGAAAGAATTAATTCTACAGTGCTTTTCAATTCACTCTGGAATATGGGTTGAGGTTTCTGATTGGGAGTTTGCAGTGTTTGATTGAATCAGTAAATCAAAAAGGCATGTGGACGTTTTGTTTGATTAACTGTGCATTGCTTTGGATATTTGAAACGCCGGGTTTATTATTGGTTGATGCTAAGACCACAATGTTTATTAATTGTTTATTTATTCTAAGTTAGAATAATTGGGATTTATTTCCATTTTATTATAATTGAAGAATTATAAATAATTAAATAAACATTTGAAAAAGATCTAAAAGAGAATTAACTGATCAAAAGTAGATTTTATTCATCTTTAATTATTTGTTACAATCATTATTTGTACACTGTAAATTTATTTACAGATGTTTACATTAATAATGTTACAATGATTAAAAGTGAAATAAAGATACATCCTAAGAAATTCCTAAGTCTTCATCTTCTATTCTGCTACTCCTCTTTTGCTCCATTGATTTTTATCTGCAAAACAAAGAAAAAGAAAAAGTCAAAAGCAGATGAAATTAAGAGCAGACAGTTAATTCAAAAGTCATCATTAAAAGCGACTGGCCGGAATCAGTTTGCCCTCTCTGCAAATCACAAGATTTCTCTTGGTTCACAAAGAGGGATAGAAGTTGCTTGCAATTAAAATATGAAATGCACAAATTTACAAATTGCACAAATTCAAAGTTTGTCAAACATAATACATAAGTTGTAAAACAAGGTTGCATAATGAAAAAGAACATTAACCAAACAAGTCCAAAGGCAAACTCAACTACACATGCCTAACCAAAGTCCAAACTGGACAGCAAGCTGTCCAAAACATCAACAAGTACAAAAGGCTATCCAAAAGCTGTCAAAGAAGTACAAAATGTTGTCAACAAAGTATGCAGGAAAACTGGAAAATATGCATTGCAAGCAATATTCAAATCATCATTTCCCAAAAGCCAGTTACTTTTTCAGCATAAGACAAAATTAAGCAATAAAAATGCTTTCTTTAATCTGGAGAGAGAAGGAGAGAAGAAAGGAGCTTACAGTACAGCAGGCTAAAGGCTAAAAAGAAGATATAAACAGGATGTATCAGAGCACATAGAGAGAGGAGGCAGAAGGCATACAGTAGAAGAGATCATAAAGAATGAAAACCTCAAGCCTTGCAAACCTGTCCAAGCATTGACCAAATTCAAAAAGAACGAATATACAAAAAATATAACAGCTCCTGCCTTTCAAAGACCACAAGGACAAGACCCTGGAAGATATAAAACAAAAGCCATCAACCTGCATAACACAGATATCACAAGCCACACAAAGCGTAACAGCCTCGAAGTTCATCAAGCCTCATAAACCAGAAACAAAAGCCACAAACTGTATCAAATATCAAAAAGCCCGAAGCCTTTCAAAGCTTCAAGCCTAACCTGCATCAAAGCCATACCAAACAACCTGTCCAAGCCTTTCAACCTGTCAAGCCTAAAGCCTACTGTAACATAAACCTGCTTCAAACCCAACCTGCATAAGCCTTGAACCAAACAATAAGCCATAGCCTAACCATACAAACCTGCTTGTCCCAACCATACCAACAAACATATCCAGCAACTCAAATCAAACACAAAAGCATTCAATCCCAAGACCAACCTCAACATTTTAATACATGTTCAGATTCACAAATCAAAATCCAAATAGCAAACATATCCAGCAACTCAAATCAAACACCCAAGCTCTCAGAACTCAAAGAGTTCATCATCGAGTAACCAACAAAAACAGGGACTCAGAACAAACATCATCATCTCAGAACATACGAATCATCATAGGAAAATAAAGCAAATAGGAAGAGGTTTTCAGGTGTTTCATCATCAAACCATATAAAAACAGATACGAAATACCAGTTTCTCCAGAGCTCTCAACATCACTGCCCCCTCCGCCTCCGGCTGTTCAGCACGCCTCCAAGCCACCCTCCTCTCCAATCAACGATTCCTCCAAAGGTAGTATTTCTATTCTTGCTTCTCATACCTCTCACAAACAGAAACAAATAACAATATAAACAGCAGAACACGAAAGTAATACATGCGAAGCATAAAACTATAATAAGACAAGAATTATTACCTTGTAAACCTCCGCTTGACTAATCCATGGAGAGGAGGAGGTAGCGATGGCGCACCTGGCAGTAGGGACGGAGAGAAACTCATGCTTTGGCTCAAAAGGCTCATATGAAGGAAGACGAAGGAAGAACGGCACCGCTCAAGTGTAACTCACAAACCCTAAATCCCAAATGAAACGAAATAACTGAAACCCTTGCAAATGTGTTAAACCACTTGGGCCTTGCCCCTTTCATTTTGCCTAAGCCCATTCACAAAGCCAGCACGCTTCACCTCCCCTTTTTTTTCTTGTTCTGCTTATTTTGTTTTGGGCCATAAACCCCCTTCAAGCCCATTCCTTTTTTGTACATAAACTAACTCTTTTTTACTTATCATTTTTATTTTCCCTTTTTTATACAATTTAAACTTTATTTTTGTTTATAAATAAAATGATACATTAAAACTCTTTCTTTTTAAAAAATGTCTATTAATACTCCTCTTTTATAATCAAGAGTATATAAAAATAAGTTTTTTTTTCTAACTTAAATAATCTACTTTTCTTAGAATTTGTGTTTAATAAACATTTGTACATTAATTAAATTACATAGATAATAATTTTCTTAAACTTAAAACATTTCATTTTTTTTTAAGTAAACATTTTGTTTGTACATACTTAACAAAAATACAAAAAGAATAATAAATACTTAATTTTCTCATTAAGTTAACAATACTTAATAAATACATTTACCACTTGTAAATAATCATACACTTACACAAATACATTGATACATTTACAATACACATTTTGTTTCTCTTTGATTCCTATATATTGCTATATTTACATTGCGATTGATTCGATTTGGTTGTAAATTATTCGGACACTACTCTCCTATTAAGTCTCATCCCCATTTGTAAATATTTGTACTCCCGGATACTTATTTGTAATAGTGTAGACTTTAAATTCCCGCAATTTATCGCTTTCAAATATACCATGGTTAGACCTAGGGTTTGCATGTAAATAAAATCAAACGCTAGATAACCTAATACATAAAAAATGCATGAAAACAATACACAATCACACTTGCACCCCTAGGGTAATCCCGCTTGTTGCCTTCCAAAATGGGCCATGCTTGCACGTTGAGTTTTCTTTGGCAAAACAATTCAAAATGATCATAGTCCCACGATGACGCTTTCGAAAGTCGCCTATCAAAATGATCAAGTCCCTTCAAGCAAATTGCCATAGACACTTGGCACCATTGCATTCATGGTCCATACGATGACCCGCTCCTGTCCCGTTAACATCCTAACACAAGATTGTCCACCAAATACAATGGTGGAACAAAATTGTTAAAAGGGTTAAAACATGAGAAAAACCTTTGAGTAAATTTAGGGGTAGACAACTCTTAGTTACTTGATCCAACTTGCAAAAACACACTTGCCTACTTTTCAAAACCCACTTCACAACACTTTCAAAAACATTTGAAACATCTTTTCGAAAAGACACACATCTTTGTAAAACATTCGAGTAAAGAATTATTACAACGGTTGCCGAAACAAAGGCATCTTTTTCAAAACATTTTCAAAACACACACACACACCATAATTTCAAGCAATTGAAAATCAAGGCAAGTGATCTAAAACAAGTAACTAAGAGCCCATGGATAACCATGGATGAAAAGGGTGCTAATACCTTCCCTTTTCATAATCTACCCCCCGAACCCACGAAACAGCTCAAAAGGTTTTTCCTGTGCTTTTTAACCTTTCCTTTAGGATAAAATAAAAAGTCGGTGGCGACTCTTGCTAAACCGAACAAGTGCGAATACAAACGCAAAACCTCAAGTCAGTTCTCCCACCGTATCACAACTTGGATTAAAGCTCTATCAGCTGTGTAAACATTTAATTATGGAGTGAGGGACAAGTTTGAGGCCTGCAAATCAAAGATTATGCATCCTAGGCTTGAATTTGAATTTTGGTTCATCATGAAATGGCTTGAAATCAAAGTGAGAGATTGCCAACTTCATCTCTTCGATTCTCCCTACTCAAGAATGATATCAAGGAGTTCTTTGACATTTTGGAAAGATTGAAATGTGCTCTACAACTCATATTTGAAATAATTTTATAAATTCCCTTTGGAACTATGTGAAAAATTTCCATGAAGTTAGGTCAAAAAACTGCCTAACTAGGGCGAAATTTCACTAAGTTATTTTAGTTCATGAGCATGTATTCACAAAATTATATCTAGAGATCCAAGAATATTTAGGAGAAATTGTATGAAGAAAAGTTGTATATTTCATGGAGATCTACAACTTTCATGTTGGAGTTTCGTTTGAATCATCTTGCATCATGGTGATAATTTGGCTCAAAGTTGAGAAAAAATAAGAAATTTTCTATACTTAGAAAATTTTCGAAGTTAAAAAATTCAACTTTTCAAAACCAAAAATTAAACCCTTGCTTTTTTGATGAACAAGTTTCACATTTTGACATGTTTTTATGAATTATGATCTTTGGCAGTTGATTTTGACCAAAAAATCAAAGTTTGACTTTTCAGTGTACAGTTGGCTTTTAATCAGTTGACTGCAAAATTCATTTGTCAATCCAATGGATTTGGAATGTTTTAAACCATGTCATTAGGTTAAGATGATGAAATTGAACTCTTGAGATCATGCTTCAAACCAATTGATCATTTTCTAGATCAAAAATCAGAAATTGCTCCTTCTAAGTCAAAACCCAAATTTTGACCATTTTGCCCTTTTGATGATTTGATCAAATTTCTTGAGGAATTGTGGTCCAAACTTGATCAAATGATACATATGAGTCTAAAATGTTGATGTGGATCAAAAAGTATGAAGTTTGACTGTAAATTGGCCATGGTTAACTTTTTCCCCAATACAACTGATTTTTAGGTCAACTGTCCAATTGACTGATCAAAAATGTGATTCAAGGCTTGAAACTTGACATGAGTAATCATGGGGGTCCATAATGATCCTTTAAAGTAATATGAAGCATTGATGGTCTATAAAACCTTGTGCAAACTCAAACCCTAATTTTGGTCATCAGTGCATGAGGAGGTGTCTTGAGCTGATCAAACCCTAATGCATTCTTAAGTTCAAGAGATCTTGTGAGGAAATCTTTGATAAGTGAGAGGGAAAATTTTGGGGTACACCATCGACTATCAACTAGTGCCCATAATGGAAGATTTCTCTCAACTATTGGGGGTACCCATTGTTAGAACAATGTTTGAATCTAGTACCCTATATTTAAGTTTTGATGATAACAAAGTGAAAAGATATAGTATTTGTATGTTTCATGTTTGAATTATATGCTGCCTAAAAATACTATGCTCTGATTTGCAGATATGCTGATTAAAATAAGCAAGATCACTTATTCAGCATCAGAACTTGATTTGATACACCAGCATCAGAAGTTGCTGAATCAGAACGTGAAGATCAGATGATCAACTCACGCACATGCTGAAGCTTGATGAACAGAACTGCGCGTAAAACACTCTGATACAAAATCAATAGTTCATCAGCAGCGAAGCAGAATCAGAATGAGCCAAGCCAGAACGTGCATTGAAGAAGCAACGGTACTGTGCATTGAACGCTAATTAATTCCAACGGCATCATTCTAGACAAGATCTGCTCAAAAAGGAAAGCTTGTTATTAGCATTGAATCAAGAATATTGGGTTCAACGTTCATCTTCTCAAGTGCTATATAAACCAAGCTTTGAAGATTATAATGGCTAATGCTTCCAAACTCTCTACACGCACAAAGCTGAACAATAATCTTCATCTACCAGTTTTGCTAAACCAACAAACTCTGATACTCCATTAGTGTTTAGCATTCTAGTATTCTAAGCTTCATTTGTGTAAACATCACAGTTGTGATATAGTTTTGTAGAAAACATTCACACACATTTGTTTTATACCTTTGTAAGAAAGTGTTGCCTTGACAAACCGGATTGTGGTTTGAATCAAGAAGGCTTTAGCAGTTGTTAAAGCAGATTTGTATTCAGTTGAATATAGTGAATTAAGACCTCGTTGGAGAGAGGCGAAATCACCTTGACGGGTGGACTGGAGTAGTTTGAGATCAAACGAACCAGGATAAAAATATCTTGTCATTTGCTTTAAGATTCCAGTTTTACAATTCAACCCCCCCTTCTTGTGTTTTTCACCCCTTCAATTGGCATCAGAGCGCCTGGTTCTGAGCTAAATCACTTAACCGTGTCAGTACAAGATCCAGCGTCAGAAAAACACAATGGCAGGAAACAACTCTCACTTCAGCAATGACAACAATAAGGATAGAGACAGATTCAGCGGCAAACCTCCAGTTTTTGATGGAGAAAACTTTGACTACTGGAAAGACAGAATTGAAAGCTTCTTTCTAGCACATGATGCTGATCTGTGGGATATGGTGACAGATGGATACACGCACCCTGTGAATGCAACTGGTCAGAAGATTGAAAGAAAGTCAATGACTGATCAACAAAAGCGTGATTTCAAGAATCACCATAAGGCCAGAACCATCCTCCTTAGTGCCATCTCCTATACTGAGTATGAGAAGATCTCCAACAGAGACACAGCCAAGAACATCTTTGATTCTCTCAGAATGACGCATGAGGGCAACGTTCAAGTCAAAGAAACAAAAGCTCTGGCGCTCATTCAGAAGTATGAGGCGTTTAAAATGGAAGAATCTGAATCCATTGAAACTATGTTCTCTAGATTCCAGATTCTGGTAGCTGGTCTCAAAGTTCTGGACAAAGGATACTCTACTGCTGACCATGTCAAGAAGATAATCAGAAGTTTACCCAAGCAGTGGAGGCCTATGGTTACTGCTCTGAAGCTGGCGAAAGATCTCAACAAAATCACTCTGGAGGAACTTATAAGCTCCCTCAGAAGTCATGAGATAGAGCTAGAAGCTGACGAGCCTCAGAAGCAAGGTAAGCCTATAGCTTTAAAATCTAACAGAAAATCTGAATCTAAAGTTTTGCAGGCAGTTGAAGAAACATCTGATGGATCCTCATCAGAAGAAGACGAACTTTCCCTTCTCTCCAGAAGAGTAAATCAACTGTGGAAGCAAAGACAAAGGAAGTTCAGGAATCCCAGAAGATCTGATCAGAACGAGTCCTCTTCCAGATACAGAAGGACAGATTCTACCTCTGGATACAGAAGATCTGAAGGCTCCTCCGGTAGCAAGAAGCCAAATACAAAAGACATCATCTGCTACGAGTGCAATGAGCAAGGACACTACAAGAGTGACTGCCCAAAGCTTCAGAGGGAAAAGCCCAAAAAGAAGTTTGGAAGAGAGAAGAAGAAAAGTCTCATGGCCACATGGGATGACTCTGACTCGTCTGAAGCTGACTCAGAATCAGATGATGAAAGGGCAAACATAGCGCTCATGGCTAACATTCCAGATGACAGTGAAGCTTCTGAATCAGACTCAGAATCAGACACAGAAGAGGTATTCCCTAACTTCGCTGTTAATTTTACAAAGGCTGAACTTGCTGAAAGCCTCAATGAAATTCTGGAACGTTATCAGCAGATTAGAGCTAAATTCAGAGACCTGAAAAGGACTCTTGAATCTGACTCTAATAAGTCTGAGAGTCTCAAATTGGAAAACTCTGAGCTGAAAGATAAAATTTCAAAATTAGAAAACTCTTTACAAAACTCTCAGAATGAACCAATTTCTGAAGCTCCCAGCAACGCTGATGAGATCATAAAGGAGTATGATCATAGTTTCCAGAAGTTCCTTGCTAAAAGCATAGATAGAAGCAGAATGGCTTCAATGATCTATGGAGTTAGCAGAAACGGCAGGAAAGGAATAGGATACCTAGGTAAGGTTCCTACACCTAAGAATGTCATGGATTTAACCATTAAACACACTCCTTTAAATTCACACTTTGTGTATGGTCACACACATGACATCAAGTATACTAGTAGTAAGCTTTCTGTGAAACCAAAATTCAACCAGAGTTTTGGTAAAACTAACAAGTCAGGACCCAAGAAAATCTGGGTACCTAAGGATAAAATAATACATGTTGCAGATATCTTTAGCAGCAAGTCAGAAACACCAGTCATGGTACCTGGACTCTGGCTGCTCACGACACATGACGGGAAGAAGGCATATGTTCCAAAGCCTGGAACTTAAGCCTGGAGGCCACGTTGGCTTTGGAGGCAATCAGAGGGGAAAGATAATTGGCTCTGGAACTGTAGGTAACGGAAATCTTCCCTCTATTAATAATGTTCTGCTTGTTGATGGATTGATGCATAACCTGTTATCCATAAGTCAATTAAGTGATAACGGTTATGATATAATCTTTAATCAAAAATCATGTAAAGCTGTTAGTCAGAAAGATGGGACTATCCTATTTAATGGTAAGAGGAAAAACAACATTTACAAAATCAAACTTTCTGAACTAAAGAGTCAGAACGTAAAATGTCTTCTGTCTGTTAACAACGAGCAGTGGATCTGGCACAGAAGATTGGGGCATGTTAGTATGAGAAGAATATCTCAGATTAACAAACTCAATCTGGTCAGAGGACTTCCAAATTTGAAGTTCAATTCAGATGCTTTGTGTGAAGCATGTCAGAAAGGCAAATTTGCAAAACCTTCTTTTAAATCCAAAAATGTTGTTTCTACCTCTAAGCCATTAGAACTTCTGCACATTGACTTATTTGGACCAGTTAAGACTGCTTCTGTCAGTGGCAAGAAGTATGGGTTAGTAATCGTAGATGACTATAGCAGATGGACATGGGTAAAGTTCTTAAGACACAAGGACGAGTCACACTCTGTGTTTGTTACCTTCTGTAACCAAGTTCAGAATGAAAAAGATCTTAGAATCGTTAAAGTCAGAAGTGATCATGGTGGAGAATTTGAAAATAAAGATTTTGAGTCATTCTTTAATGACAAAGGCATTCTGCATGATTTCTCTTGTCCTAGAACTCCCCAACAAAATGGAGTTGTGGAACGAAAGAACAGAACATTGCAAGAAATGGCCAGAACCATGATCAATGAGACAAACGTTGCTAAGACTTTTTGGGCAGAGGCAATAAACACAGCGTGCTACATTCAGAATAGAATCTCAATAAGACCTATTCTGGAAAAGACTCCATATGAATTGTGGAAGAACAGAAAGCCCAACATTTCGTATTTTCATCCATTTGGATGTACTTGCTTTATGTTAAATACTAAGAATTATTTGAACAAGTTTGATTCTAAGGCACAGAAGTGTATTATGTTAGGATACTCTGAACGCTCAAGAGGGTACAGAGTATACAATACAGAAACACAGATTGTGGAAGAATCAATCAGTGTTCGTTTTGATGACAAGCTTGACTCTGAAAAGTCAAAGCAGAATGAAAATCTTGCAGGTATAGAAATTGAATTTGCAGGTTCTGAAGACAAGTCATCAGAAGCTCTCAACACAGACATTCCTTCAACGTCTGAAAGAAGCAATGCTAGAAATCCTACAACTGCTGCTGATCAACCTCAGAAGAGATTACCCAGAAGCAGTTTGGATCACCCAGAAGAGACAATCCTAGGAAGAAAGGAAGATCCAATCAGAACAAGAGCAAGCTTCAGAAACTCTGAAGAAACTCTTATGGGACTTGTGTCTCTGATTGAACCTTCTTCTATTGATGAAGCACTTCTGGACAATGACTGGATTCTGGCAATGCAAGAAGAGCTGAATCAATTCACCAGAAACGACGTGTGGGATCTCGTTCCCAGACCAAAAGGATTCAACGTCATTGGAACAAGATGGGTGTTCAGAAACAAGCTCAATGAACAAGGTGAAGTCGTCAGAAACAAGGCACGACTGGTTGCACAAGGTTATAGTCAGCAAGAGGGGATAGACTATACAGAAACCTTTGCCCCAGTCGCCAGGTTAGAATCTATCAGACTTTTAATTTCATTTGCTGTTAATAGAGGCATCACTCTGTATCAGATGGATGTCAAAAGTGCATTCTTAAATGGTTATATAGAAGAAGAAGTTTATGTTCACCAACCCCCAGGTTTTGAAAATACAAAACATCCAGAACATGTTTTCAAACTGAAAAAGTCACTGTATGGTCTGAAACAAGCTCCCAGAGCTTGGTATGAAAGGCTAAGTAACTTTCTGCTTGAAAATGAATTCACCAGAGGGAAAGTGGACACTACTCTATTCTGTAAAACAGTTAAGAGTGACATTTTAGTCTGTCAAATTTATGTTGATGATATTATTTTTGGTTCTACTAATCCTTCTCTTGGAAGAAAATTTGCTAAGTGTATGCAGGCAGAATTTGAGATGAGCCTCATGGGGGAACTGAAATTCTTTCTAGAAATTCAGATCAATCAAACTCCAGAGGGAACTTACATTCATCAGAGCAAATACATCAGAGATCTTCTGAAGAAATTTGACCTCTCAGAATGTAAGCCATCAAAGATTCCAATGCATCCCACGTGCATTCTGGAAAGAGAAGAGGTAAGTAAAAGCGTAGAACAGAAAGTCTACAGAGGTATGATTGGTTCTCTCCTTTATCTGACAGCTTCAAGACCTGATATTTTATTCAGCGTATGTATTTGTGCTAGATTCCAATCAGATCCTAGAGAATCTCACTTAACAGCTGTTAAGCGAATTTTCAAGTATCTGAAAGGTACTACTAATCTGGGTTTGTTTTATAGAAAATCTAGTGATTACAGCTTAGTAGGCTACTGTGATGCTGATTTTGCTGGAGACAGAGTGGAACGTAAAAGTACTTCTGGAAGATGCCAGTTTCTGGGAGAAAATCTGATCTCGTGGTCCAGCAAAAGGCAATCAACAATTGCTCTGTCAACAGCAGAAGCTGAGTACATAGCAGCAGCTGGATGTAGCACACAGATGCTCTGGATGAAAAGTCAGCTTGAAGACTTCCAGATTTTTGAGAGTAACATTCCTATTCTTTGTGATAATACTTCTGATATTTGCTTAAGTAAGAATCCTATTTTACATTCTAGAGCTAAGCATATAGAAATAAAACATCATTTCATTAGGGACTATATTCAGAAAGGCATTTTAAACTTGAAATTTATAGATACAGACCATCAATGGGCTGATATCTTTACTAAACCCCTTTCAGAAGATAGGTTTAATTTCATTCTGAAACATCTCAGCATGAAAGTATGCCCAGAATGAAAATGTTTTAATTCCACGTATTTATCTTCAGAATGTAATTATATTACTGTGAACTTCTGATCAATCTCCTTTCAGAAAGATAGAACATGCAGATTGTATCAGATGCAAGTCTAAAGATCTGAGAGTCTAATCTCAAAGACAGACGTGCTGATCACTACATCAAACAAGTGTCATCCAATCATCAGCAAATCCCTGAAGCAGAACGCGTGCACGCTTCTGAGAAAGGAAAGCGCTGATTGGGTGCATTGAGACACATGTCTGGTAACCGTTTTTAAGTATCTTTCTCAAATCCCCCAAAATCAGCAAGCATTTAATGCAAAGTAATCACGCTTGTTAATGGCAATCATTATTTTTTTCTCTCTCTTAAAAACGTTTAATTTTTCAAAATAATTTTTGAAAACCTTATTTAAAGCACATTATTCTTCATTCTAATTCTTTACGCTTTCTCATAATCTCTCAAGAACTTTCTGCATATTTCTAAGTTTATCTCCTTCAAAAATTTTTTTTTAAAATCTTTGTTGTGTGAGAACAATGGCATCCTCCAGCATTTCTGCAGGGATTCAGAAGAAAGAAACTTCTGAGCAATATCAGGTGCCTACCAGAACTCTTCTCACACCGGTAAAGAATCTTGAAGTTCTCTCTGAGTTAATCATCGACTTCGAAAGTTTGAAGGAAAATGGATTTGACCTAACTGAAGAGATTAGGGCTCAAAAGTGGGAGAGGTATTTCGATAGGTTGGTTGGACCAACTTTCCCAGAGCTTGTCAAGGAATTTTGGATTCACGCCAAGATTCATAAACATCTAGTCATCTCTTCTGTCATGGGAAAGAAGATAATAATTTCTGAAGACCTCATTGCTAGGTTAATTGGTCAAAGTGGTGGTGGAGTCTGTTGTGTGGACATGGCTGACAGATGCCCTGATATAGGTGTGGTAGCAAACTGCATTTTCACTCTTGGCTTTCCCAGCAGCAAAATTAAGGATCTGAAGGATCACTGCAGAGTATGGGCCAAGATTGTTCTGGGCTGTTTCAATCACAGGAAGCCAACAAGCTCTCCTGATTATATAAACGTGGATCAGCAATTTCTGATCTACTTTATTGATCAGAGGGTGAAGATCAATCTGGCACACTTCCTGTTCAACCATCTGAAGACTAGTGTGAAAGAGACTAGAGAAGAAGAAAGGACCAAAAGGGACTGGATACCGTTTGGAAGGCTCATATCAGATATTCTGACAGAGAATAAGCTGATAGATTATCTGAGTGAAGCTCAAGTGCTGGGCACTATGGAACCAACTGTTGGAAAACCGCTGAACGCTAAGAACCTGAAAAAGATGAAGCTGATAGAAAATATCAGGAAGGAACCCAGAGCTTCTTCAACTGCTGACATCTCCAGAAGAAGAGTGCCTATGAGTAATTTCCCAAGATTTTCTGAAATGGAATCCCAACCTGATATGTTTCTCAAGTATCCAGATTCATACAAGGAAGAAGATGCAGGTTCAAAGCTGAAGATCAAAGATCTGAGTCAAGTCCAACCTGAAGTGACTCAGAAGAAGACAAAGAAGAGGAAAGCAGAAGGATCATCTCATCAGACTCCAAAGAAACGAGGTAATTCATCTGCTGCCCCTATTTCAATTTCATCTACTATTCCAACATCTGCTGCCCCTCCTAAAACCTCTCACAGAATATCAATCCCAATCCCTACCATTGATGAAACCATACCAGAAGACCCTTCTGAGACCTTACAACTCAGAAGAACCAGAATTAAAATTACCAAACAACCAACTGTTTCAACAACACCAGCACTTGATAGAGTGCTAGCTGATATTGAGCGTGAACATGCTGCTCAACCAAATTCTGAACCACCAAATATTCCTCCTCCACAACCTGAACCAGAAATACAACAACAACCTGAACCAGAAATTCAACCAGAATCAGAACCACAACAACAACAACCACTCACAGAAGAACCTCTGATCCCTGAGCAATCAGAGATTCCACCTCCTCAACCAGAAAATAATCCACCCTCACCACAAATAGAGTTTCACCGCTATGAAACCCCATCTCCTCATCATTCTGATCCCCACTCACCTCAACCTTCACCGCTGGCAATCCAGTTGCCATGTGGAACCACCATTGTCAGGCCCCAGTTGCCATCATCAGAGGAATCAACACCTCCAAAAACTCCAACCACTCCAATAGAAATATCCTCTGACTCTGATAACCCTCCTCCAAAACAAACAACCTCTGAAAACCAATCCGCTGAAAACCCCAGCAGAACTTTCATTGACTTAACAAGTCTTGAACGTCTTGCTGATCTAAGACACAAAATTGCCATACCCATACCAAAGCAACCAGATGTTGGCTCTGGTATCTTGAATTTTGAAACAGGTATGCTGCAATGGATTGCTTCTTTGAAGCAAGTCTGTCCGGGGATGATCGACCCAGCTGCTTCTGATCAGCTCTGGTCACAGTTCAGAGTATGGGTACGTGCTGAAGCCCTCAAGCTGCAGGACGTCAACTATGAGCAGGCTCAACAGAACTTTAGCAAGCTGCTGAAGGAAGTTGAGAGTCAGCTGCCTCAAGAAGTTGTGCTCCCTCTGGACAGTGAATCCTGGTCTGAGAAAGAGCAAGCTGCACAAGTGCAACCATCAGAGGACAAGACCATTCAGGCTGAAGAAAATCCAGCAGAAGATGTCGCTGAAAGTTCTGAGAAGCTTCCTCCTGCTGAAAGTTCTCAAGCTGCCTTGGACAGGCAGGCTCTGGAAGAATTAAGGCTGAATGACTTGCATCTACAGCAGCGGATGGAAGAGAATGATCAGAAGATGGAAGCAAGAATGAATGTACAGGACAGCAAAATTGACACTGTTGTCACCATGGTTCAGAAGCAGAATGAAACTTCTAAAAAGATTCAAGCAATGCTGGAAAGCCTGTTCTCACGCATGCCCCCACAACCTTAAAATTTTTTTTATGCATGACATTCTCTATGTTTTCTTCATTTTCTGATGTACTGTTTTGAATGTGTTTGTGTAACGTTCTTTTGCTCTGAACAATTTTAATATAATTTGTTTTTCTGATCTAAATTGTTTTAGCACATCACCAACACTTTTTGATTGCTGACAAAAAGGGGGAGAACAAGAATGATATTTAAAATCAATAACGGCTAACTAGACAGAAATTCTCAAACATTCTAACTCTCTATTACTTGAAATGTTTTTCTGTTTTGTTTTTAAGTCTACAGGCACAATGAAGACTAGAAGCTAGAAGCTCTGATCAAATGTAGAAGCTCATGTTACTCTGATCAAATATGAAGTTCTGATCGACCAAACACTCTGATCCGAAGCAAAGCTCTGACAGGAAAAGCTCTGAAGCTCTGCTCTCTGATATGTCAAAGACCTATAATCTGATGCTCAAAGATAGAAAAAGATCTGATCCTGAAGAACACGCATATCAAAGGGAAGTAACAAACTCAGGGGGAGTATCTCTTAAACTCTGATTTCTCTTTACTTCTTAACTCTGAAACATTTCCTAGATACCTTTTCACGTTATTTTTCATTTAAAATATCTAGTTTTTGTCATCATCAAAAAGGGGGAGATTGTTAGAACAATGTTTGAATCTAGTACCCTATATTTAAGTTTTGATGATAACAAAGTGAAAAGATATAGTATTTGTATGTTTCATGTTTGAATTATATGCTGCCTAAAAATACTATGCTCTGATTTGCAGATATGCTGATTAAAATAAGCAAGATCACTTATTCAGCATCAGAACTTGATTTGATACACCAGCATCAGAAGTTGCTGAATCAGAACGTGAAGATCAGATGATCAACTCACGCACATGCTGAAGCTTGATGAACAGAACTGCGCGTAAAACACTCTGATACAAAATCAATAGTTCATCAGCAGCGAAGCAGAATCAGAATGAGCCAAGCCAGAACGTGCATTGAAGAAGCAACGGTACTGTGCATTGAACGCTAATTAATTCCAACGGCATCATTCTAGACAAGATCTGCTCAAAAAGGAAAGCTTGTTATTAGCATTGAATCAAGAATATTGGGTTCAACGTTCATCTTCTCAAGTGCTATATAAACCAAGCTTTGAAGATTATAATGGCTAATGCTTCCAAACTCTCTACACGCACAAAGCTGAACAATAATCTTCATCTACCAGTTTTGCTAAACCAACAAACTCTGATACTCCATTAGTGTTTAGCATTCTAGTATTCTAAGCTTCATTTGTGTAAACATCACAGTTGTGATATAGTTTTGTAGAAAACATTCACACACATTTGTTTTATACCTTTGTAAGAAAGTGTTGCCTTGACAAACCGGATTGTGGTTTGAATCAAGAAGGCTTTAGCAGTTGTTAAAGCAGATTTGTATTCAGTTGAATATAGTGAATTAAGACCTCGTTGGAGAGAGGCGAAATCACCTTGACGGGTGGACTGGAGTAGTTTGAGATCAAACGAACCAGGATAAAAATATCTTGTCATTTGCTTTAAGATTCCAGTTTTACAATTCAACCCCCCCTTCTTGTGTTTTTCACCCCTTCACCCATCCTTGATCAAATACCATTCACCGGTTTAGAGGAAACTTCTAGACCTGAAGTTATTGCCAAGGCCTTACATTTGAAGGGTTCTAACATTGTAGTCAATTGAGAGACAAGAAGCGGGGTCAAAGGCTTTTTGGCTAAATTCCTGATGGAGAAGGCTCGACTATTTTGGGATGCTATGGATTTACAAGCTTTTGACGAGATATTAGATCTTCTAATTCATGGGTTGGTGCTTTTTCCTAACCCTGACCAACTCATAGATGTGAATGTTGTCAAACTTTTCCTTACTCATGATCCCATACCTACTTTGCTTGAAGACATTCTACATTGTCTTCACACTCGCACCATGAGGAAGAGAGGGGATATTATATGTTGCATTCCGTTGCTGTCTAGGTGGTTTATTTTGCACCTTCCCCTATCAGTATTAAAGAATAAGCAAGGCTTGAGGTTGCCGCAAAGGATAATGTCGCTTTCTCATGCAGATATCCATTGGTGCTCTCATTCCCAAGAAGACATTACTATCATTTATCGTTGTGGAGAGTTCCATAATGTTCCACTCTTGGGCATTAGGGGAGGTATTACTTATAACCCTTCTCTATCTCTACAAAAAAAATTGTATGCTCGAAGAGATGTTCCTCATGATGCCCTTATCCATGGTATTATGTTCGACTATGAGAATGATGTCCAAGGGTATCATCAAAGGTTTGTACGAGCTTGGAGCATGGTGAACAAGGTTGATAGCAAGACTTTGGAGCATAACAACTCCATTCCTTTGGAGCCTTATCTCAAATGGGTATGAACTCGTGCTCAAAGTCTCATGATGACATATCCATCCATCTTACTTGTGATTATGGAGCCCATTGCAGAGGGGGGTGTTCCTTATACCATTCTCGATCCTGACATTCCTACCAACCTCGAGGAATTGCAGAGATTGTGGATTCAACTCAAGGGGGAACGAGATGCCTTTGAAGCTCGATTTTATGCAAGCGAGAATAAAGTGTTGGAGCTCACAAGGAAACTTCACGAGGAGCAAAGCCTGAATGCTTACATTGCAGCAAAGAGGATGCGCCCGTGGGAGACTTGAATCTTTTTGTTTTAGGAGTTTATTTTTTCATCTCTTCGAGACCTTTTTGCTTTTTCCATTGTAAGCCCAAGGGGTAATTGTAATCTTCAAACTTATTAATACAATTGTTGTGTTCGTTTCCTTTTTGGCTAGAAAATTTAAATTTCTTAAGGTCCTTGAAAACATTGCATCCGCATAACATGCATCATATCATAAGTAGGTTTTTTGACACAAGTTTCCTCATCTTTTTACTGCTTATTTCAGTATAAGATGGCTCTAGAACAAATCGTCAAGGATTTGCAGACTCAACATGCACAGTTCTAAGAGACTCTCCTCAAATTGGCTAAAGGTCAGCAAGAAATGACGACACTTATTACCACCAAAAAGAAGACCAAGAAGAGGGCTATCATCCTCAACATGGGAAGAAGGTTCAAGGGGCATGCCCGACTAGCTCAAATAGAATAGGCTTCTTCTGAGGAATAATACAATCAAGAAGAGGAATCTATAAGCACTAGAGCTGGGATGGAAATAATCAAACTACTGAGGACGAAGACTATACTGAGGAGTAATGCCCACCGGCGGATGAAAAATAAAAACAGCTTGAAGACAGACTCAAGGCTGTAGAAATTCAAAAAGTATTTGGTCTAGACTTTGGATATTTAGGGTTGGTTCCTGGGGTGGTCATTCCCCACATATTCAAGGGCCTTGTCTTAGCCAAATATGATAGGGTCTCCTGTCCAAAAATGCATCTGAGGTCCTATGTTCGCAAGATTCAACCACACACCGCTGATAGAAAATTATGGGTGCAATTCTTCCAAGAAAGCTTATCTAGAACACAATTGGAATGGTTATATCAACTTGAGGGGACTAATATTCACACCTGGTAGGATCTAGCTGCTGCCTTCTACAAACAATACTAATACAACGTTGATCTTGCATTAACTCGTGCGTAGTTGTAGAATATGGGTTCAAATGAAGGTTTCAAAGAGTATGCTCAAAAGTGGAGGGACTTGGCTGGAAGGGTGCAACCCCATTGACTGACAGGGAATTAGTGGACATGTTTATGGGCATTGTAAGTGTTTAGTTATTGGCATGTATTTTTGGTAAAACCAGGTGTGTAAATGTCATGACTGATGTCATAACATTCTGGATTATTAGGTACTTTATGCAGAAAAAGTATGCCATACAGTAGCTACTGTTTATGAGTGTGTATTTGAGCATTTTGCAATGATCACATTTATTGCCTTCTACCAAAATCAATAAACAGGAATTCTGATGTCATAACAAATGTTAAGACATCCTGTACTGATCTAACAGATATGCAGTTTGGTTAATTCTGAGATTTTTCAGGAAGTTGGTTCATTCTTTCCAGAACAGAATCTCACGTGGACTTTAGGTTAACCTAGCTTAACCCTAATCTGGTTGATAAAGTCTTGTGACCAAGTCTTAAGGTTAAACCTAATTAACCCTAGCTTTTTATGGAAACCCTAACTGAAGAAACAGCTGCATATATATTCAACAGGAATGCTGGTTGCAGAGTAACTCTTTTGACTGAAGATCAATTAGGAGCTGTATAGGTTTAACTACTGTAATCCAAGCAAGTATCATTGTGATAAGTGACTTGGAATAGGTTTTGATTGTAAGGGTTTTTATATCACTCAAAGCTTTGAAGCAAGAGTGTTTTGTGTCTCTTGACTAAAGCTTTGAAGCAAAGTCAAGTTAGGTTTATGTATCACTCAAAGTCGTGAAGCACGAGTGTTTGTGTTACTTGATTAAAAAGCTGTGAAGCATAATCAAGTGTATGTTCTGAAGAGTGTCTTCATTATTTCATTAGTCAATTGTTTTAAGTATCACTGTTGTGATTGAGGGGGAGTGAGTAGGAACTCAGGTTTAAGTTGAACTTAGATTGAAGTTGCATTGGGTAGGTCTTAAGTGAAGGAGATAAACTGGTTGGTTTATTCCTGAATTAATATCTCTTATAGTGGATTTCCTCCCTGGCTTGGTAGCCCCCAGAGTAGGTGTTGTTTCACACTGAACTGGGTAAACAATTGACTGTGTTCTTTACTGTTTTTATTTACTGTCTTATAGAAAGTCAGATACGGTGTCATAACATTCACTGTGACATTGAGTATCTGCTGCCAGAATTCCAGGCACCTTGACTGATCCATTCTTTAACTTGTTGATTGGAAGTTCATCATCTTGGTTAACTGAGTTGATTTTGACTGGTGAGCAAGTTGAAAGTGGAATCAAAAGTGGAAATATCCATATGGCCTCAACCTCTAATGCTGTAAAGAAACCATTTATTGGTAAGAAAGAGAATAATTTTGTTTATGGACAAAGGAGACGTGTCAAGAACGGTCATCATCAGTCAGTAGGAGCTGTATTGATTTCAAACCCAACCCCAGTTCAACGACCACAACAATCAAACAATCAACAAAGGCCTGATGCCCCAAGAAGGAAATTCACTAGAATCAACATGCCACTATCTCAAGCTTTACAACATATTTTGAAGGCAGATTTGGTAACATTGAGGAGCCCTCCTCAAAACCTTAATACTTCATCTCCCAAATACAACCCAAATGCAAAATGTGCATATCATTCCAATAGCTCTGGGCACGATACCATTGATTTTTGGGCCTTAAAAAGCAAGATCCAAAACTTGATTGATAACAAAGTGATTGAGTTTGACCCTCCACAAACCCTTAATGTCATTACTTCTCCCATGCCCAGTCATGGTAAAAATGTCAATGCTATTGACGATGCCTCCTTTGTCTCCACCATCAATGATTTAACTACTCCCTTATTGACTATTAAAAAGAATTTCTTGAGAGCTAGTCTATTTCCTGGTTGCCTTAAAAAATGTTACCATTGTGCTTCCCAAACCAATAGTTGTATGTGGCTGAAGAAAGGTATTTAATGCTTGATTGATAGCCATGAAATTATGTTCGAGAAAACTCCATCCGTAAAAAATTTACCTCAATATGTTTCCATAATCACCATTTCAAATACTCCTATTAGGATCACCTCTAAAGGTCCTATAAGGATTTCTGCTAAGCCAATAGTAGCTCCCTTGATCATTACTACACCGGGGCCAGTCCCTTATTCCTCCGACAAAGTCGTGCCTTGGAACTATGGGGCGGAAGTTTATTATCATGGTCTCAGGCAAGAGCCATTGATTAATGAAAATGAAGAATCATAAAGCTCTACCAACACCAGTCACTGAAGTAACTCCCAAAAACACATGATCATCTTTTTGGAATTCAAGTGCCTTTCTCCTCTTATTGTGATAACTCTTCTGAAGACTCTGAGAAGCTTTCATCCTCTCTTGGATTATCTTAATCTTTTCAGCCATCTCCTGCATAATCTCAGGTCTGAGCACATCACTCTCGCCTGACTCATACCAACACAATGCAGTTTTACACCTCCTACCATACAACGCTTCAAATGGTGCCATCCTAATACTCGCATGAAAACTATTTTTTTATGTAAACTTAATCAATGGCAAGTGGCTGTCTCAAGGACCTCCTTGTTCTAACACACAAGCCTTCGGCAGAACCTCTAAGGATTGAATAGTCCTCTATTACTGACCGTTCGTTTGTGGATGGTATGTGGAACTCAACCTCAACTTAGTACTGAAAGCATTCTGATACGATACTCGAAGGTATCCCATGCAATTTCACAATCTCTTAAATATACATCTCAACTATTTCCTCTATAGGATGATTGATCTTCATCGGTAAGAAATGAGTCGACTTAGTCAACCTATCTAATATCACCCAAATCGTATCATTACCTTTAAAAGTATTTGGCAAACCTGACACAAAATCTATAGAGACATTGTCCCATTTCCACTATGGAATACTCAAAGTTTTCATAAGACCCAAAGGCTTCTGATGTTTAATCTTCGACTTATTAAAAGTCAAACACGCATAAACAAATTTGGCAACTTCTTTCTTAATACCTGGCCACCAAAATAACTTCTTCATGTCTTGATACATTTTTGTAGCATCGGGATGAATACTTAACCCACTTCTATGTCCTTTCTCAAGAATACTTTTCTTTAGTTATGGCACATCCAAAACATAAACCCTATTTCTAAACCTCATCACACCATTCTCATCAACTCGGAACTCACCTCCTTTACCTTAGTTAATCAAGTTTAATTGATCAACAACTTCAGATCGAACTTTTGATCTCCCCAGATTTCTTCTATAATACCACTAGTCAGTTTGAACATTTCTAACTTCACACTATCAGGACTTTCTTCACACACCAAGCTCATATCTTTGAATTTTTTGATAATTTCTAACTCTCGAACCATAAGTATCGACATATGTAGTGAATTTCTACTTAATGCATCAACAACTACATTTTCTTTACCAAGATGGTAACTCAAATCAAAGTCACAATCCTTTAACAATTTAAGCCAACTTCTCTGTCTCATATTTAATTCTTTCTGGGCAAACAAGTACTTCAGACTCTTATGATCGATGAATACTTTAAATTTAGAGCCAAAAGATAATTCCTTCAAATCTTTAACACAAACACCACAACTGCTAGCTCTAAATCACACGTAGGATAATTCCTCTCACGAAACTTAAATTTCCTAGAAGCATAAGCAACAACCTGTCCATTTTGCATTAACACACTACCAAGACCCATCTTAGGCGCATCACAATACACCACAGAAGGCTCACCCAGATTAGACAAGACCAATACCAGAGCGGTCATTAATTTCTTCTTCAATTCTATGAAATTTTCTTCATATTAAACATCCCAAACATAAGCTTGACCCTTTCGAGTCAACTAAGTTAACGGTAACGCTAAGTTATAAAATCCTTCAATGAATCTTTGATAATAACCTGCTAAGCCAGGAAAGCTTTAAACCTCATTCACAGACTTCAGAGTCTCCCATTGCAACATTGCATTAAATTTTGACGGATCTAGCACAATTCCACGACTAGAAATCACATGGCCAAGGAAACTCACTTCGTTCAACCAAAACTCACACTTGACAACTTTGCATATAACTTCTTTTCTTTTAACACCTGCAACACAATTTGAAAATGCCTAACATGTTCTTCTTCTCATTTCAAATATATCAGAATATCATCAATGAAGGCCACAACAAAATTATTAAAATAAGAATGGAAAGTTTGACTCATATACTCCATGAAAACACCTAACATATTTGACACACCAATCGGAATCACAGTATACTCATAATGACCATACCTCATTTGAAAAGCCATCTTCAGAATATCATCTGGTTTAACACGAATCTGATGATAACCCGACCTTTAATAAATCTTGCTAAAAACACAAGGTCCCACCAACTGATCCATCAAATCATTAATCCTCGGGAGTGGATACTTATTCTTAATAGTAACTTTATTCAACTGCCTGTAATCCATACATAACCTCATACTACCGTCTTTCTTATTCACTAATAACACAGGCGCACCCCACGGGGAAACACTTGGTCAAACAAACTTCTTCTTGAGCATCTCTTCTGATTGCTTCTTCAACTCACTCAGCTCAGAAGCTAACATTCGGGCTATTGACACTGGACTCGTACCTGGCACCAACTCTATAGAAAACTCCACTTCACATTCTGGAGGAAAATCACTTATATCGTCTGGAAATACCTCTGCAAATTCACACACAATAGGTAATGAAACACTCGTAGCTTCACGATCAACTTGCAATGATGAAAACATTGCAAACATCAAAGCTTTGTCTTCAAAAGTTAATTCACTTGCTTCGAAGTCAACAACATCAGATGGGGCAACAAAGGGGGAGCCTGGCAAGGGGGTGATTTTCACCGACCAGGGCAGCTTATTTCCTCATGGGGACAAGGAGGATCCTCGGGATTGGGTCGTGAACGACCCCTGAGAGGAATGTCTTCACGGACGTATACACTTATGAGGAGGGGGCCCAGGAGGAATGGTCGTTATAAATTCCCGGAAAGGAGACAAGAATCTGCTCGAAATATGACAGGAGGCAGATCCTAATGTACGATATCATTTTTCGAGAGATGGGCCTTCGTCTCCCCTTCTCCTACCTCGAGGTGACCGTTTTCAAGAATTCGCACGTGGCTCCCTCCAAACTGCATCCGAACATCATCGCATTCATGCGGGAGTTTGAAATATTTTGCAACCACCTGAAGATAGGGGCCACCATTCCATTTTTTTCTACTGCTTCCACCTTCAAAAGAGCAAGGCCGATGGAAAATGAGGATGGGTTTCCTTGAAGAAGGGAAATGGGAAGTTGTTCAAAGTATATTTAGAGTCTGTCTACCACTTCAAGGACAAATACACCTTGGTGCAGCCCTCCTCGACCAAGGAGATTTTAAACGTCTTTAGGACTGTGTCAGTGGTAAACGAGGACGGCACTCCCCGTCTAAGAGAGCTAGGGGAGCCTATTGTGAAGCTGATTTATAAGTTCCCGTTATAATGGACGAGGAAGCACTTCGATAGAGAATTGGGATCCTACGTTTGGAGAGAGGGGGAGCTCGGAGATGAGGATCTGGAGAGCTTTTCCACCCTAACCGTGTTCGTGGCTTGAATCCCTCGGGTCCAGCGAGTTGGTCAGGGAGGTAGGCCTGTATTTGATAAAAATGGGGAGCCCGTATATGAGTCGGGCCTCATAAACATCAAGGAACTCCTCGGAAGCGAGGACCCTACTAGATACTTGTTGTATATATGTTTCTAATAGTAGTAAGTGGTCATCATTTGTTTGACTCCTCATGTTACTGATTATGTTTCTTTTTGTTTGTTTTGTAGAGAGCATGAATCCTACTCAGGAGCACTTGGCTAAGACTCTCGATGCCAGAGCCAGGAGGGATCTGAAGGATGCATAGACTAGTTTAGGACCATATCCTTCCTCGGGATCGGGTGACTCATCTTTGGCCCAGGCTACGATCGCTCTTTCCCCCGGTGTTGTTTCCTCGAAGGCGAAGAGGCCGTAAGCTGAGGGGAGTGTTGACCTAAACGGTGAAAAGGGGAAAGGAACATACGACATGCCTCCCTGCTGGCAAGAGAATTATTTTTTCGAGGGCGCGGCTCTCCGTCTTCCCTGGGCCAGATCTCTCCATCTCGAGGGAATGGGCTACTCAGAGAAGAGGGCGATGCTGGCGCAAGACGCTGGCAGTCTAATGTGGATCTTGGATATGGCGGTCACTTACACCAAGGGGAGTTCCTCTCAGGAGACAGAGATGAAGAACCTTCGGGCCAAGATGGCTACGAGGGAGAAGGCCTTGGTCGAGAAGGATAAAGCCCTTAAGCTGTCTGAGGAAGAATCGATAAGGCTCTCCGAGGAGCGTAGGGTTCTCTTGCTCGAGAGAAAGTGAAAATTCTGGCTACAGATACTCAATGTCACGTCCAATGTTATGACACCGTATCTGACTTACTATATGACAGTAAATACAAAAGCAGTAAATAACACAGTCAATTGTTTACCCAGTTCAGTGTGCAACAACACCTACTCTGGGGGCTACCAAGCCAGGGAGAGAATCCACTATAAGAGATGTTAATTCAGGAATAAACCAACCAGTTTATCTCCTTCACTTAAGACCTACCCAATGCAATTCTAATCTAAGTACAACTTAAACCTGAGTTCCTACTCACTCCCCCTCAATCACAGCAGTGATACATAAACAAATTTGACTTGAGAATTGTTGAAGACACTCTTCAAAACACACACTTGATTAAGCTTCACAGCTTTTTAATCAAGTAACACAATCACTCGTGCTTCACAGCTTTGAGTGATGTACACAACTAACTTGACTCTGCTTCACAGCTTTAGTCAAGTAACATTCAAACACTCTTGCTTCAAAGCTTTGAGTGCTACACAACCCTTACAATTGAAGCCTATTCCAAGACACTTATCACAATGATAATTGCTTGGAGTACAATACACAAATCTATACAGATTACAAACTTGATCTTCTAATCAATCAGCAGGGATGACTTCAAAAACCGCAGCTCTGTTGAATATATAGCAGCTGCAACTTCAGTTAGGGTTTCCAAAAACCTAGGGTTGATTCCGTTTGACCTAAAGACCAGGTCACAGTACTTTGTTGATCAGGTTAGGATTGAGCTAGGTTACTCCTTAGAAAACGCAGGATTCTGTTTAGGAAGGACTGAGTTATTTCCTGAAAAAACTCAGACTTATCCAATCCTGTAATCCTGCTAGTTCAGAACAGGATGTCATAACATCTGTTATGACATCTGAGAAAACCTGTCTACTGATTAGCTAAATGTGATCATTTTGCAAACATGCTCAGATACACACTTATAAACATCAGTATTTGAGTTACAATATTTTTCTGCATATGTACCTAAAGAGTTAGTACAACCTGAACTAGAATGTTATGACATCAGTCATGACATTCACACATACACTTGGAATTTACCAAAAATGCAGGCCAATACCTAAACACCTACAAACTCCCCCTTTGGCAGATTTTTGGCTAAAGTCCCTAAACAATCAGAGATAGCAGCAGAAATAAATGATGACAGCAGAAAAATATAGTGTTAAGTACTAATTAAGCAGTACCAAATATTCTCCCCCACTTTAGCCACAAATGGGCCAAAGATTACATGTTTATAAAGTTATACAGTTATCCAAGACAAAATAATGAGATCAGCAGCAGACAATAGCAGAACATACTTCCAAACTCCACCAGCAACACCACCAAGCAGCAATCATCCTTCAAGTACTGTCATCAGACTCAGAGGAGCCACTTTCTTCACTGTTGAGCTGTCCTTCATCTTCTTCCCTCATGCTTGCTTCAGCTTCTTCCTTTTCTAGCTTGGCAATTAGTGCTTCTAGGGTCCTTTTTCTAGCATCCAGATCTTTGCAAGTTTCTTTTAAGACAGCTATGACATCTGATGTTTTGGACTGGCTCTTTGCAGACGATGTCTCAGCTGATGTTATGACAATGTCTGGAGCATGGGATCCCTGAAACAGTTTGTAGTGCAGGCCAAGTGCAGGGGCTCTTTTGCAGACTGTATCTCTTGCTACAAGTATGTCAGGATATTGTGCAAGGATGATTCCACAAAGGAGGGAGGGAAAGGCAATTGGTCCTTTGACAGCATAACTGCCAGCATGCTTCAAGGTTTGTTCAAAAATGTACCTTCCATAGTCAAAGGCAGTCTTGGTTCCTACAGCATAGATGAATCTCCCCAATCCTGTGGAGATGGTTGATTTGTGATTTGTAGGCACCCAGTTTGCTGCACCTATTTTATGCAAGATGGCAAATTTCATGCTGAGTTTACTAGCATTCAACTTCCCTTTCAATGGCCAGCACTTTACTTGCCTGGCAGTGATGGTCAAGCATACTTCATTGTCAGTTGCCTCTAGATCAGGACAGTCCTTATTCGTTCTTCCAAGAAACTTGTTGATTTCTGATGGAGAGAACTTGACCCTTCTTCCTCTAACAAACACACTCTCAAAGTCAGCTGACCTCCCATCAGCACAATCATTGGATAGGTTCACTACAAACTCTTTAACCAGATTTTCATAACATTTGCCAAACTTCATCACAGTCTTTATTAGCCCAGCATTCCTGATCAGCTCCATGATGTCTTTGCACTCCAAAGCATCATTGTTGAGTTCTCTCTCCAAGGCTATTCTCTTCAAGCAAACATACTTCCATCTGTTTGCATTATCAGGATGATGAAAGGAGATGTTGTCAGTTGGCACTTCAGGCACTCTAGCAATCTTGCTGGAAGGGAGCTTCCTTCTGATGGGAGCATTGTCAATGTCAATCTCAAATTCTGATTCATCATCAGAGTCAGAAGTTTCAGGTTCTTTTCTTTTCTTGGAGATTGGTTGTCTAGCAGTCAGCACCTGTGCCTTCTTCCCTTTAGTCTGAATTTTTTCAGCCATCCCTTCAGCCTTGGACTTCTTAGGTTTAACAGTCTCACTACTTTTTCTTTTCATCAATCTCCTAGCAATGCTAGGGTTCACATTAGCAATCAGATCATTATCTGAGTACTCTTCATCCACATCAATGATAGGTGGATCAGCAGCCTTTTCAGAGGGATTCTGAATGTTGTCTTTTGGTGTCACAACATCCTCAGTGACATCTATATTTTCAGAACCTTCCACATTTGGACTCTCAGATTGATTCAAAGGAATAGAAATCCCCGGTACAGATTGGTTGCCACTCAGAATGCTAGTAACCAGTCTAGCAATGGCTTGGTGTACTTGAACTGTTCCTTCTTTATTAGGTATAGTAGATGAAGGAAGAGAAGAATTACCAGAGACTGCAGCTTGAGCTCTTCCTGCATGTCTGGTCCTGAGCTTCTTGATTTTGGCTGGGTTAGTTGCCATCTCCCTGAGAGGAGTGACCTCAAGTACTTCAGATTCTATGCATGTCGTGATTGCCCTAGAATCTTGATCAGATGACGATGATGATGAGTGAGACGAAGCCGCCATAGTGGAAGATGATGTCTGAGACATTGTGTTTAACGTTGAGTAGCAGTAGCAATTTGAGAAAGCTCTTTGATTGGGAGGAGAAAACAGGTTGCAAGGATGAGAGAGATAGGGAGTACAAGGGAGTCTTTTCAACTTCTGAAGGCTTTTGAAGGAATTGTGAATGAATATGATCAACCCACTAAATATAGACTTAATAGAATTAATCCCTTCAACCCTTGTTTTCAGCAAAACTAATTGCTATAATTTCTCATGTTGGTGAATACCCAATCTGCCCTTCAAATTTTCAAGTTGATTTCCAACAAGTGCCTTGATAGAAGAATCAGTTAGCTGAAGCTCAGAGAACCTATGTTTCAGTTCAAATGATTTCTTCTCTCCAAAGTCAATAGGGTTTAAGGAAATGTTGAATGTTTTCAGATTATCACACCACAATGTCACAACATCTTGTGTAACATTGTCTTCAGGTAGCATCTGTGTTGACCAGAATTTTTGAGAACAGAATTTATGAGACTTGTTCTTTGCCACATCACATATATTATCAGCCTGTAGTTTAGGAGTTCTTCTGACATCTTCCATAGGAATAGCTCTTTTCATTTCTTCAAGTTTATGCTGCCACTGTTTCATATCTTTTTCTTCTTTGATGATTTGACTCAAAGTGAGGATATCAGTGTTCTCAGGCTGCCACACATAACAGTTATTTTTGGATTTTATTCCTCTCATTACAATGTCTAGTTTTTCATTAAACACTAGACATTCAGATCTTGAGAAGTTGACCATAAATCCTAGATCACATAATTGACTGATGCTGATGAGATTAGTAGTCAACCCTTTCACCAGCAGTACCTTATTCAGACTTGGAACTCCAGGGTAGTCCAAATTACCAACTCCTTTGATTTCTCCTTTAGCACCATCTCCAAAGGTCACAAAACTGGTGGCGTGAGGCATAACATTATTGAGGAGATTTTTGAATCCAGTCATGTGTCTGGAACATCCACTGTCAAAGTACCAATCTTCCTTAGCTGAGATCTTCAGGGAAGTGTGTGCTATCAGTGCAATAGCCTTTCTCTTCCATTGAGGAGCGTGTGGTACCTTTTTAGACTTAGGTTTGACATCTGATTTCTGATTGGGATATCCATGTAGTCTGTAGCAGAAGGGCTTTATGTGACCATATTTCCCACAATGATGACATCTCCATCTTTGGTACCTCTTCTTCATGTGTCTCTGTCCCTGATGTTGAGAGTAATGTTGAGACATCTGGTTTGACATTTGCTTCCTGGTAACAAATTTCTTTATTTTCACAAATCCTAGGCCAGATTTATTTCCCATATTTTGTCCAGCCTGAAGAATCTCTTCCAATTTGTCTGTTCCATTTGTCAACATCTTGACTGATTTGGTCATTTGATTCAGTTGTGAGTTCAGCAGTTGAACTTCTCCTTCTAAATGACTTATAGTTTCAAGATTTGCTCTCTTTTCAGCCTCCAGCTTTACAATGAGTTTTGATTGTTTTTCATTTTGCACACAGACTTCACCACTTCTGATACACAATTTCTTGTAGGTATCAGCCAGTTCTTCAAATGTTACTTCTTCATCACTGGTGTCACTTTCAGAAGTACAAACACTAGTTAGGGCAGTAACTAGTTTGGCAGATTCTTCTTCAGAATTGCTTTCTGAATCATAGTCAGACCAAGTAACAGTCATTCCTTTCTTTTGCTTCTTAAGAAAGGTAGGACATTCAGCTCGAATATGTCCATATCCTTCACATCCATGGCATTGAATTCCTCTGCCTTGGTTTTCCTTATCTTCTGATCTTGGTCTTCTGCTGGAACTGTCAATGTCAGAAGGAATGTTATGAACATTTGACCTTGACTTTGGGTCCATTATTTTGATGAGCCTGTTGAACTGTCTTCCAAGCATGGCAATGGCTTCTGATATGTTTTCTTCTTCATCCTCCTTGTGTTCAACATCAGTGTTGGTTACAAGTGCTATGCTTTTGTTCTTCTTGTCACCATTATCAGTGATCCCCATCTCAAAAGTCTGAAGAGACCCAATAAGTTCATCCACTTTTAACTTGCTAATGTCCTGGGCTTCCTCTATGGCAGTTACCTTCATTGCAAATCTTTTAGGCAAGGATCTGAGAATCTTCCTCACCAGTTTTTCTTCTGACATTTTTTCTCCCAGTGCTCCTGAGGTGTTGGCAATCTCCAAGATGTTCATGTGAAATTCATGAATGGTTTCATCTTCCATCATTTTTAGATTCTCAAACTTAGTGGTCAACATCTGAAGTCTTGACATCTTTACTTTGGAAGTGCCCTCATGAGTAGTTTTGAGGGTGTCCCAAACTTCCTTGGCCAGTTCATATTGATGTACTAATCTGAAGATGTTTCTATCAATTCCATTGAACAAGGCATTTAAGGCTTTTGAATTTCCCAGAGCTAACTCATCTTCTTCTTTACTCCACTCTTCCTCAGGCTTCAGACTGATTGTCCCATCTCTTTCAGTTATGGTGGGATGAATCCATCCTTTGTCAGCAGCTCTCCAAGCCTTTTTGTCCAGAGATTTTAGGAAGGCAATCATACGAGGTTTCCAGTAGTCATAATTAGTTCCATCCAGAATGGGTGGTCTATTTCCAAAAACTCCTTCTTTGTCCATAGTTCCAGAAAGTGATATCCCTAGATCTCACCCAGTAATACAGGCAGGGTGCCTGCTCTGATGCCAATTGAAAATTCTGGCTACAGATATTCAATGTCACGTCCAATGTTATGACACCGTATCTGACTTACTATATGACAGTAAATACAAAAGCAGTAAATAACACAGTCAATTGTTTACCCAGTTCAGTGTGCAATAACACCTACTCTGGGGGCTACCAAGCCAGGGAGAGAATCCACTATAAGAGATGTTAATTCAGGAATAAACCAACCAGTTTATCTCCTTCACTTAAGACCTACCCAATGCAATTCTAATCTAAGTACAACTTAAACCTGAGTGCCTACTCACTCCCCCTCAATCACAGCAGTGATACATAAACAAATTTGACTTGAGAATTGTTGAAGACACTCTTCAAAACACACACTTGATTAAGCTTCACAGCTTTTTAATCAAGTAACACAATCACTCGTGCTTCACAGCTTTGAGTGATGTACACAACTAACTTGACTCTGCTTCACAGCTTTAGTCAAGTAACATTCAAACACTCTTGCTTCAAAGCTTTGAGTGCTACACAACCCTTACAATTGAAGCCTATTCCAAGACACTTATCACAATGATAATTGCTTGGAGTACAATACACAAATCTATACAGATTACAAACTTGATCTTCTAATCAATCAGCAGGGATGACTTCAAAAACCGCAGCTCTGTTGAATATATAGCAGCTGCAACTTCAGTTAGGGTTTCCAAAAACCTAGGGTTGATTCCGTTTGACCTAAAGACCAGGTCACAGTACTTTGTTGATCAGGTTAGGATTGAGCTAGGTTACTCCTTAGAAAACGCAGGATTCTGTTTAGGAAGGACTGAGTTATTTCCTGAAAAAACTCAGACTTATCCAATCCTATAATCCTGCTAGTTCAGAACAGGATGTCATAACATCTGTTATGACATCTGAGAAAACCTGTCTACTGATTAGCTAAATGTGATCATTTTGCAAACATGCTCAGATACACACTTATAAACATCAGTATTTGAGTTACAATATTTTTCTGCATATGTACCTAAAGAGTTAGTACAACCTGAACTAGAATGTTATGACATCAGTCATGACATTCACACATACACTTGGAATTTACCAAAAATGCAGGCCAATACCTAAACACCTACAGAAAGGACCTTGAGGGGAAGGTGGAGTCCCTGACCGCTGAGATTACACCCACTAAATACGAGCTGGAGGACACCAAGGATCTGAAGATTCGGGCCGAGCTAGCTGCTTGTTTTCAGTTGGCCATGGATGATGCTCAGGCTGCTTCCGAGGGGAGTTTCGAGAATGTCGTGAATCAGATACGTGTGTTGAACCCCAATGTTGAGCTCAACACCTCGGGTATGGGGGTAAATTATTATGTAGCTGGCGGTCATATTGGCTCCCTGATTATCTCAGAGATATTGTTGCCCAGCCGACCGGTTGTCCCGCCCAATTGTCGCACATTGTTGAAGGGGAAGCAGAAGGATGATCGCTTTATGTTAATTTTGGCTAGCGTTTCGTATTTGTCGTATTTATTTTTCCGGGCTATTGCCCGTTTATGTAATATTCGCACATTATCGTCCCAAGTGGTCATTTTATTTAAATTCCAGCCAATCGTCGTTTGCTTTGAATTTTTAATTTGTGTTTTTTACATGTTTGTTGACAAACTAGCCCGTTTAGGATGTTTTATATTTTACTAAGAGTTTATAGTGGGGATGTGCTCGTTTTATATGTTCGCTAGTGTGGGGAAACTGGTCAGGGTGAATACCGGGTGTGGACCAGAACTCAGGTCTCGTTTCGAGGGACGCGGGTTCGGCAGCGTGAACCTCCCGTTGCGAGTCGGACGTTCTACCTTCGTGGCATAAGGACTATGGAGCTCGGTCGAGTTATCCATGTCGGGCTGAGGGTGCACTCGTCAACAGAGCGGAGCCTTGCCCCTTCTAAATACTTTGGGTGCCATGCTTATGCCTAGGAATGCACGCGTGGTCGGGCCTGAGTGATTTTGTCTCGTCAAGCAAACTCGCTGACTGATCAGTGTTTTTAACTGTAATATTGTTTTAACTTTTCAATTTTCCATGATCGAACGAGCTGCTCCCCTTGTAAGTTTTCCAAGTAATACGCTCTAGTCCCCATTTTCACGTAGACGCGATAAGGGCCTTCCTAGTTTGTTGCGAGCTTGCCTTCACGAGATTCTTTGTGATTTCTCTTTAAGACAAGACTACCGACCTCAAACTCTCTCCGTATGACCTTGGCGTCATAGCGCATGGCTATTTTTTAGCGAGGCCTCTCGTAGGACCGCTCCTATTCTGATTTCTTCCACCAGATCAATTTCTTCACAGAGGGCGGCATCATTCATCTCCTCGTCGACAGATGCCTCGGTTTTCCTGGACGGTTCCTCGATTTTTATGGGAATGATAGCCTCTATCGCGTAAGCTAGCCAGAAATAAGTCTCCCTGGTGGACGAATATGCAGTCGCTCGGTATCCCCAGAGAACACTATGTAACTCCTCGACCCATCACTTCTTGGTTTCATCCAACCTTCACTTGAGGCCCCTCAGTATTACTCTGTTCGTAGACTCGACTTGGCCGTTTGTTTGGGGATGCTCGGCAGAGGCGAAGTATTGGGTCGTGCCAAGTTTGGTGACAAATTCTTTGAAGGCGTGGTCCGTGAACTGGGTTCCTTTGTCGGTGACTATCGCTTGTGGGATGCCGAAGCGAGCGAGGATATTTATATTATAGAAGCGAAGGAAGTTTTGGGCGGTGATTTTGGCCAGAGCCTCGACTTCTATCCATTTAGTGAAATAATCGACCGCTATGATTAGGCACTTGTTCTGATTGGTTCCGACTACGAACGGGCCGAGGAGGTCTAGTCCCCACCAGGTGAAGGGCCAAGGAGAGGAGAGGGATTTAAGCTCGTTAGGAGGAGCTAAATGAATATCTCTGTGGCGCTGGCACTTATCGCATTTCTTCACGTTCTCTTTCGCATCATGCTGCATGGTGGGCCAGTAATATTCTATCTATAAGGCTTTTCTCGCGAGGGATCCCCTGCCCAGGTGTTGACCGCTGATGCCCTCGTGGATTTCGAGCAAGATGCGCTTCGCCCCACATCGGTCGACACATTTGAGAAGTGGAATGGAAAATCCTCTTCTGTAAAGTTTACCTCCGACCAAGACGTATGAGCAAGCTCTTCTCCTGACAACGGCCGCTTCTTTTGGGTCGTCAGGGAGTTTGCCCTTAGTGAGGTAGTCGTGTACGGGGGTTATCCATAAATCGCTATCCCCGATGGCGAACACTTCTAGAGTAGAATATGGCTTCTGGGTGCTTGGTCGAGGGAAAATCTCCTGTATCAAAGATTTATTTCCTCCCCTTCTCTTCGTGCTCGCCAACTTGGATAAGATATCTACGCAGGAAGTATGCTCGCGGGGAATGTGTTGTATGTACACATATTTAACTTCTTTTTCGTCTCCGATACCAGGGCCTAATATTCGGAGAGTTGGTCCTATTTGACCTGATATTCTCCTCGGACTTGAGAGGCAACCAACTGAGAATCGGTGAAGATTTTCACTTCCTCGGCTCCCAGATCTTCAACCAGTTGTAAACTCGCAAGGAACGCCTCGCATTTGGCCTGATTATTGGAGGTTGGAGAAGATAGGGAGAGGGACACTTTGATTAGGGTCCCTTCCTTGTTTTCCAGTACGATGCCCGCTCCGCTTCCGGTTGAGCTGGAGGCACCATCGACAAAGATCATCCAACAACGCGATTCATCGGGGTCTATGGGCGAGGTCATTTCAGCTACGAAGTAGGCCAAGGCTTGAGCCTTAAGGGCTTTCCTGCTCTTGTATTGGATATCGAATTCAGAGAGCTCCAAGGACCATTTCAACATTCTGTCAGCCATATCTGGTCTTTCGAGCAGTTGTTTTATCGGTTGATCTGTCAAGACCACTGTGGTGTGGGCCAGAAAGTAGTGTATGAGTCTCCTCGTTGTGTTAACAAGGGCTAGAGCTACCTTTTCAATTTGTTGATACCTCTCTTTCAGGCCCTGTAGGGCCTTGCTCATGAAGTAAATTGGCCTTTGTCCTTCAGGGGTTTCCCTTATCAGCGCCGTGCTTATCGCATCGGAGCTGATGGCCAGATAGAGATAGATTACCTCGTCTTTATCGGTTCGAGATATGATGGGAGGTTGTGACAACGCTCGTTTCAAATGAACGGTGGCTTGGTCACATTCGGGCGTCCACTCGAAGGTGGCTTCCTTGCGCAGGAGCTTGAACAAGGGAAGCGCGTGCTGGGCGGACTTTTCCACGAATCGAGAGAGAGAAGTGAGCATGTTGTTCAAGATCTGGATGGACTTTTTCGAGGTGGACGTTGAAAAATTTGGAAAAGGTTGTACATTTGTCGGGGTTTGCCTTAATGCCTCGTTCAGTTAGGTAGAATCCGAGGAATTTTCTCGTCCGTATGCCGAAGATACATTTTTCCGGGTTGAATCGCATCTGACACTTTCGAGCTTGCTCGAACACTCTTTTCAAGTGGGCGGAATGGTCGAGCTCTTCGGTGGACTTGATGATCATGTCGTCCATATAGACTTCGAGCATGTCGCCTATCTCGTTGCGAAAAACTTTATCCATCATGCGCTGGTATGTAGCGCCCGCGTTTTTTAGGTCGATGGGCATTACATTGTAGTAATAGTTGCCCGACTCAGTCATGAAAGTGGTATTTTTTTGTCTGTTTTCGCCATGGGGATCTGGTTATAACCAGAGTACGTGTCCATGAATGATAGCAATTTAAAATCGGCCGAGTTGTTGACCAATTTGTCAATATTGGGGAGGGGATAAGCATCTTTCAGGCAAGATCGATTGAGATCAATATAGTCAATACACATGCGCCATTTTCCATTATATTTATTTACAAGAACTACATTTGGGAGCCAGGTTGTGTACTGGGCTTCAAAAATAAAATGTGCCTCTATGAGGTCTTTTACAACTAGTTATGCAGCCTTCGCCTTCTCGGACGACTGCTTTCTCCTACGATGCGTGACCGCCTTGATGGCAGGATCAATGGCCAAGTGATGGCATGCGACCTCTGGATTTAAACCAGGTATCTCGGCCACACTCCAGGTGAACATATCAGCATTCTCCCTTAGGCAAGCTTTGAGTTGCCTTTTTTCCAGGTCGGGGAGGTCTGCTCCAATCTTTACTCCTCTTGTGGGGCCTTCTCCAAAGGGAACTAGCTCGAAGTCGCTGTCCAAGATGGGTCGCGCATGACTTGAAAGTTTGTTGCGATCAACAGAAGAGGCCGACCCTTCATCTTCGAGCATAGGCTCATTCCCTTTTATCCTTTGCTCGACACGGTTTTCCATGGAGAAGCGACTATCGAGGTCAATGGTGTTAACCCTCGGCAGCGGCTTGACTTCCTCGGAGCTAGAGGGAAGTGAGGTTCCAATGGTCATTCTAGGTTTGGCGCTGATGGAAGTGAGACCTTTAGCTGAAGCTTCGAAGCACCTTCTGGCTGCTTGGATGTCCTCGTGGAGGGTGGCGACCAAGCCTTCGGCGATATAGTACTTCATATTGAGATGAACGGTAGAAAGGACTGTGATGAGTTCGGCGAGAGTGGGTCTCTCGAAGATGCACTGATAGAGAGACGAGAAACCTACTACCAAGAATTGCGTCTTAATGGCTCAGGCCATTACCCCTCTCATGAATGTGACGATCAGTTCCACATATCCCCAAGGTTTCGTGCTGGCTCCATTGAAGCCCTGAAGATCAGATCCCATGTAGAGGGTTAGGTGGCTCTCATTCAGCTGCAAAGTGGTGAATAGTTAGCGTACATGATGTCCATCGAACTGCCTTGGTCGACCAGAATGCGATGCACATCGAAATTATCCATCTGAGCTCTCACGAGTAGTGGGATGATCGAATTCAGGGGCCCGCCCGACAATTCTTCCCTGTAGAAGGCGAGGGGATTAGAGCCTCCTCGGAATTTATTGAGCGTGGTGTCCATATCTAAGTTGGCTTCAATTAGTGGGTAGAATCTCCTCTTCACTGATACAACTGTGTGCTTGTTGAACACTCCGCTGGAGATGACCATGGCTGCAAGGAAGGATTCCCAAGGATTGTGGGAGGAGAAGTACAGGGGGATGTTCTCCATGTCCGGATAATATAAGCCTTCCGTCCGTGAGATGCTCATGGCGATCGGAATAGCATCGAGGTTGGGGGATTTCTTCCCTTCCTCGACGTTTTTGGTTTCTGGTGCTTCGTCACGGGCACCCTTCTTCTTCTTATGCTTCTTGAGGTTCCCGTCTCTGATCAGTGCTTTGATTACGTCCTTGAAATGAATGCAATCCTCCGTGTTATGCATGTGACTCTTATAGAACCTGCAATACTTGCTCTTGTCGGTTCCCGACTTGGACGGTATTTGTCAAGGGAAGCGCACCCTGACTTGCTTGAATTCAGAATTGGTGCATTCAGAAAGAATAATCTCCCTTGAGGTTGTCAAAGGGGTCTAGTCGTGGAAACGATCGGCTGGCCCCTTGTAGTCTTTGGAATCACGGGACTTGTCCTCCTGTTTCTTCTCTCCCGAACGGGATGTCGAGGGCTTGTCATTCTTTAAGGACTTGGAACTCTCTCTAAGCCTATACTCCATAGTGATGTTAGCCGCTTCCTTCTCCTCGTACTGTATGTACGCCTGGGCCTTGAGGAGGAGGGAGTTGAGCGTGGACGGCGTCTCTATGACTATAGCTTTGGCAAAGTCACTGTGGGGACGAAGCCCGCACTCGAGGAGGCACTTCTTCATGTTGTCTGTTGTTGGGACTTGGACCGCTTCCTTGTTGAAGCATTCAGTATATGCTCGCAGAGACTTGTCCCTACCCTGTATGATTGCTTCTAGGAAAGCCTCCGATTTCGGGTGTCGATGGGAAGCGGTGAAATGCCTTGAAAATATCCTCTTGAGCTGTTTCCACGAGGTGATGGATTCGTTGGGGAGGCTCTTGTACCATGACATCGCCCCCTTTCCGAGAGTGGTTGGGAATAGTCTGCATTTGATGGCTCCCCTGACCCCTCAGTAGTCGAGGAGAGCGTCGATGTTCTCGATGTTCTCATCATGGTCTGTTATTCCGTCATAGGTTCCCAATGTAGGCGGCTTCTCTAGGCCAACAGGAAGTGAAGCTTCAGTAATCTCCCTCGATAGAGGGCCACGGGGCTCGTCATCCTCAGTATCTGCAGGAGATGGAGATGGAGAGTGGTAGTTTCTTCCACATCGATCATCACGGTCCCGTCGGGGGGGAAGGGCTTCTCTGTTTCTGCTTTGGCTCGGGGGAAGGCAGTCAAGCACGATTGATTTTCCAGTTGTCTTTCCTCTTCTTGAATGAAGGGGAGTCTTGATCTCTAGAAGGAGGCGTGTGGTTGCGTTTCTTAAAGAAAGAAACATCGCGCCTCTCCTTTCTGGGTGGCGGGCCACGCCTGAGTGGCGAAACACTGCGGGAGTTTCATCGTCGGGTTCTCTGAGGAAGAGATCTTGATCGCCTATTCTCCCAGGCCCATATCCTTTGATTTTGTTGTAGGATAAGGGCGTTGGTCTGATTGATATCAGTGAGCAGTGCTGCCATGGTCGGGTCGGTGTTGAGAGGGATAGGAACTGGTTGCATGACTTCATGCAGTTCCTTGGTGAGATTCTTGGAGTGGCTCCTGTCCAAGAATTAGTCGTCGCCACGTTGGGCGGCAGTGGAATTCGAAGATGCAGCCTGTCCGTCCCGGAAGCCTAGGTTGTCCTCGAGGTGAGGATGTTCCTGACTTCCGCCGGTTTTGCAATCATGGGAAAGAATGTTCTTTCCAAACATGTGAAGATTATTGTGATCGGTGGATCTGGAACTGACTGTTTAACGCTGGTTTGCGAAATGTCGCGGAAGCAAGAGTCGCCACCGTCTTTTATTTTCTCCAATATGGAAAGGACAAAAGCACAGAAAAATTCCTTATGAGATTGTTTCTCGGTTCGGGAGGTAGATTTATAGAAAGGGAAGGTGTTAGCACCCTTTCTATCCATGTTTATCCATGGGCTCTTAGATACTTGCTCATTTGTGTTTTCAAAATGTTTGTTTGCTTTTCAAGTGTGAGTGGGTTTGGATGGAATTTTTCTGATAAACCATGTGGAAGTTATGCCTTGGTCAATTTGCAGTTGACTTTTACAACTCTCCAAAAATAGAAACTTTTGCATCTTGAGACTTTTTGAGCCATGCCTTGAGAATCATGATCAAGAATTGATCAAATGATGTTTGTGGCTTCAAAATAAGATGTTGACCAAAAATTTGGACTTTTGACTGTCAAATGACCATTTTGCCCCTACAGTTGACTGTGAAGCAATTAGGGTTTTTGACTGTGCAATCTGGTGTTGTGAGTCTTGAAACTTGAAATATGGATGCTTGACAATGTATGTAGGCATGTGGGGCTTTATTGGACCCTTGGAAACCTCAATTTCTTTGCCAGAACCAAAACCCTAGTTTTGACTGTGTTAGGAGGCAATTGGACTGTGCAACCCTTGAGAGATTTTGAACCTTGATCTTGGCAAATCTTGAAGAATATGGGAGGGCAAATTTTGGGGTACAAAAATTATCATGGCCGGCCGTGATTAGTGAGAGGAATCTTGAAAAAGTTACTTTGATCTTAAGTTTCAAGGAAATAAAGATGGGGAGAGCAGCTTCCTACAAACGGTGCCACTGATCTTACCGGTTGATCAAAACCTGATAAGTGGTCGAAAGGTGATCTATAGTCGGGTTGTGATGTCGAGGAGAAAAGAGGGTTGTACCTACAAGGCACTCCTACGATTAAGTAAGAGTGGGAACAAGGAGATACAAGCAAAGTATTAGGTGGTGAATAGTGAATATTTGATACCTGGCCCTCACAGGTGTAAGGGTATATATAATTCCCCTGGAGCATGGCCATTGGTTCCTGATTTCACGCCTAGATATGAGGGTCCTTGAAATCAGGTAACTGTCAGGACTTGGTCAAACCGGGAAGATGTGCTCGTAACTAGTCGTTGGTCCCGAGGAGGGGGTTAGTTGTAGGCATCTCTCTAGTCGATTCCTGGTGGCCTGCACGATGTTGATGTCGGGAAGGCTGAGAGGATTCACATCGGCCATCCTGAGCCAGTGCTGGTTCGAGAGGGCAAATGGTCAGCATACTCGATAGGTAGCGGGCAGTCCGGGTCATGGTCGTGCGAGCCGTACCAAAGGAGATGTCCTGGACCGGGCCCAGTTAAGCTGTCAGGCCAATCCAGAACAATAGCCCCCCAGTCGTTGCTTCTGGGAACATGAGTTATGACTTTAACATCTGCTCGTGGAACGGGGCGTGCCTGACAGGGAAGCGAGTGTTACCCGTTACGCCTTGCTTGCGGGGAGACAAGGCGTTGGTCATTAGGACTTTTGAATTTGGAGAGGTAGCAAAAATGGATTGTTGGGCCAATCCAGAACAAAAAAGAATTGGTCCATGAAAAATAAGGGATTAAAAGCAAAAATGGAAACAATCTTGTAAACGAAACTAGGTGACTTCCACCTCAAAAATCATCTCATCAAGTGCTTGAACCTTGTCAATGAGTATCACCATCACTACGACTACGAAAATTCTATTGCAGACTAAATGCATCTGCTGGATTAGTTGAACTTGGGATTGGAGAACATCAAGGAGAATGGGGTGGGCTAAATAAATTATGAGTCTTATATCCTTTGTTTCTTAAACCACGAACCAAGGTCACGTTACAACCTTCAAAAGTCCTAATTGAAGCAAGGTTAACTATGAAAGCATACTCGGAAAAAATTGTGTTAAATTGACTCCTATGTTTGTTAAAACTATCGATGACCATTTCGCTTCTTCGAATATCCATCTCGAATCATCCATTTATATTTTAAAACAAACTTAGATTTCAAAACTTGCATGTACATCAAACATAATTACTTTTCAAAATGTACAATTTTATCTACGAATAGACAATTAGCATCAAAGGAGATCTCAAAATTGGTTTAATCAAAGAGTACATATATCATGGAGATCCAAGAGTACCTCCTCCAAATTTTATAGATTGAGGGGCATACCTTTCAAGGAACTCAAATATAGGGGCAAACCACTATGAGGCTCGATCAAGAGAAGTTGATCAGAGACGTTTGTCTTTAAGAGTTCGTTAATCAAGGGCGTAATTCAAGATAGTAGGGTCATTCATGATCAAACTACTTCAGAAATCATGTCAAGAAGAATCTCTCCAAGACCCTACCAACAAATTGGGGCAAGGCTGACCACGAAGGGGAAAACTCTCCTCCTACATCAGCAATCTTCATGTTCGAAACGAGTATCAGGAAATCATGCAAGCACAACACTTTACCACCATGTGACAAACAACCTTTTTACATAGGTAACCTCTCTACGTCTTAACCATCTGCAATCCCTTACAAGGGCATCTTTCAAAAGTATACGAGTCTGCATAAATCATTTACTAGGGCTCTTCGATCCAGAATCAAGCTATACTTATCATCTCATCCATCTGACGAATTCCAATAACATGGATCAAGCATATCTCAAAAAGCCCAATTATTCATTGGAATTTCAAAATCTAACATCCATTAACGCGTATCCAAGTCGCTCATTATATGAATTGGTCAATCATTACATATTAGGCATTAATACTTGCATATGCATGCATACATGACATATCATAGACTAAGACTTATGACCCCCCATAAAAAAATACAGAGTCAATGTCCATGGGAATCACTATTCTCAATCTACATGCAATCTCAAGCTAATTCAGTAACATATCTCTAACTATTCCTCTCAATGATTCTATCGTACAAGCATTCTTCGTCAAACTGAATCATAAGCAGCCTTACGTACGACCGTTCAAGACGTAAGCAGCCTTACACTTTCCAATTACCTGATTGATGTCTCCCAGTGACCTTACCAATATTAGCAACCTTGTTATCCATTTCACCTTTCCAAGTTGATACTATTCCAGTAGCCCTACTGACGTTAGTGTAAAACCCAGTTCATGTTTGGCGCACCATTTAAAAAGTCCAGTTCTCATCTGGTAGTGTTCCGATTTATGTTTGGAAGCTAATTCTTAACCCCGGTTCTCATGTGGTAGCCTGCCTTAAGCAATGGTTTCGTAGTTCAAATAACATGGGAATTGCATTTATCAATCATCACATCATAAAATTATCAAACATACATACCATGCATCATGCACACAACAAGTATAATCATATCAAACATGCATACATACATTGCATTCAATCATATATGCCCATGAAAAACTATGGAAAGTCTCAAGGTATGCTTACCATCTAATACGCACTTAATTTCAAATCTAAGCTCGGAACTATCCATTCATCTTACTATAACTATAGCCACCTCGGTTGAGAACAGACACAACCGTCAAAGGTACCACTATAAAATTTTTACTAGGAAGGTTACCTACGATTCATATCTAAGGCCTAGTCATCACTAGCCTCCGAGCGTTATATTACCAAATTTAAACTTTTCAAAATCAAACCTTTCGAAAATTCAACTTCATTTGGTTAACAAACACCTTGGTTGAGAATAGACACAACCGGTAAAACTTCAATCTTGTCTTTGGTTTAGTTATCTAATATTCGATTATCAAAACACTTTTAAAATATCTATCCCCTAGGTTGTGGTAGGTATGTGAAAATTTGTAGTTCATTGTGTCAGTCTCTAAGCAATAATTAATTATCAGGTTTGTGTTATTTATCCTCTAGCTCGTGATAAATACACAAGCTTATCCTCGTATTATGCATCCTCTAGGTTGTGGTAGATATGCAAATATTTGTAGTTCATTGTGTCAGTCTCTAAGAGATAATGAATTATCAGGTTTGTGTCATTTATCCTCTAGGTCGTGATAGATACAGAAGCTTATCCTCGTATTATTTATCCTTTAGGTTGTGGTAGGTATGCGAAAATCTATAGTTCATTGCGTCAGTCTCTAAGCGATAATGAATTATCAGGTTTGTGTTATTTATCCTCTAGGTCGTGATAAATACACAAGCCTATACTCGTGTTATCTACTCCTAGGTTGTGGTATGTGTGCAAAAATCTATAGTTCATTGTGTTAGTCTCTAAGAGATAATGAATTATCAGGTTTGTGTTATTTATCCTCTAGGTCGTGATAAATACACAAGCTTATACTCGTGTTATCTACCCCCTAGGTTGTGGTAGGTATACAAAAATTTGCGATATAGTTCATTGTGTTAGTCTCGGAGCATCAGTGAATTATCAGTTGTGTTATTTTCCCCCTAGGTTGCGGTGAATATGCAATAACTACGATGTAATCTGTTGTGTTAGTCTCAAAACGTCAATGTATTATCAACTTTGTGTCATTTATCCCCTAGGTTGTGATAAGTGCAAAAGCCTGTGATATACCTTACTATGTTAGTCTCTAAGAGTTAGTAGGATATATTTAACCTATGTTATTTACTCCCTAGGTTGTAGTAAATATACAAAACTTGTAATATAACTCATTGCATTAGTCTCGAAGCAGCAATAGATTATTTGTCTCTTTGTGATATAGTTCCTTGTGTTAAGTCTCCATGCGATAATGGATTATCAACACGGTTTTATTTATCCCCTAGGTTGTGATGAACAGGAAAAATCTACGTAATAAGCTTGCTATGTTAGTCCCGAAGTGTTAGTAAGTCAAATTTCAAACTGGTATTGTTTACTCCATAACTGCGATATAACTCGTTGCATCAGTCTCAATGCAGCAATAAGTTATCAATCTTTCAACTTGTGTTATTTACCTCCTAGGTTATGGTAAATACGCAAGATCTACTCTCTGTTCTAGGTGTTTACGAGTTATATGTGTCGTCACATCTAGTTCAATTTTACTGTTTGTTTAAACTCTGGTAGAATTATACATCATCATATCTTCCTATTTTTCCATACTTTTGGGTATACTTTATAGTTTATCCTTATCTTTTCTCTTGGGGACGCTGTACAATGTATCCTTATAATCCTTTGGTCAAATTTTAGGGTTTTCCATTATTTACACTACGCCAAAAAGACTTCCGAAAGCGCTTTGTTGGCCTTTAAAAGCGCTTTCGTAGGTGGCGCTGTTAGAGGTTTTAGCAGCACTTTTTGTTTAATGAAAAGCGCTTTCGTAGGTCTATCTAATACAACATTTTTTATGAAGAAGCGCTTTCGTAGGTCTACCTAAGGCAGCACTTTTTTCTGGAAAAGCGCTCTCATAAGTTTTCTTTTAGCAGCACTTTTTTCTGGAAAAGTGTTGTCTTAAGTAGGCTTTTAGCAACGCTTTTTCCTGGAAAAGCGCTTTCATAGGTGGTCTTTTAGCAACGCTTTTGCCTGGAAAAGCGCTGTCATATGTTTACCTTAGACAACGCTTTTTGTGAAAAAGCGCTTTCATAGGTTACCTAAGGCAGCGTTTTTCTTGAAAAAGCGCTTTCATAGGGTGTTTTTTTAGAGGTATAATTTATATAATTCATATACCTGCATTGTTTGCAGCATATTATTTATATAAACCAGTTGCTATAACCTGTAATTCATAAACCGCGGTAATGCATTGTATACCATTGTAATCCAAAATATATATACACCATTTTTGTACCTCAAAATATATAAAAACCATTGTTATCAGCATTGTAACTCAAAATCAGTCTTACAAAATCAACCCTAACAACAACTAAACCAGTCCTAATGTATGAAAGAAACACGGTCAATTATGTATTAAGGTCCTGGTCCTGCGAGGTTTGAACATAATAACATGGTCAATATGGTATTCCATGTACACATGTAACATATTCATAACACTTTTCACATAATAATGTATTCATACCTTATATGATTCTCTGCTCAATAAAATATTGACACAATTCCTCTTTGATTTCTTCCAACTGAAGTTTCGTGTAATATGCACATTTGTATTCATTGAAGTACTACATAACAAAACATAATATGCATGATTTAGTTAAAAGTAAAAAATTATATGAAATATCCGAGAAATAATAAAACAAATCCTAAGTTATAAATCCATACCGTGACTGGAATCTCTATTTGATTCAGTTGAAGGATTTCTTTGATAAACCGCATAACGAAGTATCCACAATCTATACCGTTTTGCTGTTGAGGATACTACATAGAAAAACAAATAAGAATATATAGTTGTATTGTTTTATCAAATAGCATAAATATTATAAGCAAAATAGTGGAAATTAATATACCTGCACTTTGATCCAATTAATGTTGTTTGATTTAGACCGTCGTACCCGAGCTTCTCTTTGACACCGGAATACTTGTATCGCTCTAACAAAATAAAAATATATATTTAGAACAATGTCACAGAAATAATTAAATATATAAATACACACAAATATTTAGAATAATCTCACTTACGTATCAATCATTAACTTCATATCCGGATAATTTTTCCAATCACCGTCAACCGAATTCAGATAATAGATCACTTTTTTTATAGGATCGATAACAACCAACAACCAGTGACGTCTATAAATTAAAACAACAGTTTAGAAGAAAATTTTATACGCAAAAATTACAAATATTAAAATGAACTTAGAATAAAAATTTAGCCCTGTAGGAATAGTATTATACGCCCAAAGATATAAGCTTTATGTACTGCCAGTTGCCATGAATCCTTCGACTAAGTGCTCTCTTACTGAATCTGGTTCCCTACCAATTGTCCCTCTGCTGACACGGGAGGAAGACACGAAATGGAATATGTTTGACAATTGATTTCCGCGCATCAATTTGTCATATAACAACCTTAAATAAAAACATAATTAATATTAGACTATATTCATTGAAATGTTTTTAAAAAATTCAGCTAATTACATAATATAAAGATGGGGTTACCGGATGTATGCATGCATAATACTGACGCCTAATTCTTTATGATGGAAAATCGCTTCCACGTCCTCATGTCCAATTATTTCGGTGCAAGGAAAACCAAAGATACCTTGATCCATATCCATTTGACGAATACCACCATCCATCAAATATGTTGTTCTCACTATTGTTTCAAGACACTGCCGGTATCGAGGGAAAAATCTAGTAGGAACCCTTTTCTTGGGTGGTACGCCAACGATTTTCTGGCTCACTTGTTGTGACCCTTGAAAAGGTACCTAAAAATCATATAGACTCAGTTAAATTATAAAATTATGCAGTTTTTTATTCGGATCATATAATTAACACTTTAAACGTACCTCTTTTTGTGATACATCAGACTCGTCGTGCCGCAAAATCCCTTTACCCTTAGATGTGGGTTTTGTAGGAGTCTATAATTACTGTGGAAATAACTGAGGTCAGAACTGATAGTTGAAGACTTAAAGATTCATAATGGTTTTCAACATACCTGATCATCTATGAAAATGAGGTCCGATGGCCATGCAACAAAAGATCCTATTGCATCTCACAACAATGTGGTCTCAGCAACAATGTCAGGTACCGACAGCAACGCATCCATATCCAAAGCAATATCAACCGATACTTTCATGTGTCCATCCGGAAGCGGTCTATGGTGAAGTAAATCTCCCAAAGTGTTATGGACTTTTCCCTTGCCAACTAGTCGATAAGTCGGCGACAATAGGTATAGCTGGCAAGATGAAATGCCCTAAACCAATAATAACCGTTAGAAGTGACTAAAAATATTCTATAATAATAACGGATATATATTGAAAATTACCTCGGGAAATTTATGCTGACAATTGATACTAGCTTTGTCACTAGTTTCTTTCAACTGTGAACTGCTCTTTTCCGCCATATATCTCTCTTTATCCTTTTGCAATTCACGAACTCGAGCTTGTAAATCCTGTAATGTTTGCATCACTTCTGCATTGCTAGGATTTCTTCTCCTTGGATGCTTATACAAAGAGGTTAGAGTCACACCATGACCTTTACCCCTCACCCGACCCGGATACTCAGTAATATTTAGTGCTCGACTAAGTACGCTCCTGGTATCCTGATCCTCACCTGGGGATACCGATTGCGACAAGGTCTCCTGTAATTCATTTACATATCGAAAATTATTAGTGGAGATAAAAAATTATTTAAATATTAATAAACATTTTATTTAATTAAAGACACAATCTTATACTTACACATTCATCATACACATGTTGAAGATCGGGATTAACAACTTGATCCTTGCCCACACGAGCTTCCTTCCACAACAAATGTGCTGGTAGTGATGTTGCGTCACTTTTCATCTCTTCTAACTACGCATTGACACAAGTCTTAAGATCATCAATTATAACACATTGAGAGAATTAATAATATCTTAGAGTTTATATTTACTTACAATTTTTTCCTCTAAGCGAGCATATCCCAAACGCCCTTTTTTGTATGGATATGTGGGTTTTGACGCTCTCTCGCGATTGATGGCACTCACTTTCTTGAAATTCTCGTCTCTTCTTTGGCCTACAAAACCAACCCATTCTTCTGGTGTAATGAAGTTCTCATATTTCTTTGGACGTTCCGGATCCTCTTCAAGAAAATTTCCTTCGTCATCTTTAAGATACTTGTTTGTTAAAAATATTCTCCACCCTCTGTGTCTTTTTCCAGCCAAACCCATTATATACTTTTTACGGGTATCTTCAACGTTAAAAGACCTCTACAAAAAACATACGCATAAAGTGTGTTAGTAAAAGCAATTTAAACACATATTATCATCAAGATAAAGCAAATAACAAAAACCATATATGTACCTTTATCTCAGTCCAAACTTTCTCTTTACCCTCATCCAACTCTCCTCTTTTCAATCTAGGAGTGGTGATCGGAATATGTATACGAACAAGCGTACCAATGTAGCTTGTCAACTTTGCAGCATTAGACCCAATTAGTTGGTCATTATCATTCCAATCTACATTATATGTTACTCCTTTATCTCTATCACGGATGATTCCCCTCATAATAGTTATACCTCGTGTAATATCTTTTTCTGAAGTCTTTTCTGGAGCATTTTCAGGAGCATTTGCATCTTGTGAGTTTTCTTGATTACTAGCCATTTGACCTGTAATAATGAAAAAAAATAAAAATGAAATGACAAATATAAAAATGAAATGACAAATAATTGGGTCTGGTTTTTGGAGCATAGTGGCCTTTTAGTAGAGTTGAATCTTCCCTGGTAGGACTTCGCAAGGTTAACACTGAAGGGGCTACCTTGGAAGGCCTACTCTCCATATAAGCCTTCGCTAGCTGTGTAGGTGAAGCAACATCTTCAACATATATCTATACACAGCATATGGTTGTACATGTCAAATAGATCATGATAGGGTATTAATTTCACATCCATAACAAAGAATCATACAAAGATAGGTATGAAGAAAATTGTCATACACTGGAAGTGGTGTGTGGGGTTGAAATAAGTTGGTTTTCAATTCTATTTTCTAGTGCAGGAGTTTGGGGATACTCTTCCTTTTGGTTACGATGCAATGATTCTCATGGAACCACTTCTCTCTTCTTCCCTTCTTCCCCAACAGATGTATCTACAGACCTTGAGCGCATAAGCTCTATCAAATGACCAGTCTCTGATCTGTTGAAAAGTAAACACTTAGAATAGAAAATTAAACACTCTACTAAAATGAAACCTGATACGAATTGCAGTTGGCCGGAGAAGTGGAGCGTTGTTGACCGCCGTAGAAGCTCTGGTTTAGGGTTTTTTAGTGAAGAAAATCTGATTGAGAATAGAAAAGTGATACGAATTGTGTTTTGATATTTATTATAAAACTACCTACGAAAGCGCTTTTAAAAGCGCTTTCTAAAGGTCATCTATAACAGCGCTTTTACATCAAAAAGCACTTTCGTAGCATATCCTATAGCAGCGCTTTTAAAAGCGCTTTCTAAAGGCCAGCTTTAGTAGCGCTTTGGAAAAACGCTTTCTAAGGCTGACCTTTAGCAGCGCTTTTGAAAAGCGCTTTCTTAAGGTACCCTCTGAAAGGCCAGCTTTAGCAGCGCTTTCCAAAAAGCGCTTTCTAAGGGTGACCTTTAGAAGCGCTTTTGAAAAGCGCTTTCTTAAGGCACCCTTTGAAAGCGCTTTTTTAAACGAATTTTTTTTAAAACCTACAGCAACGCTTTTTTCCAAAAGCGCTTTCTTTTATGTGCTGCTAAAACTTATTTTTTGCGTAGTGTTAATAACCCTCTGATCTGAACATGCGAGAACTGCCCCCACTCGCACGCTTCAATTGCAGAGTAATTAAATAGGGGCAGCTGTCATACTCCAAATTTTCTCACCTCGATGCTACAGTCAAAATTATTTTCAAAATTAGGTTTTAAAATTATTTTTGTTCATTTACACTAACATTCTATGGTTTTTATAAATATTCATTTTTAAATTATTTTGCTTATTTAAAAATATACATAATAATTTATTTGTATTTTTTAAAATAACAAATACTTGTTTGTCTTCATATACTTTCAATTGGGTTTTTGTTTCAAATAAGCAACGTTCATAATTGGTAAAAGAGTAAGGCTTGCAAGTGGAAGATCTTGAGTTCAAGCCTCATTACACTACTTTTTGGGCTCTCTTCCTCATAATTTGTCATCAACAATTACATCAACAATTCTTTATCTCTCCCTCACAAACATATTTACTACGCAACTCTTTTGGTTAATTTTAGGGTTTTTAATAGAACACCTAAAAATTTTCTATCAGCAACCATTTAGAGAATCAATAATCATTTGCAGATCAACAACTCAATAGAGTTCTCCTAAAAGTTGTCGCTCTTCACGTCGAAGAACAACAACAAAGAAACCCTGAAGTCTCCATCAACAATCATTTGGAGATCAACAATCTTATCAACAATTATTTTAGGGTTCTGAACAAAATACCTTTTTTTCCACAATTGGAGGGCGAGTTTTCTAACACTATGACACTCAACTTCTCTCTCCAAATGCTTCCCCTCAGGTGCCACCTCTCTTTTTCTTTTTTTTCTTTGATGATAGAGCTATTGTTTTGGGATTGATTCAGATTTTGGTGGAGAAAGAAGGTAGAAGGAGAAACATTGTGAATGTGAGAGAGAAAGAGAAACTATGTTTGGTTGTTCTTATAATATAAGTTGTTTATGTTTTTATTATAATATATGTTGTTATTATAATATGTGTTGGTATATAATATTGGTTGTTATTATAATTGGTGGCCTTTGTAAATTAAATTGTGCTGATACTTAGAAGCAGACGGCGGTACGTCTCTCATATCCTTCTATTGTTTCTTTTTATTTATTTATTTTTACCAATTAGTTATTGTTACTAATTTAATAATTTATTAGAATTAGGATTAATGATGGGCTTGGACCCTACTCTTTTAATCCATACCCCCTCCATGCATTTGGATGAAGTTTAATTTCGGAACTTGGACCATTATTATTTACACCCCCCCTGAAATTACTACCTAACACTAAAATACACCCCCTGACCTTTTTGGAATCAAAATTACTTTGGGACCATATTTCTTTTTTTATACACCATCCAACTCTAATTTTTATACCCCTTAAACTTAATTAATTAATTCTAATTATTTTGTTTTATTTATTTATTTTCTTTATCTATTTAATTCACATAATATCTTTAGTATTTTGCATTAAACATATTTCTTTGCATAATTATTTATAAATAATTGTTAGATTTTTATTAAAATATTTAATATATTTTCAATAATTAGAAAATAGTTATTTATTAATTAAAATATTTTCTAAAAAACACTAGTCCTACTTTTTAATTGCATTAAATCTTTTTTCTCATTCAAACTTATTTTTTTACAAATTGTATCTTATAATATCTCTTAGACTATTATAAATATATATCTTATAATATCTTTTAGAATATTATAAATATATGACTTATAAAATATTTTTTAAAATATTATAAATATTTTTTAATATATTTTTATATTAATTTATATAATATTCAAATTAATGTAAAATATTATAATATCAATAAATTGATCAATGAACCGAAGCGACCAAACTTGTTCGGACGAGATTATTTTTCAATTTTTTATTTATTTTTAACAATCTCAAAATATATTTTCTCTTCCCTCATCAATAAAATTTTTAAGACATATTACAACACCTTTCTTAATACTCGTCAAACTAACATTCATTTCTACTTTCTACAAGTTTAAGCTCAAACTCAAAGTTCACAAGTTTCTTTCCTGAATTTGCAAGTCTATGTAATAGATAATCATAAACAGAATTACTACTAATATTGTAAGTTAGTTATAGTTTCCTACTAATGATGTTAGATAATCATAAGAGTTTTGCAAGAATAATAAAATAACTATTTAAATAAAGTTTATTTATATATTAATTAGTTTTTGTGTTATACTTTATTATATTTTTGAAATGCAAACTGACTTATTTAAATATAAGATACAGTTAATATATCTCCCCCAAGTTTGTAAATCCATTCAGTCCCATGATACTCGTTCCTATATACAAGTTTAACGGATCTCAGTTATTTGATTATTTCATAGCCCAAGAGTTTTCCTTTTTTTCTCTTTTTCTTTCTACATAAGAGTTTTAACAAAAGCATTTAATAATTTTCTTCGACCAAAAAAACAGTTAATAAATTATTTTCTCTGATGTAGATCTCATTATCATTCACAAATTATTGAATGATGAGGAAGGAAGTAGTGGTGGTTGTGAGCACAACTCTTGTTGTGGTAGCAGTTGGTGCATTGGTGAGGAGGTGGAAGCGAAAGAAAGAGCAACAATTGAGACAAACTAGAAACATCATTCGAAAATTTGCAAAGGACTGTGCTACACCGGTAACAAAGCTTTGGCATGTTGCAGATGATTTGGTGTCTACCATGGAAGCTTCTCTTGCTTCTTCAAATGAAACTACTTCAACTTTTAATACGATTGTTTCCAGTGTTACATCACTTCCTAATGGGTAATTGAAATTTAATTTAATGTGTATGTATTGGTAATGTAGTAACAACAGTTTTAAATTGGGGTTGCTATTATAGTGTTACCATTGTGGTCATTGTAATTGTTGCGACTTGCGACACAAGTTATCTATAGTGGCAGGCAGCACTATTTATATATTATAGTAGAGTTTTAGATAGAACATTACGACGAAAATTGATCTATGTTGTCGACGATGAAAGTTGATCTATATTGTTGACGAAGAAAGTTGATCCATGTTGGTGATATCACTTAGTGGGATAAAGTTCGGTTGTTGTTGTATACTACTTCCTCTGTTTTTAAAAATGATGTTGTAATAAAACATTACACTTTTACAAAATTAACCTTATTAATATATTGGAAGTAGTGCAGAGAGTAAAATTAAATGACACAAATGAAAAAATAATAATCATTATTATATTGAAAAGTGAAAATAACAGTCATTTTAAAATAAAAATTATTTGGTAAAATAACAGTCATTTTAAAACAGAGGAAATAATGAAAATTGTTTGATGAGAGACAGTTAAATATTTAAAAAAAAATTAATTTAAGATTTGGAGTTTTTAAAATTCTAAATTTTGGGCAAAAATATAAACCAATATATCCAAACTGCACTTACGAACTGATTGCATACGTGATCGAAGATCACACTGCAATTACAATGTCAAGTCGTTCCAAAAACTATTGTATCAGCGATATTTTGTGACCACAATTATGAATGTGGTTCGCATTTTTAAACTATGGCAATAACGTTCGTTGAGAATGACTCATAGTCATAAAAGAGGAGCAAGGGCAAGCATGGGGAGCCAAGCTAGCCCATCAACGCGATTCTCCCTTCATACACTTGGTCGAACTCTGTAAACAAATATCGTGTTTATTATTAGCAATTTGTGTTTTTGTTCTCTTTTTATCCGATTGGCCTAGTTAATTGATTATAGATAATAATGTGTACTGACACTTGTTGTAGAGAAGAGGAAGGTGTATTTTATGGAGTGAATTTGCAAGGTACGTACTTGCTGATACTGCGCGCACGGCTTGGAGGAAAGAACATGCCTATCTCTGGTTTACATAGGGAAGAGATTTCTATCCCCAATGCTGTTTTGGCTGCTACGCCTCAGGTATTCTTAAATTCATTTACTTCCTCCAAAAATATTTTTACTTCTAGGTTCAAAGTGACTGTCGTTTAAGGCTATTATTAGTACCGTTTATTTCTAAGATAGGTTTTCTCAATGGAAAGTTCTTTTTGGCCAGGAGATAATTGATTTTGTAGCTACGGAGATAGCAAAGTTTGTTTCAGCTCATCCTTGTAATGAGGCAGGTACAGCTGCCAAGAAGAAGAAATTAGGCTTCACTCTATCACATCCAATAGACAATGCTATGCCTTTCACCAACGACCCAGTTGAGTTAGTGGCTTGCTCTTTTTTGTCTTTTATTTTAATGCATAAGCATAAGTTACATAATTTCAATAGTACAACTAAGTTAGTAGCGGCGGGAACTTCAAATTATAGAGACGCGAGTTTGAAACTGCGATATTCCACTTATTCACCTTTAAAAAATGAAATTTGGTCACTGTGACTACTTGACCAAAAACAAATCACATGTTACAGAGTAATTAATTCATGAATGTTATGGAACCAGGTTCACAAAGAATTGGTGAAGGACATCAATCATGCATTGAAGAATCATGGAATGGAAATGCAAGTTTTTGCACTGGTTAGAGGCTTTTTCGCTCGACCAATTACTTTTGTGATATTTTCCATGTCTCAGAAAATAGCGAATTCAAACCAATAATGCTTAATAGGTTGATGATGCTGTCGGAGGTTTGGCCGGAGGAAGATACTACAACCGGGATAATGTGGCTGCAATTACTCTTGGCATGAGCACAAAAGCTGCTTTTGCAAAACCAGCACAAGAAAGCGACCTTGCACAATCACCAAATTCAAATGAACAGGTTTGTGACTATGCCATTACATTTACTAACATTGTTCTTCAGTGCAAAAGAAAACTTGCATTAATTAGCAGGTTACATAATTCTGATATAGTGTTGCAGATAATTAGCATGGAGTGGGGAAACTTCAGATCCTCTCATCTTCCTCTTACGCCATTTGACACGAGTTTAGACGCTGAAAGCTCAAATCCCGGAAAGGGGGTAAAAAGACTTAAACCACAATTTAGTATTTACCTTCATTATACATTGTCTAGAACTAATCCTTGAAACTTTTTTCCTCAGACTTTTGAAAAGCTGATTTCAGGAATGTATTTAGGAGAAATTGCGAGACGCGTCTTGTTGGAGATAGCCCAAGAAACAGCCCTATTTGGTAGCAAAGTTCCTCCAAAGTTGAGGACACCATACTTGCTAAGGTACATAATATAGAACAAATTGTAACCAATTCCACTAGTATAACTAGATTGATATTTGTGTAGCACGCAAGAGACTTGCATGTATCTGGTGTCTCACACGTGTCAGTATCAACATATTTTATGCTAATGTTTACGAATATAAACAACTTTATACATAGCTCAAATAATCTAACAAACATGTTACATAACTAAATTAGGTCTCCAGATATGGCTGCAATGCATCAAGATACATCAGAAGATCGGCAAGTAGTAGCAGAAAAACTCAATGAGGTCTTCGGGGTAAGAATACTTTCACCTTAAAATATATTAAAGATTCAAATAAATGAACAAATGACAACACTTACTATGAATATCAACAATACCAATTCAGATCACTAGAAGCACCAAAATGGCACGCGAAGTGGTTGCTGAGGTCTGCGACATTGTAAGCGAGCGCGGTGCACGATTAGCCGGAGCTGGAATATTATCCATAATTAAAAAGCTTGGGAGAATTGAAAATAGAAAAAGTGCTGTGACAGTTAAAGGTGGACTTTATGAACATTACCGCATTTTCAGAAACTACCTTCATAGTAGTGTTTGGGAAATGCTTGGCGATGATTTTTCGGATAACGTTGTCGTAGAACATTCTCATGGTGGATCTGGAACTGGTGTTTTGTTTCTTGCTGCTGCTGCTACTCGCACTCACACACAAGTTGGAGATTCTTGAACATTCTGTGTTTTAAATGCTCTTTTACTTTTTTGTTTTCATGTTTTGACACAAGAAAAACTATATCATGTTTGAGTTTGAAGTTGAAACTAGAATTCATATTTGTTTTTCTTTATTTTTATGCTAGAATTATAAAATATATTGGAATAATATAGGTAGTGTGAGTAAGTGGGAGAAATAGTCTCACATTGCATAGGAATGAAGAGACTTAAGTATATATAAATAGAAAAACTCACTCACCTATCATCTTAAGATTTTAAATAGATAAGTGGTGTGTATCTCATAAAAATATGTAATTCTATGTTATGTATCAATGCTTATAATATCTATTGTAAACTTGTTTTAGAGACTATTTTCACATACTAGTGTGGATATTTCCTCCTAATTCTAATGGATCACTTTCTTAATTGACATTATTTTTGGATTGCTCTTCTCACCCACCCTTATAGGTGAACAAATCTGTTAAAAAACTCCAAAATTGTCATTCACGTTTGGTTAGAGATTTATATTTATGTTTTTTAAATTTAAATTTTAATATTCATAAATTAATTTTGGAGTTTTCTAATTTTTCATTTTCTTAAATGTTCTAATTTTTCATTTTCTTAATTAAGACAAATATAATCTTGTTTTTTTAAATGTTATAATTAAGATTATGTCATTTAATTAAAAAATATATAAAATTTTAAAAAATTGAGATAAATATTATGATTAAAATTTAAATAACACAAATGTTAATGAGATACTCCTATTAAACAAACATGAATGCCAATTTTGGAGTTTTTTAACGAGCAGCCCCCCACCCGAACCTGTTAGCCCCCCACATAATCAACAATTTAACTATAATACTCTTAAATCATAAAAATACATATTTAACGATCAAAACCAATATATTTTGAACTTTTTTCAAAAAACAACGTTTTAGCTCATAGATTTCTTGGAAAGTTGCAGACTTTTACAAGTTGTGTTTTTCATTTAATTTATTTGTATTAATTTGATTTTACACATAAACCATGCATTTTTATCGATTTTTTTGTAATTTTCAATATTAGAAGATACATCATCAATCATGAATCACTAAGGTCTTTCTTTTGGTTAAATTATGGTTGACTTAAAAAAATTGATTATTTTTAGATTTATAATGTCTAAAGATTGTTAGAAGCTTCTGAGGTTGCATTTAGAAGTATGTTTAGCTTCTGGAGTTGAGTTTAGTTTGTTTTGTTACTTTGTCAGGGCCTACGTGACAATTTACTGTGTGTAAAAATAGACTAGTGGTAGCTGTCACAAAAAAAATCAATCTTCCTTTAAGTTTTTGTAGACGTCATTGCAGAGCAATAAATATATTCTCGTATTCTTCCTGTTTTTCATCACCTTGTACACTAATAATTGCTATCTAGAGCTCCGGTTCAGATCCACAGGAAAACACGGGAAATAAGAGTGAAACAATGAGGTATTGTATGATTGATTTTGTTTCTTGAATTCGTGTTGAATCTTGAACAAAATTGTAACAGAATCACATTTTATGATTCTATAGGATTGAGAAACATTGTGTTTGGTGAGATCTGATTAACTTGCACAAGGTTGAAGATAAATGGAAATGGTGTCTGAGCATCAAACGTCCAGTATTCGATGGAAAGAACTAGAATCGTTGGATGATTCAGATGCGTGTGTTGTTCGGTGCTCAAGATGTTCTTGATCTCATCAACGATGGTTATGTTTAGGTTGCACTTCCAGTAACTGATACACAGAGAAATGCTCAGCGTGATCTGAGGAAGAAAGATCAAAAGACGTTGTTCTACATCCATCAATGTGAGACACACTGGTTAGGTGTTATGGTGGTGACACATCAGTAAAGAAGGTGAAGCTTCAGTCTTTACAGAAGCAGTATGAGAATCTCAACATGAAGGATAACGAGAAGGTCTCTTAGTACATCTTCATAGTGATTTTGATCACTAATGAGATGAAAGCTTGTGGAAAAACTCTTTTTAAACAAGTAATCATTGAGAAAATATTGAGGCCTCTTACTCCTCAATTTGATTACACTGTTGTAGAAATTGAATATTCTAAAGATCTAGACACCGTGAGAATTAAAGAGTTGCAAAATAGTCTAGTAGCGCAAGAGTTGCGTCTAACTGAGAGAACTTATGAAAGAGAAGTTGAGCGGGCTCTAAAAGCTTCTTTTGTCGTGACAGGCAAGTAATTCGGATTTCCTTTTACATCAGAAGTAGCCCCAATAGAAAAGCATGCTTTGGGAGTAGTGCATTATGATGTGTGTGGACCATTTCCAAAACCTTCACTTGGAGGAAACAAGTATTTTGTGTCGTTTGTGAATGAGTTCACAAGAATGAAATGGGTAGCACTCATTAAGTGTAAGAATGAGGTGTTTACCGAGTTTTAGAATTTCAAGGTGAAGGCTGAGAAACAATGTGGTAAGAAGCTGGAAATTCTCAGAACGGGCGGTGGATGTGAGTATAATTCTACAGAGTTCCAGAAGTTCTGTGAGGAGAATGGAATAAAACATGAGGTTACTTCTCCATACACTTCTCAACACAATGTTCTTGCTGAAAGAAGGAATAGAACTTTACTTGATATATCAAGAAGAATGCTGAAAGAGAATAAGCTACCTCATACCTTGTGGGGAGAAGTTGTTGCCACTTCAGCGTATGTGTTCAACATGTATCAAATGAAGAAGCTGAAGGAAATTGTTCCTTTAGAGAAGTGGACTGGAGACAAACAAAGTTTTAGCCATCTGATGGTGTTTGGTTTTGTATGTTACAAACATGTTTCAGAAGCTAGAAGATATAAGTTGGATGATAGAAGTAAGTTAATGTTACTGGTGGGGTACACCAGTACAGGTGCATACTAGCTTTATTGTCCAGAATCTAATAAAACTGAAGTCAGCTAAGTTGTCATTGTAAAAGAGTCAGAAGTATGGGATTGGATCAAGTCTAAATCCATTTCTGGTGTAGTGCCAATATTAGAGGTAACTTCTGAAAATACTTCAGAAGATTCTGAAGATGAGTCAGAACATGAAAGTTCTGAAGACGAGTCAGAGTCAGAAGATGATTTTGGAGACTCTGAAGGTGAGTCAGATGGTGAATCTGATTCTGATCCAGATTTTAAATAAGATCCATGTGATACGATGAGAGAACTGACTTTAAAGGTTTTGTGTTTGATCGCAAATGTTACGGTTAGCAAGAGTCGCCACCGACTTTTCTTTTATCCAAAAGGAAAGGTGAAAAAGCACAGGAAAGACCTTTGAGATTATTTCTTGAGTTCGGGGGGTAGATTATGAAAAGGAAAGGTATTAGCACCCTTTTCATCCATGGTTTTCCATGGGCTCTTAGTTACTTGCTAGATCACTTGCTTTTATTTGAAAATGTGCTTTGTGTGGTTTTTGAAAGTATTTTGTGAAGATGCCATTGTTTAGGAAATCTTTGTAATGATTCTTGTTTGTAAGATGTTTGGTGTTTGTTTTGAAAATAGCAAGGATATTTGTTTTGAAATGGAGCAACTCATTAGGAGAATTCTATATACTCAAAAGTCTTTCTTGTTCATTTTCTTTTCCTTTGACATTGTTTTCTTACCATTGATTTGGTAAGCAAACCTATTTTTAGATGTAAACGGGAAGGGCGTGGGTCATCGTATAACCATGATTAGCAATATTGCAAGGTATCTTAGCATTCTTTTTGAGGGACTAAAATCATTTGAAAGGCAACTTAGATAGTGTCATCGAGGGACTATGATCTTGTATTTGCTTGTTTTTGCTAAGACACCTCGCATGCATAATATGACTATTTTGTATAAGGAAACCAAGTGGACTAACCCTAGGGGTGCTTGTGTGTAAAATGAATTGTTTTCATGCTTGATTTAGTCTTGAATTAGGGTTTGCTATTTATTAGTTTTAAGTCCTTCCATACAAACCCTAATTACTAGCAATTGTATATAAAACGATAAATTGCGGAATTTAAAGTTACTACGCTATTACAACATTTGTGGGAAGGGGGGTATACAATTTGTAAATGGGGATTGCAAGAATTTAAACCTAATTAGTCTATTACAACCATATTGAATTTATACAAGAATCGAAATAAATAATGTACAAGATGAATTAAATATGCAAGAAGGTAAATGTGGAGAAAATGGATATTTTGTTTGACGTTTTATGAAAAAGGAATTTTACCTTAACCTAATAAAATAAAAAATAATTTTGAAATTTTGAAATTGTTGAGAAAAGATTTTAGATGAAAATCCTAATTCTATTAATTAATCAAAAGAAAGTAAAGCTTAAGAAAAGTATTTTTTGGTATTTTTTTATCTTAAAAATATTTATAGTATTATGGAATATTTTTAGTCTTTTTCATATTAAAATAATGTATTTTAAATGGTGTGAAGAAAAATAAATAAATAATATTAATTAAGTTTGTAAGGTTTACTTAATAAAATAAATACAATATAATAAATAGAAATATTTTTTTTATGTGAGAAAAATAAAATAAACCAAATCAAAATATAAATATATCATTTTTTTGTATTTTATGATTTTTTTAGTATTTAGAAAATATATTTAAGAAAATAAATAAAATAAAAAATGAAGAAATCAAATAAAATTGGGCCAGTGTGCAAATATGAAACAGGGGGGAGGAATGTTAGAAAAAAAAAGTCTGGCCCAGAAGGGGAAGGCCCATGCGCGTTGGAAGGATTAAAAATGTACAAAAAATGAGAGAAAAAGCAAAAGGCAGCGCGCTAGGGCTCGAACCCATGACCTTCTGATTACCAACGCGCTGCCTTACCACTGGGGTGGCTATACATCCGTTAATATAACTGAAACAATAATTGCATAACACAAAACGCGCCCTGATTATACTTCATCTTCAACCTCCAGCCAAAGGACCTGTATCTTTTTCATCTCTCAACAAAAATGAAAAGTTCAAACATGAAAGTTGTGGCATTTTTTCCCACTAATCTAACCATATAAACAACTTAAGCTAACAATCAAAGATGAATGAGAATTTTTCTAGCCCTAATTCAAAACCTAAAAATTTCAGAAAACTTCAACCCTAAAATTCTCTAAGCTCAGGCCATATACATGTAAACTATGGATATGTACAGCTTTGTGGCGATGGTATCTACATTTTATTTTCACAAATCAAACTCAAACGATGCCTGTATGAAGAGATAGAAGTTTTAAAACTTACCTCTTGCAGTTGGAATCGTGTATGTAGTTTGAGTAACCTTGGAGGTGTAAGGATGATCTGGTTAGCTTGTCAGGACCTCCCTGAGTGTGTTGCAAGCCTTACTTTGTTTTGAAACCAGCTAGAACTCTCTACTCAAGTCCAACTGTAATGAAGGTTTTTAAAAATGGTGGATGATGAAGATGAAGTTACAGAAGTTTAACAGGTGTTGAGATGAGTTCTATATGATGTATGTGAAGTGTTTAGATGGTTAGAAGTGAAAACGCACGAGTGAAAATGGAGATGGGTATTTGAAGTTCAAAAAATTGATTTTTTGGTCAGTTCTGAATTATGAATGCTTGAGAGTCTTTGAGGGCTTCTGAAAACGTGTGTTGTGTTCCAATTGACTTGTTAATATGTATGGGAAAGATCATAGCACAAAATCACTCCAAGTTTCTGAGTTATAAGGTTATGGCTCTATAACTTGCTTTTTAAGAAAAGTGAAGTGACAAATCTCAAGTATTGTACAAGCATGTTCTAAGCTTCTTGAGACCTTAGACACATTACTTTTGGTTTATAGGGGTGGTGTGTGCAGAAAGAACAAGTTAGAAGCTCAAGACAAGTTGACTTTGTGATTAAAGCAACTTTTCAAGAATGGAATGGTAGCTTTCTTCCTAAAATGGCAAATTGGCTTGGACAATGCTTGGAACACTTGGATAATAGCTCAAAAGCAAGTGTAATCTTCTGATTATGGATAGATCTTGAGGTTTAGAGGCCTACAAAACAATATTGTGCAGCATAGGTTTGAAATTGACTTCTTGTTCATCACAAAATGACTTGTAAGTTAAGTGACAAAACCCTAACTTCATCTCTTCGATTCTCCCTACTCAAGAATGATCTCAAGGAGTTATTGGACATTTTGGAAAGCTTGTAACAGGATCTACAACCCCTCTTTGAATTGATTTTGAAGATTCCCCTTGGAACTATGTGAAAAAGTGTCATGAAGTCAGGTCAAAATCCTGTCCAAATTAGGGCAAAATTTCACTAAGTGTTTTGTTTCATGACCCTATGTTCATAAAATTGTAACTTGAGATCCAAGCATTTTTGGAAGAATTTGTATGAAGCAAAGTTTTAGATTTCATGGATATCTATAAATTTCATGTTGGAAGTTTCTCTTGATCATCTTGCATCATGGTCAAAATTTGGCTCAAAGTTATGAAAAAATAAGAAATTTTCCATACTTTGAAAATTTTCTAAGTTATGAAATTTTAACATTTCAAGATGAAATCTAGAATTTTTGATTTCTTGATGAACAAGTTTTATATTTTGACATGTTTTGATTAATTTTGATCTTTGGCACTTGAATTTGACCAAAAAGTCAAAGTTTGACTTTTTAGTATACAATTGACTTTTGATCAGTTGACTGAAAAATTCATCTGTCAATCCAATGGACTTGCAATATTTTGAACCATGTCATTAGGTCAAAATGATGAAATTGAACTCTTGAGATCATGCCTTAAACCAATTGACCATTTTCTAGGTCAAAAATCAGAAATTGCCCATTCTCAATCAAAACCCTAATTTTGACCATTTTGCCCTTTTGGAGATTTGATCAAATTTGTTGAGGAGTTGTGGTCCAAACTTGATCAAATGATACATATAAGTTTAAAATGTTGATATGGATCAAAAATTAAGAAGTTTGACTGTAAATTGGCCATAGTTGACTTTTTCCCAAATACAATTGATTTTTAGGTCAACTGCTCAATTGATTGAGCAAAAATGTGATCCAAGGCTTGAAACTTGACATGAGTAATCTCGGGGACCCATAATGATCCATGAAAATCATATGGGGCATCGGAAGTTCAAAAATCCTTGTGCAATCTCAAACCCTAGTTTTGGTCATCAGTGCTTAAGGAGATGTCTTGAGCTGATCCACCCTAGTGCAGTCTTGAGTTAAAGGAGATCTTGTGAGAAAAATCTTGGTAAGTGAGAGGGAAAATTTTGGGGTACAATAGCTGCCCCTATTCAATCTTCTTAAGCTTGAAGATTTAGATTGGCATGTTTTTCCATTCGTGACTCAAAGGCGGAAGATGATTGGAAACTAGTGTGCCCAGAAATTTGCACTCGGTGATGTGATGGTTGAGGGGATGGGCTTAAAGATGCAATTTGGAGAGGTGACAGAAAGTTGCAGGAGATGGGCTTAAATATGCCATTTGGAGAGGTGATAGAAAGTTGCAAGAGATGGGCTTGTAGATTCCATCCAAGAGTGATTGTTGAATTGTAATTTGTAAGCTGAAAGAATGCGTATCAGAATGGCGTCCGTGTCTGGAGCGTATCTGAACAATATTTGAGAGCTGAACCTTGAATGAGTCATCATAATGGCATCTGCATCTGGAGCGTATACGTACTGCGTCTGAAAGTTGACTCTGAATGAGTATCAGAATGGCGTCCATGTCTGGAGCATATCCGTATTGTATCTGAAAGTTGAATTTGAATGAGTATCAGAATGGCGTCCGTGTCTGGAGCGTATCTGTACTGTATATGAAATTTGAATTTGAATGAGTATTAGAATGGCGTCCGTGTCTGGAGCGTATCTGTACTGCGTCCTAAAGTTGACTCTGAATGAGTATCAGAATGTCGTCCGCGTCTGGAGCGTATATGAATTGTATTTGAAAACTTTGATCATTGTTAATGGTAGCTGTTAACCTTATCCTGAAAAGGGTAACATGTTAGCTAAAATGCAAAGTCATATTGTATGAAATGCATGGTATGATGCATTTGTGTAACCAATGTTTATGATATATGGGTGCGATGTATGCGCATGTGAGATAATTCTACTGTACTGTTATTGGAATGGGGAAAATAAATCCCTGTCCGCTGTTGAGGATTATAAGTCTTCATGTTGTGAAGTTTGAAGTGCTGATGAATTTCCCTTAGAGAAATAAACTATGTTGTAAGGGAAATGCCATGTACTGTTTGAAAAATTCTGGTTGGGGAATTCTGAAAAATTTGGATGACTTCTACTGGGGATTGATAATTGGAAGCTTTGTTCTATTGGGGATTAAATTACTCACTGTGGGGAATTTTATGGAGATAAACTTAGAGAGATTTCCCTATCCCTTAAATCCATCAGCGATTGTCTTTTATTTTGTTTATTTGTAAACAGTAATTATATTCAACAATGAATCATTGGACGTTTTTGTAAACAAAACACAAGCGAAAAGAAAAAAAAAGATAGTTTTTGTACTTTCAAAGGGATATCTTCGTATTGACTTCGAGTAAGTATTTTTGAACAGTGAGACCAACATTCTAGTAAGAGAATGCCGTTGTAAAAAATGAAAATTTTAATACAAAGAAAAGATAGCTATTTGCAATAATATTTGCAATAATCCCATGGGGTTCCCATTCTGCTCTAACCTTTGTATCTCTAAGCATCTTGTCCATTTGTTGCCTTGTCCGAAGATGATTGAATTGGTCAGAAATTTCGAGTTTGCAAGTTGTCCGTAAGGTGATCCAACGGGACATAGTCATACGCTTTAATTCCCTAACTTTTGCCTGGACCGCCCTTTCGGGTTTTCAGTCCACCGGGATACCCTTTTTTGCCCAAGTCTCCCTTTCGGGTTTTCAACTTTCCGGGTGTACATATTTTTTTGTTTTTATCCCTAATTTTTGCTCGAACCTTTTTTGGTTCGTCGGGATGCCCTTGTTTTACCTATGTGTGTCAACCTAGCGGGTCTCGTATGCGTAGTATCATTTGACTATGTCGGCGTTCACAGGGTGTGGCAGGTCGTCGCCATCCATGGTGGTCAAGATCATTGCTCCACCAGAGAAAATGTTTTTGATTATAAATGGTGCTTCGTATGTAGGAGTCCATTTGCCCCTGGGATCACCTTGCGGAAATATGATGCACTTGATCACCAGATCCACGACTTGGTACACTTGGCTTCTGACATTTTTGTTGAAAGCCTTGATCATCCGTTTTTGATACATTTGACCATGGAAAACAACAATAATCCTTATCACGTCAATCAAGTTTAGTTGATCAAGTCGAGTCTGGATCCAATCTTCTTCATTCATGCATGCATCCTTCATAATTCTTAGAGAGGGGATTTGGACCTCAATAGGCAAGACAACCTCCATGGCGTATACCATAGAATATGGTGTTGCCCCGGTTGATGTGCGAGTTGTGGTACGATATCCGTGGAGAGCGAATGGTAGCATCTCATGCCAGTCTTTGTATGTGACTGTAATTTTCTGTATGATCTTTTTAATGTTCTTACTCGCGGCTTCGACAACACCATTTATCTTTGGCCGGTAAGGGGAAGAATTGTGATGCTGAATCTTGAATTGCTCGCACAAGGCATTGATCATAGTATTGTTCAGGTTTATACCATTATCAGTAATGATCCTCTCCGGGATACCGTACCGGCAAATGAGTTTCTGCTTGATGAACCGAGCGACAACATTCTTGGTAACGGAAGCGAAGGAAGCTGCCTCCACCTACTTTGTAAAATAATCAATGACCACTAAGATGAAGCGGTGTCCATTAGAGGCTATCGGCTTGATTTCCCCAATCATATCTATTCCCCACATAGCAAAGGGCCAAGGAGCCGTCAAGACATTCAGAGGAACCAGAGGTACGTGCACCTTGTCAGCATAGATCTGACACTTATGGAAAGTTCGAGAGTGTTGATAGCAATCTACTTCCATGGTAGACCAGTAATAGCCTTCCTGTAGGATTTTCTTTTCCATCATATGCCCACTGGAATGGGTGCCAAAAGTGCCTTCATGTAATTCATCCATGATCCTTTCAGCTTCAACCTTGTCTACGCATCGAAGTAATACATAGTCATGGTTGTGTTTGTAAAGAATTCCATTACTAAGGAAGAATTTAGCAGAGAATCTCCTTAAGAAGTTCTTATCATTCACTGAAGCTCCTTCTGGGTATTCTTGAGCCTCGAGATACCTCTTGACTTCGTGAAACCAAGGCTGGTCCACTACTTTTTCAGTATTAATCTCGTGACAGTGTGCTGGTTCATCCCTTCGTTCAATGGTGATTTGGGGAGCCTCATTATCCTATTTAAGTTTAAACATAGATGACATTGTGGCTAGTGCGTCAGCTAGCTGATTTTCTTCTCGTGGGAAGTGCTCGAAGGTAATCTTCTCAAAATATGGGAGCAACGTTAAAACATGTACTTTGTAAGGGATAAGGTTAGGGTGTTTGGTGTCCCATTCCCCTTTGATCTGGCTAATGACCAAAGCTGAATCTCTGAATACATTCAAAGATTTGATCCCCAAATCTATGGCAACCTTGAGAGATAAGATGCACGCTTCATATTTCGCCATGTTATTTGTACAATTGAAGAAGAGTCTTACCGTAAAAGGAGTATGACATCCTTCAGGAGATATGAGTACAACACCAATACCATTGCCGAGTGCGTTAGATGCCCCATCAAAAACCAGGGTCCATCGGGATCCTTGTTCAGGTTTGTCATATGGTCTGGATTCTTTATAGTTGTTTACCATCATGATGTCCTCATTTGGGAATTCGAACTTCATGGACTGGTAGTCTTCTACAGCTTGGTGAGCAAGGTGATCAGCTAGTACACTGCCCTTTATTGCTTTTTGGATAGTATATTGTATGTCATATTCTATTAGGATTATCTGCCATCTCGCTATTCTCCCAGAGAGTGCAGGTTTCTCGAAGATGTATTTTATTGGATCCATTTTAGATATCAACAGGGTAATATGAGTTAGCATATACTGTCTTAGCCGACGAGCAGCCCATGCCAGAGTGCAGCAAGTTTTCTCGAGCAGTGAATATCTTGTTTCACAGTCGGTAAACTTTTTGCTCAGGTAATAAATAGCGTTCTCTTTTCGGCCAGACTCATCATGCTTCCCCAGCACACACCCCATTGAATTTTCCAACACGGTCAGATACATAATCAACGGTCTTCCCTCGACTGGTGGCATCATAACAGGAGGCTCTTCCAGGTACTCTTTGATCTTGTCGAAAGCAGTTTAGCATTCATCATTCCATTTTACTACATGATCTTTATTCAATAGTTTGAAGATTGGTTCACAGGTAACTGTCACGTGAGGAATGAATATGGCAATGTAGTTCAAACGTCCCAAGAAACCTCTTACTTCTTTTTCAGTACGAGGAGCAGGCATCTCTTGTATCGCTTTCACCTTAGCAGGATCTACTTTAATATCCTTATTGCTGACGACAAAGCCTAGGAGCTTACTAGACCTTACTCTAAATGTGCATTTATTTGGGTTCAACCTCAGGTTGTACTTCTTTAGTCTCTCAAAGTGTTTTTGTAGATGGTCAAAATGCTCTTCTTCTGTTTGAGATCTAGCTATCATGTCGTCCACATAGACTTCTATTTTGTGATGTATCATGTCGTGAAATAGAGCTACCATGGCACGCTGATAGGTTGCCCCAACATTCTTCAGTACGAATGGCATCACCTTATAGCAGAAAGTGCCCCACTGTGTGACAAATGTTGTTTTCTCCATGTCCTCAGGCGCCATTTTGATTTGGTTGTAACCTGAGAAACCGTCCATGAAGGAAAACACTTTGTGTTGTGCAGTATTGTCAACTAGGATGTCAATGTGGGGAATTGGGAAATCATCCTTAGGGCTTGCCCTATTCAACTCTTTGTAGTCCACGCACATTCGTACCATACCGTCTTTCTTGGGCACGGGAACAACATTGGTAACCCATTGAGGATAGGAGGTGATGGCCAAGAATCCAGCATTGAATTTCTTCATGACTTCAGCTTTAATATTCTCTGACATATCTGGTCGCATTCGACAGACCTTTTGTTTTACTGGTGGGCAATCCCCTTTCGTAGGTAGACGATGCACCACAATATCTGCATCAAGTCTTGGCATGTCTTCATACGACCAGGCAAAGACCTCAACATACTCGTGTAGCAACTGAATTAGACGCTCCTTAACATTTGGTTCCAAATTAGCACCCACCTTGACTTCTCTTTTGTCTTCTTCGGTACCCAGGTTGATTGTGTCCACGGGTTCCTCGTGAGGCTGAATGGTTCTCTCTTCTTGCAGTAGTAATCTGAAAAGTTCCCATGGTACTTCACAATCTTCCTATTGTACCCCAAAATTTGCCCTCCCTTTTTCACAAGAAATCACAACCCTAGGGTTTTCTCTGATTTTTAAGATTGGCTCAGGAATTGATCAAACAGACCTTTCTTTGGCAACAAATCAAGAATTAAGGTTTTTTCTCCCGCATTTCTCAGAAGAAGCATAATCCCCAGAAATTCAATTAGCTGCTACATGTTTTCACGCTTGTTCAAGTTTACTGGTCATTCTCAAAGCCTGTTTATCTGAGATAAGGGCTGAGACTCTTATTTGGAATATTAAGGCATCTGCTTGTTAATGGAACTAAAACGTCTGCTTGTTAATAGAATGAAAGGTCTTCCGGTTAATGGAATGCTTGCTTGTTTATTATACAATGCGTATTGTGATTGGAATACTGATGTAAGGTTTCGAGACTGCAAAGTTTTTGGATTACTTAGAATTTAAGTTATCTGGATTAGAATTGTTGAAATACAGTTTTAATTATTTTGATTTGAGAATCTTAAATAATCAGTGAAGATTGGAAGAAGGAATGGCAAGGTTTATTTGATAGTAGAATATTTTAGTGGATTATCAGATGATCTCATAAAAATTTTCTTCATTCATTCCAAATGTTGTTACAAAATTAATTTATTATTTATATATTGTAAGTTTTACAACTTATAGTATTTAAAAAATAAATGTTACAATGAATAAAAAAAAAGAATCTAAGCTTAAGCCTCCTAAACTCCATTTGCTCCTATGCTCAAAGTCTCCTGCTTCCTCTGCTTCCTTTATCGTCCAAGTTGCATTCACCTGGAAAAGACAAAAGGAAAAATTAGTACAATTAATTGAAAAGAATTTTCAAGCAGAAAAAGAAAGGAAAAAAGTCATCATTAAAGTTTGTCGTCCGGAATCAGTGAGCTATTGTTCATCATGTTTTATTTTTCTCTTTGCAAATCACAAGAAGATTGCTCTTCTTGGTTCACAAAGAGAAAAGTAAAAATAAAAATGCAAGCATACAAAAGTAATTGGTTCAAATGCAAAACTTGGACCATGCTGTACAAAGCTTGCAAACAAAGGCAAACCAAGGCGCCAAAATTCAAATTGTCCAGCAACCAAGCATACTGAGTTACAAAGTTAGCATACAAAGCATACTGAGTTACAAAGTTAGCATACAAGTCAAACTGAGTTAACAAAGGTACTAAGTCAACAAACTGAATGCAAAAACTGTCAAGTAAGCCAACTAGATGCAAAGTACACAATGCAGAAAGTACAACAGTAATAGCAGGTAACACAGCAGGAAAACCTATTGACAAGCAAAAGGATTGTAATAGCCATCATCATTTTCCAGGGGAAAACTTTTCACAAAATAATATAATAAGCAAAAAATGCTTTTCATGGAGAGAGAAAGAGGAAAAGATATCACCTTGGGTGAAGTTTGCAGTTTGGCTAAAAACAGGCTGTCACAAGACAAAAGAGCAAAAAGGATATAAAACTATCTAACTAAATAACAAGGGGGAGAAAATACTTGGCCAAAAAACCCTACAAACCACAAACTTGCAGAACCAGCTTGAAACTACAACAATCCACACTGCAACAACCTGCAGAACTAAGCTACACAAAACAACCAAACAGCCTGAACCAACAAAAACAAACAAGTTTGCCAAGCCTGCAAACACAAAAAACCTGCACAAGCTTGCAAACACTTGTACAAACTCAAACGCAAGCAAAACTGCAAGTGAATCACTCAAGCCTTGCTCAAACCAAATAGCCTGCAAACACAAAAAACCTACACAAGCTTGCAAACACCTGTACAAACTCAAAGGCAAGCAAAACTGCAAGTGAATCACTCAAGCCTTGCTCAATCAAAACACCACAAACCTGCAGAACCAAACTGCTTGGCAAAACTGCAAACTGCAACAAACACTTCCAAAAATAAACTGCAAGCTTGCTCAAACCCATAAACTGCATAACACAACTATAACAACAATCCAACCTGCAAACTCAACAAGCCATGCAACAAAATTGCCAACCTGCTATCAAACTGTAAACCTGTTTGGTCAAACTGTGCACAACCAAAATCAAGCTACACAAACAACAAAAACTTGTAAAGCTAACAAATCATCAAGCTTGCCAAGCAAACCAACAAAAAGCAAGCTTGCCAAACAAGCATACAAACAAGTTTCAGAAACATATTCATCATCAACATCAAATCCAAGAAAGAGGAAGAGAATTTCAGAAGCTAACCAACACAGTTTCAGAAACATATTCATCATCAATAATCAATAACAAACAACTAAGTTTTCAGAATTGTTCATCATCAAACATCAATAGCCAAGAAAGAGGAAGAACATTTCAGAAGCAGACAACAAGTTTCAGAAGCTATTTTCATCATCAACCTTTCAAAGCCAAGAGAGAGGAAAGAGTTTTAGGAATCAAGAACAACAAGTTTCAGAATTTTTTCATCATCAACAAAATCAAGAACAACAAGTTTCAGAATTCTTGCATCATCAACATCAATATCTGAGAAAGAGGAAAAAGGTTACCAGAAAAAAAACGCGTTTAACTCATCATCACTTTCTCCTCCGCCCGGCCACCAAGGACGCGCCTCCGTCTCACCCTCTTCTCTCCCTCCATTTTCCAGAAACAAATCTCCCAAGGTATGATTTTCTCAAACCTTTACTGCATATCAAGCATGTAAACATCAAAGGATTAAAAGACTAAAATGCAAGGCAAAACTTGAAGAATCAAACAAACAATGAAAATGAAAAACCACAAAGAAAAGAGAAGCGAGCTATACCGTTCGAACATGGCCTTGGATCGTCGTGAAGAGGGGAGAGAGTGAGGTGGCGCACCGACGGCTAGGGCTCATGGAGGTAGAATCAGAGCATCGTGACTGAGAAAGATAAAGAGAAGAGATGAGAGAGAGAGCGGCGCCGTTGTAACACATGAACCCTAATCCTTTCAAACCCTAATTCTAAGAACCAAAACATTGTCAACAAACATACTGGGCCTTGGGCCCCAAATGCAATAGCCCATATACATAATACCAGTGCACTCCCTCTATTTCTGATCACACCCTTTTTCTTATTTTTCACTTGGGCCCAATACAAACCCTTAGGCCTACTCTTGATTTACTTCAATTTTCTTTTTTAATACATTAATGAAATTCAATATATGTTTAAAATCAATTTAATTTAAATTTTCTTTTTCTTAACTAATTTTAATCATTCTTCTTTTTATTATTTTTTCTTATATTTAACAAGAAAACACCAAAAAAATGATCAAGAGCATTAATTTAATTAATTTTGTTTCTTTAAACTTTTCCTTTAATAATTAGACATACATACAAAAAAATAATAATAATACTTAATCTTTCTTTTGAATAGATTTTATTTATTTATTTTTTAAGTTAATAAATAAATGCATTTCATAATTTATTGATTCTCTTTATTTTTACGTTTTGTTATAGCTTTATATTTTAATTGCGACGATTCGATTTGGTTCTAACACCTAATATTTGGACATTATTATCCTTGTGAGATTCATCCCCATTTGTAAATAATTTGTACCCCCATCCCCGGATACTTTTGTAATAGCTTAGGATTTAATTCTCGCACTTTATGCTTTCAAATATGCCATGACTAGAGATTAGGGTTTGTATGCGAAAATATAAAATCAATCGCTAGATGACCTAAATACAAGACAAAAAACATGAAAATTGACAAACACAATGCACACTTGCACCTCTAGGGTAACCATGCTTGTTGCTTCGGAAAATGAAATCATGTCCCTCGAATATGAAACACTCTAGCAAATGCCCCTTCAATAAACAAAGATCATAGTCCCTCGATGACCCTCGATGTTGCCTTCGATAAAATGATCTCGTCCCTTACAAAATTGCTAGAGCGTCTCACAAGTTGCTTTCAATGATTGTATGCGATGACCCGCGCCTGTCCCGTTTAACATCCTAACACAAGGTTGTTCACCAAATGCAATGGTGAAATAACACTGTCAAAAGGGTTAAAAACATAAGAAAGATCTTTGAGTAAAATAGGGTAGACAACTCTTAGTTACTTGATCAAAAGCTTGCAAAACATCCTTGCTACTTTCAAACACACTTCACAACACAACTTCAAAACATTTTCCAAAAACAACTTTCAAACATTGAAATATATTTTCAAAAGACAAACACCTTTGTAAAACATTCAAACAAGAATTGTTACAAAGATTGCCTAAACATAGGCCTCTTTTCAAAACATTTTCAAAACCATACACAAAGCACCATTTCAAACAATTGAAAAGAAAAAGCAAGTGATCTAAAACAAGTAACTAAGAGCCCATAGAAAACCATGGATGAAAAGGGTGCTAGCACCTTCCCTTTTCATAATCTACCCCCCGAACCCAAGAAAACATCTCAAAGGTCTTTTCTGTGCTTTTTGACCTTTCCTTTGGATAAAATAAAAAGTCGGTGGCGACTCTTGCTAAACCGAACAATTGCGAACACAAACGCAAAACCTCAAGTCAGTTCTCCCACCATATCACAGAACTGGCGACTCTGCTGGGGAGATTATTCTAAAAGTGGGGTTACCTTAGGGTTTTAGATCACCTTTGAATGCTTATCTTGTTTGCCTTGATTGCTTTACATGTTGGGTTCTTTGTTTGGGTTTGTTTCAAATCCTACACCCGGATTTTGGGGCACCTTTTAGGTAAGTAGCAATAAATTACGAGGGAACTATGCGGGGTATACCGACATGGTTGAAGCAGTGGCTACGTTAGTGCGACATATTTATGGGTACCGGTAGCCTTTGAATCAATCAAAGAGAATACAGGGCCGCTGAGTGATTTCATAAAGCACTAACGAACTCTTAGAACCTTACTTGACCATCTTGGCCTTATTAGGGGTAGTGAGATGACCGTCTTTGGTGCAGTCCGAAGTTGGTAGACACTCGATACTACACTCATTAAGGATTATTTTCTTGGAATATTTCGGTCGCCAGTAAAGTGGCTAAACTGAAACAATGAACACAAAATAATCCAGTGATATTGAGCTCCTTAGAACCCGATTACTATTTATAGGACAAGTTGAGCCAACTAACTTCAAGAGGGTACTTACCTACGAACTCCATGCAAGCCTAAACCTAAGGACTTGTCTGCTTTGTGTGAATGTGATTATATGTATATACCCTTTTCTTACTTTTGCATACTAGTACATAACATCATAACATCATACCATAGCATTTTTAATAACCATTTCAAGGATCTCAAGGGTCTTTGATGCAGGGTCACGTCGAACCAGACGTGTATCAAGGGGTAAGAGGATTCATTTTCCTCTAAACAAACGCCGTCAAAGATCAAGTACAACAACTTGAGTCGAGGGCTATGACCCACTTGATATGGTGAGCTTGATTCTTGTGGAGAGACATCCACCGATACAAAGTTCTCCAATCAAAGATGTTGATCGAAGTTCAACCTCTAACATTTTCTTGTGTTTACCCCGCGAGATTCTTGAAAACATGCATCCACATATCATGAATTGTATCATGATAGGTTTTCCCTTTCAGGTTTCCTTATTCTCCTAATGTTTATTTCAGTAGAGATGGCTCTAGAGAGGACTGTCAAAGATATCCAGGCTCAAAATTCTCAGCTTCAAGAGATGTTCTTGAACCTATCCAAGGGGCAAGAAGAAGTGAAAGCTCTCCTCACAAGGGGCATGGTCCTAGGGAATCCAGGCGGTGTCATGAATGATCAGTTGGAAGGACTACAGATTGAGTTGGCAACAATGAAGATCTAGATGATGGGACAACTGGTGGGCCAGATGGCTCTCATTCAAAACCTGGCTCAAGGACAAGAAGATCTAAGGGTCCTCATCAACAAACTGCTTCAAGATAACCAAGTGGGGCAAACAACTAGGGTTGAAGATCAAGTCACCATTCAGCCTCCTTTGAGACAAGAAGCTAAGGGAAAGTCTCCCCAACTTTCTTCAGGGTCACAAGACCAACAACAACCTCACCAACATCAACGGGGTAATCGGCGTAAACAAAATACATCTGGAAGGCACTTCACTGAGATTAACATATCATTATGTCAAGTACTGGAACGCTTGTTGGAGGTTAATCTGACTGTATTAAAGGATCCTCTTCAGAATCCCAATACCTCTGCTCCTAGCTATCATCCCAATGCATTTTGTGCATAGCACTCCTATAGTCCTAGACATGACACCGACGACTGTTGGGCTTTGAAAAACAAGACCCAAGACTTGATTGACAGAGGAGTGCTGGAATTCACACAGGATGGCCGGATGAAAATCTTCCACTGAGGTTTCTCCACCTGAAATGACGAGTTCGAACTAAGAGACTTTTGTTTCATTTGAATTTTCAAGTTGTAATTTCTTTTGTTATTCAAACAATTATTTGTTGATGTCAAATTCTGTTTCATTAATGCATTGCATATGTTTGTATTGAATTCATCCATTCGTTTTCACTATTCTTGAGCTATGTTTCCTACTTTCTTTATGATATTTAACTCTTGCTAAAAGTTACAAGTCTTTAGAGGGAGGATGACGAAAACAATGCCATAATCTCATACTGTATGCTTTTGGATCAACCTTGCTGACGATGTACAGGCATTTCTTTCAAATCCTAAAACACTGGAGTTATAAGGAAGATAATCCATAGTCAACCCCTTTGAGCCAAAGAAGTAGAAGTTTTCTGTTTTAAACACAAATTGAAACCTTTAATCAAACCTGGGGCAGGGTAGTCTCTCAGTTAATTCAAAATGCACGTTTAGTCGCAAACTCTCAGTTCGTAATACAGCGAATGACATCAAAATTTCCTTTAAAACCAAAGGACAATGATGGTTCCTTATCTCATAGGCAGTCATTATCTCTCAGAAAAAAGAAAAAAGCCCACTGAGCCAAAACCTACAAAGGAGGATTAAGAAAGTTGGGGCATCCCGCTGATTGTAATCTCAAAAATAAGAACAGTCAGACAAAAATTAGGGATAACAAATCAAAAGAAATAGGTCATTACAAATCCTCAACAACATGGAAAATGTTGCAAAAAAAATGATGATGATGACTGCCTTCCAACAAATTCAACTTGTGTGAACCATCACCAAAACGTCGTTCCAGACCCATTTGGAGTTCAAAATGTACAATTAACTGAGTTTAGGATTGAAGAACATCACGAAGAGCGGGTGGGTACAAATATACTTTGAGCCTTTATCCTTTGTTTCTTAAACCGTGAACCAAGCCACGTTACAACCCTTCAAAAGTCCTAATTGAAGCATGGGTTCGTTCGAAAGCATACTGTTACAAAAGGTATCCCGACTCCTGTAAGGCTTTGCTCTAAATCTTGAGCTGAATTTTTCTGCTAAAAAACTCATTTTTCAAAACTTCAAGACAAGCATGAACTTTGTATTATTTGAATATCGTTGTTTTCACATGGTTATTTGTTTGACAGCGAAGAAATTCACACAGTAAATGTTCGGATGAATGAAAGCTCTCTCAGTGAATAAAATCACTTCAAATGGGATGACACTCCCATTACAAAAATCTCCTATCAGCAAAACGGGACTTGGTATTGTCCAGTAAACCTGGGGCAGTCCAGTCAAGATTTCAAAAAATATTTCAAAGTCCAGTAAACCTGGGGCAGTCCAGTCAAGATTTCAACAAATCTTTCAAAGTCCAGTAAACCTGGGGCAGTCCAATCAAGATTTCAAGAAATCTCTCAATTGCAAATTAACCTGGGGAAAGTCTCCATCACCATCACTTGGGGAATTAAAACAGCAATCTTATCAAAGGGTTACGTACAGTCCAAGTTTCCTGGCAGTACTACAAACATTTGATACTAGGGGCAGTGACGAATCTCTCCAAAATCTTTCTGAAAAGAAATTCAAGCATCCTCGAGAAGTTCATCACCTCTCTAGCAGACCAGCAGTCATGGGTTTATTTCCCCAACACTTGTCAAGGATTTATTCTCCAAAACGAAATTACATTTCAACAACATTCATAACATATGCAGATTGATCGGCAGGTAAAGGTTATCATTACCTTTTGGAGTTACGGTCGTCGAAGATTCCTTCATCACTTGTTGGAGTTACGGTCGTCGAAGATTCCTTCATCACTTGTTGGAGTTACGGTCGTCGAAGATTCCTTCATCACTTGTTGGAGTTACGGTCATCGAAGATTCCTTCATCACCTGTTGAAGTTACGGTCGTCGAGGATTCCTTCATCACATGTTGGAGTTATGGTCGTCGAAGATTCCTTCATCACCTGTTGGAGTTACGGTCGTCGAGGATTCCTTCATCACCTGTTGGAGTTACGGTCGTCGAGATTCCTTCATCACCTGTTGGAGTTACAGTCTTCGAGGATTCCTTCATCCCCTGTTGGAGTTACGGTCGTCGAAGATTCCTTCATCCCCTGTTGGAGTTACGGTCGTCGAATATTCCTTCATCACCTTTTGGAGTAGCAGTCGTCGAAGATTCCATCATCATCCGGTTGAGTCAAAGTTAATCCAAGACCTTCTCTGGTTAAGACAAATCGACACTAAGATCTCCCCGATTCTTATTCCAGTGGAAGATATTCCGGGTTTTCCTGTTTCAGATAAATCTCTCAACGATTCATTCTGATTCGCTTCCAGATTTTTCACTATCAGAAACGAAGAATCCAACTCTTCTCTCCATCACCAATTCGAGATTTATTTTCCCCAGCAAAAGGTCGTCTTGAAAAACATTACACATCCGTACATCAGGCCATCATACAACGCAATCTCATTTATTTTGAGAACTTCGTCGCTTGATATGTGCCACTAACCTTTACCTTTCAGGAAAGATGCAATCAATTTCTCACCGAAGTTCGTATTGTGAAGCCTGGATGTTGACCAGATAGAAATACAAGGCTGTGAAGCATGGACGTTGACCAGATAATAGTTAATCGTTAACAGAATGAAGATTCTCATCCTTGCTTCCCTAGAAGATTGGCATACTCCCAACCTCCTGACCCAAACGCCTGAATGAAGATTCTCATCCTTGCTTCCCCAGAAGATTGGCATACATCCAACCTCCTAACCCAACAGAATGAAGATTCTCATTCTCAAGGTGGCACACACCTAAGTTCTTAATATTCCCGACAGAATGAAGATTCTCATTCTCAAAGTGGCGTACAACCTGAATTCCTGATATTCCCGACAGAATGAAGATTCTCATTCTAAAAGTGGTATATAACTTAAATTCCTGATATTCCCGACAGAATGAAGATTCTCATTCTCAAAGTGGCATACAATCTGAATTCCTGATATTCTCGACAGAATGAAGATTCTCATTCTCAACGTGGTATATAACTTGAATTCCTGATATTCCCGACAGAATGAAGATTCTCATTCTCAAAGTGGTATATAACCTGAATTCCTGATATTCCCGACAGAATGAAGATTCTCATTCTCAAAGTGGTATATAACCTGAATTCCTGATATTCCCGACAGAATGAAGATTCTCATTCTCAAAGTGGTATATAACCTGAATTCCTGATATTCCCGATAGAATGAAGATTCTCATTCTCAAAGTGGCATACAATCTGAATTCCTGATATTCCCGACAGAACGAAGATTCTCATTCTCGAAGTGGCATACAGCTTTAGCTCCTGAACTTCTTCTAAACGGGAATAAGCTTTTCCCAGAGCCCTGAGTTTTACTCTCCAACAGGATAGCTACTCTTCAACAGCACAGCTAATCCCCACAAAGTTTTTACTCCCCAAAAAAATCAAGATTCTCATCCTTGATTCTCCAGTAAAGTTTCCAGAGCCTTCTTTACTCTCAGCATAATTTGTCAGAGTTTTTAATCCCCTGCAGATCAAAGATTCTCGTTCTTGACTCCTCAGCACAAATTCCCCTAGCAGAATGAAGATTCTCATTCTCAATTCCTCATAGTTTTCAAATATCCCCCAACAGAGTTCTCCTCAAAATAGAAATCCCCAATAGATTGGCATACAACCCAAACTCCTGATTTTCCCCAAGCAGTATAACTTCTCCCCACAGAGGTTGTCAAAAAGCTGGAAGACACACATACTCTTCAACAGTGGTCCAGGATTTATCTTCCCCGACAGTAGTTACAGATTTTATTATCTCCAGCTATCCAGGATTTATCTTCCTCGGCAAGACGGCTAATCAGCTTACATGCGTATTCATTGCATTCATATACATTGATATAACACATATATTGCATCATACATTTCATGCAACATAACTTTGTGTTTCACCTAATATTTTACCCTTTTCAGGATAAGATTAGCAAGCGTAGAATTCAAGAATCATGAAAATAGTTTACGGATGCTTCCCAACATGGATGTTAATCTATTTCTTGTTCAGATTCAACTTTTGAAAATAGTTTACGGATGCTTCCCAACATGGATGTCAATCTATTGCCTGTTCAACCCCAGAATCATGAAAATAGTTTATGAATGCTTCCTAACATGGATGTTAATCTATTGCTTGTTCAGATTCAACTTTTGAAAATAGTTTACGGATGCTTCCCAACATGGATGTCAATCTATTTCTTGTTCAACCCCAGAATCATGAAAATAGTTTACGGATGCTTCCCAACATGGATGTTAATCTATCGCTTGTTCAGATTCAACTCATGAAAACAGTTTACGGACGCTTCCAAACATGGATGCTAATCTATCGCTTGTTCAAAATCAGCTCATGAAAACAGCTTACGGATTCTCCAAACACGGATGCTAATCTATTGCTTATTCAGACCCCCAGCTCAGAGATGTTCCAAACATGGATACCTTTCTGATACTCATTCTTTCACCTACAACATACAGTTCAATAAACATTTTTGGATGGCATCTTTAAGCCTATCTCCGACAAGATTATGTCACATCTCCAAATGGAATCTTTAAGCCGATTCCCTCAACTATGCTTTGATGAGTGCAAATTTATGGGCACTCTTGTGTCCAATCATCTTTTACCTTCGAGTCGCGAACGGTGAACTCGCCAATCTAACTCTTTAGGTTCAAGAAGATTGAACAGGGGCAACTGTTGTACTCCAAAATTTGCCCTCCCTTTTTCACAAGAAATCACAATCCTAGGATTTTCTCTGATTTTTAAGATTGGCTCAGGAATTGATCAAACAGACCTTTCTTTGGAAACATATCAAGAATTAGGGTTTTTTCTCACATTTCTCAGAAGAAGCATAATCCCCAGAAAATCAATTAGCCGCTACATGTTTTCACGCTTGTTCAAGTTTACTGGTCATTCTCAAAGCCTGGTTATCTGGGATAAGGGCTGAGACTCTTATTTGGAATATTAAGGCATCTGCTTGTTAGTGGAACTAAAACGTCTGCTTGTTAATAGAATGAAAGGTCTGCCGGTTAATGGAATGCTTGCTTGTTTATTATACAATGCGTATTGTGATTGGAATACTGATGCAAGGTTTCGAGACTGCAAAGTTTTTGGATTACTTAGAATTTAAGTTATCTGGATTAGAATTGTTGAAATACAGTTTCAATTATTTTGATTTGAGAATCTTAAATAATCAGTGAAGACTGGAAGAAGGAATGGAAAGGTTTATTTGACAGTAGAAGATTTTAGTGGATTATCAGATGATCTCATAAAAAATTTCTTCATTCATTCCAAATGTTGTTACAAAATTAATTTATTATTTATATATTGTAAGTTTTACAACTTATAGTATTTAAAAAATAAATGTTACAATGAATAAAAAAAAAGAATCTAAGCCTAAGCCTCCTAAACTCCATTTGCTCATATGCTCAAAGTCTCCTGCTTCCTCTGCTTCCTTTATCGTCCAAGTTGCATTCACCTGAAAAAGACAAAACGAAAAATTAGTACAACTAATTAAAAAGAATTTTCAAGCAGAAAAAGAAAGGAAAAAAGTCATCATTAAAGTTTGCCATCCGGAATCAGTGAGCTATTGTTCATCATGTTTTATTTTTCTCTTTGCAAATCAAAAGAAGATTGCTCTTCTTGGTTCACAAAGAGAAAAGTAAAAATAAAAATGCAAGCATACAAAAGCAATTGGCTCAAATGCAAAACATGGACCATGCTGTACAAAGCTTGCAAACAAAGGCAAACCAAGGCGCCAAAATTCAAACTGTCCAGCAACCAAGCATACTGAGTTACAAAGTTAGCATACTGAGTTACAAAGGTACTAAGTCAACAAACTGAATGCAAAAACTGTCAAGTAAGCCAACTAGATGTAAAGTACACAATGCAGAAAGTACACCAGTAATAGCAGGTAACACAACAGGAAAACCTATTGACAAGCAAAAGGCTTGTAATAGCCATCATCATTTTCCATGGGCAAACTTTTTAGAAAATAATATAATAATAAAAAAATGCCTTTCATGGAGAGAGAAAGAGGAAAAGATATCACCTTGGGTGAAGTTTGTAGTTTGGCTAAAAACAGGTTGTCACAAGATAAAAGAGCAAAAAGGATATAAAACTATCTAACTGCATAAACAGCAAGGGGGAGAAAATACTTGGCCAAAAAATCCTACAAACCACAAACTTGCAGAACCAGCTTGAAACTACAACAAGCCACACTGCAGCAACCTACAGAACCAAGCTACACAAAACAACCAAACAGCCTGAACCAACAAAAACAAACAAGTTTGCCAAGCCTGCAAACACAAAAAACCTGCACAAGCTTGCAAACACTTGTACAAACTCAAACGCAAGCAAAACTGCAAGTGAATCACTCAAGCCTTGCTCAAACCAAATAGCCTGCAAACACAAAAAACCGACACAAGCTTGCAAACACCTGTACAAACTCAAAGGCAAGCAAAACTGCAAGTGAATCACTCAAGCCTTGCTCAATCAAAACACCACAAACCTGCAGAACCAAACTGCTTGGCAAAACTGCAAACTGCAACAAACACTTCCAAAAACAAACTGCAAGCTTGCTCAAACCCATAAACTGCATAACACAACTATAACAACAATCCAACCTGCAAACTCAACAAGCCAAGCACCAAAACTGCCAACCTGCTATCAAACTGTAAACCTGTTTGGTCAAACTGTGCACAACCAAAATCAAGCTACACAAACAACAAAAACCTGTAAAGCTAACAAATCATCAAGCTTGCCAAGCAAACCAACAAAAATCAAGCTTGCCAAACAAGCATACAAACAAGTTTCAGAAACATATTCATCATCAACATCAAAGCCAAGAAAGAGGAAGAGAATTTCAGAAGCTTACCAATACAGTTTCAGAAACATATTCATTATCAACAATCAATAACAAACAACCAAGTTTTCATAATTGTTCATCATCAAACATCAATAGCCAAGAAAAAAGAAGAACATTTAAGAAGCAGACAACAAGTTTCAGAAGCTATTTTCATCATCAACCTTTCAAAGCCAAGAGAGAGGAAAGAGTTTTGGGAAGCAAGAACAACATGTTTCAGAATTTTTTCATCATCAACAAAATCAAGAACAACAAGTTTCAGAATTCTTGCATCATCAACATCAATATATGAGAAAGAGGAAAAAGGTTACCAGAAAAAAAACGCGTTTAACTCATCATCACTTTCTCCTCCGCCCGACCACCAAGGACGCGCCTCCGTCTCACCCTCTTCTCTCCCTCCATTTTCCAGAAACAAATCTACCAAGGTATGATTTTGTCAAACCTTTACTGCATATCAAGAATGTAAACATCAAAGGATTAAAAGACTAAAATGTAAGGCAAAACTTGAAGAATCAAACAAACAATGAAACTGTAAAACCACAAAGAAAAGAGAAGCGAGTTATACCGTTCGAACAGGGCCTTGGATCATTGTGAAGAGGGGAGAGTGTGAGGTGGCATACCGGCGGCTAGGGCTCATGGAGGTAGAATCAGAGCATCGTGACTAAGAAAGATGAAGAGAAGAGATGAGAGAGAGCGGCGCCTATGTAACACATGAACCCTAATCCTTTCAAACCCTAATTCTGAGAACCAAAACATTGTCAACAAACGTACTGGGCCTTGGGCCCCAAATGCAATAACCCATATACATAATACCAGTGCACTCCTTCTATTTCTGATCACACCCTTTTTCTTATTTTTCACTTGGGCCCAATACAAACCCTTAGGCCTACTCTTGATTTACTTCAATTTTCTTTTTTAATACATTAATGAAATTCAATATATGTTTAAAATTAATTTAATTTAAATTTTCTTTTTCTTAACTAATTTTAATCATTCTTCTTTTTATTATTTTTTCTTATATTTAACAAGAAAACACCAAAAAAATGATCAAGAGCATTAATTTAATTAATTTTGTTTCTTTAAACTTTTCCTTTAATAATTAGACATACATACAAAAAAATAATAATAATTCTTAATCTTTCTTTTGAACAGATTTTATTTATTTAATTTTTAAGTTAATAAATAACTGCATTTCATAATTTATTGATTCTCTTTATTTTTACGTTTTGTTATAGCTTTATATTTGAATTGCGACGATTCAATTTGGTTGTAACACCTAATATTTGGACATTATTATCCTTGTGAGATTCATCCCCATTTGTAAATAATTTGTACCCTCATCCCCGGATACTTTTGTAATAGCTTAGAATTTAATTCTCGCACTTTATGCTTTCAAATATGCCATGACTAGAGATTAGGGTTTGTATGCGAAAATATAAAATCAATCGCTAGATGACCTAAATACAAGACAAAAAGCATGAAAATTGACAAACACAATGCACACTTGCACCTCTAGGGTAACCTCGCTTGTTGCTTCGGAAAATGCAATCATGTCCCTCGAATATGAGACACTTTAGTAAATGCCCCTTCAATAAACAAAGATCGTAGTCCCTCGATGAACCTCAATGTTTCCTTCGATAAAATGATCTCGTCCCTTGCAAAATTGCTAGAGCGTCTCACAAGTTGCTTTCAATGATTGTATGCGATGACCCACGCCTGTCCTGTTTAACATCCTAACACAAGGTTGTTCACCAAATGCAATGGTGAAATAACACCGTCAAAAGGGTTAAAAACATAAGAAAGATCTTTGAGTAAAATAGGGTAGACAACTCTTAGTTACTTGATCAAAAGCTTGTAAAACATCCTTGCTACTTTCAAACACACTTCACAACACAACTTAAAAACATTTTCCAAAAACAACTTTCAAACATTGAAATATCTTTTCAAAAGACAAACACCTTTGTAAAACATTTAAACAAGAATTGTTACAAAGATTTCCTAAACATAGGCCTCTTTTCAAAACATTTTCAAAACCACACACAAAGCACCATTTCAAACAATTGAAAAGTAAAAGCAAGTGATCTAAAACAAGTAACTAAGAGCCCATGGAAAACCATGGATGAAAAGGGTGCTAGCACCTTCCCTTTTCATAATCTACCCCCCGAACCCAAGAAAACATCTCAAAGGTCTTTCATGTGCTTTTTGACCTTTCCTTTGGATAAAATAAAATGTCGGTGGCGAATCTTGCTAAACCGAACAATTGTGAACACAAACGCAAAACCTCAAGTCAGTTCTCCCACCGTATCACACTTCCTCACCTTCGTCTTTGGCTTGGTTGATTAGATTTTAGAGTCACAAAAAGCCATAGCAGAACCGTTATCCATGGGATCCCGAATGGATGTAGACCTGCATTGTGAGTGTGAGTGTGTGTAAGGGTATATCTATCTTTGAAAGAAAAATGTAAAAAGAAAAACAATGAGCGCAAAGTTTGTATGTAAAACGTCCATGATTCATTGATGTCATATGTAAATGAGATAATAACCCTTACAAATGGACCATTGTGCCTCGGGTAAGACACAAGTTTTTAAGAGTTTGAATTGTTTTAATATTACATATCCAACAAAATGTAAAGACAAATTACTGTGGGATAAAAGTGATCGGGACGAAATCTCTAGCCTCCCAATTGCTGAGCCCTCCACTGACAGTTGAGAAGATCCAATCTTCCAAGTCGCAAACATCTTCATCATCCCCTACCATGTTGAATTCATGGTTGCTGATCTTCAGGGGTGTTCCTCCAGTACGAGCGCGGCGTACAACCTTCTGAGCATTTGAAGTGAAACCCATGCCAAATTTTTCAGACTTGTATGGGATATCTGGGAGTTTCCCCAAGATAGTGCACCCACCTTCTTCTATCACTACCTTTGCATCCTTCAACGATGACATTCTGAGTGGAGGCCTTGTGATTTTGGGAACAACCATGGTTACTGCCACATCTTGCGGGACCTCCTCAAAGTGTTGGAATGGAGTTTCAATAAATTCACCATCTAACTCCACATATCTGAAGGAATTGAGATGGCTTATCATATACTCTTCTTTTCTATGAATGGTGATGATCTTCCCTTGGATTGGATACTTCAACATTTGGTGCAACATAAAAGTGACAGCGCCAACATTGTGAATCCACGGTCTGCCTAGCAAACAGGAATATGAGGGGCAGATATCCATTACATAAAAAGTTGAATCAAATGTTTGGGTTGCAACTTTTATGGGGATATCCACTTCCCCATGCACCATCCTTTTTGAGCCGTCAAAGGCCCTTACTACTATGTTACTCGGCTTTAATGTCAATCCCTTAAAATCAAGCCTATCAAGAGCTTTTTAGGCAATACATTTATAGATGAGCCAGTGTCCACCAAAACATGAGCCAAGGTTGTGCCCCTACATTCAACTGATACGCGCAATGCCTCATTATGCTTCCTTCCTCTTGGCGTTAAATCAACATCCAAAAAACCTAGACCATTATCTGCAGTCAAGCTGGATACGCAATCTTGGAACTGATCGGAAGATGTTTCTTGGGGTACATGGGCAGTTTTCAGGAATTTTACCAAGGCTTTTGCATGCGCCTCAGAACATAGTAGTAAAGCCATCATGGAAATTTTGGATGGAGTTTTCCCCAGTTGCTTAACTACATCGTAGTCGCTTCTTTTTATGATCTTTAAAATTTCCTACATCTCTTTCCAGGAGGTTTCAGGGATAGCCAATGATTGTGCCTTCTTCAGGACAGGCTCAATCAGAATACTTTTACCTCGAGTCTCGGTTAAATCGGCAGCAAGAATGTCAGTAGGAGTGATATCAGGGATTGTAACAGCTTTGTCAGTTGGAGTATTGGTGGAGATAATTGTAGGACTAGGAATAGCCTTCGGAGGAGTAACAACAATAGGAATGATTACGGGTCCAAAAACTGCTTTTGGGGGAGCAATTTTTGGAGAGAATATCCTTCCGCTTCGGGTAATCTTGCTAGTCCCTGCAATAATACTGATATCGGGGTCAAATTTTTCAGAACTTGAATCTTCGGCAGCTGTCTAGTCTTGTTTAATACGGTGGTAGTAGACATCCCCTCCATAATTCCATGGTATGGTTTTGTCTGACGAATACGGGACTGGTCCATGCATTGTAATTATCAAAGGCGATGCTTTTGGAACAGATGTAATTCTAACGAGTCTTTTGGTGGAGACCCTGGAAGAATTGGTGGAAATGGTAATGATAGACACATCATTAAGAGGAACAGGTGGAATAGAAGTCTTTTCAAACAAAATTTCCTTGTTATCTATTAGGCACTGAACGCCTGCTTTCAACAAAGGACAGTTGGTTGGTGAGGAAAAACATAAATGACATCTTTTATCGCAGCCTGGGAATACACCGATAATCAACAAATTCTTTTTGATAATCAGGAGTGGGGTCACAAGTTCATCAACTGAAGTAACAAACATATCTTCCTCAATGGCGTTGGTATTATGGTCGTGTTTGGGCATAGGGGCAGAAATGACATTTGGCTTTTCGGGCGCATCGAATTCAATCTCTTTGGCTTCAATGAGGTCTTGTACTTTGTTCTTTAGAGCCCAACAATTGTTAGTGTCATGGCCGAGACTCTCAGAGTGGTATGCACAACAGACATTAGGATGATAGTGAGGAGATGTTGTGTTAGGGTTCTTTGGAGCTTCTTTCAAGGTTACTAAGTTGGATCTTAACAGATGTGGCAATACTTGAGATAAGGTCATGTTAATTCTGGTGAATTGTCTGACTGGTCTTTCCATCCTTGGTTGGTTGTTTCTTTGCTGATCAGGCGCAGGTTTAGGAATCACAATAGCCCCCACCATTGGACGGCGTTCGGCCCTATCTTGATTTCTCTGAGGATAAACAACAACCACTTCTTTCTTTCTGATAAATGGCTTCCTTATAGAAGCATATGATGTATCTTTTTGAATCTTTCCACTCTTTATCCCGGCTTCTATCCTCTCTCCAGTCAATATCAGTTCAATAAAACCTGCCGATGAACTCCCAATTAAGTGATTGAAGAAGGGACCAGACAAGGTGCCCAAAAACATGTCTACTAATTCTCTTTCAAATAGAGGAGGTTGAACTCTTCCAGCCAAGTCTCTCCATTTTTGTGCATAGTCTTTGAAACCTTCATTGGAAATCATGGCCATACTCAGGAGTTGAGTACCGGTAGGCGCAACATCAGCATTGTATTGGTATTGTTTGTAAAAGGCTACAGCAAGATCTTCCCAGTTATGAACATTGGCTCTTTCTATCTTCTAAAACCAATCAAGTTGAGTTCCAGACAAGCTGTCTTTGAAGAAGTGTACCCATAAGTCTTTGTCAGCAGTATGGGGATGGATTTTCCTCACATAGGATCGGAGATGCATTTTAGGGCATGAAACTCTGTCATATTTGGCGAACACAGGTGCTTTGAATTTTGGAGGAATGACAATCCCCGATACTAGACCCAATTCCTCAAAGTCCAATCCAGGCACTTTTTGGATTTCCATTGCGCTCAATCGCTCTTCGATATGTTTATACTTGTCATCAGCTGGAGGGTATTGTTCTTCAGAATAGTCTTCTTCTTCCTCTTCCTCTTCTGATTCTGACTGGACAATTGTTTCCTTGCCCTTCCCATCTTGGTTGTCTTTCTCACCGGACGTTGTTGCAAAGTCTAGGGCTCTTCTTGTCTGCCCTTGGAACCTTCTTCCCATGTTTAGAACTCCGACTATCTTCTTTGTCTTCTTTTTCTTCTCCTCAGCCAGCAAAGTCTTCAACTCTTCTTGTCCTTTGGCTAGGGTCAAGAAAAACTGTTGAAACTGTGCATTCTGAGCTTGGAGGTCCTTCACCGTTTGCTCGAGATCCATCTGACTGAAATAAATAGTAGAGAGATGACGAGACTTGTTGCAAGAAACCTGCTTATGTTATGATGAATGATAAATGCGTATGTAATGATTTCAAGGATAAAAGGTAGTACGCATCCTCTTTGGTGCAATGTAGGCATTCAAAGTCTGTTCCTCATGAAGTAGCCTAGTGAGTTCTAAAACCTTTCTTCTCGCTTGCGTAGAATTAGGCTTCGAAGGTATCTCGCTCCCCCTTGAGTTGTATCCAATCCCTTTGTAGGTCTTCAAGAGAGGTAGGCATGTCAGGATGTAGGATAGTATATGGAACATCTCCCTCCATGACAGGCTCAAAGATTACTGGGAGAATTGAGGGGTAAGGCATCACAAGAATCTGAGCACGAGTTCGTACCCATTTGAGGTAAGGCTCAAGAGGGATGGAATTCTTGTGCTCCAAAGTCTTGCTATTTACCTTGTTCAACATCCTCCAAGCTCGGATAAATATCTGGCAAAGACCTTGAGCGTCGTTGTCATAGTCAAATACCAAACCTTGAATCATCATCTGGTGTGGGCCATCCCTTCGGGTGTAACCAAACTGTCTTAAGGCTAAGCAGGGGTTTTAGGTGATACCTCCCCTAATGCCAAGTAAAGGGACATTAGGAAATTCTCCATAACGGTCGACAATAGTAACATTCTCTATGGACCGGGAGCACCAATGAATGTCTGAATGTTTGAGCGTCATCAACCTTTGTGACCACCTTGAACCTTGTTCGTTCCTTAATACAAATTGGGGAAGATGCGAAATAAACCATCTTGCCAAGAGAGGAGTGAAACACATAAGAACACCTCTTTTCCTCATTGTGCAAGTGTGAAAAAGTGTAGGATATCCCCTAGCAATGTAGGCACCGGGTTGCGAGATATGAAGATTTTGACGGTGTTCACATCTATGAGTTGGTCAGAATTTGGAAACAAAACCATCCCATAGATGAGGAGAGCCACAATTTCCTCAAAGGCTTGCAAATCCAAGGAATTCCAACAGTTACGGGCTTTCTCAAACAGGAACTTTGCTAGGAAACCTTTAACACCACTCCTTGTTTCCCAATGAGTTGTGACATCAGACGAGTGCAAGTGTAGAGCTTGAGCAATCTCTTCTGGCTTTGGGTCTATTTCCGTACCATTGAAAGGTAGTTGATTGAGAATGGGAATTCTCAAGAGTAGGGAGAATTCTTCCAAAGTAGGCACAAGTTGATAGTCGGGAAATGTGAAGCAATGGTGTAAGGGGTCAAAGAACTGAAAGAGCACCTTCATCATGTGCTCATCTGTGTTGGAGGTGACCAAGTTGAGTAGGCAACCATATCTCTCAGTGGATGGAGAGTTTTCAGGAATCCTTGAAGCTAGCTCCTTATGTTGTGGAGGGATTCTCACAAGGTTGACTTGAATAGTTTTCCTGCGAAGTGAATCCATATCCTACAAAACAAGACAAAGATGAACCCAAAAAAATCTTTGAAATGGTTAGTGAATGTGTATGATGTTATGATGTTCATGATGTTATATACAAGTATGTATATACAAACAAAGCAAACAATTCCTTAGGTTTAGGCTTGCATGGAGTCTCATAGGTAAGAACCCTCTTGAAGTTTAGTTGGCTCAAACCTGTCCTAGTAAATGTAATCGGGTTCTAAGGAGCTCAATATCACTGGTTTGTTTCTTTGGTCATTGTTTCAGCACAAGCCTCTTCAATGGAGACCGAAATATCTGAAGAAACCAAACCTCAATGAGTGTAGTATCGAGTATCTACCAACTTTGGACTGCACCAAAGCCGGTCATCTCACTACATCCTAAAGGCCAAGTTGGTCAAGTAAAGGTTCTAAAATTTTATTAGTGCTTCATGACATCACTCAGCGGCCCCATATTCTCTTTGATTAACTCAAAGGCTACCGATACCCACAAATATGTCTCACTAACGTAGCTATTGCTTAGACCATGTCGGTATACCCCACACAGTTTCCACAATGTTTTGCTACTTACCTATATTGTATCCCAAATCCGGGTAGAGGATTCAAACCCAAATAAAGAACCAAAATGTAAAGCATACAAGTCAAACAATGTAAGCAAGTAAATGTGATCTAACCCTAAGGTAACCACACTTTTAGAATATTTCCCCAGCAGAGTCGCCAGTTCTGTGATATGGTGGGAGAACTAACTTTAAAGGTTTTGTGTTTGATCACAAATGTTGCGGTTAGCAAGAGTTGCCACCGGCTTTTCTTGTATCCAAAAGGAAAGGTGAAAAAGCACAGGAAAGACCTTTGAGATTATTTCTTGAGTTTGAGGGGTAGATTATGAAAAGGAAAGGTATTAGCACCCTTTTCATCCATGGTTTTCCATGGGCTCTTAGTTACTTTATTGATCACTTGCTTTTGTTTGAAAATGTGCTTTGTGTGGTTTTTGAAAGTATTTTGTAAAGATGTCATTGTTTACGCAATCTTTGTAATGATTCTTGTTTGTAAGATGTTTGGTGTTTGTTTTGAAAATAGCAAGGATATTTGTTTTGAAATGGAGCAATTAATTAGGAGCATTCTACCTACTCAAAAGTCTTTCTTGTTCATTTTCTTTTCCTTTGACATTGTTATCTTACCATTGATTTGGTAAGCAAACCTATCTTTGGATGTAAACGGGACGGGCGTGGGTCATCGTATAACCATGATTAGAAATATTGCAAGGTATCTTAGCATTCTTTTTTAGGGACTAAGATCATTTGAAAGGCAACTTAGATAACGTCATTGAGGGACTATGATCTTGTATTTGCTTATTTTTGCTAAGACACCACACATACATAATAAGGCTATTTTGTATAAGGCAACCGAGTGGACTAACCCTAGGGGTGCTTGTGTGCAAAATTCATTGTTTTCATGCTTGATTTAGTCTTGAATTAGGGTTTGCTATTTATTGGTTTTAAGTCTTTCCATACAAACCCTAATTACTAGCAATTGTATATAAAGCGATAAATTGCGGAATTTAAAGTTACTACGCTATTACAACATTTGTAGGAAGGGGGTATACAATTTGTAAATTGGGATTGCAAGAATCGAAATAAATAATGTACAAGATGAATTAAATATGCAAGAAGGTAAATGTGGAGAAAATGGATATTTTGTTTGATGTTTTATGAAAAAGGAATTTTACCTTATCCTAATAAAATAAAAAATAATTTATTAAGTTTGAAATTGTTGGGAAAAGATTTTAGAGGAAAACCCTAATTCTATTAATTAATAAAAAGAATGTAAAGCTTAAGAAAAGTATTTTTTGGCATTTTTTATCTTGAAAATATTTATAGTATTATGGAATATTTTTAGTATTTTTCATATTAAAATAATGTATTTTAAATGGTGTGAAGAAAAATAAATAAATACTATTAATTAAGTTTCTAAGGTTTACTTAATAAAATAAATACAGTATAATAAATAAAAATATTTTTTTATGTGAGAAAAATAAAATAAACCAAATCAAAATATAAATACATCATTTTTTTAGTATTTTATAATTTTTTTAGTATTTAGAAAATATATTTAAGAAAATAAAATAAAAAATGAAGAAATAAAATAAAATTGGGCCAGGGTGCAAATATCAAACAAGGGAGAGGAATGTTAGAAAAAAAATCAGGCCCAGGAGGGGAAGGCCCATGCGCGCTGGAAGGATAAAAAATGTACAAAAAATGAGAGAAAAAGCAAAAGGCAGCGCGCTGGGGCTCGAACCCATGACCTCCTGATTACCAGTGCGCTGCCTTACCACTGGGGTGGCTATACATCCGTTAATATAACTGAAACAATTATTACATAACACAAACTGTACCCTGATTATACTTCATCTTCAACCTCCAGCCAAAGGACCTGTATCTTCTTCATCTCTCAACAAAAATGAAAAGTTCAAACATGAAAGTTGTGGCATTTTTCCCATGAATCTAACCATGTAAACAACTTAAGCTAACAATCAAAGATGAATGAGAATTTCTCTAGCCCTAATTTAAAACCTAAAAATTTCAAAAAAATTCAACCCTAAAATTCTCTAAGCTCAGGCCATATAAATGTAAACTATGGATATGTACAGCTTCGTGGCGATGGTATCTACATTTTATTTTCAAAAATCAAACTCAAATGATGCCTGTATGAAGAGATAGAAGTTTTAAAACTTACCTCTTGCAGCTAGAATTGTCTATGGAGTTTGAGCAACCTTGGAGGTGTAAGGATGATCTGGTTAGCTTGCCAGGACCTCCCTGAGTGTGTTGAAAGCCTTACTTTGTTTTGAAACCAGCTAGAACTCTCTAGTAAAGTCCAACTGTAATGAAGGTTTTTAAAAATGGTGGATGATGAAGATGAAGTTACAGAAGTTTAACAGGTGTTGAGATGAGTTTTATATGATGTATGTGAAGTGTTTAGATGGTTAAAAGTGAAAACGCACGAGTGAAAATGGAGATGGGTATTTGAAGTTCAAAAAATAGAGTTTTTGGCCAGTTCTGACTTATGAATGCTTGAGAGTCTTTGAGGGCTTCTAAAAACGTGTGTTATGTTGCAATTGACTTATTAATATGTATGGAAAAGATCAGAGCACAAAATCACTCCAAGTTTCTGAGTTATAGGGTTATGGCTCTATAACTTGCTTTTTAAGAAAAGTGAAGTGACAAATCTCAAGTATTGTACAAGCATGTTTTGAGCTTCTTGAGACCTTAGACATATTGCTTTTGGTTTATAGGGGTGGTGTGTGCAGAAAGAACAAGTTAGAAGCTCGAGACAAGTTGACTTTGTGATTAAAGCAACTTTTCAAGAATGAAATGGTAGCTTTCTTCCTAAAATGGCAAATTGGGTTGGACAATGCTTGGAAAACTTGGATAATATCTCAAAATCAAGTGTAATATTATGATTATGGATAGATCTTGAGGTTTAGAGGCCTGAAAATCAAGATTGTGCAACAGAGGTTTGAAATTGACTTCTTCTTCATCACAAAATGGCTTGTAAATTAAGTGACAAAACCCTAACTTCATCTCTTCGATTCTCCCTACTCAAGAATGATCTCAAGTAGTTATAGGAAATTTTGGAAAGCTTGTAACATGCTCTACAACCCTTATTTGAATTGCTTTTGAAGATTCCCCTTGGAACTATGTGAAAAAGTGTCATGAAGTTAAGTCAAAATCCTGTCCAAATTAGGGCAAAATTTCACTAAGTGTTTTGTTTCATGACCCTATGTTCATAAAATTGTAACTTGAGATCCAAGCATTTTTGGAAGAAGTTGTGTGAATAAAAGTTATATATTTCATGGAGATCTACAACTTCCATGTTGGAAGTTTCTCTTGAATCATCTTGCATCATGGTGAAAATTTGGCTCAAAATTATGAAAAAATAAGAAATTTTCCATACTTAGAAAAATTTCTAAGTTAAGAAATTTTAACATTTCAAGATGAAATCTTGAATTCTTGATTTCTTGACAAACAAGTTTCATATTTTGATGAATTGTGATCTTTGGCACTTGAATTTGACCAAAAAGTCAAAGTTTGACTTTTCAGTATACAATTGACTTTTGATCAGTTGACTGAAAAATTCATATGTTAATCCAATGGACTTGTAATGTTTTGAACCTTGTCATTAGGTAAAAATGATGAAATTGAACTCTTGAGATCATGCCTTAAACCAATTGACCATTTTCTAGGTCAAAAATCAGAAATTGCCCCTTCTCAGTCAAAACCCTAATTTTGACCATTTTGCCCTTTTGGAGATTTGATCAAATTTCTTGAGGAGTTGTGGTCCAAACTTGATAAAATGATACATATAAGTTTAAAATGTTGATATGGATCAAAAATCAAGAAGTTTGACTGTAAATTGGCCATAGTTGACTTTTTCCCCAATACAACTGATTTTTAGGTCAACTGCTCAATTGACTGAGCAAAAATGTGATCCAAGGCTTGAAACTTGACATGAGTATTACTTGGGGTCCATAATGATCCATGAAAATCATATGGGGCATTGGAAGTTCAAAAATCCTTGTGCAATCTCAAACCCTAATTTTGGTCATCAGTGCTTTAGGAGATGTCTTGAGCTGATCCACCCTAGTGTAATCTTGAGTCAAAGGAGATCTTGTGAGAAAAATCTTGATAAGTGAGAGGACAAATTTTGGGGTACAACAATCCAGAATCTGGTGGTAATCATGTTTCTGGAAAGGAAAATTCAGAAGACGTAGGTTTTAGAGGACAAGCTTTTGGAGGTGATCATGTTTATGAAGGTGGTACTTCTGAAGGTAGTGGTTTTGGACGAGGTTCGGAAGCTAACATTGTTCTAGTGTCTAGAGAAAATTCATAATGAGTTTAGAAACCACTAAGAATCAGACAAATACCAAGAAGGTTTGCAAAGTTCGACATGCTGTAAGACACAGAACTAGATTCCGAGGGAGAAGTTGTTCAGTTTGTCATGCTAGTAGATTCTGAACCAATTGGTATTGAAGAATCTCTCAAGAAGAAAGTGTGGTTGAATGCCATAAAAGAAGAACTTGAGGATATAGAAAGAAACAAGACTTGGGAGTTGACTAAGCGTCTAAAGGAGAAGAAAGCCATCAGCGTCAGATGGATTTTCAAGATAAAGTTGAAGCCAGATTGATCAATTGGAAAGCACAAAGAAATGCTAGTGGCTAGAAGTTCTCTTCAGAAACCTGAGCTAGACTATTTTGAGGTGTTTGCACCTATAGTTATACATGAAACAATCAAATTGGTGATTACGATAGCTGCAAACAAAAATTGGCCTCTGATGTCTTTGGATGTGAAATGTGCATTTCTGAATGGTCCATTACAAGAAAAGGTATACATGTTACAACCTCCTGGATTTATGAAAAATAATCAGAAGGGATGGTGTAGAAGTTGCATAAAGCCTTGTATGGATTGAAGCAAGCGCCTAGACCTTGGAACTTGAAGATTGATTCATTTTTCAAGATGCACGAATTTCAGAAGTGTGAGATGGAGTATGGCATTTATGTGAGACATACTCCTGGAGGAAATATGATTCTGGTGTGTCTCTATGTTGATGACATATTACTGACAAAGAGCTGTTTTGAAGAAGCATTCCAGTTCAAGAAGGTGTTAACGAATGAGTTTGAGATGATTGACCTAGGAAAGTTGGATGGTGTACAAGTTGCATAAATCCTTGTATGGATTGAAGCAAGCGCACATACTTGGAACTTAAAGATTGATTCATTTTTAAAGAAGAATATATTTCATAAGTGGGAGATAGAGTATGGTGTTTATGTGCAGCATAATTTTGGAGGCAATATGATTTTGGTGTGTCTCTATGTTGATGACATATTGTTGAGAGGGAGCTATTCTAAAGAAGTAGTCAAGTTCAAGAAGGTGTTGATGAATGGGTTTGAGATGACTGGCCTAGGAAAGCTGGTATACTTTCTAGGAATGGAAGTACTGTTCTCTGAAAAGGGTATAATTTAGCATCAATTGAAGTATGAATATGAGCTTTTGAAGAGGTTTGAACTAATAAATTGTAAGACTGCAATCACACCTGTTGATACGAATTACAAGTTGGATTTTGATGTTGAAGGCGATGATATAAATGCTACAGCTTTCAAATAATTGGTTGGATCATTGGGATATTTGTGTAACACCATGCCTAATATTTGTTATGCGGTTGGAATGGTGAGTAGGTTTATGAACAAATCTAAGTGGTCATATTACCAAGTTGCTGTCAGGATTCTGAGGTACATTAAAAGGACTCTGAGGTATGGACTGTTTTTTCATTCTGGTGTTAGATCAGATGTAGAGTTGATATGTTATTCAAACTCTGATTGATGTGGAAACAAAATTGACAAAAGAATTACTTTTGGATATTTTTTCAAATATCTAGAAGTATGCTCCAAGAAGCAACATGTCGTTGTGTTGTCAACTTGTGGTATTGTAGAGTTTAGTTAGTTCAATATGAATTAAGAGATGGTGTTAGAAGTAATTCATATTCAGAAGTTATTATTAGTCAGAAGAAGAAGCTTCTGAGGTTGCATCCAGAAGTATGTTTAGCTTCTGGAGTTGAGTTTAGTTTATTTTGTTAACTTAGCTATTAAGTTTACTTTGTTAGGGCATATGTGGCAATTTACTTTGTGTATAAATAAATTAGTGGTAGTTGTCATAAAAAGAACCAATCTTCCTTTAAGTTTTTGTAGCCGTTATTGCAGAGTAATAAATATATTCTCTTATTCTTCCTATTTTGTATCACCTTGTGCACTAACAAAGATAATATAGCAAAATATTTTTATTATATCACTTTTTTCAAAAAAATTCTTTTCGTCTCAGCAAAAAAAAAGAGTTTATTTTCTTTGTTTTTTCACTTTGCAACACTTTCTTTTTTGACTTTCATTTGTATTTGAATGTTTTGATATTTGATATTTTTTTTTTATTTTTTGTTATGTCAAAGCATATATTTTTTTTAACTCTTTTCACCATTTACCATTTGATATTTCAAAAAAAAAATCATTTTCTCCCTAATTTTATTGTTCGACATATTCTAGCATTTTTTAATAATATAATATCCTTAAGACAAGTTATTGTTTCTTTTTAAAATTAGCTAAAGGTTGTAACGTTGAATGAACAAAAAATTTATTTTATAAGCACAAAGGGAATGTCAAAGAATTACACTCTCACAAGATAGAATTTTTAATCAAGTAGTTTTTTTACTCAATAGCAAACTACTCATGTCTTAAGCATATCCATGACTTCAAATATACCAAGTAATAGTAAGAATGATGTGAAATCCACATACTTAGTATACATGTCTGCTTTTATTATTTATATAAAACATGAGGTTGAACACATATCACTTGGTTATGTTTATATAATTATATACTTTCATTGACATGCTTTCACTAGGCAGTAGTAAAATCAAACTTTTTGTAAAAATTTAGTCCATGGTCATGTTATAATTTACATATAACTAAACATCAACCATGATTGAAGCATTTAAAAGAAAAAACCTTGTATCATGTCATTGTAATTGAATTTTTTCATAATTCTAACCTTTGTGATTTCTATGGGATTGGCTTTTTAGGTCAATTGACCATTTACAGATAAACATTTTAAAAATATAAACTTTTCAAAGTTTTAAAACATGTATTTTACCATGAAAACAATTTAAATATCACAAATTTGTGACAACCTGTTTTTTCATAAATTACAAGATACATATTTAGTGGCATTTATTTTAAGTCATTAATTAGTGAGAGCATGGTTTGAAAATTTCTTAGTCATATTTAATTACATTACATTAAGAAGAGTAATCCTTTGAAAATTTCATATTATAGGTCGATTGAATTGATATGATGTATCTACAAGGTGATTTTCAAAGTCCTTGCAAATAGATTAAAAAAAGTGATTGGGTCAGTAATTTTTGAATTCCAGCCAGCTTTCTTATCAGACAGGCAGATTCATGATGGTATTTTAATTGCAAACGAGATCGTGGATGAGGTTAGGAGAAATAAAAAGGAAATAATTATGTTTAAAGTTAATTTCGAGAAGGCATATGATTCGGTGGACTAGAATTTTTTGGACTGCATGGTGTCAAAGATGGGTTTTCATGAGAAATTAAGGCAGTGGATAGCAGAATGTTTAAAATCCGCAGTGATTTCTATTCTTGTTAATTGAAGCCCAACCAACGAGTTTAGGATGGAAAGAGGATTACAACTAGGATACACTTTGTCACCATTCCTATTCCTCATTGTTGATTAAGGTTTTAGTATGTTGATGAAAAAGTGGTTGATTTTAATAAATTCATTTGGTGCAAATTTGAAAATGGTGTAGATCGGTTCACACATATGCAATATGCTGATGATACCTTGATTATAAGGGAAAAATATCGACAAATATTCAAATTATTAAGGCGATTCTAATCATCTTTAAAGTAATGTCAGACCTAATGTTAATTTTAACAAGAGCAAGATTGTAGGGTTAAACATTCATGATAGATGGCTTGAAGAGACATCAAAGATTCTGAATTGTCAAAAAGGTATTGTCCCTTTCAAATATCTAGGTCTTCCCATTGGTGCCAACCCGAATAGAATTGCTACCTGGAAGCCAGTATTAGAGACTGTTGTTTCTAGACTTTTAAGCTGGAGAAATTGTTATCTCTCATTTGGTGGTTGTGTGGTGCTTATTAAATCAGTCCTTCATGTGCTTTCAATTTACTTTCTCTCATTCTTCAAGGCTCCGACATGTATTATTTCTAAGCTTGAATCAATTTTTAAATAGTTTTTATGGTGTGGAAGTGAGAATGAGATAAAAATATATTGGGTTAATTGGGAGAAGGTGTGTACTCCACTCGAGGAAAGGGGCTGAAAATTAGAAACTTGAACTTGTTTAACTTGGCTCTTCTAGAAAAGTGGAAATGGAAAATTAAATCAGAAAGGTATGAGTTATGGATAAAAGCATTGAAGAATAGATATGAGGAGGTAGAGATTATGAGGGTTATTTCTAGTAGTAAAGACTTAAATTGGTGGAAAAGGGTTTGTGATCTAGAAATAGGAGAATGGGAAAACTTGAATTATTTTTCTGTTAAAGAGGTGTATAAGGAATTAATTTATATTGAGCCTAACCATTCTAATTTTTCATGGCTTAAGGCTGGGCACAAAGTGATCCCTTCAAAAGTATCTTATTTTGGTTGGAAGTTATTTCAGAACAACTTAACTACAAAGAATAACCTCTTTAGAAGGAATTTTATTGGTCAAGAAACCCTTAGGTTATCGGGCAATGTGGGGCCTAAGGATCTATATCTCATTTTTTAGTGTCCTTCATTTTCAATTATTTGTCATTTCATTTGCAATTGGCTTCGGATATCCACGGTTTTTCAAAGATAAAGTATGGCTCATTTAACTCAATTTGAAGGTTTGATTGGAGGTGATAAGTAAATTTGGTCGAAAGCTTGTGTGATTTGGTTTGCTTGTGTCTGGAGCATTTGGAAATCTAGGAACACCAAAATATTTCGCAACAAAGAAGTGGAAACTAAAAATCTGATTGAGGACACTATTGAGTATTCTTGGAGGTGGTTTTCCACAAAAAATATTGATATGAAATTCAACTATGCTCAATGGAGAAAAAATCCTATGACATGTTTTGACCTTCCTGATATTTAGATTTGGAAATATTTTTGGTTCTATTATGGAGCTTCATTTGATTCTGTTTAGCGGTCTGTTATTTCCGGTTTTCGATTCTGCTACAGCAGTTGTTTGTCATCTGGTTTCAACTTAGTTTTGGTTTCAATGGCTAAGTTGGCTTCTGTAACACCCTTATTTTATTTATTAATTATTTTTATTATTTTGTCATATTAATTATTATTTGGTTTGATAATTATTTAATTATTTGGCTTTGTGTGATTATGGGAATAATTGATTTAATTGGATTAATATATGTGTATTATATGTATTTGGTTAGTAAGTGTGAAAATAGAAATATTAGTTAATCAGGCCTTGGTGATGGTTAAGTGTGAGAGTGGGTTAAGCCCAATTAATGAAACAAGAGTTAGTAAGGGGTTTTGTAAAATAAAATGAGAGAATTTGTAAAACAAGAGAAGAGAAGAAAATAAGAAGGAAGAACCCTAGAGTATCTACATCTATGTTAAGGGTGGGTATTCATTGATTTATGGGTGTATGTAATGGTATGTGATGGGCAGTAAGCATGAATTAGGGATCCGTTCTTCAATTTATAGATTTTGACATACTTTAGTTTTGAATGAGAATTGATTAAATTTGTGTTAGAAATGTAGGCAAATGTTGTTGATGATGTGGGTAAATGGATAAATGAAATTGGAACTTGAATATGCAATATTTCATGAAATTCTTAGGTTTTGGAGTTGTTAGATTTTGATGAATAAATCCTTGAATATGATGACTGATTGTGTTGTGATGTTTCTATTTGAATATACATGTTAGATAGGAGTTATAATGTCTTAAATCGTACCAATTTTGGTGTTAAAATGTGTTTTTGGGTGCAAAAATCACAAATGGAGAGTTCTGTCTGTGTAGAATTTTATGCAGATCGAAGAGTTTGCTTAGAGAAATAAGTTCGCTTAGTAGCCAGGAAGAATTTTTTTGTCAAACTTCAAAAATTTGTATCTTTTGAATCGTAGCTCTATTTGAGTCCTTGTTCCAACATTAGAAAGCTAGTTGTTGTACCCCAAAATCTGCCCTCTCTTTTCTCAAGACATTTCTCACCAAAGATCTCAAATGCTCAAGGGTTCTCAAGAGTTTGATCAGACAAGCTCACCTCTAAAGCACTGAGCCTCCAAATTAGGGTTTTTGTTTTCTCAAGGACAATTAGAATTTTAATGCTTCAAATGAATTTCATTATTCATTATAGGTCTCCAAGATTACATATATCAAGTTTCAAGTCTTGCATCACAAATATGCTCAGTCAATTGCTCAGGTGACTGAAAATTAGTTGTATGGGATAAAAAGTCAATTGTGGTCAATATACAGTCAAACTTCATGATTATTGGCCAACATCAACATTTTGAAGTCAGACTCATCAATTGATCAAGTGTTGATCACAATTCCTCAAGAAAAGCATTCAAATCATCAAAGGGGCAAAATTTTCAAAATTAGGATTTTGACTGAGAATGACTGATCATTGACTTTTGACCTAGTACATGACCTAATGGCTTGAAGCGTAATCTCAAGGACTCAAATACAACATTTTGACCTAATTTCATGGCTTAAATCATTTCTCAAGATCAATGGATTGATAGTTAAAATTTGATCAACTGATGAAAAGTCAATTGATACACAAAAAATCAAACATTGACTTTTTGATCAACATTGAATTTCAAAGATCAAGATTCATCAAGACACTCAAATATATGAAACTTGATCATCAAGAATAAAAAAAGTCAAGAAAGTTAACAAAAAGTCAATGTTTTCAAGACTTAGAAAATTCTAAGTGTTTTTTGACCTTGATAATTTCACTACTTCATGACAACTTTTCACCATGATGCAAGATGATTCAAGAAAAAATTTCAACATGAAAGTTGTAGATCTTGATGAATTATACAAATTTGTCCCTTAGGGTTGATGTCCAAAAAATTCTTAGATTTGAAGATATAGACACATGAAGTCATGACATTTTTACTAAAACACTTAGTGAAATTTTCAATAAGTTCGGTCAGATTTTTGTCCCAACTTCTTGTCTATTTTTCACCAAGTTCTTAGTTGATTTAGCTAAAGTGGTCAACGTGAAGGTTGTAGACAATGTTTAAAGCTTTCCAAAATGTCCAAGAACTTGAAGAGCTTATTCTTTAGCTTGAAGTTTCGAAGAGAAGAAGTTGGGCATCCATTCTTGAAATACAAGTCATTTTCTTAATGAACACATAATCCAATCTCAATACTATGCTGCATAATCTTGATTTTCAGGCCTTCTAACTTGTGTATCTACCCATAATTAATGTATTTCACAAACTTTTGAGCTATGATCTAAGTAGTTTAAGAATTGTCCAGATCAATTTTCTATTTTGGGGAGAAATTTAACATTGCCATTCTTGAAAAGCAGGGTTTATGCACAAAGTAAATTCTTGAACCTATCACTTGTCCCCTCTAATAACACTCCATCTAAAAGGTCAGAAGCATTGTGATTAAAGTGTTTAACCACTCTATGATCAAAGGTACAAGGCATTGAAACTTGATTTTTCAAGAAACTCACATGTTGAACTTAACATGTGATTTTGAATTTCTGATCAACTTGAGCATTCCAAACCTCTTCTCTATAAATAGAGACACTATTTGCAAGCCAAGGGACGAATTCAATAGCCCTCAAACTCACTCAAACTCCCTAAAACTCATAATTGCACACAAACCTCCATTGTTGGCATTTCTGACCAAAAACTTCAAACACTCAAAGCCCTCGTGCGTTTTCACTTCTAATCATTTACAAAGCATTTATACATCATAAAAAAATCATCCCCACCCCTGTTTCACAATTGTAGCATCACCTTCCTCATCTTCCAAACTCAAAAACAGAACTCTGCACATTGACTTCTCCAGCACGATTCAGGCACTTTCAGCACAAAGTAAGATTTGCATTAGCTTCCTAGGACTGCAGTGAAGCTATCCAGATCATCACAAAACATCCAGAAATACTCAAACTCTATACACGATTTCCAGTTTTGAGGTAAGTTTTCTCAACTTTGAACTCTCTCTCTCTACAAGCATCATTAATTGTTAGTTTGTGAATGAAAAATATAGACATCATAGTCCTGAAGCTAACCATGCCTTTAGTTTTCATTTATGTTGCCTGAGTGATGCGAATTTAGAGTTTGAACTTTCTGAAAAAAATTAGGTTTTATTTGGTGCCAACATAAATTAATGTTCATATTTGATTTATAGTTTAAGTTATTTACATGGTTGAGTTCGTATTAAAAACTGGAGCAAGTTTCATGTTTATATTTTTGCAAATGGTTGAGAAATTAGGAAGTTATAAAATTCAAAAATGTTGTTGGAGATGTTGGCGCAAGGTTAAGGATGAAGTGCCATTAGAAAGAGGTTTATTTTAAATTTATTAGTTGTTGTTCTATAAACAGATGAAATAGCCACCCTAGTGGCAGAGGAAGCGTGCATAAGACATTGAACTATAGGGACCTGGGTTCGACCCCCAATGGTACCCTTTTATGTTTTTTTCATGTTTTCTTTGCAGATTCAGTGCGTACAAGCTCAATACACGCGCCATACACCCCAATTACTTCACCACAGGATCATCATAGGGTCTCATCCAATACACCACAAAGCAAGCACATGGTATGCCTCAGAAAGTCAGCCACATGGGTTCATAAACAAGACGCCTAGGCCTCCTGACTTGGGCCTTTTCTTTTTGTTTTTTTTACTTCCTCTCACCACCCTTTTTACTAAAACCAGCAAGCCCATTTTTTTACTTCATTTCTGATTTTAAACAAAAAACCGTTTTGGGCCCAGTGCCCCATTTTACTTTTAACCCCCATTTCACTTTTCAACACCCAGCCCAATTATTTTTATTTTCTTTTATATTTTATTTATTTTTGTTTATATATTTATTTTGTCTAAACCAAAAACCACCAAAAATATATTTTCTTAATTAAAAATATTATATGTGAATATTTTGTTTTATTAAAATAAACTTTATTATTTCTTTTACATTGTAGAACATTTTCTTAATTAATATTAACATTCAAATTATTTCACAAACAAATTTAGACTTAGGCTTTATTTTAACTAACTTAAATTTTAAGTTTTTATTAAATAATTAATTAGCTTTTCCTGTAATTATAGTCTAATTAGGTTAACTATAAAAAACTTTTTCTTCATAAAAAAGCCCTTAAAAAACAATTTCTTTTTGCTTCTTCATCTTTACATTTTTGTATTATTATTGTAATTCATATTAAATGGTTTGTAATAGTAATTAGGTCTTTATTGCTTTCCTCCCCTCATTCACAAATTGTACCCCCAATTCCAAAAGTGTTGTAATAGCGTAGGACATTTAAATTCTGCAATTTATCGCTTTCCTTATTATTGCTAGTAATTAGGGTTTGCATGACAAGACTTAAAATCAAACTTAGCAAAACCCTAACTCAAAGATAAATACTTAAAATCAAACACCTTGCACACCTACACCTCTAGGGTAACCCACACTTATTGCCTCGGATTAAAACAGTCATGTCCCTCGAACGTGGGATGATTTAGAAAAAGATCCTCGATTAAAATATCGTAGTCCCTCGATGACCCTTCAATGTTGCCTTAGGTAAACGATCTTAGTCCCTTACGACAATTTCTAAAGCGTCTTACAAGTTACCTTCTGTGACTGTACGATGACCCACGCCTGTCCCTCACATCCAATGATATGGCTCCCTACCAACCAATGGTGAAGTAGAATTATCTAAAGGAGGAGGAAAAGATCAAAGACTTTTTGAGTAGGTAGATTGCTCGTAATTGCTTGCTCACAAATAAAACCATTCCACACCTCACACTTTCAAAATACTTTCCAAAACAAACATTTTGTATACATTCTCAATGATGTAAGAATCACTATAAAATGGCCTTACATTGGCATTTTTAAAACATCTTTCAAACACTCTTTTTCAATAAATATTTTCAAAACCAACACTTTGTATACATTCTCAATGATGCAAGAATCATTGCAAAAGTTTGCCAAACTTAGGCGTTTTCAAAATATTTTCAAACTTACACAAACACAAAGCATTTCAAAGTAAGCTAGCAGTTAAGAGCCCGTAGATAACTACGAATGAAAAGCTGCTAACACCTTCCCTTTTCATAACCTACCCCCCGAACTCAAGAAAATTTTCAAAAGGTCTTTCCTGTTCTTTTCACTCTTTCCTTTATTGGATAAAAGAAAAGTTGGTGGCGACTCTTGCTATCCGTAAAATTTGCGGTAAAATGCAAAACACTCAAGCCAGTTCTCCCATCGTATTACAGAACTGACGGCTCTGCTGGGGATAAGAAAACTAAAAGTGGGGTTACCTTAAGAGCTAGATCACCTTTATTGCTTTATTTGTTTGTCTTGTTTGCTTTACATTTTGGGTATATGCTTAGGTTTATTACTTGTGAAGATCCTATACCCGGATCCGGGGCATATTAGGTAAGTAGAAACTTATCATGGAAATTGTACGGCATATACCGATATAGTTGAAGCGATGGCAACGTTAGTGCGGCACATTTGTGGGTACCAGTGTCCCTTGAGTTAAATCAAGGAGAATACGGGGCCGCTGAGTGGTGTCATAAAGCACTAACTGACTGTAGAACCTTAGTTGAACAACTTGGCCATTAGAAAGTAGTGAGATATCTAGCTTTAGTGCAGATTAAAGTTGGTTGATACTTGATACTACACTCATTAAGATCGGACTTTTGGGATATTTCGGTCGTGAAAAAAGATTATTTGTGCTGAAACAATGCCTGATGAAGAAAGATCAGTGATATTGAGATTCCTTAGAACCCGATTACTTCTTTTAGGACAGGTTAAAACAACTAAAACTTCAAGAGGGTACTTACCTATAAACCTCATGCAAGCCTAAACCTAAGGCCTTGTGTGTTTTGTGTGTATATGATTATTTGTTCATAACATCATAAACATCATGACATCATGCCATAGAATTTTCACTAACCATTTCAAGGACCTAGGGATTTATCTTTGTTCTATTTCGCAGGATATGACTTCTGTTTGCAGAAATTCCATCTGAATCAGCTTTGTAAAAGTGCCTCCTCAACTCCAAGAGTTAGCATCAAGGGTTCCTGAAGATTCTCCATTCACCAAAAGATATGGTCGACTTCTCAATATGGTTACCTCAAGCTTTAAAGAAGAAATGGTGTGTGTGCTCTTTCAATTCTTTGATCCTAAACATCATTATTTCACCTTTCCTGATTATCAATTGGTGCTCGTAATGGAAGAGTTCTCTCAACTGTTAGGAGTACCAGTATTTGATCAAATTCCATTCACTTGTTTAGAGAAAACTCCAAAACCTGAAGTTATTGCCAAGGCCTTACATTTGAAGAGGTCTGACATTGTAGATAATTGGGAAACAAAGAGTGGAGTCAAGGGTTTTCTAGCTAAGTTTATGTTGGAGAAGGATCGACTATTTTGGGGGCCCCTGGATTTGCAAGCTTTTGAAGAAGTCTTATCTCTTCTAATATATGGGTTAGTATTGTTCCTTAATCCAGACCAACTCATAGATGTGAATGCTGTCAATATTTTCCTTTCTCGTAACCTTGTGCCTACTTTGCTCGAAGACATTTTGCATACTCTTCACACTCGTACCATGAGGAAGAAAGGGACTCTTATGTGTTACATATTGTTGTTGTCTAGGTGGATTATTTTGCATCTTCCTCGGTCAGTATTGAAGAATGAATAAGGCTTGATATGGTCTCAATGGATGATGTTGCTCTCTTATTCGGATATTCATTGGTGTTCCTGATCTCTAGAGGATATTACTATCATTGATCATTATGGGGAGTTACCTAATGTTCCACTCTTGGGCATTAAGGGAGGTATTACTTATAACCCTTCTCTGGCACTATGACAATTTGGTTATGCTCGAAGAGATGGTCCCCATGACACACTCATTCAAGGTATTGTATTCGACTATGAGAATGATGCCCAAGGCTATCATCAAAGGTTTGTTCGAACTTGGGGAATGGTAAACAAGGTTGATAGAAAGACTTTAGGGCATAAGAACTCCATCCCTTTGGAGCCTTATCTCAAATGGGTGTGAGCTCGCGCCCAAAACCTCATGATGCCATATACAGTTATCTTACCAATGGTTGTGGAGCCTGTTTCCGAAGGGGATATTCCTTATACCATTCTCCATCCTAACATGCCTATTGACCTCGAAGAATTACAAAGATATTGGATTCAACTCAAGGGGGAATGAGACACCTTTGAAGCTCGATTCTATGCAAGCGAGGAGAAAGTGTTGGAGTTTACAAGACAACTTCACGAGGAGCGAAGCCTGAATGCATACATTGTACCAAAGAGGAAGCGCCCGTGGGAGACTTAAGTATTTTGTTTTAAAAGTTCATTTTGTTGTCACTTGACACCCTTTTTGCTTTTCCATTGTAAGCCCAAGGGGCAGTTGTAATTTCTAAACTTATTAATACAATTGTTACGTTTGTTTCCTTTTCTGGCTGGAAAATTTAAATTCCTTAAAGTCCTTGAAAACATTGCATCCACATAGCATGCATCATGACATAAGCAGGTTTTCCGATACAGGTTTCCTCATCTTTTTACTGTTTATTTTAGTATAAGATGGCTCTAGAGCAAATGATAAGTGCAAATTGTAGGTATTTTTGTATATAAGTTTTGTTGCACTTATCGAATTTTTGTTTCTTGATATTGTTGAATAATCCCGACTTTTGTGTAAATATATTTAGTTTGTGTATAATGCGTTTTCTTGTATAAAGTGTGTCGTTTGATAGTTTTGTATTTATTTTGTAGGTATTTGAGAATTGTTGGAGCAATAGGAATAAAGCTCCAAGATGCATTTTTAGATCAATAAAGGAATAAGGCCAAGATTTGAGCCATAATAAGTTATGCAGAAAAAGCAACAAAAGTTTCTTTCCTGTCATAGATCGCCAGGCGAAAGGGGAGCTTCCTCGGGTGAAAGTTTGAAGACAATTTTGTTGAAGTCCTTGCCTTGCTTCGCTGCTGCGTCGCCAGGAGAAAATAAGAAGTGTCGTTAGGCGATGAATTATGGTCGTCAGGCGATGGAGGATATTTTTGATCATTTGAGGACGTGGCTTATTCTGGGCCAAGTGGATAAGAGCTTTCGCCGAGCGATGCTTTATTTCTCCGGGCGATTCTCACGAATCAAATTTTCTTTATATTTTCCTTTTTGTTTCATTTGTTAGGTGTTGGTTTTGGGAGATATTTTTGTTCTCTCAACTCCATCCACCTCATTTTTATAGTAGATTAGCTTAGATAACAACACTAGGTCTTTGCTTATGGATGATTGGAGGTGGATTTCTCATTGACCGGCTCTGACAAACTGGAAGATTTATGGTTTATCTCTTCTCATCTCTATGTATTTCTCTTTTGTTGGGTTTGTGCATGTATTTTACTCTGATATTATGTATATTTGTCGCCCATGGCGTTATATAAAACTTGCTTTTATAAATCTTTGTCGATTATTATCCTAGATTTATGCGTTGTTCTAGGGATTTGAGTTGTTATAGATATATACCGCTTAGATTCTTATCTAGGATGATTATCTGTTAGTTTATGAACTCTAGAGATAGATTTAGAGCTGGAATCTACTTGGGTATAAGAGATTAATGCCTCTGTGTGGTTGTGCTGTGCTGAGGGATCGTTAGTGCGATTATATAGTTGTCTTCTGTGTTGTTGAGGAGGTAGAGAGGTCATTTTCTTGGTGATACAGTCAGTCTCTCAATTTGGGTTATAAATGACTTAGGTTGTGAGTGATACGTAGTGACATTGATGAGTATTGTTAGTTTGAATGTAACTGGTCGATAGATTTAAGTCTGTGATGAGTAGATTATATGCAGGCTTGATAAGTTCTTCATTAGTTTTTTCTTTTGTGTACATTTATTTTCTGTTGATAACATTTTATTTACAAACCCATTTTTCCCCAAACTCATTAACAAATAATTTGTCGAATGCCAATTCAATAACGAATCTCTGTGGACACGATAAATTCCCAGATAAATATTTCTAAAACTTTTGTTGCTTGCCGCTATACCGCTTCCAACAAAATGGTGCCGTTGCTGGGGATTGGTTCTATTGATTTCGCATTGCGATAACTCTTTTGTTTTTGAGTTTTGTAGATATCGTATATATTGTCTATTTTTACTTGTGTATATTTATACTTGTATATGTTTACTATACTTATAAATTTGTTATATCATTGTTTATTTCCTTTCATGTTTGCTTGTGTGTTGGTTAGTGTGATACGGTGGGAGAACTGACTTGATTGTTTTGCGTTTTATCATAAATGTTGCGGTTAGCAAGAGTCACCACCGACTTTTCTTTTATCCAAAAGAAAAGGTGAAAAAGAATAGGAAAGACCTTTGAGATATTTTCTTGAGTTCGGGGGGTAGATTATGAAAAGGGAAGGTATTAGCACCCTTTTCATCCATGGTTTTCCATGGGCTCTTAGTTACTTGCTTAGATCACTTGCTTTTGTTGTTTGAAAATGTGTTTGGTGTGGTTTTGAAAGTATTTTGTAAAAGAGGCCAATCGTTTAGGCGAACTTTGTAATGATTCGCGTTCGTAAGAATGTATACAAAGTGTTGATCTTTTGAAAATGTTTTCAAGTTTGAAAGGTGTTTTTGAAAGTGTAGATGATTATTTTTGAAAATAGCAAGGATGTTTGTTTTGAAATGGAGCAAGTAATTAGGAGCAATCTACCTACTCAAATGTATTTCTTGTACATTTTCTATTCCTTTGACATTGTTGTCTTACCATTGATTTAATAAGCAACCCTATCTTTGGATGTAAACGGGATAGGTGTGGGTCATCGTATAACCATGATTAGCAATGTTGCGAAGTATCTCAGTATTTTTGAGGGACTAAGATAATTTTATAAGGCAAATTTGAATAGCGTCATCGAGGGACTATGATCTTTTGATTTTGTTTGTTTTACCAAGATACTTTGCATGCGTAACATGGCTATTTTTGTATAAGGAAATCAAGTGGATAAACCCTAAGGGTGTTTGTGTGCAAGTGTGTTTGATTGCATGCATGATTTTATCTTGAATTAGGATTTTCTATTTCATTGATTTTTATCTTGCCATACATACCCTAATTGCTAACATTTACATTTGAAAGCGATAAAAATGCGGAAATGTAAAGTCCTACGCTATTACAATACTTAGGGGGTGAGGGTACACACTTATGAATGGGGAATCCAGCGAGAAAAATAAATAAAAATAACAAGGGGAAGAAAAAAAAAGAAGGAGGTGGTCAGCGTGCTGCTGAGAGGAAGTCAGAAGTTCTGACTCTGGCCTGCTGCAAGATATCAACCTGTTAGTGAAAATGTATAGGTCAGAACTTTTGACCCTGGTGCGCTGCAAAACAGAAACCTGTTAGTGAAAATGTATGGGGTCAGAAGTTCTGACCCTGCTGGGCTCAGAGTAATTTTCAGAAGTTCTAATATTACTGATGACAAAACAGGCCTCAGAAGTTCTGGCGCCAAAATCAGAACTTGGTCTCCCCCTGTGCTAGTCAGAACATCTGCAATTTGGTTATTTTTCCACAAAACAGAAGGCATGCCTAGGACAGTTTCAGCAAGTGTCATAGCATTTCAGAAGTCAGAACCAAAAGTCAGAGGCAAATTCTGTACTGATTCAGTCTCTACTTAGGCATACAGATGCGTGAAAATCTCAGAACATGCACAACATCAGAAGCATGATATCTACATTGTGTTTTGAGCATGAAAATCTGATGATGCTTAAGCAGTGTGGTGAAAGTTAGCAGGTGATTACCTTGCTGTTGGAAGAAATTCTATGAACTGGAGTTAGCCTTAACTCAGATGGTGTTCTAGACAGGTTCTTTGAATGGATGGATGGAGGGTATATATATGAGTCAGAAAACTGTATGGGTGTTTCTTAGTCAAGAAATATTTTGAGAGCAAATGGGGTTTGAAAGTATGAGATTCAAAGTTGTGTTTAAGACTCTTGAAACACTAGGAATTTTGGCAAAGTTTCAAGGTGTTTTCTTGCTAAAATTTTATGTTTTTCTTTTCTAGCAATTTTTCTGGGGTTATACCGCCTCTTTTCAATGGAAAATGGTGCTCTATTTATAGGCAAAGCTTTATGGGTTTTTTAAACGTTAAGTGGCGCCAATACCATGCAATAGATGCTGACTTACTCTTGGAGAAAGTTCGTAAAAAGTTGTGATGATTGACAGCTTTTAGCCTAGGCTGGGTTAGTAAGCGAGGATTAAGGAAAAGTGACACACATGAGCGAAAAGTAGTGCATGAACCCATACCTAAATCTGCACAAGAGCGTTGTTATGCTGCACGTGGATAGACCCTTTGGACAAATGCTCAAAAGTGGTTGTGATCATTAATGAGCATTAAATGGTGATGAGATTGGTCAAGACTAAGAAATCTTGTAATATGAGATTTGCATCATTACTTAAATCTGAGCCAGCAGTTCCTACTTCAGCATACAACGCACTCAAATTCTGATCTTAATATCCTGCTGCCTCAGCAAATTCTGAGGGTTCTCCAGACTTTCCAGCATGTTCTTTTGATTTTCCTCTGAAAACTCTAGACTTAGAGATTCTGCTTCAGTGTAACACCCAATCTTCTGACCCCCTTACCTTTTGATTCCAGCATGTTCTGAAGGAGCTTTCATGCTTCATTTATTTCTTTGCATTCATCTAGGAAACTCTGACTAAGTTGGCGTAGCTGCTGAAGAGCCACATTTTGACTGAATGTTATATGCTGAGCCAAGTTTGCAATTTTTGACCGCTCCTGCCTGGAGTTGGTTCAGAAGTATCATTTTTCTTAAATACTTTAGAAAAATTCTAAGTATTTAGAATTTAACTTTTTCAAGGTAAAATTTTGACTTTTGAGTTTCTTGATGAAACAAATTTCATATTCCAACATGTCTTGATGAAATATGATTTTTGTGTTTTGATTTTGATCCAAAAACCAAAGTTTGAATTTTTAGCTTGCAAATGACAACTTTGCCCTTGTAAATGGCTTGCTTGGAATGAAATGATAATTCAAGGCTTGGATTTGTTTAAGAGAAAAATTTGAGAATCCAGGATGATTTCATGAAGAATGAGAGGGCAAATTTTGGGGTACAACAATTAGGAATAACCAGGTGGAAGTAACTTGGAGGAAAATTCTTAAATAACAGGCGTCAAGCTTACGATGTAAAACAAGCATGTTTTATCATTTTCCATTTTATTAGTTTAGTTAGTGTGTTGATTGTTGTATAAACAAGTTGAAATAGGACTTGTTCTAAATTCTTATATCTTCACTTTTCAACTTGTTTATTTCACTTTCATTTGTTTGTTTTTGTTGATGTTGTTTGGACTCGAATTTTGGTTCGATAACTTGAGGATATTGAGGTGATTTGTTAAGTTTGATCATTTCGACTTGCGAATGCATGGTAATGATTTTGTTAAAGTTTTGTACATGTTCGAGGAATGTGTTTATCGCTTTCTATACTTTAGCATATTCATGATACTTAAACTTTTTACAATTTTTATGAAATTCATTCTTTTGTATACTTATTCATTTGTGAATCACTTTAGTTCCCACCCTTTTTGTGAGGTAGCTTTCCATTGTTCCCATATGCTGGAGACACAGTTTGAATGGTTCTATAAGTTTGAGGGGACTAATATCCACACATGGGAGGATCTGGCTACTGCCTTCTACAGACAATACCAATACAATGTTGATCTTGCACCAACTCGCGTGCAATTATAAAATATGACTATGGGTTCAAATGAAGGATTTAAGGAGTATGCTCAAAAGTGGAGGGACATGGCTAGAAGGGTGCAACCCCCATTGATTGATAGAGGATTATTTGACATGTTTATAAGCACCTTGACTTGTCCATTTTTTAACTTACTGATTGAGAGTTCTTCGTCAGGGTTTACTGAGTTGATTTTTAGTGGAGGGAAAGTTGAAAGCAGAATCAAAAGTGGAAAGATCCCCATGGCCTCAACCTCTAGTGCTGTATAGAAACCATTTGTCGGTAATAAGGAAACTAATGATGTTTATGGACAAAGGATACATATCAATAATGATTGTCATCAGTCAGTAGGAGCTGTGTTGATTTCAAATCCAACCCCAGTTTAATGACCACAACAATCAAACAATCAACAAAGGAAAGACGCCCCAAGGAGGCAATTCACTAGAATTAACATGCCACTGTCTCAAACTCTACAACATCTGTTAAAGGAATATTTGGTAACGCTGCGAGATCCTCCTCCAAATCCCAATACTTCCTCTCCCAAATATAACCCAAAAGTAAAATGCACTTATCATTCAAATAGTCTCGGACATGACACCAACAACTGTTGGGCGTTGAAGAACAAGATCCAAGATTTGATTGATAACAAAGTGATTGAATTTGACCCTCCACAAACCCCTAATGTCATTATTGCTCCCATGCCCAGTCATGGTAAAGATGTCAATGCCATTGATGATGTATCTTTTGTCTCCACCACCAGTGACTTAACTACTCCCTTATTGACTTTTAAGAAGAATCTGTTAAGAGCCGATTTATTTCCTGGCTTTCTTGAAAATTTCTACCATTGTGCTTCCCAAACCAATGTTGTATGTGGCTGAAGAAAGGTATTCATCGCCTGATTGATAGCCATGAAATTTTGTTTGAGAAAACTCCGTCGATGAAAAGTTTTCCTGATTTGAGACTTGAAGACATTTCCATAATTACCATTTCAAACACTCCTATTAGGATCACCTCTAAAGGCCCTATAAGGATTCCTGCTGATCCAAGAGTGGCTCCCCTGATTATCACTACACTAGGGTCAGTCCCTTATTCCTCTGACAAAGCTGTGCATTGGAACTATGGGGCAAAATTTTATTATCATGGTGTCAAGCAAGGTCCATGGATTAATGAAAGTGAAGATATTGAAATTACAAACATTGTCGGAACCAGTAAGGTCACTAGGACAGGAAGGGTCTTCTCTCTGGAGATCTCTCCTCCAACAACTACGACAACACTTGTTTGTATTCCTACTACTGGGCCAAGTGTCAATGCTCGAGGTAAGGAGAAAGTAACTGAGCCTGCACCGATGAAGGCACCCTCAAAAGAAGTGACAATTGAAGACCCATATAGACAAGATATGGAAGAAATCCTGAAGATCATCCAGGAAATTGATTACAAAATAGTTGAGCAACTGAGGCAGACACCCTCAAAGATATCCATGGTATCCTTATTATTATGCTCTGAAGCGCATGCCCAAGCTCTGTTGAAATTCCTGAAGAATGCTGATGTACCTCAAGAGACCACTGCTAATCAATTTGAGAATTGTGTTACAAGCCTAACTGTTGATAATGGCTTGGGATTTTCTTATGCAGATTTAACTCTGGTAGGGAAAAATCGTAACAAAGCTCTGCACATTTCTATTGAATGAAAAGGCACCACTCTGGCGCATGTGTTAGTAGATACTGGGTCCTCCCTCAATGTTTTACCCAAAGGTGCTTTGGACATATTAGATTGTGAAGGGATGGTGCTGAAACCCAATGATATTGTGGTAAGAGCCTTCGATGGGTCAAAGAGGATGGTCCATGGAGAGGTCGATCTCCCGATCAAGGTGGTATCTCAAGTCTTGAATTCAACATTTTATGTAATGGATATCCGCCCGACCTATTCTTGCTTGCTTGGGCGCCCATGGATTCATGAGGCAGGTGCAATTACCTCTACATTACATAAAATGTTGAAATACCCAGTGAGAGGGAAGATTTTCACAATCTATGGAGAGGAAGAATATATGGCCAGTCATTTTAATTCTTTCAAATATGTTGAAATGGATGGAGAATTCATTGAAACTCTTTGTCAAGAATTTGAAGTAATCCCTCCAATGATTATTGTCGTTAACGCTACTCTTGCTACTCCTAAGATTACCAAGGACACACCAAGAATGGCCTCCCTGAAGGATGATCGGGATGTTGTAGAAGATGGGGGTTGCAATATATGGGTACAACTTCCTGATATCCCCTACAAATCTGACAACTTTGGGTTGGGTTTCACTTGAAAATCTCATAAAGAGGTTCGTCGTGCTCGTGATGGTGGACCACCTATCCATATTAGCAACAATTAATTAAATGCATTGGAAGACACAGATAGTGATGGTAACTTGGACGACTGACGGTTGACTCAACAACTAGAAGGCCAAAAACTTCATCTCAATCTCCTTCAGCCAGGAGTAATTGCTATTTCCTATTTTCTTATTGCTTTAAGAAGTTTGTCGGTATAATTTCTGTTTAAAACAATGACTTTAAACCATGTGCCTTTCCCGAAGCACAATGATCCATTTGTTAAGGGTTGTCATTTCATATATCATATTCTCATTTAATGAAAATATTGGACGATTTTGCATTCAAATTTTGCGCTCCTTGTCTTTCTTTTATTTTACTGCATTTTCAAAATAGCCATGTGACCTTACATGCACACACACACACACACATTTGCAGATCCACATCCACTCCGGATCTCATTGACAATAATTCTGCTATTGCCGTTTATGACTTCAAAAATCCAATCTATCAAGTCGAAGACTAATGTGAAGAAGATTGTGAGATATCTGGAGAACTCACCAGACTCCTGATACAAGAGGAAAAGGCTATCCAATCGCACGAAGAACCAGTTGAAGTGATAAACTTGGGTACTAATACAGATAAGAATGAAGTCAAAATTGGCGCCAACCTGAAAGACAGTGTCAAGAGCATATTGGTTCAAATGTTGCACGACTATGTTGAGGTATTCGCTTGGTCATATGAAGACATGCCAGGTGTTGTACCCAAAAAATTTCCCTCTCATTTTCTCAATACATTCTTCACAAGATCTTCAAAGGCACGAGCTTGCACAAGGATTGATCAGGTAAAGTCATCCCCTCAACACTGATGCCTCAAATTAGGGTTTGAGTTTGCATAAGGAAAATTGGACTGTTAATGTCTCAAAAGACTTTCATGGATCATTATGGACATCCAATAACGCTCATGAAGAGTTTCAAACCCTGGATCACAAAATTGCTCAATCAATCGATCAAATGACCTAAAAACAGTTGTACTGATTAAAAAGTCAACTGTAGCCCCAAAATTCAAACTTTGACTTTTTTGTCAACATTAAGTTTCAAAGATCAAAATTCATCAATGCATTAGAGAATATCAAGCTTGACAATCAAGAAGTCAAGAAAGTCAAAAGTCACGATTTCCAAGACCTAGAAATTTTCTAAGTGTTTTTTACACACGACAATTTCATAGCTTCATGCCAATCTTTCACCAAGATGCAAGATGATTCAAAGAAAACTTTCAACATGAAAGTTGTATATCTTGATGAGATATATAACTTTGCTTTACTGATCAAGTCCTAGAAGTGTTTGGGTTTTGAGTTATAAATTCCTGAAGTCATGACATTTTCATCTAACACTTAGAGAACTTTTCAACAGATTTTTGTCAGGATTTTATCCCAAATTCTTGGCATTTTTTCACATAGTTCCAAGATGATTTTTTCAAAATGGCCAACATGAAATCTATAGAGGATATTTCAAGATTTCTAAAACATCCAAGAGCAAAAAATTTATAATACTTGAGCTAGGAGATTTAAGGGCATGAAGTTAGGCATCCATTCTTGAATTGCAAGACATTTTGTTGAAGAACACATAACAAAATCCTTATGCTATGCTGCATAATCTTGTGTTGAAAGCCTTCTAAGTTTCTAATCTCACCATAATTTAATACTTACACCTACTTTTGAGCAATTACCCAAATGTTTTATCCATTGTCCAAAAGATCTTTCCATTTATGGCATAAAGGCACCATTCCTATTCTTGAAAAGCAAGCTTGTTGGCACAAAACTTGTCTTTAGCCCATACCTTGTTTGCTTCTGATTTTACTCCACCATAAATCATGGAAAGTAGCCCCTCTATACCAGCAACTTTGGTACTTCATCTTGGAACCATGGAATGCTTGACATAGTTTGATATTTGCATCCCAACCAAACCATAACATGTTGTCTTGTAAACCTATTCAGCCCTTGTTCACAAACCTTTTGCCTATAAATAGAGGGAGCATTTGCAAGAGAAAGAGGTCAGAAAAATATAGAAAAAAGGCCAGAAGTATTGTTGTGTTGATAAACCCTCAAAATCTCATATTCAAAAAAGCCATAACAGTCCACAAAGTTCCCACTCTATAGCTTTGAAATCCAAATCCTAGAACTCTACATACTTTGCAAGTTTTGTCCAAACATCTAAGCACCTCAAATAGATCACATAGAAGTTATTCCAATTCAAGAACAACTTTTATAACATCTCTATTTTTCTAAGCTCAAGAACAGTCAAGACAACAACTCAAACTCAAAGCACAAAAATCCAGCTTCAAGGTAAGTCTTCTTGAATTTTAAACTCTTCATACAAGCATCATTAGTGGTTCATTTCTGAAGATAAGATGTAGATATAATTACCTTGAATCTAGCCATATGCTTATCTTTTATTTTCACTAACCATGTGTTGAGAACTAACCCATGTATGCATCAAAACAATGATAGAATAAGAAAATTATAGTATGAGTCAACACATATCCACATGAGTCGACACATCTTAGTGGAAAAACAGTTTATGAGTCGACACAAAGCCTTTATGTATCGATACATACTATTATACATGGACAAAACAGAAGGAATAAATAGTGTATGAGTTGACACAAAGCACATATGAGTCAACACATGCAGGGAATGAGTCGACACATACCCTTATGCATCGACTCATACTAAATTGATTTGGACCTACAGGAGCAAGACAAGCTTATGTGTCGATGCAAAGGAGCATGTGTCGACACATAATATTCAAAAATGCAGTTTTCCATTCTTTTACACCGTTTTATCTATTTTGATATAATTTATTCATTACTATTCAATATGGTTGTAATATTTAAGCTCTTATCCATCCCCATTTGTAAATTGTACCCCCATCCCCCTAATGATGTAATAGCGTAGGATTTTAATTTCCACAAATTTATCGTTTTTCATATAATTGTTAGTAATTAGGGTGTGTATGGCAAGACTAAAATCAATCCTTAGACAACCTAATCCAAGACAAAACAATGCATGAAATCAAAACACTTGCACATTACACCTCTAGGGTTAACTCCACTTGTTGCCTCGGATAAAAATAGTCATGTCCCTCAAACGTGGGATACTTTAGCAATGACCCTCAAATATAAGATTGTAGTCCCTCGATGACCCTTCGATGTTGCCTTCGTAAATGATCTTAGACCCTCACAAAAAATTTCTAAGGTATCCTACAATGTTGCCTCTATGACTATACAATGACTCACACCCGTCCCTTCACATCCAATGATAGGGCTTCTTATCAATCAACGGTAAGATAACAACATCTAAAGGAGGAGGAAAAGAACTAAGACTTTTTGAGTAGGTAGAACGCTCGTAGTTGCTTTCTCACAATCCATCTTTAAAAACAAACATCTTTTCAAATACACCAAACACTTTAAAAAATATGAAATATTTTCAAAATTCCAACACTTTATATACATTCTTATAGAGACGACAATCATTACAAAGTTTTCCTAAACAAAGGAAAAATACTTTCAAAACCCACCACAAACACATTTCAAACAAAGCAATTTCAAAAGTGATATAGCAAGCAACTAAGAGCCCATAGATAACTATGGATGAAAAGGGTGCTAACAAATTTCGTTTTCATAACCTATCCCCCCGAACTCAAGAAAACATCTCAAAGGTATTTCATGTTCTTTTCAACCTTTACTTATTGGATAAAAGAAAAGTCGGTGGTGAGTGTTGCTATCCGCAACAATTACGATCAAACGTAAAACAACCAAGTCAGTTCTCCCACTGTATTACAACAGGCGACTCTGCTGGGGAGAAAGATACTTAAAAGTGGGTAAAAGTGGGGTTACCTTAGGGCTATAGGATATTTTAAATGCTTTCATTGTTTAATTTGTTTGATTTATTTGCTTTACATTTATGGGTCCTTGTTTGGGTTTTTATTTATCCTCTACCCGGATCGGGGAACATTAATAGGTAAGTAGCAATAAATCGTGGGGATTGTGCGGGGTATACCGACATGGTTGAAGCGATGGCTATGTTAGTGTGACACATTTGTTGGTATTGGTAGCCCTTGAGTCCAGTCAAGGAGAATACGGGGCCGCTGTATGGTGTCATGAAGCACTAACTGACCTTAAAACCTTTAATTGATCAACTTGGCCATTAGGAAGTAGTGAGGTAGCCGACTTTGGTGCAGTTCGAAGTTGGTTGATACTCGATACTACACTTATTGAGATCTGACTCTTGGGATATTTCGATCGCCAATAAAGAGGCTTGCGCTGAAACAATGCCCAATGGAGAAGGATCAATGATATTGAGATCCCTAAAACCCGATTACTTTCTAGGACAGGTTGAGCCAACTAAACTTTAAGAGGGTACTTACCTATAAAACTCCATGCAAGCCTAAATCTAAGGACTTGTTTGTTTTGTTTGTATATGATTATTTGTACATAACGACTTGTTCTCTTTTTTCGTGTATGATTACTTGTACATAAACATCATGACATTATACCATAGCCTTTTCAATAACCATTTCAAGGGTCTCAAGGGTTTGTGATGCAGGGTTATATTGAACCAGACGTCTATTAAGGGGTAAGAGGATTTATTTTCCTCTAACCAAATGTTGTCAAAGACTAAAGAGCGGTAACTTGAGTCAAGGTTTATGACCCACTTGACATGGTAAGCTCGATTCTCGTAGAAGGACATTCAACGATACGAAGTTCTTCAATCAAAGTTGTAATCAAAGTTTAACTACTGACATTTTCTTGTGTTTACCCCGCGAGATCCCTGAAAACATTTCATCCATATACCATGCATCATATCATGACAGGTTTTCCCCATACAGGTTTCCTCACCCACTTACTGTTTATTTTACTAGAGATGGCTCTAGAACAGGTTGTCCAGGATCTTCAGAACCAAAATTCTAAGCTTCAAGAAATGTTCTTGAATCTATCCAAGGGGCAAGAAGAAGTGAAAGCACTCCTTACTAAGAGCATGATCAAGAAGAATCCAGAAGACAATAGGGATGACCAGTTGGAACGACTGCAAACTGAAATGGCAACATTGAAAATCCAGATGATGGGTCAGATGGTGGGTCAGATGGCTCTTATCCAAAACTTAGCTCGGGGACAAGAAGAATTGAGAATTCTCGTCAAACAGCTTCATCAAGACAGACGCAACCGCGTGAAACAAATAGTTAAGATTAGGGATCGAGTCATTAACCATCCTCCGGTGAGACAAGAAGTTGGTTTGGTCGAGAGAACACCTTTCAAAATGGCTACTACACCTCGAGTCTAACAAAGACCTCGCCAACAACGACAAGGTGGTAAACGTAAGCAAGATACGCCCAAAAGACAATTTACCGAGATCAACATGCCCTTGGCTCAAGCATTGCATCATATGTTGGAAGCCAAGCTGGTTACATTAAGGGAGCCTCCTAAAAAACCCAACACTTCTGCTCCCAACTACAAATATAATGAAAGATGTGCATGCCAGAATATCATTCCAGATTCAATTGGAATGCGAATGCGAAATTAACTGAGTATAGGGCTGAAGAACATCATGGAGAATGGGTTGGGTACAAATAAACTTTGAGCCTTAGCCTTTGTTTTTTAAACCGTGAACGAGGCCACGCTATAACCCTTTAAAAGTCCTAATTGAAGCATATGTTAGTTTGAAAGCATACTGTTACAAAAGGTATCCTGACTCCTGTAAGGCTTTGTAAATCCTAAGTTAAATTCATATTCTTAAAAAATTCTTTGATCTGCCAAAAATGCATTTTCAAAACTTCAAGACAAACATAAACTTTGCATTGTTTGAATACCGCTGTTTGCATGTGGCTAATTGTTTGACAACAGAGAAATTCGCACGACGAATATCCAATGAACGTAAATTCTCTCAAGAAACATAATCACTTCAAATGGGAAGACACTTCCAATGACAAATATCCCATAATCAAGGGGGCATGACATGTTATTGTCCGACTCACCTGTGGCAGTCAAGTCAAAATTCCAAGAAATCTCTCATAAAGTCCTGAATAGCCAGGGGCAGGTCTCCATCAAAATCACGTAGGGAATTAAACACGAATTCCAATAAAGGGTCATGTATGACCAATCAAACATTTTTTGGCAGTGCTACAACACCTACAATGACCAATCCCCACAAAGTCCCTTTCACAAGGTGATCCCTAGTGAAGTCGCCATAGCCACCTCTACAAAGCTATCCCCGACAAGCGCAAAAGCATCTTCAAACAAAAGTGGGGCATCCTCCAGCCAATGACATAGTCAAACTCAACAGCAGATAGAGGAGTTTGATATTCTCCCAACAAATGCCCACATCATGCCAGTTCCCAAACGGATGGAAATTGACGGCAATTTATCATCTTCTAGACACAATGCATATACAATCTAAATACATATTTATTCTGACATTCATTTCAGACTCTCCTACAGATATAGTTCAGATACGATCCAAATATGAATGTCAATCTGATACTCGTTCAATATCTTCTCAGATAAAATCAAGGCTCGAATTCATTCTGACATTCCCCAGCTAAGTTGTTCTTAACTGAAAAAAGAAACCTTGTGGAGTTCTCCCCAAAAGAATTTATCTCCCCAATAAGGTCTTCAAAATATTCTCCTCAACAGTGTATATTTCCCCAACAAACTACAGATTCCCCAACACAAGTCCTTTCTCAGACTATTACAAATCAACGGACAAAACCCCTTTGTCCCCAGCAGAATCGTTATTATCCCCAGAAAGTTGCTGCAAAGCCTGGAATTCGACCAGATACCAGTTAACTTTTATTCTCCCCAGTCAAGTTTCCCCAGTAGAGAAACGGACCACCAAGGTTCCTAAACTTTCCTCCCCAAATAGAAATCAGTACATCCCTAGCAGAGTTTCTTCAAACAAATAAGCAGGAATCCCCAACGAAAGCATTTTAAACAAAGTTGAAGATACACAGATTCATCATCTCTAGCAGTAGTCCAGGAGTTAGTCTCCCAAAACTCCCTAGAAGTATTCAGGAATTTATCTTCCCAGACAAAGATAAACTTCAACCACATTTCACATTTCATACATCATAGCATATGCATATAAAACGCATATAGCATTCTCATTTTTTCTGAGAACATCATTGCGCAATACATTACATACATCATGCCCTTGCATGAAACTAACTTTATCTTTTCAGGCTGGTTCCCGAACAGGTAGATCTCGTCAACAGTCTATCATCTGTCAAATACAGTCAGCCAAAGATTCTCTTCTAGAAACGATTCAGATATGATCCAAAGACGGATTCCACTCTAATACTTATTCCAGATTCTCCTCTAGAAACAATTCTGATACGATCCAGATACGGATGACATTTTGATACTTATTCCATATTTTCTCCTCGATACAGTTCAGATACGATCCAGATACATATGACATTCTGATACTTATTCCATATTCTCTTCTAGAAACAGTTCAGATACGATCAAAACACGGATGCCATTCTGATACTTATTCCATATTCTCCTCTAGAAACAGTTCAGATACGATCCAGATACGAATGACACTCTGATACTTATTCCAGATTTTATCCTCGATACAATTCAGATACGATCCAGAGACAGATGGCAATCTGACACTTATTCTAGATTCTCTTCTAGATACAATCCAAATATGATCCAGAGACAGATGGCATTCTGACACTTATTCTAGATTCACTCTAGAAACGGTTTAGATACAATCCAGAGACGGATGACATTCTGATACTTATTCCAGATTCTCTTCTAGATACATTCCAGATACGATCCCGAGACGGATGACATTCTGACACTTATTCAAGATTCACTCTAGAAACAATTCAGATACGATCCAGAGACGGATGACATTCTGACACTTATTCCAGATTCTCTTCTAGATATAGTCCAGATACGATCCAGAGACGAATGACATTCTGACACTTATTCTAGATCCTCTTCTAGATATAGTCCAGATACGATCCAGAGACGAATGATATTCTGACACTTATTCCATATTCTCTTCTAGATAGAGTCCAGATACGATCCAGAGACAGATGACATTCTGACACTTATTCCAGATTCACTTCTAGATACAGTCCAGATACGATCCAGAGACGGATGACATTCTGGCACTTATTCTAGATTCTCTTCTAGAAACGGTTCAAATATGATCCAAAGACAGATGACATTTTGATACTTATTCCATTTTCTCTTCTAGAAACGATTCAGATATGATCTAGAGACGAATGACATTCTGATACTTATTCCAGATTCTCTTCTAGAAACAGTTCAGATACGATCCAAAGAAGGATAACATTTTGATGCTTATTCTAGATTCTCTTCTAGAAACGGTTCAGATACGATCTAGATACGAATGACATTCTGATACTTATTCCAGATTCTTTAAAATACAATTCAGATATGATCCAGATGTGGATGTCATTCTGACACTCATTCAATACATCTTTCAAATACAGTTCAAATACGATCCAGATGTGGATGTCATTCTGAAACTAATTCAATACATCTTTCAAATACAGTTCAGATACGATCCAAATACGGGTGACATTCTGAAACTCATTCAATACATATTTCAAATACAGTTCAAATACGATCCAGATGCGGATGTCATTCTGACACTTATTCAATACATCTTTCAAATACAGTTCAGGTATGATCCAGATGAAGATATCATTCTGACACTCATTCAATACAAATTTCAAATACAGTTCAAACACGATCTAGATACGGATATCATTCTGACACTAATTCAATACATTTCTCAAATATAATTCAGATAAGACCCAGACACGGATGTTATTCTGACACTCATTCAGTGCATTTCTCAAATACATTTTAGATGCGATCCATATACGAATGTGATTCTGCTACTCATTCAGTACATTTCTCAAATACAGTTCAGATACGATCCAGATGCGAATGTCATTCTGACACTCATTCAGATGACCTAAAAATAACTATACTGGTGAAAAGGTCAACTGTAGCCCCAAATGTCAAACTTTGACTTTTTGGTCAACATTAAGTTTCAAAGATCAAAACTCATCAAGGCATTCAAGAATATTAAGCTTGACCATCAAGAAGTCAGGAAAGTCAAAAGTCAAGATTTCCAAGACTTAGAAATTTTCTAAGTGTTTTTTACACATGATAATTTCATAGCTTCATGCCAATCTTTCACCAAGATGCAAGATGATTCAAAGAAAACTTTCAACATGAAAGTTGTATATCTTGATGAGATCTATAACTTTGCTGATCAAATCCTAGAAGTGCTTGGATTTTGAGTTATAAATTCCTGAAGTCATGACATTTTCATCTAATACTTAGAGAAATTTTCAACAGATTTTGGTCAGGATTTTATCCCAACTTCTTGGCATTTTTTCACATAGTTCCAAGATGATTTTTTCAAAATGGCCAACATGAAAGATATAGAGGATGTTTCAAGCCTTCCAAAACATCTAAGAGCATAAATTTATCATATTTGAGCTAGGAGGTTTAAGGGCATGAAGTTAGGCATCCATTCTTGAATTGCAAGACATTTTGTTGAAGAACACAACAAAATCCTTATGCTATGCTGCATAATCTTGTGTTGCAGGACTTCTAACTTGCCAATATCACCATAAGTTAATGATTACACCTACTTTTGAGCTATTACCCAAATGTTTTATCCATTGTACAAAATATATTTCCATTTATGGCATAAAGGCACCATTGCAATTCTTGAAAAGAAAGCTTGTTGGCACAAAACTTGTCTTGAGCTCATACCTTATTCGCTTCTGATTTTACTCCACCATAAATCATGGAAAGTAGCCCCTCTATACCAACAACTTTGGTACTTCATCATGGAACCATGGAATGCTTGACATAGTTTGATATTTGCATCCCAACCAAACCATAACATGCTGTATTTTAAACCTAATCATCCCTTGTTCACAAAACTTTTTCCTATAAATGATGGAGCATTTGCAAGAGAAAGATGTCAGAAAAATATAGAACAAAAGGCCATAAGTTTTGTTGTGTTGATAAACCCTCAAAATCTCATATTCAAAAAAGCCATAACAGTCCACAAAGTTCCCACTCTCGAGCTTTGAAATCCAAATCCTAGAATTCTACATACTTTGCAAGTTATGTCCAAACATCTAAGAACCTCACATACATCACATAGAAGTTGTTCCAACTCAAGAATAGCTTCTGTAACATCTATATTTTTCTAAGCTCAAGAACAATCAAGACAGCAACTCAAACTCAAAGCACAAAAATCCAGCTTCTAGGTAAGTCTTCTTGACTTTTAAACTCTTCATACAAGCATCATTAGTGGTTCATTTGAGAAGATAATATGTAGATATCATTGCCTTGAAGCTAGCTGTTGTACCCCAAAATTTGCCCTCTCATTTCATCAAGGAATCCAAAAGTCAAATTTTACTTTGGAAAAGTCAAGTTCTAAATATTTAGAAATTTCTTCTAAGTGTTTAAGAATTATGACAATTTCAGAACTTCTGACCAAGATTATCACCATAACACTCAGCAAATTCTGGACACTCTCAAGACAGAGTTTGGTCAGAACTTCTGGGCAAGTTTTCACAAAAAGCATCAGTCAGAAGTTGCAAACATGGTTCAGAACATGACGCTTCAATCAGAACATACAAAAGCGATGCTCTTTGGTTAGAACATGATGCTTCAGTTAGAACATGATTCTTCAGCATATGGAGGCTATGTTCAACGCTCCGGCCAGAAGATGCCCCTTCAGCATTTGGAGGTTACGTTTCTGATCTTCTGCAATCAGAACATCACCAAATCCCAAGACTTTGTTTAAACAACCTGCTACACTACTGCAACACATTACTCTAACCAACAGTTAATCCATTGCACGCCTGCATCTTCCCAAATCTTGTATTTGTACCAAATACAAAAAGCTGTGATCAAATAGCAATGGAACAGTGTTCCAAAAATTTAAATCCCATTTGTTTCCCCCTCAAAACCACAACAAACCCATCTATAAATACTTTGCTCTATCACACGTTCAAGGGGATGGCTTTTGGAGAGAGATTGGCCAAAAGAGAGAAGAGAAAATAGGGACAACCTTTGCAAATCCAAAGCAAAAACCTTTTGTTCCTCCTCTTTGAATCAAAGAACATAACCATTGTTTTGTCTCTCTTGCTGAATCAGAACATCCAGAGGCAGCAACTCAAAGCTCCAAGCCCATGTTCCAGGTTCAAGGTAAGTCTTTCTGACTTTGCTTGTTTTTCATTCTGAACATCATTAACATGAAAATATCATAGTATTAATGTTGTACATATCATTGCTTAAGTAGAAAAACCATGGATCGGAACTTCTTGATTAAGACTAGGCTCAGATTTAGGATTAGAACTTCTATAAACTGTTGTGCTATATCCTTCTGACTTACTGATTGTTAGGAACTAAATAAATTGCTGATGTGTTGATTGAGTGTTGAAATATGGCATTAAAACTTCCGATGTTCATTCATAGTTTTAACACACAGAACTTCTATGATTTTTCTCACTGTTAAACACACACAGAACTTCTGAGTTCTCTTCACTGTTTTAACACACGTAACTTCTATGATTTTTCTCACTGTTAACACACATTGAACCTCTAATTCTTATGCTGTTAACACACACAAACCCTATATGATTCACTCACTGTTCTAACACAACACAAAACTTCTGAGTTCTCCTTGCATGTCAAATACACTGAACTTCTGATGTTTCCATTTGTTGTTTTTACACACTCAGAGTTTCTGATTTTTACATGCTGATAACGCACTGAACTGCTGACGTCTGCTCACTGTTTTAGTGTACTACAAAACTTCTGACTTGTGGCCCACTGTCTGAATGCAATCCAGAACTTCTGTGTCTGTCCTCTAACATTTCTTGCAGGACCTCAGAGTGTACCAATCCAGAACTTCTGATTTTGACTCTTCCTTCTGAGTCACCACAGGATGACTTCAGAACTTATGATCCTTGTTGTTTTGCTTGCATCAACATGGTGTTTCTATCTTTCATTTATTTTCTTTTTCATCATTTTTAATATTAACTTTTTTTATTAACATAAAAATAGTTTCCTTTTAATTTATTTCCTTAATACAAATTTTTTTCTAAACAAGTCCATTTCTTTCTTATATTATGCATTTCAATATGGTTGTAATAGATAATTAGGACTTATTTTTACTTGCAACCCCCATTCGTAAATATGTACCCCATCCCCTAAGTATTGTAATAGCGTAGGACTTTACATTTATGCAATTTATCGCTTTTGAATGTAAATGCTAGTAATTAGGGTGTGTATGACAAGACATGAAATTGATAAATAGATTGCCCTAATCAAGACTAAAATGCATGTAATCAAACACACTTCCACACTAGCACCCCTAGGGTTATTCCACTTGTTGCCTTACAAAAATGGCCATGTTATGCACGTGGGATGTCTTAGCACAAATCAAAAATACAAGATCATAGTCCCTCGATGATGCTATCAAATTTGCCTTTCAAAATGATCTTAGTCCCTAAAAGAAAAGTGTTAAGTCATCTCACAATATTTCTATCATGGTCATACGATGACCCAATGCCCGTCCCTTTGTAAAATCAAGCTTCTCAAATAAGCTTTTGTTTTGATGAAGACAAACCGTGGCTAACAAAGAAGGAAAAGATTTTGATCAAAGCTCAAAGCATCAAAGGATAATATCTTCATTCAAAGTTCTCAACAACTTTAAAGGTATAATAATATTATCTACTTTGATCTTAATATATAGATGCTCAAAAATGAAAAAGAAATGTTTAAGAATCATTACTCAAGCTTTTCAAAGATAAAATTTCACTTTTCTTCTGCATGCAATCGATTTACATCTTAGTGCAATCGATTGTACACTTCAAAATTTCAAATCTTTTGCTTCTGTTTCTTTGTGCAATCGATTTACATTCCTATGCAATCGATTGCATACTTAAATTTTTCAAAACGTTTGCTACTAACTTTGCATGCAATCGATTACATTGGTAGTGCAATCGATTGCACGCAGTTAATTTTTTCTACTGACTTTGCTTGCAATCGATTACATTGTTAATGCAGCCGATTGCACTCTTAAAGTTTTTGAAAAAATAGTTGTTAAAAACCTTGTGCAATCGATTTACACCAAGGGTGCAATCGATTGCACACTGCACGAATTTGAAAAATAACAACTTTGTTCATACCTTTTGATCATGCCTTTTCATTACATCTTTTCACTCAAACTTGGCATTTGTTCATGATACATTTCCAGATCTTCATGATGTTTCAAAAGGGTGTTATGAACATATAAATATTCAATTTCAAATCCAGATCTAACACCTTCTTTCATAAAAAATTTCTGAACTTTCAAAATACAAACTCAAGTATTCTTCATTTTCATGCATAAGTTTTATGCACATTTTCATACTTTAAACAGAAAACTTTGAGCAAATATATATTGAGTATTTGTACAATATTATTATTTAAAAAAGAAGACTATACATTGTCAAATCACTCTTAGTGATCAATATTACTCTACTCACTCAAACTCACAAATTGATATTTACTTACTTATTGTTGGAATTAAGTTTAAGTGTTTTTGTTGAAATCTTGTCTTTCCAAGTTGTTGGATACAAGTGTAGTTACATTGAGAGGATTGTTCTCATAGGTAACTTAGTGAAAATCCAAGAGGATTATTCTTGGTCCAATAGGATTGTTCTTGGTTTGGTTGGTAGTTCTTGTTTAAGTTTTCCAGAATAAGGAAATCTCTTTCATGTTGAAAGGGGACTGGAGTACTCTCGGACTGTGAGGGGAACCAGGATACGTCGCCTGTGTCTCTTTATTTTTCTGCATTTTTAAGCTTTCCTAAACTCACTTATAACCAGAAAAATAAGAACCATCATCACTAAAAACCAGAATTTTTAAAAGTACCTAATTCACCCCCCCCCCTCTTAGGCGCACTTCGTACTTACAATTGGTATCAGAGCAGGTTATAGGTAACCTGCTCCTAAAAGATCCAGAATGGCTTCCGCAAATCATAATCCCATTTTCAGAGATGGTGGTAGTAACAACAAGCCTCCTCTACTCTGTGGTGAATATTTTGACTTCTGGAAAATTTGCATGAAGGCGCATCTAGAAGCACAAGGAGAAGAAATATGGGATGCCGTCGAAAATGGTCCATTTATCCCGATAACGGTAATCAATGGTGTTGGCTCATCAAAGCCTAAAACTGCATGGTGCACTTAGCATGGACGAATTCTTCCGTGTCTCGGCATTCAAAACAACAAAGGAAATATGGGATACCTTGGTACAAACTCATGAAGGAACGGTTGAAGTAAAAAGATCAAGACTAAATACCATAAGTCAAGAATAAAAACTATTTCGCATGCAGCCCGGAGAAACCATTCTTGACTTACAAAAGAGATTTGTGCACTTGACAAATCATCTAAGTGCTCTTGGTAAAACTTTGACGAATGATGAATTGAATCTGAAAGTAATTAGGTCCTTAACTAGGGAATGGCAACCAAAGGTAACAGCAATTTCAGAAAAGAAAATTCTCTCCAACATGACATCCGCAACATTATTTGGAAAACTTCAAGAATACGAAACAAAACTCAGAAGACTCGAAAAGCATGAAAATCAAGATCCAAGAATATTGCTTTGAAGATAGACTCCAAGGAAGTTAAAAAGGAAAAAAATCCAGAAGAAGATGAAAACTTCATGCTTCTTGTTAAAAGGCTTGGTAAGCTCTTCGATAGAAATGAAAAACCTTTTTCTCATTCAAAAGGAAAGAAACATTTTCAGAAAAAGGAAGGCTCCACATCAACACAAGAAATCACATTTTATGAATGTGGTAAGCAAGGTCATATCAAGCCGGATTGTCCAAAACTCTCCAAGAAAGGTGGCTTCAAAGCAAGAAGGGATTCAAGAACAAAAAGGCTTATGTCGCATGGGAGGACAATGAAATAAGTTCCTCTTCCGATTCCGGTAGTGATGAAAGTGCAAATCTAGCATTGATGGCCTCACACCATTCCAATGATGAAGACAATGAGGTATGCTTGAAGACCACATGCAATCTTTGGTATCTTGATAGTGGTTGTTCAAAGCATATGACAGGAGATATAAACCAATTTTCACATCTAGCGCTAAAGGCCAAGGGTTTTGTCACTTATGGAGACAATAATAACAGAAGAATCCTAGGCAAAGGCAAAGTTGGTGCTTCACCTTTCACATCCATTGAAGATGTTCTTTATGTTGAAGGACTAAAGCACAATCTTCTAAGTATTAGCCAACTTTGTGACAAAGGCTTCAAAATCAAGTTCACCAAGGATGAATGTTTGATAGAAGACGAAGTCACTCATGAGGTTATACTTAAAGGTAAAAGAATCAATAATATATTCATGATTTCCCTTGATGATCCATCTTTGAAGGTTAAATGTCTCATGGCGAACAACGATGATTCATGGCTTTGGCACAAAAGAATTGCTCATATTCATATGGAACACTTGAATAAATTAATCAAGCATGATCTTGTCATTGGATTGCCTAAGAGAAATTTCGTCAAAGATAGACTATGCGATGCTTGTCAAAAAGGGAAACAAACTAGATCAACTTTCAAATCTAAGAATGTGGTGTCCACTACAAGGCCACTACAATTGTTACATATGGATCTATTTGGTCCATCAAGAACAAGGAGTTTCAGAGGTAATGTATATGCTTTGGTTATTGTTGACGATTTCTCTAGATATACTTGGACACTCTTTTTAGTGCAGAAAAGTGATGCATTCAAGGCGTTCAAGAAGTATGCTAAACAAATTCAGAATGAGAAGTCTCTAACAATTGCCTCAATAAGAAGTGACCATGGCGGAGAATTCCAAAATGCTCTATTTGAAGAATTCTGTGGAGAACATGGAATATCTCACAACTTCTCGGCACCAAGGACTCCACAACAAAATGGAGTGGTTGAAAGAAAGAATAAGTCTCTTGTGGAACTTGCTAGAACAATGCTCAACGACTCAAACCTTCCAAAATACTTTTGGGCGGATGCGGTGAGCACGACATGTTTTGTTAGCAATAGAGTTAACATTAGACCAATCTTAAAGAAAACTCCATATGAACTTTTCAAAGGGAGAAAACCAAACATTGCTTTCTTTCATATCTTCGGGTGCAAATGCTTTGTCCTAAACAATGACAAAGATAATTTGGGTAAGTTTGATGAGAAATCCGATGAAGGTATATTTCTTGGTTACTCACTCTCTAGTAAAGCATATCGAATATACAACAAAAGAACTTTAACTATTGAAGAATCTATGCATGTTTCTTTTGATGAATCTAACCCCTCCAAGGAGGATAATATTGTTTGTGATAATGATGATGAAATTGAAGAAGGTCCTCAAGAAAATTCTTCCAAGGATCAACCCATTCAAATAGAAGAATCACCTCAACAAGAATAGAATCTCAATGATCTACCAAAAGAATGGAGAACTCATAGAGATCATCCTATTAATAAAGTAATTGGTGATATAAGTCAAGGCGTGTCTACAAGATTAAATCTCAAGGATGCTTGCCTAAACATGGAGTTTGTCTCTCAAATTGAACCTTCCAAAGTTGATGAAGCTTTAGGCGATGACCAATGAATCATAGCTATGCAAGAAGAATTGAATCAATTTGAAAGGAATCAAGTTTGGGAACTCGTTCCTAGGCCAAGCAACAAACACATTATTGGAACAAGATGGGTGTTCAAAAACAAACTTGACGAGAATGGAATAATTATTCGCAACAAAGAAAGATTGGTAGCACAAGGCTATAATCAAGAAGAAGGAATAGACTTTGAATAAACCTTCACTCCAGTTGCAAGGTTAGAAGCTATTCGTCTTTTACTTGCCTATGCTTGTTCATAAAATTTTCAGGTTTTCCAAATGGATGTCAAAAGCGCATTCTTGAATGGATATATCACTGAAGAAGTATACGTTAAGCAACCCCCGAGTTTCGAAGACTTCAAGAATCCATCTCATGTATTTAAATTAAGAAAAGCTCTCTATGGACTGAAACAAGCACCAAGGGCATGGTATGATCGTTTAAGCAACTTCTTATGCGAAAAAGGTTTCAAAAAAGGCAAAGTTGACAAGACTCTATTTATCAAGAAAATCAAAGACGACACTTTGCTAGCACAAATCTATGTTGATGACATCATCTTTGGTTCTTCAAATCAAGAAATGTGTGAAGAATTCTCATCAATGATGCAAGGAGAATTTGAAATGTCCATGATGGGTAAAATGAACTATTTTCTTGGACTTCAAATCAAACAACTAAAAGATGGCATCTTCATCAACCAATCTAAATACTGCAAGGAACTCTTGAAAAGGTTTGACATGGATAACTGCAAGGAAATGTCTACACCAATGGGTTCTGGTTCTTATGTTGATCAAGATGAATCAGGTGTTTCCATCGACAACACTAAATATCGAGGTATGATTGGCTCCTTATTATATTTTACGGCAAGCCATCCTGAAATAATGTTTAGTACTTGTCTCTGTGCCCACTTTCAAGCTAACCCAAAGGAATCTCATCTCACGGCGGTAAAGAGGATCATGAAGTATCTCAAAGGGACAACAAATGTCAGATTGTGGTATCCTAAAGGTAGTGTCTGCAACTTAATTGGTTATTCTGACGCGGATTATGCAGGATGTAAAACAGATAGAAAGAGCACAAGTGGTACTTGTCACATTCTTGGTAATGCATTAGTATCATGGGCCTGCAAGAAACAAGCATGTGTTACTCTAAGCACGACCGAAGCTGAATATATTACAACGGGTAGTAGTTGCGCTCAAATTTTGTGGCTATAACAACAACTTCGTAACTATGGACTCGATCTAGGGCGCATTCCTCTAAGATGCGACAACACCAGTGCAATCAACATCACAAAGAATCCCGTCGTGCATTCAAGGACTAAACATATAGACATTCGACATCATTTTCTCCGTGATCATGTTCTTCAAGGAGATGTCGAGGTAACCTTTGTAGATACTCATAATCAGCTTGTCGATATCTTCACCAAACCTTTGGCGAAAGAACCTTTCTACAAAATTCGCCGAGAGCTCGACATACTTGACGAACGCGACTTATAAGGTGCATTCTACCCTTGATATAACTTTTATATATGTTTTATACATGCCATATATGAATTTATGTTATGTGATACTTAAATTTTCAAGAAAAATTTGGTTTTGGACAATTTTTATTGGTGCAAATCGATTGCACAAAGAGTGTAATCGATTGCACAAAGAGTTTTTTCAATTCTGTCCATTATGTTTCTTGTGCAAATCGATTGCACCTTTAATGCAATTGATTGCACTATGTGCATTTTTGCTTATTTTTTGATTCTGTTTGTGTGCAAATCGATTGCACATGGCATGTCAATCGATTGCACGTACTGAAAGTAGCTTTTATGACAGAAAATTAATGTTGGTCATAATTCCTCTCTCATATTCCCAAGCCAAATACACTTCAATTCTAATAACTCATTCCCTACCTACCTAAATCACTTCCAATTCTCTCTCACAAAACCCTTCTCTCTCACAAAACCTAAAACCCCAAAACCCTAAAACACCATATCCATGGCTTCAAGAACAAAGAGAAAGGCTTCAGTTTCAGATAAAGGGAAAAAGAAGATTGGTTCAACATCCAATCCATTGTTTTCAACTCTCACCGAAGTGCAAGAAGTCAGATTTGTCAAATACTTTCAAAGGAAAATTGTATCCAACCCCAAGTATGGTATACTCTCCTCCTTCCCTCAAGAATGTTTTTCATTTCAGAACTATCTAGCTGCTTATGGTCTGGAACCCTTGATTTCTTTGTACGGTCCATACTACCTGGATTTGGTAAGAATGTTTTTCAGTAATCTAACACCCTACAAAGAAAAAATAGTCACATATGTGCTGGGCACTCGTATCTCTCTAACTCCTCAGGTTGTTGGTAAGATCTTGCATATTCCTTTCACTGGAAGCTCCCTATATGATCCTGAAAACAAGATATGGGATGGCTATCAGAAAAAGGGATTCTTTTACAGCATTGGGCGATTAAGTGAAGCTGGATTTCGCGCCAAACAGATTCGTGATCTTGGCGGAGTAATTCCATCCAGAGACTCCTGAAGTGCAGGTAACCTCCATATAGATGATCGCTTATATCATTATTTTTTGGTCTATATACTGTTTCCAAGAGCTGGAAACCATTGCACGGTTACCGACTTCGAGATGCAGCTTATTTATTCAAGGAAGAAAGGAGTAAATGTAAACTGGGCAAGAATGATCATGATGCACATGCTGAGAGTGGATAAAAAGTCTAAATTCCTTCCATATGCTTATTTTGTCACTTTGATTATGGAGGAATTTGGTGTGGATTTTCGTGGTTTTGAAAAGGTGGATATGGATCCTAATTTAAACAAAATTTCAATTAAGAATGTTGATTCAAGAATGGGCGTACATTTTAATCCGGAGACAAAGACCATCACCTACATTGGTGAAGATGTTGTTGGCAATGAAGATAATGACCAAGAAGTTAAAGGAGGTGAAGTTGTGCCTCCTCCTCCTACTGCTCCCTCTGGTCCAAGCAATCAAGAACTCATGGACTACATGTCTCAACAGTTTGCTTCTATGAACACCAACATCAAAAATCAATGGAGTGCAATCAATAACTCCACTACAACCCGGATAAATGATTTTCGCTCGGATGTGAACCAACAATTCTCATACCTTTATTATCACCTTCATATCCCACCATACGACCCAAATAACCCAGCTGCACCTCCTCCTCATTACACAGAACCTCCACTTCAACAATAATTCCTGAACCAAGGCTCATGGTCTTACAACCATCCAGACATTCATGACCCTTAATGTTCTGGCTGATTTTTTTTATGTTATTGTCTTACTCTTTCAATGTTTCGTTTGTTCAATTTTTTGTGTAACTCTTAAACAATATGTGTTAATGTTTTAATTCTATAATTTTTGTCAATATATTGCTCTATTATTATTTGCTTTAGGCATTTTTCCCTTCTTTTTGATAATGTCAAAGGGGGAGAAAGATGTATGGTACTTTATGCTTGTATTTCCTATGTCTTAATTTTCAAGGTACTCTCCAATCAAGATGAAGAATTGCAAAGGATTCCAACCCTCTCCAACATAGGGGGAGTTTTGCATCTTAGGGGGAGAAGCTCTTCCGAAAAGTACATCGCATAAAGAAATATTGTTTGTCATCATCAAAAAGGGGGAGAATGTAAAATCAAGCTTCTCAAATAAGCTTTTGTTTTGATGAAGACAAACCATGGCTAACAAATAAGGCAAAGATTTTGATCAAAGCTCAAAGCATCTAAGGATAATATCTTCATTCAAAGTTCTCAATAACTTTAAAGGTATAATAATATTATCTACTTTGATCTTAAGATATAGATGCTCAAAAATGAAAAAGAAATGTTTAAGAATCATTACTCAAGCTTTTTAAAGATAAAATTTCACTTTTCTTCTGCATGCAATCGATTTACATCTTAGTGCAATCGATTGCACACTTCAAAATTTCAAATCTTTTGCTTCTGTTTCTTTGTACAATCGATTTACATTCCTATGCAATCGATTGCATACTTCAAATTTTCAAAACGTTTGCTACTGACTTTGCATGCAATCGATTACATTGGTAGTGCAATCGATTGCACTCAGTTAATTTTTGCTACTGACTTTGCTTGCAATCGATTACATTGTTAATGCAATCGATTGCACTCTTAAAGTTTTTGAAAAAATAGCTGTTAAAAACCTTATGCAATCGATTTACACCAAGGGTGCAATCGATTGCACACTGCACGAATTTGAAAAATAACAGCTTTGTTCATACCTTTTGATCATGCCTTTTCATTACATCTTTTCACTCAAACTTGGCATTTGTTCATGATACATTTCCAGATCTTCATGATGTTTCAAAAGGGTGTTATGAACATATACATATTCAATTTCAAATCCAGATCTAACACCTTCTTTCATAAATTTTTTTTGAACTTTCAAAATACAAACTCAAGCATTCTTCATTTTCATGCATAAGTTTTTTGCACATTTTCATACTTTAAACAGAAAACTTTGAGCAAATATATCTTGAGTCTTTGTAAAATATTATTATTGAAAGAAGAAGATTATATATTGTCAAATCACTCTTAGTGATCAATATTAATCTACTCACTCAAACTCACAAATTAATATTTACTTACTTATTTTCCAAGATTGTTGGAATTAAGTTTAAGTGTTTTTGTTGAAATCTTGTCTTTCCAAGTTGTTGGATACAAGTGTAGTTACATTGATAGGATTGTTCTCATAGGTAACTTAGTGAAAATCCAAGAGGACTGTTCTTGGTCCAAGAGGATTGTTCTTGGTTTGGTTGGTAGTTCTTGTTTAAGTTTGCCATAATAAGGAAATCACTTTCATGTTGAAAGGGGACTGGAGTACTCTCGGACTGTGAGGGGAACCAGGATACATCGTCCATGTCTCTTTATTTTTCTGCATTTTTAAGCTTTCCTAAACTCACTTATAACCCGAAAAATAAGAACGATCATCACTAAAAACCAAAATTTTTAAAAGTACCTAATTCACCCCCCCCCCCTCTTAGGCGCACTTCATACTTACAATTGGTATCAGAGTAGGTTATGGGTAACCTGCTCCTAAAATATCCAGAATGGCTTCCGCAAATCATAATCCCATTTTCAGAGATGGTGGTAGTAACAACAAGCCTCCTCTATTTTTTGGTGAATATTTTGACTTATGGAAAATTCACATGAAGGCGCATCTAGAAGCACAAGGAGAACAAATATGGGATACCGTCGAAAATGGTCCATTTATCCCGATAACGGTAATCAATGGTGTTGGCTCATTAAAGCCTAAAACTGCATGGGACGATGATGATAAGAAGAAAGTTCTCTATGACAAAAAGGAAATAAACCTTCTTCAAGGTGCACTTAGCATGGATGAATTCTTCCGTTTCTCGGCATGCAAAACAACAAAGGAAATATGGGATACCTTGGTACAAACTCATGAAGGAACGGTTGAAGTAAAAAGATCAAGACTAAATACCCTAAGTCAAGAATACGAACTATTTCGCATGCAGCCCGGAGAAACCATTCTTGACTTACAAAAGAGATTTGTGCACTTGACAAATCATCTAAGTGCTCTTGGTAAAACTTTGACAAATGATGAATTGAATTTGAAAGTACTTAGGTCCTTAACTAGGGAATGGCAACCAAAGGTAACGGCAATTTCAGAAAAGAAAATTCTCTCCAACATGACATCCGCAACATTATTTTGAAAACTTCAAGAATACGAAACGGAACTCGGAAGACTCGAAAAGCATGAAAATCAAGAGAAGAAATCCAAGAATATTGCTTTGAAGATAGAATCCAAGGAAGTTGAAAAGGAAAAAAAATCCAGAAGAAGATGAAAAATTCATTCTTCTTGTTAAAAGGCTTGGTAAGCTCTTCGGTAGAAATGACAAACCTTTTTCTCATTCAAAAGGAAAGAAACATTTTCAGAAAAAGGAAGGCTCCACATCAACACAAGAAATCACATGTTATGAATGTGGTAAGCAAGGTCATATCAAGCAGGATTGTCCAAAACTCTCCAAGAAAGGTGGCTTCAAAAGCAAGGCGAGATTCAAGAACAAAAAGGCTTATGTTGCATGGGAGGCAATGAAATAAGTTCCTCATCCGATTCCGATAGTGATGAAAGTGCAAATCTAACATTGATGGCCTCACACCATTCCGATGATGAAGACAATGAGGTATGCTTGAATACCACATGCAATCTTTGGTATCTTTATAGTGGTTGTTCAAAGCATATGACAGGAGATATAAACCAACTTTCACATCTAGCGCTAAAGGCCAAGGTGTTGTACCCTAAAATTTGCCCTCTCATGTTTTCTAAGGTCTTCCCCCTGCATGGTTGATCACAAACTCTTGCCTAAGGAAAAGGAAAATTTTTGAGTGGTACTTTAAGTACCTTTCGATTGGCATTCAGAAAGGCCCTTCGATTGGTACTTTGAAGAAGCATTTCTATTGGCATTCTGAAAGACACTTCGATTGGTATTCTGAAGGAGAATTTCGATTGGCATTCTGAAAGACCCTTCGATTGGTATTCTGAATGCGCCTTTCGATTGGCATTATGGAAGACCCTTCGATTGGTATTCTAAAGGAGTCTTTCGATTGGTGTTCTGAACAAGCACTTCGATTGGCATGTTAGCCATGTCCTTCGATTAGCATGAACAACACCTTTCGATTGGCCTGTTAACAAAGCCTTTCGATTGGAATTTGAATCAGTACCCTTCGATTGATCTTTGGACAAGGGCCATTCGAAGGAGGTCATCCAGAGCGCACTCAAGTCAAAAACGTCCAGGTTCATTCAAGAGACACAAATGTTTCAAAAAAGGAAAACTTTTAATGTCTCTGTTTCTTGTCTTATGGCATTTAATGGCTTGTTTAATGGTTGTCTCTTGCCATTACTGCACCCTCACACCCCTATAAATACAGAGGCCAACATACATATCCAGGACACGAAAATTATACAACGAAAAAAACACACAACAAGAGAACTTGGAGATACGCTGCCAAAGGTCATCAGCACTTCCAGGAAGCCATACCTAATCCTTGCAAAAGCAGCCAAGCCCAGAAGCCCAGATCGAAACTGCTCACCTTCAGCAAGTGCCCAAATCGAAGACTCAATCTGCAGGTAAGAAAGGGTAAATTGTCCAATTTTACATTTGCATAACACATTATTACTTGTTGTTACCTTTGATTTTCCATCCTAGACAGGATTGAAAGGCCCGGGTTTGGCACCCAAGTCATGTTTCATTTGCTAACATTTGCTGCAGACATAGCCTGAAGAGACCCAGCAAGCGCAAGGTCGAAGGGCCTGGGGTTCAATACCCAGGCCCTGCATTTTATTACGCTAACATACTTTTGTAGGTATAACATCCCAGATCGAAGGAGACACATTCTCTGGATCGAACCCATTAGTATGCTGGATCGAAGGAGGCATATCTTCCCTGGGTCGAAGGCTACTCCCACCTTACTGTCTGGCCCAATCGAAGCTTCCATTCCCTCCCTGGGTCGAAACTCTTTTTCCCCTGGATCGAAGGATCCCCCTTGTATTTTATTTTTGTTTTCATTGACATCTTTTTTGTTTATCTTTTTAATTAACATTAAAATCAAAAAACCATAAAAAATATTAGGCTAGTTCTTTTTCTATTAAATTAACTTTGTAAATTAACCTTTAATTATCTTAACATTTTTCCAAAACTAAAATTAAATAGATTTAGATTATTTTCCCAAAATAAACTAAAACAACAAAAAGATTTTATTCTTAGAATTTTTTAGAGTTTATTTTCAGATTTGCGCGCGTTTATTTTATTGTAATTGCCTACTGGTTTGTAATAGCTTAGCTGATACCTTTTACGCTTTACTGCTTTATTCCCCCAATTTTGGACATGTAAATAATCCCCTTCCCCGAAGCTTTGTAATAGCGTAGGATTTACAATTCCTGCACTTTAAATTCTTGTATATATATTAACTGCTTAGATGTATGCTAACTAGGCTTGTATGATAAGATCTAAAAACAAATGGTAGAACACCTAAAAATACAAAGATGATATAAACTGAAAATTGACACACTTGCACATGCCACTCCTAGGGTATACCTCACTTGGTTGCCTCAAAAGTGGTCATTAAGTATAGGATGTTTTAGAGGTCGTCCTTTTGTCTCAAGATCATAAGTTGCCTCGAAATGGTTGCCTCGAAAAAATGATCTAAGACATTAGGGTTACCGCTAAGGCGTCCTAACGTTGCTATAGTGACCACACGTCCCTAAAATCGAATTGACCCGAAAAACTCCAACGACGGTGCTACCTACTCCTCAATAGTGGGATAGCACTGTCTAAAGGACAGTTGCACAGTTTAATTCCTTTTTGAGTAGGTAGATGTTCTTAAGTACTTGCTCATTTTTAAAACAAAACAAAACTTTTCGCACTTACACTTTTCGAACAAAGTTTTCAAAAACACTTCATACACTCTTGAGGACAGAAACAATAGTTAAATTGAAGTTTTCAAACAAAAACTTTTTCAAACCCACAATCACAAAGAAAAGTAAACCTTTTGAAAACATAGTGAGCAAGTACCTAAGAGCCCGTGGATAACCACGGATAGAAAGGGTGCTAACACCTTCCCTTTCTATAATCTACCTCCCGAACCCGAGAAACATCTCGAAAAGGAATTTTTCTGTGCTTTTGTCCTTTCCTTGTTGGATAAAATAAAAGACGGTGGCGACTCTTACTTACCGCGACACTTTGCAAAAACAAACGCAAACGCGAACCAGCATTCCAAAAACAGTCAGTTCTCGTTCCCACCGATCACAGAACTGGCGACTCTGCTGGGGAGTATATAAGTGAGGTGTACCTTAGGATTAGATCACTTGTGTTTTCAATTGTATGCTTTGTATGCTTTTAATTTTGTGGGCTTGTATCGGAGTTCTATAGATCCTAACCCGGATCTAGGGATACCCTTTAGGTAAGTAGCAATAAACTGTGAGGGATCTGTCCAGTGTAGACCGACACGGATGAAGCAGTAGCTACATTAGTGTGGCACCTTAGTCTGTACTGATATCCCTTGTGTTGAAACGAGGAGAATATGGGTCTTCTAAGGAGTCCTTAAGCACCAACTGACCTTAGAACCTTAAATTGACCAACTTGGCTATAGAACAGTAGCAGTATGCTACACTCATTGAGACCAAACTCTCGTGATGATTCCAGCCGCAAAAAAAGATTGCCAAACTGGAATTATGACCGATTTAGGGTATTCAGTGATATTGAGATCCTCTAGAACCCGGTTACTATTTTTAGGACAGGTTTAAACCAACTGAACTGAAAGAGGGTAATACCTAAACTCCATGCCAGCCTGAAATCTAAGGGCTCTTTTGTGTGACTTGTGTGCCTTCAAACTTGAAATACTTGCACATTCTTGTTATCTGACAACATGAATTCCTTGCAGGTTTTGTTTACAGTCGTTATCCAATAATTTGGATTTATTGCAGGGCTTACTTACATCACCTCACACTTTTGCTTAAACGCATAGCATACACATCATAACATCATGCCTTAACATTTCCTTAACCATTTCAAGGATCTCAAGGGTCTATGATGCAGGTTATGGTAAATCAGAAGTCTAGCAAGGGGCAAAGGGGATTTATTTTCCTCTAGCCAAGGGTGTCTAGAAATCCAAGCACGATAACTTGAGTCAGGGGCTATGACCCACTCGATATGGTGAGCTTGACTCTTGAAGAAGGACTCTCAGCAACATGACGTTCCTTCAACCAAAGCTACAAGATTCAAATTCTAACAAGTTTCTTGCTTACCCCGCGAGATCCTTGAAAACATTGCATACATATATCATACATATCATTGCATAACAGGTCTCCCAGTACAGGTCTCTTATCTTCTCCGCTGTTTATTTCAGCAATCATCATGTCTACTGAACCTTCCACTGAGCAAGCTATCAAGGCCCTCCAGGCCCAGAATGCCCAATTTCAAGAGTTGGTCATGAGCCTAGCTAAGGGTCAGCAAGACTTGAAGACCTTGATTCTGAAGGAGAGGAAGAAGAAGAAAAAGAGGACCGTCATGTTCAATACTGGACGCATGTTTGGAAACGAACTGCAGACTGAGGTTGATCTGACCACCCCATTTGAGGAGAAAGATAGTCCACAAGAAAGGAGGGCTCCTAGCCCTGAAGTCTCCGACAACGAGACATACTATGATGAAGAACTGTATCCTCCTGCTGAGGATAAGTACAAACAACTAGAAGACTGTTTGAACGCTATGGAGATACAGAAGGTGCCCGGTCTGGACTTCGGAGATTTAGGTCTATCCTCTGGGGTGGTGATTCCCCATAAATTCAAGGCACCTGCTTTTGCCAAGTATGACGGAGCTTCCTGTCCAAAGCTGCACCTCCGGTCATATGTGAGGAAGATCCAACCTTACACGGCTGATAAGAACTTGTGGATCCATTTCTTTCAAGACATTCTCTCAGGGACTCAGCTTGAATGGTTCTGTCAACTGGAAGGAGCTAACATCCGTAACTGGGAGGACCTTGCTGCTGCTTTTTACAAGCAATACCAGTATAATGCTGACCTTGCTCCCACGCGTACTCAGCTTCAGGGTATGTCTATGGGTACAGGCAAAGGCTTTAAGGACTACGCTCAGAAGTGGAGAGATCTTGCTGGAAGAGTCCATCCCCCTCTGTCTGATACGGAGTTGGTGGACATGTTTCTTGGGACTTTGTCTGGTCCCTATTTCAAACATCTGATCGGAAGCTCTTCAGCCGAATTCACCGAGCTAGTACTGACCGGCGAAAGGGTCGAAGCTGGCATCAAAAGTGGGAAGATTCAAGAAGAAACACCTTCTGATGCTCAGAAAAAGCCCTACAATGGGAAGAAAGAGTCCAATGCTGTGTATGGTCAAAAGAGTCGTCATGATCAACATGTAGGGGCAACCCTGATCTCCGATCCCACGCCTGTTCAACAAAGACAGAGCAATAAGCGTAGGGTAAGATATCAAGAAAGGCAGTATACTAACATCAACATGCCTTTGTCTCAAGCGTTACAACATTTGCTGGAGTTAAAGCTAATCATGCTAAAGGATCCTCCTCAAAATCCTGATACTTCCTCTTCCAAGTATAACCCGGGCGTGAGATGTGCCTATCATTCTGACAGTCCTAGACATGACACCGACGACTGTTGGACTTTGAAGAACAAGATCCAAGACTTGATTGATGCCAAGGAGATCAAGTTTGATCACTGATCCTACGCCAAATCATTGAGAATGTCTTTTTTTCATTTGAATTTTCAAGTTGTAATCCCTTTGTTATTCAAACAATTATCTATTAATGCCAAACTTTGTTTCATTAATGCATTGCATATGTTTGTCTTGATTTGATCCACTCATTTTCATTTTAACTATGCTTTTACTCACTTTATGACATTCAACTCTTGCTAAAACTTACAAGCCTTTAGAGGGAGGATGACGAAACAATGCCATAATCTCATACAGTATGCTTTTGGACAGACCTTGCTGACGATGTACATGCATTTCTTTCAAATCCTAAACATTGGAGTTATAAGGAAGATAATCCCTAGTCAATCCCTTCGAGCCAAAGAAGTAGGAGTTTTCTGTTTTAAACACAAATTGAAACCTTTAATTTAAACCTGGGGCAGGGTAGTCTCTCAGTTAATTCAAAAGATGCGCATTGAAGTCGCAAAGCTCTCAGTTCATAATACAACGAACGACATCAAAAGCATTCCTCTAGAATCAAAAGACAGTGGTGGTTCCTTATCTCATATGCAGTCAATCTCTCAAAATAGAAAAGCCCACTGAGCCAAAACCTATAAAGGAGGCTTAAGAAAGCTGGGGCATCCCGCTGGCTGTAATCTCGAAAACAGGAACAGTCAGGCAAAAGTTAGGGATAACAAATCAAAAGAACGAGGTCGCTACAAATCCTCGACAGCATGAAAAATGTTGCAAAAAATGATGACTGCCTTCCAAAATCCAACTTGTGTGAACCATCACCAAAATGTCGTTCCAAATTCGAATAGAGTTTGACGCACAATTAACTGAGTTTAGGATTGAAGAACATCACGAAGAGCGGGTGGGTACAAATATACTTTGAGCCTTTATCCTTTGTTTCTTAAACCATGAACCAAGCCACGTTACAACCCTTCAAAACTCCTAACTTAAGCATGGGTTAGTTCAAAAGCATGTTGTTACAAAAGGTATCCTGACTCCTGTAAGGCTTTGCCCTAAATCTTGTGTTGAATTTGTCTTTAAAAAAGTTTTCTGCTAAAAAAACGCATTTTTCAAAACTTTGAGACAATCATAAACTTTGCATTATTTGAATATCACTGTTTGCATTTGGCTATTTGTTTGACAGCGGAGAAATTCACACAACGAATATTCGACGAACTAAAGCCCTCTTAGTGAACAAAATCACTTCAAAAAGGATGACACTTCCATTGACAAATCTCCTTCCAATCAAGGGGCATGGCATGATCATTGTCCATCACCTGGGGCAGTCCAGTTAAGATTTCAAGAAATCTCTGAAGAAGTGCAGAGTAGCCAGGGGCAAGTCTCCATCTCCGTCACTTGGGGCATTGAACATCAATCTCAGTGAAGGGTTACGTACAATTAAACATTTTTTGGCAATGTCACAAATACTTACTACTAGGGGCAATGACAAATCTCCCCAAAATCCTTCTCATAGGATGACTCCCAGCAAGGGTTTAATCTCTGACAACCTTTCCCCAGCTGAATCAATCTCAAGAATCCTCGAGGACTCCCCCCAACGAAGATGTCACCTCTTTAGTGGACTGACGACAGGGTTTATTTCCCCAACAACACCAGGATTCCCCAGCTTGAGTTTGCCTCTCTGACTACTACAAATCAAAGGATCACAACTCCTCTTCCCCAGTAGACTACTCTACAATCCCCAGCAAGTTACTGTGAAACCTGGACCCGACCAGATGTCTGTTTAACTTTGACTCCCCAGTAGAACAACAGACAACCGAGACTCCTAAACTTGTTCCCCAAGAATGAATCAATACTCTCCACAAAGTTCACAACTTTCCCCAACGGAGTTATCCTCAACAAAACAAGGATCCTCAGTGGAAACATTCTAAGCAAAGTTTGAAGACATACCTACTCTTCGACAGCAGTCCGGGATTTAATAACTCCCCAACACTTGACAAGAATTTATTCTCCAAGACAAAATTACATTTCAATAACATTCATAGCATATGCATACAAAATACATATAACATGAATCTCATTTATTTTGAGAACATCATTACACAATGCATACATCATGACATTGCATACAACTCACTCTTTACCTTTTCAGGAAAGATCAATCGACAGATAAAAGTCATTATCTTTTGAGGTAGTAATCGTCCAAGATTCCTTCATCATCCTGCTGAGGTAGTAATCGTCCAAGATTCCTTCATCATCCCATTGAGGTAGTAATCATTCAAGATTCCTTCATCATCCCGCTGAGGTAGTAATCATCCAAGATTCCTTTATCATCCTGCTGAGGTAGAAGTCATCCAAGATTCCTTCATCATCCTGCTGAGGTAGAAGTCATCCAAGATTCCTTCATCATCCTGCTGAGGTAGTAATTGTCCAAGATTCCTTCATCATCCTGCTGAGGTAGAAGTCATCCAAGATTCCTTCACCATCACGTTGAGGTAGTAATCATCCAAGATTCCTTCATTATCCCGTTGAGGTAATAATCGCCCAAGATTCCTTCATCATCCTGCTGAGGTAGAAGTCATCCAAGATTCCTTCATCATCCTGCTGAGGTAGTAATCGTCCAAGATTCCTTCATCATCCTGCTGAGGTAGAAGTCATCCAAGATTCCTTCACCATCCCGTTGAGGTAGTAATCATCCAAGATTCCTTCATTATCCTGTTGAGGTAGTAATCGCCCAAGATTCCTTCATCATCCTGCTGAGGTAGTAATCGTCCAAGATTCCTTCATCATCCTGCTGAGGTAGTAATCGTCCAAAATTCCTTCACCATCCTGCTGAGGTAGTAATCGTCCAAGATTCCTTCATCATCCTGCTGAGGTAGTAATCATCCAAGATTCCTTCACCATCCTGCTGAGGTAGTAATAGTCCAAGATTCCTTCATCATCCTGCTGAGGTAGTAATCGTCTAAGATTCCTTCATCATCCTGCTGAGGTAGTAATCGTCCAAGATTCCTTCATTATCCTGCTGAGGTAGAAGTCATCCAGGATTCCTTCATCATCCTGCTGAGGTAGTAATCGTCCAAGATTCCTTCATCACACATCATCATCAGAAAAGACCTTCTCTGGTTAGATTTATTTCTTCCAGTTAAAACAGGCAACTAAAGACCTCCTCTGGTTAGATTTATTCCTTCCAGTTAATGACAGGCAATCAGAGACCTTCAAGTAACAGTCCAGATACGATCCAGATTCGGATGTAATTCTGTCACTCATTCAAATACAGTCCAACAATCATTTCTGGATGGCATCTTTAAGCCCATCTCCAACAACTATCCATCATCTCTCCAAATGGCATCTGTAAGCCCATTCCCGACATCACAATGTTGATACTACACCATGTGAGTGCAAATTTCTGGGCACTCTAGTATTCAATTATCTTCCACCTTCGGATCACGAAAGGCTCGAAAGCCAATCTATATCCTCAGGTTTAAGAAAATTGAACAGGGGCAACTGTTGTACCCCAAAATTTTCCCTCTCATGTTTTCCAAGGTCTTCCCCCTGCATGGTTGATCACAAACTCTTACCTAAGGAAAAGGAAAAATTTTTAGTGGTACTTTAAGTACCTTTCGATTGGCATTCAGAAAGGCCCTTCGATTGGTACTTTGAAGAAGCATTTCAATTGGCATTCTGAAAGACCCTTCGATTGGTATTCTGAAGGAGCATTTCGATTGGCATTCTGAAAGACCCTTCGATTGGTATTCTGAATGCGCCTTTCGATTGGCATTATGGAAGACCCTTCGATTGGTATTCTGAAGGAGTCTTTCGATTGGTGTTCTGAACAAGCACTTCGATTGGCATGTTAGCCATGTCCTTCGATTAGCATGAATAACACCTTTCGATTGGCCTGTTAACAAAGCCTTTCGATTGGAATTTGAATCAGTACCTTTCGATTGATCTTTGGACAAGGGCCATTCGAAGGAGGTCATCCAGAGGGCACTCAAGTCAAAAGCGTCCAGGTTCATTCAAGAGACACAAATGTTTCAAAAAAGGAAAACTTTTAATGTGTCCGTTTCTTGTCTCATGGCATTTAATGGCCTGTTTAATGGCTGTCTCTTGCCATTACTGCACCCTCACACCCCTATAAATACAGAGGCCAGTATACATATCCAGGACACGAAAATTATACAATGAAAAAAACACACAACAGGAGAACTTGGAGATACGCTGCCAAAGGTCATCAGCACTTCCAGGAAGCCATACCCAATCCTTGCAAAAGCAGCCAAGCCCAGAAGCCCAGATCGAAACTGCTCACCTTCAGCAAGTGCCCAAATCGAAGACTCAATTTGCAGGTAAGAAAGGATAAATTGTCCAATTTGACATTTGCATAACACATTATTACTTGTTGTTACCTTTGATTTGCCATCCTAGACAGGATCGAAAGGCCTGGGTTTGGCACCCAGGTCATGTTTCGTTTGCTAAAATTTGCTGCAGACATAGCCTGAAGAGACCCAGCAAGCGCAGGATCGAAGGGCCTGGGGTTCAATACCCAGGCCCTACATTTTATTACGCTAACATACTTTTGCAGGTATAACATCCCATATCGATGGAGACACCTTCTCTGGATCGAACCCATTAGTATGCTGGATCAAAGGAGGCATCTCTTCCCTGGATCGAAGGCTACTCCCGCCTTACTGTCTAGCCCAATCGAAGCTTCCATTCCCTCCCTGGGTCGAAACTCTTTTTCCCCTGGATCGAAGGATCCCCCTTGTATTTTATTTTTGTTTTCATTGACATCTTTTTTGTTTATCTTTTTAATTAACATTAAAATAAAAAAACCATAAAAAATATTAGGCTAATTCTTTTTCTATTAAATTAACTTTGTAAATTAACCTTTAATTATCTTAACATTTTTCCAAAACTAAAATTAAATAGATTTAGATTATTTTCCCAAAATAAACTAAAACAACAAAGAGATTTTATTCTTAGAATTTTTTAGAGTTTATTTTCAGATTTGCGCGCGTTTATTTTATTGTAATTGCCTACTGGTTTGTAATAGCTTAGCTGATACCTTTTACGCTTTACTGCTTTATTCCCCCAATTTTGGACATGTAAATAATCCCCTTCCCCGAAGCTTTGTAATAGCGTAGGATTTACAATTCCTGCACTTTAAATTCTTGTATATATATTAACTGCTTAGATGTATGCTAACTAGGATTGTATGATAAGATCTAAAAACAAATGGTAGAACACCTAAAAATACAAAGATGATATAAACTGAAAATTGACACACTTGCACATGCCACTCCTAAGGTATACCTCACTTGGTTGCCTCAAAAGTGGTCATTAAGTATAGGATGTTTTAGAGGTCGTCCTTTTGTCTCAAGATCATAAGTTGCCTCGAAATGGTTGCCTCGAAAAAATGATCTAAGACATTAGGGTTACCGCTAAGGCGTCCTAACGTTGCTTTAGTGACCACACGTCCCTAAAATCGAATTGACCCGAAAAACTCCAACGACGGTGCTACCTACTCCTCAATAGTGGGATAGCACTGTCTAAAGGACAGTTGCAAAGTTTAATTCCTTTTTGAGTAGGTAGATGTTCTTAAGTACTTGCTCATTTTAAAAACAAAACAAAACTTTTCGCACTTACACTTTTCGAACAAAGTTTTCAAAAACACTTCATACACTCTTGAGGACAGAAACAAGAGTTAAATTGAAGTTTTCAAACAAAAACTTTTTCAAACCCACAATCACAAAGAAAAGAAAACCTTTTGAAAACATAGTGAGCAAGTACCTAAGAGCCCGTGGATAACCACGGATAGAAAGGGTGCTAACACCTTCCCTTTCTATAATCTACCTCCCGAACCCGAGAAACATCTCGAAAAGGAATTTTTCTGTGCTTTTGTCCTTTCCTTGTTGGATAAAATAAAAGACGGTGGCGACTCTTGCTTACCGCGACACTTTGCAAAAACAAACGCAAACGCGAACCAGCATTCCAAAAACAGTCAGTTCTCGTTCCCACCGATCACATAAGGGTTTTGTCACTTATGGAGACAATAATAAGGGAAGAATCCTAGGCAAAGGCAAAGTTGGTGCTCCACCTTTCACATCCGTTGAAGATGTTCTTTATGTTGAAGGACTAAAGCACAATCTTCTAAGTATTAGCCAACTTTGTGACAAAGGCTTCAAAATCAAGTTCACCAAGGATGAATGTTTGATAGAAGACGAAGTCACTCATGAGGTTATACTTAAAGGTAAAAGAATCAATAATATATTCATGATTTCCCTTGATAATCCATCTTTGAAGGTTAAATTGCTCATATTCATATGGAACACTTGAATAAATTAATCAAGCATGATCTGGTCATTGGATTGCCTAAGAGAAATTTCGTCAAAGATAGACTATGTGATGCTTGTCAAAACAGGCGATAAAACGCAAAACCTCTAGTCAGTTCTCCCACTGTATCACAGAACTGGCGACTCTGCTGGGGAAAGTACTAAAAGTTGGGTTACCTTAGGGTTAGATCACATTTACTTGCTTACACTGTTTGATTTGTTTGCTTTACATTTTAGTTCCTTGTTTGGGTTTGTTTTAAATCCTACACCCTAATTTGGGGACACCTTTTAGGTAAGTAACAATAAACTGTGAGGGAACTGTGCAGGGTATACCGACACGGTTGAAGCAGTAGCTACGTTGATGCGGTACTTTGGTTGGTACCGGTAACCCTTGAGTCAATCAAGTAGAGTACGGGGCCGCCGCGTTGTATCGTGAAGCACCAACTGACCTTAGAACTTTACTTGACCAACTTGGCCATTAAGACGTAGTGAGATGACCGACTTTGGTGTAGTCCGATGTTGGTAGATACTCGATGCTACACTCATTGAGGTTGAACTATTGAGCTTTGTTTGGTTGCGATTCAATCGCCTATTGAACGAAGCTGGGAGAAAGATTGGTGATATTGAGATCTCTTAGAACCTGGTTACTATTAACTAGGACAGGTTGAGCCAACTAAACTTCAAGAGGGTACTTACCTACAAACTCCATACAAGCCTAAACCTAAGGACTTGTCTACTTTGTGTGAATATGATTATTTGTATATAAACTTGCTTAAGTCGCATATTTGTACATAACATCATAATATCATACCATAGCATTTTCAATAACATTGAACCATAGAATTTCAAGGATCTCAATGGTCTTTGATGCAGGGTCACATTGAACCAGACGTATATCAAAAAACAAGAGGATTTATTTCCCTCTAACCAAACACCGTCAAAGATCAAGTACAACAATTTGAGTCAAGGGTTATGACCCACTTGACATGGTGAGCTTGATTCTTGTGGAAGGACATCCACTGATACAAAGTTCTCCAATCAAAAATATTGATCAAAGTTCAACCTCTAACTTTTTCTTGTGTTTACCCCGCGAGATCCTTGAAAACATGCATCCACATATCATGCATCATATCATGACAGGTTTCTCCCATACAGGTCTCCTTATCTTCCTACTGTTTATTTCAGTAAGATGGATATGGAACAAATGGTGAAAGACATCTGGGCTCAAAATGCTCAACTTCAAGAGGTGTTCTTGAACCTTTCCAAGGGGCAAGAAGAGGTGAAAGCTCTCCTCACAAAGGGCATGGTCATGGGGGAATCCGGAGGGAACCAAGGATGATCAGTTGGAGCGAATACAAACTGAGATAGCCATAATGAAGGTCCAAATGATGGGACAACTGGTGGGCCAGATGGCTCTTATCCAAAATCTAGCTCAAGGACAAGAAGAGTTGAAAGTTATCATCAACCAACTTCGTCAAGACGGTTACAACCGTATGGGACAAACAGCCAGAATTGGAGATCAAGTCACTACTCAGCCTCCTCTACAACATGGAGCCAGTTTAAGGGAGAGTAGACCGTTCCGAATTGCTGCCACGTCTCGACTCCAACAACAATCTCGCCAACAACAACAGAGTAATCATCGTAAGCAGAATACAGCTGAAAGACGCTTTACCGAAATCAACATGTCATTGTCTCAAGCACTGTAACACATGTTAGAGGCCAATCTGGTTACGTTAAAAGACCCCCCCTCAGAATCCCAACACAGCCTCTCCAAGGTACCATCCAAATGCAAAGTGAGCGTATCACTCCAACAGTCCTGGACATGACACCAATAGCTATTGGACGTTAAGAAATAAAATTCAAGATCTGATTGATGAAGGAACACTAGAATTCACACAAGATAGCCAGACTGAATTCTTCTGCCGTCCCTCAAAGACTCACCACATAAAGTGACAAGTTCAAACAAAGAGGGTTCTGTTCATTTTGAATTTTCAAGTTGTAATTTCTCTTTTGTTATTCAAACAATTATCTATTAATGTCAAACTTTGTTTCATTAATGCATTGCATATGTTTATCTTGAATTCATCCATTTGTTTTCACTATATTTAAACTATGCTTATATTCTCTTTATGACTTTCAACTCTTGCTAAAAGTTACAAGCCTTTAGAGGGAGGATGATGAAAACGATGCCATAATCTCATACGGTATGCTTTTGGACAGACCTTGTTGACGATGTACATGAATTCTTTCAAATCCTAAACACTGGAGTTATAAGGAAGATAATCCCTAGTCAACCCCTTTGAGCCAAAGAAGTTGAAGTTTTTCTTTTTCACAAAATTAAAACCTTTAAACAAAACCTGGGGCAGGGTAGTCTCTCAGTTAATTCAAATGTGCGTTCAAATCGCAAACTCTCATCTCGTAATTACAACGAATGACATCAAAACATTTCTCTGGAATCAAAAGACGGTGATGGTTCCCTATCACATAGGTAGTCATTATCTCTCAAAGAGAAAAACCCACTAAGTCAAAACCTATGAAGGAGACTTAAAGAAAGCTGGGGCATCCCGCTGACTGTAATCTCAAAACAAGAACACTCAGGCAAAAATTAGGGATAACAAATCAAAAGAAAGAGGTCACTACAAATCCTCAACAACACGAAAAATGTTTCAAAAATGACTGCCTTTCGACAAACTTAACTTGTCTGAACCATCACCAAAACGTCATTCCAGACTCAATTGGAGTTCAAATGTACAATTAACTGAGCTTAGGACTGAAGAACATCACGAAGAACGGGTGGGTACAAATACACTTTGAACCTTTATCCTTTGTTTCTTAAAAAGTGAACCAAGCCACGTTACAACCCTTCAAAAGTCCTAATTGAAGCATGGGTTATTTCGAAAGCATACTGTTACAAAAGGTCTCCTGACTCCTGTAAGGCTTTACTCAAAATCCAGAGTTGAATTACAAACTTCTTTACTTGCTAAAAATGCATTTTTCAAAACTTCAAGACAAGCATAAACTCTGCATTACTTGAATATCACTGTTTGCATATGGCTATTTGTTTGACAGCGGAGAAATTCACACAACAAATATGCAGTGAACGAAAGCTCTCTCAGTGAACAAAATCAATTCCAGAAGGATGACACTTCCATTGACAAATCTCCTATTAACAAGGGGGTACGACATGTCACTATCCAGCACACTTGGGGAAGTCCAGTCAAGATTCCAAGAAATCTCTCAAGAATTGCAGAGTAACCAGGGGCAGGTATCCATCTCTGTCACTTGGGGCATTGAACGTCAATCTCAACAAAGGGTTACGTACAATCAAACATTTTTGGCAATACCACAAACATTTGTTGCTAAGGGCAATGACAAGTCTCCCCAAAATCCTTCTCACAGGATGACTTCCAGCAAGAGTTTAACCTCTAAAAACCTTTCCCCAGCTGAGACAACCTCAAGAATCCTCGAGGACTTTTCCCTAATGAAGTCGTCACCTCTCTAGCAGACCGGCAACAGGGTTTATTTCCCCAACAAACGGAAGGATTCCCCAGCTTAAGGTGGTCTCTCTAACCACTACAAATCAAAGGACTATAACTCCCTTTCCCCAGTAGAGTACTCTACAATCCCCAGCAAGTTACTGAAGCCTGGACCCGACCAGATAACAGTTTGACTTATTCGATTACTGAAACCTGGACCCGACCAGATAACAGTTTGAGTTACTGAAGCCTGGACCCGACCAAAAAACAGTTTGACTTCTTCGATTACTGAAACCTGGACCCGACCAAATAATAGTTTGAGTTACTGAAACCTGGACCCGACCAGATAACAGTTTGACTTCTTCAATTACTGAAACTTGGACCCGACCAAATAACAATTTGAGTTACTGAAGCCTGGACCCGACCAGATAACAGTTTGACTTCTTCGATTACTGAAACCTGGACCCGAACAGATAATAGTTTGAGTTACTAAAGCCTGGACCCGACCAAATAACAGTTTGAGTTACTGAAGCCTAGACCCGACTAGATAACAGTTTTACTTCTTCGATTACTCAAACCTAGACCCAACCAGATAATAGTTTAAGTTATTAAAGCCTGGACTTGACCAGATAATAGTTTGACTTCTTCAATTATTGAAACCTGGACCCGACCAGATAACAGTTTGAGTTACTGAAGCCTGGACCCGACCAGATAATAGTTTGACTTCTTCAATTACTGAAACCTAGACCTGACCTGATAGAAGTTTGAGTTACTAAAGCCTAGACCCAACCAGATAACAGTTTGACTTCTTCGATTACTCAAACCTGGACCCGACCAGATAACAGTTTGAGTTACTAAAGCCTGGACCCGACCAGATAACAATTTGACTTCTTCAAATTACTGAAACCTGGACCCGACCAGATAACAGTTTGAGTTACTGAAGCCTGGACCCGACCAGATAACAACTTGACTTCTTCAAATTACTGAAACTTGTACCCGGCCAGATAACAGTTTGAGTTAGTGAAGCATGGACCCGACCAGATAATAGTTTGACTTCTTCGATTACTGAAACCTGGACCTGACCAGATAACAATTGACCCCATCGACCTCAGAAATCTGCAAAGCCTGGACCCGACCAGATAACAGTGTTCAAGAAGTTTATTGTGAAACCTGGACCCGACCAGATAACAATTGACCGCATCGACCTCAGAAATCTGCGAAGCCTGGACCCAACCAGATAAAAATTTTCAAACAGTTTATTGTGAAACCTGGAGCCCGACCAGATAACAATTAACTATGATCCCCAAAAAGACACTATAAAGTCTGGACTCGACCAGATAATAGTACAGCTTTCCAAACACCATGAAGCCTGGATCCGACCAGATAGTAGTCGCCATTCCAAGTTACTGCGAAGCCTGGATCCGACCAGATAACAGTTAACTTCTGTATCCTCTAGTAAGTGGTTGTGAAGCCTGGACCCGACCAGATAGCAGTCGACTACTTCATCCTTAGCAACTGTGAAGCCTAGATCCGACCAGATAACAGCTGACATTAGAGCGATCTTCCCCAACAAAAGCATCCTTCCAACAAAATTTGAAGATATACATATTCTTCATCTCCAACAGGCAATCGGGGAATCAATCTCCCAGAATTTCCTCAGAAGTAGTCAGGGATTTATTTTCCCGGACAAAAACATATACCTCACATTCATACATCATAGCACGTACATACCATACGCATTTGGCATGATACCACATCTGATGAACATCATGCAAACATCTACATTTTACTGACCCTTTTCTCACAGGTAGAACATCAATTTTTAGTATAAATCAACAAGAAGATTTATGCTAATACTTCTTCCAGCGTTTACCAACATTCCTCCAAATGGCATCTATAAGCCCATTCACCATCCATCTTCGAGTGAAAATTTTCTGGGCACTCTAGTGTTCAATCATCTTCCACCTTCAAGTCACGAATGGCAGAATTACCAATCTAACTCTTCAGGTGTAAGAAGATTGAACAGGGGCAGCTGTTGTACCCCAAAATTTTCCCTCTCATTTCATCAAGGAATCCAAAAGTCAAATTTTACTTTGGAAAAGTCAAGTTCTAAATACTTAGCAATTTATTCTAAGTGTTTAAGAATTATGACAATTTCAGAACTTCTGACCAAGATTATCACCATAACACTAAGCAAATTCTGGACACTCTCAAGACAGAGTTTGGTCAGAACTTCTGGGAAAGTTTTCACAAAACGCTTCAGTCATAAGTTGCAAACATGGTTCAGAACATGACGCTTCAATCAGAACATCACCAAATCCCAAGACCTCATTTAAACAACCTGCTACACTGCTACAACACATTACTCTAACCAGAAGTTAATCCAGTGCAAGCCTGCATCTTCCCAAATCTTGTATTTGTACCAAATACAAAAAGCTGTGATCAAAAAGCAATGGAACAGTGTGCCAAAAAAGTTTAAATCCCATTTGTTTCCCCTCCCCCCCCCCCCCCCAAAACCACAACAAACCATCTATAAATACTTTGCTCCATCACACGTTCAAGGGGCTAGCTTTTGGAGAGAGATTGGCCAAAAGAGAGAAGAGAAAACAGGGAAAACCTTCGCAAATACAAAGCAAAAACCTTTTGTTCCTCCTCTTTGAATCAAAGAACATAACCACTGTTCTGTCTCTCTTGCTGACTCAGAACATCCAGAGGCAACAACTCAAAGCTCCAAGCCCACGTTCCAGGTTCAAGGTAAGTCTTTCTGACTTTGCTTGTTTTTCATTCTGAACATCATTAACATGTAAATATCATAGTATTAATTTTGTACATATCATTTCTTAAGTAGAAAAACTGTGGATCAGAACTTCTTGATTAAGACTAGGCTCAGATTAAGGATTAAAACTTATGTAAATTGTTGTGCTATTATCCTTCTGACTTGCTGATTGTTAGGAACTGAATAAATTGCTGATGTGCTGATTGAGTGTTGAAATATGGCATTAAAACTTATGATGTTCATTCATAGTTTTAACACACAGAACTTCTATGATTTTTCTCACTGTTAAACACACACAGAACTTCTGAGTTCTCTTCACTATTTTAACACACTGAACTTCTATGATATTTCTCACTGTTAACACACACTGAACCTCTGATTCTTACGCTGTTAACACGCACAGAACCTCTATGATTCCCTCACTGTTCTAACACAACACAAAACTTATGATTTCTCCTTGCATGTCAAATACACTGAACTTCTGATGTTTCCATTCGTTGTTTTTACACACTCAGAGTTTCTGATTTTTACATGCTGATAATGCATTGAACTGCTGACGTCTGCGCACTGTTTTAGTGTAATACAAAACTTCTGACTTGTAGCCCACTGTCTGAATGCAATCCAGAACTTCTGTGTCTATCCTCTAACATTTCTTGCAGGACCTCAAAGTGTACCAATCCAGAACTTCTGATTTTGACTCTTCCTTCTGAGTCACCACTAGGATGACTTTAGAACTTCTAATCCTTGTTGTTTTTCTTGCAGCAAGACGTTGTTTCTATCTTTCATTTATTTTATTTTTCATCATTTTTAATATTAACTTTTTTTTATTAACATAAAAAAACATAAAAATATTTTCCTTTTAATTTATTTCCTTAAGACAAAAACATTTTCTAAACAAGTCTATTTCTTTCTTATATTATGTATTTCAATATGGTTGTAATAGATAATTAGGACTTATTTTTACTTGCAACCCCCATTCGTAAATATGTACCCCCATCCCCTAAGTATTGTAATAGCGTGGGACTTTACATTTCTGCAATTTATCGCTTTTGAATGTAAATGCTAGTAATTAGAGTGTGTATGACAAGACATGAAATTGATAAATAGATCACCCTAATCAAGACTAAAATGCATGTAATCAAACACACTTGCACACTAGCACCCCTAGGGTTATTCCACTTGTTGCCTTACGAAAATGGCCATGTTATGCATGTGGGATGTCTTAGCACAAATCAAAAATAAAATATCATAGTCCCTCGATGACGCTATCAAAGTTTCCTTTCAAAATGACCTTAGTCCCTAAAAGAAAAGTTCTAAGTCATCTCATAACATTGCTATCATGGTCATACGATGACCCAATGCCCGTCCCTTCACATCCAAGATGGAGCTTCTTATCAAATCAATGGTAAGATAGCAACATCTAAAGGAGGAGGAAAAAGAACACCTAAGACCTTTTAAGTAGGTAGATTATTCCTAATTACTTGCTCAATTTCAAAACAAACATCATTGCTATTTTCACAAACAAACACTTTCAAAAACACTTTTAAAACACTTTCTAAACAAGGATTATTTTCAAAAGCTCAACACTTTGTATACGTTCTTACGAACGAGAACTATTACAAAGTTTTCCTAAACGATGGCGCCTTTTCAAAATACTTTCAAAAAACACCACAAGCACATTCAAACAAAAGTAAGTGATCTAGCGAGTAACTAAGAGCCCATGGAAAACCATGGATGAAAAGGGTGCTAATACCTTACCTTTTCATAATCTACCCCCCGAACTCAAAAACATCTCTAAAGGTCTTTCCTGTGCTTTTTCACCTTTCCTTTTGGATAAAAGAAAAGTCGGTGGCGACTCTTGCTAACCGCAACATTTGCGATAAAACGCAAAACCTCAAGTCAATTCTCCCACCGTATCACACTAGCCATATGCTTATCTTTCATTTTCACTAACCATGTGTTGAGAACTAACCCATGTATGCAGCGAAACAATGATAGAATAAGAAAATTACAGTATGAGTTGACACATACCAACATGAGACGACACATCTTAGTGGAAAAACAAGTTATGAGTCGACACATACTATTATACAGGCATAAAATAGAAGGAATAAAGAGTGTATGAGTCGACACAAAGCACGTATGAGTCGACACATGTAGGGAATGAGTCGACACATACTCTTATGCACCGACTCAGACTTAATTGATTTGGACTTACAGGAGCAAGACAAGCTTATGTGTCGATGCAAAGGAGCATGTGTCGACACATAATATTCAAAAATGCAATTTTCCATTATTTTACACTGTTTTATCTATTTAAATATATTTTCTTCATCACTATTCAATATTGTTGTAATATTTAAGCTCCTATCCATTCCCATTTGTAAATTGTAACCCCATCCCCCTAATGATGTAATAACGTAGGATTTTAATTTCCACAAATTTATCATTTTTCATATAATTGTTAGTAATTAGAGTCTGTATGGCAAGACTAAAATCAATCCTTAGACAACCCTAATCCAAGATAAAGCAATGCATGAAATCAAAACACTTGTACACTACACATCTAGGGTTAACTCCACTTGTTGCCTCGGATAAAAATAGTCATGTCCCTCGAACGAGGGATACTTTAGCAATGACCCTTGAATACAAGATCGTAGTCCCTCGATGACCCTTCGATGTTGCCTTTATAAATGGTCTTAGACCTTCACAACAAATTTCTAAGGTATCCTACAATGTTGCCTTCTATGAATATACGATGACCCATGCTCGTCCCTTCATATCCAATGATAGGGCTTCTTATAAATCAATGGTAAGATAGCAACATCTAAAGGAGGAGGAAAAGAACTAAGACTTTTCGAGTTGGAAGAACGCTCATAGTTTCTTGCTCACAATCTATCTTAAAAAAAACATCTTTTAAAACACATCAAACACTTTCAAAAACATGAAATATTTTTAAAAGTCCAACACTTTGTATACATTCTTATAGAGACGATAATCATTACAAAGTTTGCCTAAACAAAGGCACTTTTTAAAAATACTTTCAAAACTCACCACAAACACATTTCAAACAAAGCAATTTCAAAAGTGATCTAGCAAGCAACTAAGATCCCATTGATAACTATGGATGAAAAGGGTGCTAATACCTTCCCTTTTCATAACCTATCCCCCAAACTCAAGAAAACATCTCAAAGGTCTTTCCTGTTCTTTTCACCCTTTCCTTATTGGATAAAATGAAAGTCGGCGGAGACTCTTTCTATCCGTAACAATTGAAATCAAGCGCAAAACAACCAAGTCATTTCTCCCACCGTATTACACCAGGGCTTGATGTTGATATCGTAGTTCATTGTCTGCCAATGAAAGAGGGATGTTCTCTGATCAAACAAAAAGTTTGTCGCATGCATCCTGATATGTCTAAGAAGATCAAGGCTGAGTCAATGCAGGTTTCTTGGAAGTGACGTCGTATCCATAATGGGTTGCAAATATTGTTCCAGTACCAAAGAAAGATGGTAAGGTTTGTATGTGCATAGACTACAAGGATTTAAATAGGGCAAGCCCCAAAGATGACTTCTCACTACCATATATTGATGTCTTGGTTGACAATACTTCTTAACACAAGGTGTTCTCCTTCATGGATGGCTTCTCGATTTACAACCAAATCAAAATGGCATCTGATGACATGGAGAAAACAACCTTTGTCACACAGTGGGGTACCTTCTGTTATAAGGTCATGCCTTTTGGGCTGAAGAATGCAGACACAACTTATCAACGGGCTATGGTGGCTTTATTTCATGATATGATTCATTATGAGATATAAGTCCATGTAGATGACATGATAGCGAGATTGCAAACCAAGGAAGAACACCTTGATCATCTGCACAAGCTGTTTAAAAGGCTGAAGAAATACAAGTTAAGGCTGAATCCCAACAAATGCATCTTCGGGGTAAGGTCTGGAAAACTGTTAGGTTTCATCATCAGTGGCAAAGGAATTGAGGTTGATCCTACAAAAGTCAAAGCTATCCAAGAAATACCAGCTCCTCGTACTGAGAAAGATGTCAGAGGTTTCTTAGGACGACTCAACTATATTGCCCGATTCATCTCTCACTTGACTGCTACTTGTGAACCACTCTTCAAGCTGCTGAAGAAAGACCAAGTGGTAAAATGGAATGATGACTGTCAAATAGCCTTTGAGAAGATCAAAGAGTATCTTTAAGAACCTCCAATTTTGATGCCACCAGTCGAAGGAAGACCTCTGATCATGTACTTAACCGTGTTAGAGAATTCAACAGGGTGTGTGTCGGGGCAACATGACGAGTCTGGTCGAAAAGAGCATGCAATATACTATCTTAGCAAAAAGTTTACCGACTATGAAACAAGATATTCAATGCTCGAGAAAACTGGCTACACTTTGGCATGGCCTGCTCGCCGACTAAGACAATATATGTTGACTCAACCACTCTATTGATCTCTAAGATGGATCCAGTCAAGTATATCTTTGAGAAGCCAACTCTTCCTGGAAGAATAGCCCGATGGCAAATGATCTTAACCAAATACGACATCCAGTACACTACACAAAAAGCAATCAAAGGAAGTGTGTTGGCAGATCATTTGTCACATCAAGCTGTGGATGACTACCAATCTATGAACTTTGAATTCTCGGACGAGAATATCATGCTAATAACAGATGGTGAAGAGCCTGGACCGTATGAAGTACCTGAACAAGGATCCCAATGGACTACGGTTTTCGATTGAGCTTCTGATGCACTTGGTAACGAAATTGGAGTTGGTGCAGTCAAAGCAAAGTCTTCCATACTCCTTTCACTATCATACTTTGCTTTGACTGCACCAACAATATGGCAGAGTACAAATCGTGCACTTTGGGTCTTAAAGCTGCTATTGACCTAAGAATTAAATTCTTAAGTGTATTTGGAGACTCAGCTTTAGTGGTCAGTCAAATTAAAGCAGAGTGGGATACAAAGCAACCAAAACTTATCCCTTATAAAGAACTTGTGTTAACCTTGATCCTGTACTTTGAAGAAATCACCTTTGAACATATCCTGAGGGAAGAAAATCAGTTGGTAGATTCCTTAGCTACCATGTCATCTGTGTTCATGGTCGAGTGGAACAACGAAGCTCCCATAATTATTGTCGAAAGATTTGACGAACCGGCGCACTGCTATGAGATTAACACTGATGATGTAGAGGAGAAGCCTTGGTTTCATGAGGTGAAAAGATATCTCTAAGCTTAAGAGTATCCTGAAGGGGCGTCAATCAACGACAAGAAATTCATGCAGAGGTTCTCAGCCAAGTTCCTCCTAAGCAATGGGATCTTATACAAGCGCAACCATGATTCAACCCAACTTTGTTGTATGGACAAGAAGGAAGCAGAGAACATTATGGAGGACATGCACGAAGGTATCTTTGGTATTCATTCCAGTGGACACACTATGCCCAAGAAGATTCTAAGAGCTGGTTACTATTAGTCGACCATGGAAACTGATTGTCACCTCCAATCGAGGACTTGCCATAAGTGCCAAATTTATGCTGATAAGGTTCATGTTCCTCCAATACCTTTGAATGTTATGACTGCCCCTTGGACATTTGCAATGTGGGGAATTGTGATACGGTGGCAGAACCAGCTGTTTAATACTGGTTTGCATTTTGCGTTTTTGTTTGCAAAATTTCGCGGTAAGCAAGAGTCGCCACCGACTTTTATTTCATCCAACCGGAAAGGTAAAAAGTATAGAAAAAATCCTTTTTCGAGATTTTGAGTACGGGGGTAGATTATAGAAAGGGAAGGTGTTAGCACCCTTTCTATCCATGGTTTTCCATGGGCTCTTAGGTACTTCATCATTTTTAAATTACTTGTGTTTGTGTGCTCGTTTCTGAAAATGCTTTTACTTCGTGAAAACCCTTGTATCAGTCCTCAAGGATGTGACGAAGTTGTTTTGAAAGGTGTTAGTGTGAAAAGTTTTGATTTGAGCAAGTACCTACTAGCATCTACCTACTCGAAAAAAAAGATCGTTTCTATTCTTATTTCCTTTAGACAGCGCTATCCTACTATTGAGAAATAGGTAGCACCGTCGTTGGAGTTGTAAGGGTCAATTCGAAAGGGACGTACGGTCACTAAAGCAATATTAGGACACCTTAGTAGTAACCCTATATTCTTAAGATATTTTTCGAGGCAACATTTTCGAGGCAACATTTCCGAGGCAACATTCGAATGGGACATTTGATCTTTTAGACGGGAGGGCAACCACTAAGACACCTTATGCTTAATGATCGTTTACCGAAGGCAACCGAAGTGAGAGTATACCCTAAGAGTGAATATGTGCGAGTGATCCATTTTCAGTTTATTATCTTTGCACATTAGGGTTTTCTAACCATTTTAATTTTGTCATACATTCTTGCCATTCAATCCTATTAGCCATACATCTAGCAGTTAAACGTTTGCAGGAATTAAAAATGCGAGAAAATAAACCTAGCTATTACAAGGCCTCGGGGAGGGGGATTAATTACATAGCCAAAAAAATCGGGGGAAATCGATAAGTAAAAACCCTAAGTTAACTATTACATCCTCAAAACAGTTACAAAAATAATAAAAAGAACTAAATGCACGCGGCGAATTAAATGCGAGGCGATTAGGGTTTTGACCCTTTGACTAATCCTACTTGCGATTGATTAAAGAAATAAGTTAAAGTTACCCTAAATTAAATTAAGCTGATTAATTAAATTAAATTTGATAAAAAGACCTAATTCTAATTTTTTTGTGAATTCTTGATTTTGTGATTTTTAAAAAAATGATTTTAAAAATAAAATAAATAAAGAATTAAGAATAAAGCAAAAGTAAAATAATAATAAAAAAAGGAATGGGCCTGTGTTGTTAGGAATGTTGGGAGTGCAAATCTGAAATTTTTGGCCCGAAATGCTCCAAGCCTGATTGACCACGCCTGATCCTGTGTAGTGTTGACTTTGAGGTATACCATGGATCTTCATTGCTGGCACGTTGGATCTGACTAGCTAGGCATCTAGTGGCCAGAAGTTGAGGGTGTATGGAAGGCGTATGATGATGTAGTGCATTGGATTCACCTGAAACAAACAAGAAAATAATAAAATGAACACGCCTGGGATCAAACCCAGGACGTGTGCATCAAAGGCATTTCCTCCAACCATCTGCACTAGATTGTTAACTTGTAAGCATAATAAACAAATAAAACCACAAGCCAAGTCAAATATTCTCCCAGTCACAAACGCGCGAACTTTCAAACGAGCCAGTCATATGTTACCACGCCATCATCTTCTTTACTAATTCTGTCGTTTTAGAAAAAAAGACTTGTACTTACAGACGCTCACTGTAGGTATAACCCTGCATATTTCAAAAATTGCATACAAGCAAGATAAATGAAATGTAATGGTACCAATCAACTTGTCTCATCCTCACGAGCATCATAGTACCTGATTCAAGTCCTAATTTTGCTTGTACTGAAAACCCCTAAAATGAACACAGAAACCCTAGCAATGGCAACATCATGTGAAGGCATCAAAAATGAAATTAAACGGCATGGTTAGCTTGCAAACATGATGGCAAACACGAATATAGCAATCAAAAGTGCTAATCATGCAAGAATTGTGATAATCAAATTGAAAAAAATATGCCAAATTGTGTGAAGTGTAGCACACGTTTTTGGGTGTTTCAGGCCTTGCAAATGATTGGGACAACTTCCTGGGACGTCCAACAATGGATTGGGATAACTAGGATGGCTTGAGATGGCATGTGGAGTGAAAACCTATTCACACTTTTGCCAACTTTTTTCAGTTTTGTTCTATGCTTCTCACGACCTCTAACCCTTGTTTTTTGATCTGGAATTCTTCATTATATAACCTAGAGTGAATTAGGTTAACAAACTTGGACTGAATCCTTGCATTTATCCAAGATTTGATTTGATTTGTAAGCCATATGATATGTTGCTATTTTGAGCCAAATCATGCCTTTCTTGTATCAAATGCCCTTGATCCGATTTGCTCTTGTTTACTCAGCATATCTTGATTGCCAAACTGTAAAAAAAAAAAGAAATCAAATCATATCTTTGTTAATTTTCATCATTTATTTGATTTAATTCACTTTTAAATTAATGAGAAATCAAAATAAATTGAAAAATGAAGCACATAATGGGTGAGTGAACATTTGAGTCTTGGACCACATTATAATTGAGGTGCAAGCATAAAAAGTTGGGCCCATTTAGCAAAAAATGCAAATTTGAGCACATTTGACATTTGGCAATTTTTACAAAAATGGTCAACTTGGCCAATGCATAACTCTCTCAATTTTGACCCTAGAGAGGTGTTCTTGGACTTTTTATAAATCTTAGGATGTCCTCTAAACAACACTTTTTGTCTCATCTCAATTGAGTCTTCCATGTTCATGTATGAAGCTTTGACCCAAAAGGTGTTTTTGTTGACTTTTCAAAAGGACCTATAATGTCAAAATTCATATCTTTTTGTGAGTGCATATTCTGGACTTGGGAGATGAAGATGAATTGTAGGTAATTACATCCTCTTAAAAATGAGATTTGGATGGGTCATTTATGATAAAGTATGAGAAAGTTATGCTTGGTCAAAGTTGAGTTGACTTTTCCTATAAAACCCTAACTTAGCAACTTTTGGGTTTTGATGAATTGTGAGCAATTCTTGAGGAATCATGATCAACCCTTGATCAAATGATGTATAATACTTCAAAATTAGGATGTTGACCAAAAATCTTGAAGTTTGACTGTATGTGGGCCATAATTGACTTTTGACCTAGTATAGTTGATTTTCAGGCATTTAAGCAATTAACTGAGCACACTTTTTCTGCAAGGCTTGAAACTTGACATGGATGATCTTGAGAACATATTAGTAAAACGGTGATCATTTGAGTCCTTTGTGGTTCACACATCTTGATGAAGATGGAAACCCTAATTTGAGGTATATTGCCTTAGGAGAGAGTTTGTCTGGTCAACTCTTGGGCAACCTTGAGCAAATTTGGGACCTCACTTGACATTTGTTGAGTAAAATGAGAGGGAAAATTTTTGGGTACAACAGCTCCCCTATTCAATCTTCTTAAACCTGAGGATGTAGATTGGCTCGTCTGCCTTTCGTGATCTGAAGGTGGAAGATGATTGAACACTAGAGTGCCCAGAAATTTGCACTCGCATGAAGTGGAACTTGATTTGTGATATAAGGAATGGGTTTACAGATTCCATTCGGAGGTCAATGATGGAAGATTGTCGGGGATAGGCTTAAAGATGCCATCCGAAGAGGTGTCGATCGCATATGAGATTCCTTTGCGAGAACCCGTATACCTGTTGTTGAGGAGGACTTCGCTGGGGAATACTGGTCTCTGTATTGGGAGAAATGGAGTTTTAGGAGCTTTAGTTGTCCGTTACTCTACTGGGGAATAACTCCGGTTTGGGGAGGTGGAAGTGAACTGTGTATCTGGTCGGGTTATATGTTGCACCGTGACTTATTGGAGAGATGCGAAACCAATCATGTTCGGCCGAGTCCTAGTCTTACAGTGTTATGGACTGCTGTCTGGGATAAGAGAGAAAGAACCCGGATAGTAAGGTTATGAGAAGGAACCTGGGTAGTAGGGTTACTTCGAGATAAAATCCTGGATAGTAGCGCTGTGCGAAGGAACTTGGATAGTAGGGTTGCTTTGATATGATAGCCAAGATAGTAGGGTTGTGAGAAGGAACCTGGATGGTAGGGTTGCTTCGATATGAAAGCCTGGATAGTAGGGCTGTGAGAAGGAACCTGGATGGTAGGGTTACTTCGATATGAAAGCCTAGATAGTAGGGTTGTGAGAAGGAACCTGGATAGTAGGGCTGTGAGAAGGAACATGGATGGTAGGGTTACTTCTATATGAAAGCCCGGATAGTAGGGCTATGAGAAGGAATCTGGATAGTAGGGTTACTTCGATATGAAAGCTTGGATAGTAGGGTTGTGAGAAGGAACCTGGATAGTAAGGTTACTTCGATATGAAAGCCTAGATGGTGGGGCTGTGAGAAGGAACCTGGATAGTAGGGTTACTTCGACATGAAAGCCAGGATAGTAGGGCTATGAGAAGGAACCTGGATGGTAGGGTTACTTCGATATGAAAGCCTGGATAGTAGGGCTGTAAGAAGGAACTTGGATAGTAGGGTTACTTCGATATGAAAGCCTGGATAGTAGGGTTGTGAGAAGGAATCTGGATAGTAGGGTTACTTCGATATGAAAGCCTGGATAGTAGGGCTGTGAGAATGAACCTGGATAGTAGGGTTACTTCGATATGAAAGCCTGGATGGTGGGGCTGTGAGAAGGAACCTGGATAGTAGGGTTACTTCGACATGAAATCCTGGATAGTAGGGCTATGAGAAGGAACCTGGATGGTAGGGTTAATTCGATATGAAAGCCTGGATAGTAGGGCTGTGAGAAGGAACCTAGATAGTAGGGTTACTTCGATATGAAAGCCTGGATAGTAGGGATGTGAGAAGGAACCTGGATAGTAGGGTTGTGAGAAGGAACCTGGATAGTAGGCTTACTTCAACATGAAAGCCTGGATAATAGGGTTGTGAGAAGGAACCTGGATAGTAGGGTTACTTCGATATAAAAGCCTGGATAGTAGGGTTGTGAGAAGGAACCTGGATAGTAGGGTTACTTTGATATGAAAGCCCGGATAGTAGGGCTGTGAGAAGGAACCTGGATAGTAGGGTTACTTCGACATGAAAGCCTGGATAGTAGGGCTGTAAGAAGGAACCTAGATAGTAGGGTTACTTCAATATGAAAGCCTGGATAGTAAGGTTGTGAGAAGGAACCTGGATAGTAGGGTTACTTCGATATGAAAGACTGGATAGTAGGGTTGTGAGAAGGAACCTGGATAGTAGGGTTACTTCGACATGAAAGCCTGGATAGTGGGGTTGTGAGAAGGAACCTGGATGGTAGGGTTACTTCGATATGAAAGCCTGGATAATAGGACTGTGAGAAGGAACCTGGGTAGTAGGGTTACTTAGAAATGAGTTGGGGTAAAACTGCAGAGGGAACCTGGGTAAGGTTGCTTTGATAAGTTTGTGTAGGACTTCTGTGAGGAACCTGCGTAAGGTTGCATTTGTCGCGCCGATGATTACACTGTTTAGCTTCGAGTGTTGATCATGGACCTGCTGGAAATTGTTTGATAATAACTGTCTTTCCTGAAAGAAATACAGGGTTAGTTATGCGATGCATGAAATGCAGGGCGAGATGATGTTCTCAAAATAAATGAGATTATGTTGTATATGATATGTATGCGTTTTTCATGATGTATGTTCATGAAAGGCTGATGTAATAATCTGAGTCCGGGAAAATAAATCCCTGACTACTATTTGGAGAGTATGAGAAATGGTATTCTTGACTGCTGTAAAAAACCATAGTTCCTCTACTTCTGTTGGGGATGGTGAACAAAGATGACTAGCTGGGGATTCACATCCATTCGGATGGTGGATATTCTTTTGGAAGAGACCATGTCTGAGGATAACTCTGCGGGGACTAACTCTGTTGGAGAAGAGATACTATGTTGATAGATCTGTTGATTTAGAGAAATAAAATCAGCTGGGGATGAATTTTCGTTGCTGGTGATAATGAATTCTGTTGGAGATTGAATTTTTGATTGTGAGAGAAATAAACTCTGCTTGGGGAAGAATTTACTGACTCACTTGCGATTGTGAACCTCAGCTGGGGAGAGTTATGTCATGTTCGGGAAAGCTAACATCGCTGTCTTTGGATACTTTTTACTCTGTGGGGAGTGTATGTACCACTACTCACGTTCTCAAGCTGGCTCTATCCCGGTACCTGATGGGCAGAGTAACTTTAAGGTTTTGACACTTCTTGTTTTCCCTGTTCTTGGCATTACGAGTAATCGTCTTTTGTTTCTTGTGTAAATATTTATGAGTAGTAATCATTTTCTAATGCATATATCAAAAATAAATCATTGGACATTCTTGCAAAACAAAACAGACAAATAAAAACAGACTGAAGTTTTGTAAGAATGACTTGTATTGATTTTGAAATTGGCCTGTAATAGGGGCTTTATATAAAGAGGTTGACGTCCTAGTAAAAGAACGCCGCCGAAAGTCAGAAATTATACAATTTGTGTAAAAGAAAGAAAAATAGCTATGTGAAACGACCCCATCGGGTTCCGACTCTACTATTTCCTTTATATCTTCAAGTGTCTCATCACCTTGCTACTTGGCCGAAGGTTGATCAGATTGATTGGTGTTGTTCGAGCTTGATAGTTGATACCGAAGTCTGGTTGCGCGATGATCCAATGAGACATAGTGTTACGCTTTGATCCCAAATTTTTGCCTGGACCGCTCTTTCGGGTTTTCAGCCCACCGGGATACCCTTTTTTACCCAAGCCGCCTTTTCAGATTTTCGACTTGCCGGGTGTACAGTTTTTTCATTTTCATCCCTTACTTTTTCTCGAACCCTTTTGGTTCGTCGGGAAGCCCTGATTTTTTCCTAGGCCAGTCAACCTAGCGGGTCTTTGATTATGCGTAGTATCTTTTCACTATGTCTGCATTGACGGGGTGAGGAAGGTCGTCACCATCCATGGTGGTTAGAATCATAGCTCTTCCCGAGAAAATGTTCTTAACCACAAATGGCCCTTCGTATGTGGGGTCCATTTGCCCCTGGGATCACCTTGCGGTAGTATGATGCGTTTGATCACTAGATCTCCGACTTGATATTCTTGACGTCTGACTTTCTTGTTAAAAGCCTTGATCATTCGCTTTTGATACGTCTGACCACGACAGATAGCAGTAAGTCTCTTTTCATCGATTAGATTTAGCTGATCAAGCCGGGTTTGGATCCAGGCATCTTCGTTCAAACCCACATCCTTCATAATCTTGAGAGAGGGTATCTGGACTTCGATTGGTAGGACTGCCTCCATGCCATACACCAAAGAGTAGGGTGTTGCCCCTCTCGACGTCCGTGCTGAGGTACGGTACCCATGAAGAGCGAATGGTAGCATCTCGTGCCAGTCTTTGTATGTCACTGTCATCTTCTGCACGATCTTTTTGATGTTTTTGTTAGCCGCTTCAACAATGCCATTCATCTTCAGCCGGTAGGGAGAAGTATTATAATGCTGTATCTTGAACTGTTTGCAGAGCTCAGTGATCATTGTGTTATTGAGATTTGTACCATTGTCGGTAATAATTCTCTCTGGGACATCATATTGATAGATCAGATTGTGTCGGATAAACCACGCCACGAAGTTCTTGGTTACTGTAGCAAAGGAAGTCGCCTCAACCCACTTCGTAAAGTAATCAATGGCTACCAGAATGAAGCGATGCCCATTAGAAGCAGTAGGTCTGATCTCTCCGATCATGTCGATGCCCCACATTGCAAAGGGCCAAGGAGTTGTCAAAACATTCAGGGGAACTGGAGGTACATGCACCTTATCAGCATAGACTTGACACTTATGATAGGTTCGAGAGTGATAATAACAATCAGCTTCCATAGTGGGCCAGTAGTATCCTTCCCGTAGGATCTTTTTAGCCATGTTGTGTCCACTAGAATGGGTTCCGAAGGTACCTTCATGTAACTCTGCCATGATCCTTTCTGCCTCGCTCTTGTCTACACACTGCAGTAAGGTTGAATCATGGTTACGCTTATAGAGGATTCCATTACTGATGAATAACTTCGCAGCGAACCTTCTCAGAAACTTCTTATCATTAACAGATGCCCCCTCGGGGTATTCTTGAGCCTCAAGATACCTCTTTACCTCGTGAAACCAGGGTTTATCTGCTACCTCTTCAGTCTCAATGTCACAGCAATGTGCGGGTTCGTCCGACCTCTCAATGGTAATCTGGAGAGCTTCATTATCCCACCTAACTTTGAACATAGAAGACATGGTAGCTAGCGCGTCCGCTAACTGATTCTCCTCTCTTGGGAAATGTTCAAAGTTTACCTCCTCAAAGTGTGGGAGAAATATCAGTACATACTCTTTGTAAGGAATAAGATTCGGGTGCTTCGTATCCCACTCTCCTTTGATCTGACTTATCACCAGAGTGGAATCTCTGAATACACTCAAGAACTTAATCCTGAGCTCAATAGCAGCTCCAAGACCCATGATACACGCTTCATACTCTACCATATTATTGGTGCAGTTAAAACATAATCGGGCGGCGAACGGAGTATGACCCTCAGGAGATATAATCACAGCACCAATGCCATTACCCAGTGTGTTTGAGGCTCCATCAAAATACATAGACCATCGGGATCCCTCCTCGGGTCCTTCATCCGGTCCACGTTCTTCACGGTCGGTTACCAACATGATATTCTCATTCAGGAACTCGAAATTCATGGACTGGTAGTCATCCGCGGCCTGATGCGCCAAATGAGCCGCTAATACACTCCCCTTGATTGCTTTTTGGGTTGTGTATTGGATGTCGTACTCGGTTAAGATCATCTGCCATCTTGCTATTCTTCTAGATAATACGGGCTTCTCGAAAATATACTTGATCGGATCCATCTTTGATATCAATAAGGTAGTGTGAGTCAGCATATACTGTCTTAGTCGGCGAGCAGCCCATGCCAAAGCACAACAAGTTTTCTCGAGCAATGAGTATCGGGTCTCACAGTCGGTAAACTTTTCTCTAATGTAGTAAATTGCATGCTCTTTTCGACCAAACTCATCATGCTGCCCTAGCACATACCCCATTGAATTGTCTAGCACTGTCAAGTATAATATCATAGGTCTTCCTTCAATTGGAGGCATCAAAATTGGTGGTTCTTGAAGGGATTCCTTGATTCTTTTGAAAGCGGTTTGGCATTTATCATTCCACTTAACCACTTGATCTTTCTTCAGCAGCTTGAAGATTGGCTCACAAGTTGCAGTCAGATGTGAAATGAACCTGGCGATGTAATTCAGACATCCCAAGAAACCTCTAACTTCCTTCTCTGTGTAGGGAGCCGACATCTCTTGTATGGCTTTTACCTTTGCAGGGTCTACCTGGATACCTTTATCACTGGCGATGAAACCCAGAAGCTTACCAGATCTTACCCCGAAGGTGCACTTGTTCGGATTCAACCTCAGCTTGTACGTCTTCAACCTGTCAAACAATTTCTGGAGATGATCAAGGTGCTCTACCTCAGTCTGGGACCTGGCTATCATGTCATCAACATAAGCCTCGATCTCATGGTGAATCATATCATGGAACAAAGCAACCATGGCGCACTGATAAGTTGCCCCAGCATTCTTCAAACCAAAAGGCATTACCTTGTAGCGGAAGGTTCCTCACTGTGTAACGAAGGTTGTCTTCTCCATGTCCTTAGGAGCCATCTTGATCTGGTTGTAGCCAGAAAAACCATCCATGAAGGAGAAGATCTTGTGCTGTGTGGTGTTGTCGACTAGAACATCAATGTGAGAAAGTGGGAAGTCATCCTTGGGGCTTTCCCTGTTTAGATCTTTGTAGTCCACACACATCCGTACCTTACCGTCCTTCTTAGGTAACAGAACGACGTTGGCAACCCACTGCGGATAAGAAGTGACAGCTAAGAATCCTGCGTCTAACTGCTTCATGACCTCTGCCTTGATTTTCTCTAACATTTCGGGGCGCATACGACGGATCTTCTGCTTTACCGGAGGGCAGTCTTCTTTAGTCAGCAGTCGATGTACCACAATATCAGTGTCTAAACCAGGCATGTCTTCATAGGACCAGGCGAAGATCTCAACATAGTCGTGTAGCATCTGTATTAACCGTTGTTTGACACTAGGCTCCAGATTCGCCCCTATTTTAACCTCTTTCCTGTCTTCCGCTGTACCCAAATTCACTAACTCAACTGGCTCTTCATGAGGCTGTATGGACCTTTCTTCCTGCTGTAATAGTCTAGCAAGTTCTCCAGGCACCTCACAATCATCCTCACCTTCGTCCTCGGCTTGGTTGATCGGATTTTTGAAGTCATAATTGGCAGTAGCAGAGCTGTTATTAATGGGATCCATAGTGGATATGGATCTGCAGTATGATACGTGAGTGTGTGTAAGAGAATAGCTGTTTTGATAAAGTGAAAGACAGAAAAGAAAAACAAGGAGCGCAAAATTTGTATGCAAGAAACGTCCAATGCTTTATTAATGATATATGAAATGACAAATAATGGTCCTCACAAGCAAAGCCAAGGTGCCTCGGGCAAGGCACTGGGCCGTAAAGTTTCAAATTGTTTATTACAAATCTTAAAACAAATGAGTCAATTACTTCAGAATAAAAGAAACAGGTATGAAGTCCCTAGTCGTCCAGTTATTCGGTCCACCGTTGGTTGTTGGGTAGATCTAGCTGTCGATGTCTGAATCCTCTTCACTGTCTTCAATTGCATTAATTCCACGATTGCTGATGTGCATGGGAGGCCCTTCAGGCCGAGCGCGCCTAACAGCCCTTTGAGCCCCTGTAGTAAAGCCCAAACCAAATTTGTCAATTTTGTGAGTGAAATCAGGGAGCTGACCCCAATTGGTACACCCACATTCTTCAACCACATCCCTGACATCCTTGAGAGAAGCCTTCTTCAACGGAGGTTTGTTGGTAGTAATTTCAGTTGATGCCAAGATCTGAGGGACCTCTTCGAAATTCTGACAAGGAGTTTCTATGAATTCCCCATCCATCTCTACGTAGCGGAAGGAATTGAGGTGACTCACCATATATTCTTCTTCACCTCGTACTGTGACAATCTTTCCCTTCAACGGATACTTCAGCATTTGATGGAGTGTGGAAGTAACTGCCCCAGCCTCATGGATCCAAGGACAACCCAGCAAACAAGAATATGACGGCCTGATTTCCATCACGTAGAAGGTGGACCCAAAAGTATGAGAACCCACTTTGACAGGGATGTCCACCTCCCTGTGCACCATACTCTTTGATCCATCAAAAGCCCTTACCATAATGTTACTCGGCTTTAGAGTCAAACCCTCACAATCCAAACGGTCCAATGCTTTCTTCAGAAGAACATTCAGTGAAGACTCGGTATCTACCATCACATGAGCCATAGTGGTGCCACTGCACTCAATCGAGACATGCAAAGCATCATTATGCTTCCTTCCTTTCGGTGTCAGATCCGCATCAGAGAAACCGAACCCATTGTCAGCAGTCAGGCTGGCCACACAATCTTTGAACTGATCTGCTGAAGTTTCCTGTGGCACATGCGGAATCTTGAGAAATGTAATCAAAGCCTTCACATGGGCTTCATAACACAACAACAGAGACAACATGGATATCTTTGATGGGGTCTACCCCAGCTGCTCGACCGTATTGTAGTCGCTCTTCTTAATGATTTTCAGTATTTCCTCTATTTCTTATTTAGAGGCTTCCACAACGATTTTCTTAGGTGCCTCCGTCCGGGCAGGCTCACCTATAATTTCCTTGCCCTAAGTCCTAGATGGCTCAGCATCAGGGGTAATAACTGGAGTAGGAACAAGAGAAATGTCAGGAGTGCTGGTTGGAGCAGCAGTTGGAATAACGGTAGGCTTGATGATCTTCGGAGCAATCTCAGGAGATAAAACCCTTCCACTTCGGGTAACCTTACTAGTCCCAACAATATTACTGATATCAGTATCAGCTTCTTCATTCTTCGGATCTTGCTTAATGCCATGATAGTACACATCAGCAACATAATGCCATGGGACATCCTTGTCTGAGGTGTACGGGATGGGACCAGGAACGGTGATTATCAACGAAGCAATTCTTTGAACAGGTGTAATCCTAACAGGTCTTCTCGAAGAAACCTTGGAAGGATTGGCGGAAATGGTTATAATAGCGACGTCTTCAATGGGAACAACAGGGATCACTGTGTTCTCGAACAAAATTTCTTTATTATCCATCAGGCTCTGAACACTTGACTTCAACAAACGGCAACCAGAAGGTAGAATCAAACACATGTGGCAACCTTCACCACAACCCGGAAGTAAATCGGCCAACAAAAAATTCTTCTTAACAGTCATAAGAGGAGTAGAAATTTATTCAATAGAGGTCACAAACAAATCAGTGTCAACAACATTAACTCCCCGACCATGATTGGGCATGGGAGCAGTTATAACATTCGGCTTTTCTGGAGCATCGAACTCTATCTCCTTGGCTTCAAGCAAGTCTTGTACTTTGTTTCTCAGAGCCCAACAATCATTTGTATCGTGGCCAGGAATCTCAGAATGGTAGGCACATCGCGTGTTGGGATTATATCTGGGAGAGGTAGTGTTTGGATTCTTGGGAGCCTGTTTCAAGGTTGCCAAGTTGGATTTTAATAAATGAGGTAGAACTTCAGCCAAATTCATGTTGATGCGGGTAAACTGCCATTATGGTCTTTCCACCCTTGGTTGATTGTTGCGTTATGGAGCAACTGCAGGTCTTGGTATCACTACAACATTTACCGTTTGACGGTGCTCAGATCTGCTTTGGCCCCTCGGGCTATAGACCGCACTGGCTTCCTTCTTACCAACGAAAGCCTTCCTTGCTAAACTTGACGAGGCATCCTTCTGTATTTTACCACTCCGAATTCCAGCTTCTACTCTTTCTCCAATTAAAATCAGCTCGGTGAAACCAGATGACGAGCTGCCGATTAAGTGATTGAAAAATGGGGGTTGAACTCTCCCAGCCAAGTCTCTCCATTTTTTAGCATAATCTTTAAAACCTTCACCTGCACCCATGGACATACTCTGGAGTTGAGTGCGAGTGGGAGCAAGGTCGACAATATACTGATACTGCTTGTAGAAAGCAGCAGCAAGATCTTCCCAGTTTCGGACACTGGCTCCCTCCAACTGGTAGAACCATTCAAGCTGAGTCCCTGACAGACTATCTTGAAAGAAGTGCACCCACAAATTTCTATCAGCTGTGTGGGGTTGGATTTTCCTGACATACGAGCGGAGATGGAGTTTCGGGCAGGACACTCCATCATACTTAGCTAAAATCGGAGCTTTGAACTTCTGAGGGATGACCACTCCCGATACTAGACCCAATTCTTCAAAATCCAACCCAGGTATCCTCTAAACTTCCATGGCACTCAGACGATCTTCTAACTGCTTGTATCTATCCTCAGCAGGAGGATATTTCTCATCATTGTAATTCGTATCATCGTCAGAAACTGCAGGACTAGGGTCCTTTTCCCCCTCTTGGTTCTCCCCTTCCTTGGATAAAGAGGTCAAATCAGTTTGTTGCTTCAACCTTTATCCAAACCTCCTGCCCATATTCAGAATACCGACAGCCTTCTTCTTCTTCTTCTCTTTCAGAATAAGGGCTTTCAGATCATCCTGCCCTTTTGCCAGACTTATGAATATCTGTTGGAAATGGGCGTTCTGTGCCTGGAGATCTTTGATGGCTTGATCGGAAGACATTTCTGCTGAAATAAACAACGAAGAAGATGAGAAACCTGTAGTGGTACCTGTAATGATGTGTATGATAATGGGATGCGCATGTAATGATTTTAAAGACTTCAGGAAATTTAAATTTGTAAACCAAAATAAACAACAACTTTATTAGCTTAAATTTGAAGGTTCAAAATGCCTTTAAGGCGTTACAAATAAGTAAATAAAACAAATCTAAAACTAGAAAAGAAAAATCAAAAGTCCCATGGACGCTTTCTCTTTGTGCTGATATAGTCATTGAGCACTCTTTCTTCCTGGAGCTGCCTGGTGAGCTTTAAAACCTTCCTCTCTTGATCATGGAACTGTTCCCTGTAAGTATCCCACTCATTCTTCAACTGAATCCAAGACCTCTGTAACTCCCCAAGATCAGTGGGCATGTAGGGGTAAAGAACCGTGTAAGGAATGCCTTCTTCAGTAGTGGGCTCCACAATCACTGGTAATACGGACATATAAGGCATCATCAACTTCTGAACTCGTACCCATTGGAGGTAAGGCTCCATAGGAATGGAAGTCTTTGGTCCCAAATCTTTGGCGTCAGATCTATTTACCATGCCCCAAGCTCGTATGAACCTCTGACGATATTCATTAACATCATCCTCATAGTTAAATATAATGCCCTCAATAAGTAACTCATGGGGACCATCCCTTCGAGCATGACCAAATTGTCGCAAAGCTAGTAAAAAGGATTGTAAGTTATACCCCCTCTGATACCAAGTAATGGGACATTAGGGTACTCCCCACAGCGGTCAATAATAGCAATGTCTCCCATAGCTCGGGAACACCAAAGAATATTCGTATGAGCGAGTGACATTATCATGTGCGACCAACTCAAAACTTCTTAGTTCTTCGGTACAGACTTAGGGAGGTGATAAATAAACCACCTCGACAGCAACAACATGCAGCACATAAGAGTCCCTCTTCTCTTCATGGTACGAGTATGAAGAGCTAGCAAAATATCTCCAAGCAAGGTAGGCACAGGGTTGCGAGAAAGGAAAATCTTGATAGCATTCACATCTACGAAGGTGTCTGGATTAGGGAAGAGAACTAAACCATAGATAAGAAGAGCCAAGACCTCCTCAAAAGCCTGAAAATCCAAATCATCCCAAAATAGCTGAGCCTTGTCCATCAGAAATTTGGCTAGAAAACCCTCGACTCCGCTTCGAGTTTCCCAATTGGATACCACGTCGGCCTGTCTCAAATGCAAAGCTGAGGCAATGACTTCTGGCTTAGGAACTTCTTCTATACCTGTGAAGGGTAACTGTTCAAGAATGGGTATGCCCAATAGCTGAGAGAATTCTTCCAAGGTGGGTACCAACTGATAATCTAGAAAGGTGAAACTGTGATGCTTGGGATCGAAGAACTGAAAAAGTACGCTCATCATTTGTTCATCAAGGTTTGAAGTAACTAGGCTGAGAAGTTGACCGTGTCTTTTAATGAAAGTAGAAGTTTAAAAAACTCTTGATACTAGCTCTTTGAGCTGGGAAGGTATCTACACAAAGCTGATTCGGTAGTATTTCTACGCATAGAAGCCATGATCTGCAAAACAGAACAAAGATAAATTCCCTTGGTCTTTGAAATGGTTAGTGTAATGAAGCATGAATGCCATGTTATGATGCATGATGTCATGATAAACCACAGGTATAACAAACACAGGTATAGCAAACACATTCAAGTCACACCAAGTCCTTAGGTTTAAGGCTTGCATGAGGTCAAAGGTAATACCCTCTTGAAGTTAATTTGGTTTCAAACCTGTCCTAGAAAATTAACCATGTTCTAGATGATCTCAATATCACTAAGCATCCCTTTATCAGTCATGGTTTCAGCTCACGCAATCTTTTCTTGCAGCCAAAATATCCCGAAAGTCTGGTCTTAATGAGTGTAGCATCGAGTATCAACCAGTTCTCAACTCTACACTGAGGCCGGCTATCTCGCTACTTTCTAATGGCCAAGTTGTTCAACTAAGGTTCTAAGGTTCGTTAGTGCTTCACGACACCACGCGGAAACCCCATATTCTCCTCATTTCACCACAAGGGATACCGGTACCAACCAAAGTGCCACACCAACGTAGTTACTGCTTCAACCGTATCGGTCTATGCTGTACAGTTCCCTCATAGTCTATTTCTACTTACCTAAAAGGTGTTCCCCAGATCCGGGTGTAGGATCTATAGTAACCCCAAACAGAGCCCTAAAAAATAAAGCAAACAAAGCAATCAAGAGAAGCAATTTTAATGACCTAGATCCTAAGGTATACCCCAGTTATAAATCCCCAGCAGAGTCGCCAGTTCCGTGATACGGTGGCAGAACCGACTATTTAATACTGGTTTGTGTTTTGTGTTTTTTGTTCAAAAAATGTCGCGGTAAGCAAGAGTCACCACCGACTTTTATTTCATCCAACCGGAAAGGAAAAAAGTACAGAAAAAATCCTTTTTTGGAGATTTTGAGTACGAGGGGTAGATTATAGAAAGGGAAGGTGTTAGCACCCTTTCTATCCATGGTTTTCCATGGGCTCTTAGGTACTTGCTCATTTTTAAATTGCTTGTGTTTGTGTGCTCGTTTTTGAAAATGCTTTTACTTCGTGATAACCCTTGTATCAGTCCTCAAGGATTTGACGAAGTTGTTTTGAAAAGTTTGTTTTGAAAGGTGTTAGTGTGAAAAGTTTTGATTTGAGTAAGTACCTACTAGCATGTACCTACTCGAAAAAAAGATCGTTTCTATTCTTATTTCCTTTAGACAGCGCTATCCTACTATTGAGAAATAGGTAGCACCGTCGTTGGAGTTGTAAGGGTCAATTCGAAAGGGACGTACGGTCACTAAAGCAATATTAGGACACCTTAGTAGTAACCCTAGAGTCTTAAGATCTTTTTCTAGGCAACATTTCCGAGGCAACATTCGAATGGGACATTTGATCTTTTAGACGGGAGGGCAACCACTAAGACACCCTATGCTTAATGATCGTTTACCGAAGGCAACGGAAGTGAGAGTATACCCTAAGAGTGAATATGTGTGAGGGATCCATTTTCAGTTTATTATCTTTGCACATTAGGGTTTTCTTACCATTTTAATTTTGTCATACATTTTTGCCATACAATCCTATTAGCCATACATCTTGCAGTTAAACGTTTGCAGGAATTAAAAATGCGAGAAAATAAACCTAGCTATTACAAGGCTTCGGGGAGGGGGATTAATTATATAGCCAAAACAATCGGGGAAAAGCGATAAGTAAAAACCCTAAGTTAACTATTACATCCTCAAAACAGTTACAAAAATAATAAAAAGAACTAAATGTGCGCGGCGAATTAAATGCGAGGCGATTAGGGTTTTGACCCTTTGACTAATCATACTTGCGATTGATTAAAGAAAAATGTTTTTTTTGTCGTTTTTGTTATTTAAGAAAATAAGGAATAATTAAATTGCAAAGTAAATCCTAAGTTCTAATTAATGTTAGTTTTTTGAAAATAAGTTAATTAATTCTAAACAACCTTTTTTTTTTGTATTTTTGTTTTATTTGAGAAAAAGAGAAAAAATTAAATCAAAGAGAAAAAATTAAATCAAGAGTTAACCTAATTTTCTAATTGGTTTTTATTATAAAAAATAAGTTAAAGTTACCCTAAATTAAATTAAGCTAATTAATTAAATAAAATTTGATAAAAAAACTTAATTCTAATTTTTTTGTGAATTCTTGATTTTGTGATTTTTAAAAAAAATGATTTTAAAAATAAAATAAATAAATAATTAAGAATAAAGAAAAAATAAAATAATAAGAAAAAAGGAATGGGCCTGTGTTGTTAGGAATGTTGGGGGTGCAAAACTGAAATCTTTGGCCCAAAATGCTCCAAGCTTGATTGACCATGCTTGATCCTGTGCAGTGTTGACTTTGAGGTATACCATGGATCTTCATTGCTGGCACGTTGGATCTAACTAGCTAGGCATCCAGTGGCCAGAAGTTGAGGGTGTATGGAAGGCGTATGATGATGTAGTGCATTGGATTCACCTGAAACAAATAAGAAAATAATAAAATGCACACGCCTGGGATCGAACCCAGGACGTGTGAATCAAAGGAATTTCCTCCAACCATTTGCGCTAGGTTGTTAACTTGTAAGCATAATAAACAAATAAAACCACAAGCCAAGTCAAATATTCTGCCAGCCACAAACGCGTGAACTTTCAAATGGGCCAGTCATATTTTGCCACGCCATCATCTTCTTCACTGACTCCGTCGTTTTAGAAAAAAGACTTTTACCTACAGACGTTCACTGTAGGTATAACCCTGCATATTTCAAAAATTGCATACAAGCAAGATAAATGAAATGTAATGGTACCAATCAACTCGTCTCATCCTCACGAGCATCATGGTACCTGATTCAAGTCCTAATTTTTCCTGTACTGAAAACCCCTAAAACGAACACAGAAACCCTAGCAATGGCAACATCATGTACATGCATCAAAAACGAAATTAAATGGAATGGTTAGCTTGCAAACATGATGGCAAACACGAATATAGCAATCAAAAGTGCTAATCATGCAAGAATTGTGATAATCGAATTGAAAAAATATGCCAAACCGTGTGAAGTGTTGCGCGCATTTCTGGGTGTTTCAGGCCTTGCAAATGATTGGGACAACTTCCTGGGACGTCCAGCAATGGATTGGGATAGCTAGGATGGCTTGAGATAGCCTGTGGAGTGAAAACCAATTCACACTTTTTCCAACTTTTTTCAGTTTTGTTCTATGCTTCTCACGACCTCTAACCCTTGTTTTTTGATCTAGAATTCTTCATTATAACCTAGAGTGAATTAGGTTAACAAACTTGGACTAAATCCTTGCATTTATCCAAGATTTTATTTGATTTGTAAGCCATATGATATGTTTCTATTTTGAGCCAAATCATGCCTTTATTGTATCAATTGCCCTTGATTTGATTATCTTGTTTACTCAGCATATCTTGATTTCCAAAATATTCTGTTTACTCAACAAACATTCTGTATACATTCTCAACGATGCAAGAATCACTATAAAATGGCCTTACATTGGAATTTTTAAAACATCTTTCAAACACTCTTTTTCAATAAATGTTTTCAAAACCAACACTTTGTATACAATCTCAACGATGCGAGAATCATTGCAAAACTTTGCCAAACTTAGGCATTTTCAAAATATTTTCAAACTTACACAAACACAAAGCATTTCAAAGTGAGCTAGAAAATTCTCAAAAGGTCTTTCATGTTATTTTCACCCTTTTCTTTATTTGATAAAATAAAAGTCAGTGGTGACTCTTGCTATCCACAACATTTTCGATAAAACGCAAAACACCCAAGTCAGTTCTCCCACCGTATTACACTAGCGATATATTATTTTCAATATAAATAGTTTTGTTGGAAGTAGGTGATTTAATCATTGTTTGGTTGCATAAAATGACATGCATATGTGTTATGCATATTGGTGATTAGTGTTTGATTGTAACATATTGTGATATTACTTGCTATGGGATATTTTGAGGTATTAAATTGATGAATATTATGAAAGTGAATTGTAAGTGAATAATCTATGAGTATGTGCATGTATTTGCAATTGTGTGTTATTTCATGTGTGATGAATTATTGAAGATATGTATGGATGAGTTTTGGATGACTTCTTAGTATGAACATAATACTTAAACTTTATGTATATGCATGTTGTGAATTGATGATGAATGAGAATAACATTTTTTGGCATTATTTGATGTGTGTTATTATGGTGTGTTGAGTTTATCAATGCTATGAGAAGGCATTGTATATGAATGATGACATGATTGATGTATGTTGTGAAATTTGGTGAGATAATTCAAATGTGTTAAATTATGTGTAATATTCTTGTGTAATTAAGATATGGAGATGGTCTGAATTGCATATTGTTGTTGAGATTGCACATGCATCATTTGTGTCAAGAGGCAAGGTTTGGTAATTCCGTGGAAATTATTGACTTGTCCTAAACCTAACGCTGAGGGGTTTGAAAGCTTAAGGCTGAATCGAGCTTTTATTGGTGGTTATTTGTCTTGGAGGTGTTGACCTAGTTGGACCGATAAGGATAACAATTAGTACCACACGCATATTACATTGAGTTTTATTGGAGTCACATGTATCAATGTTAAATGTTAAATTGGTATGAAATATGTGATATGGTGTGAATGTTACATTTGTAAGTGTGTGAGTGAAATGTCTATCTCACTTTGAAAATATTTTGAATGGTGTAAAAAATAAAAGTGTATGAGTGTTGTACCACAAAAATTTCCCTCCCATTTTCAACAAGACATACTCGTAGAGGTCCTCAATTGCTCAAGGTTGACCAAGAATTGATCAGACAAATTCTCCTCTTGAGCATTGGCCTTCCAACTAGGGTTTCATTTTTCACCAAGATGTGTGAGCTACAAAGGTCTCAAATGTCTTCCATGGTCCTAATATGTCTTCAAGATTATCCATGACAAATTTCATACCTTGCACTACAAGTTTGCTCACTCAACTGCTCAAATGCCTAAAAATCAACTGTACTTGGTCAAAAGTCAACAGTGACCCACTTGCAGTCAAACTTCAAGGTTTTTTGATCAACATCAACATTTTTAAGTGATATCCATCATTTTATCAAGGGTTGATCATGATTCCTCAAGAAATGCTCCTAATTCATTTTAAGTTATGGCTTGCACAAGTTGGGAAATTTTTGAGAAAGTGCATGAAGTGCAAATTGAGAAATATTGAACTTGTGGACTAATAGGCCTAGGTTTTGAGGTTTGAACGTGTTTACAACATGATTAAGAACCCCTAAACCGATCCATGCATTATTTTAATTTTTATTTCATTTATTTTTGATTTTATTCATTTAAACTCAAATTAAATCAAATAAAATGCAAGATTAATTCACAAGGCATGTAAGGCTTAAGATTTGAATTTCCTGGGGTCCAAATAGCTCATAACAAGCTGTCAAAATCGTGGCAACCAAGCAAATATCATTAAGACAAGATTTTCACAATTTTGGAAAGTTTTTCAAATGAATTTTGGAAATAAATCATGCAATTGATGCCATGAGATTTCTTCCATTATTTTTTACTTAAAGTCCTCCTCTATATAAACACAACACCCTCATACACTAGAGAGAACGGAATTGGCTGCCCAAGAACACTCTCTAAAAATCTCAAATTTTGTCAAAACTAGAGCAAAGTCAAAATCAAAGATCCAGCCACTTTCAGTCCATGCCATCAATTACAAATCATTCCTGAGGTATCTAAGGGTAAGAACAGGTCGAAAGTCATGGCCATTGATGCTTGAAACAGGCATACTCATCCTCTCTGATTTTCTTTTCTTTCAAACATTCCATTAATTAATTTCATGGGTTGCTAATGTTTATTAATTGCCCAAATGAGTTCTTGTTGTTACGTAGAACAGGTTTAAATCACAAACAATAGCTTGGCTTGGAGGATGAGGCGCCTGACCTTGACCCAAGGGGCATGGGTTCAACACCCACCCATGCATTTTTTTCACTTTTTTTGACTATTTTCTTTTCTAACCCTTTTCATTTATTTATTTTTTACTTAATTTGTTTTCTATCATTAATTTATTTAATATATGAAATCACAAAAAAATCATTAAATACTATTTTTAGGCTTTTAATTAACTAAATTAATTTTTGACATAAAAGTTGTTTTGATTTAATCAATATTTATTTTATTTCATAATTAACTTATAAATTAATTAGAGTTAGGTTTTTAATTATTAATTCACACTTTTATTATTTTCCAAACAAAAAAGATACCAAAAATATATTTTCTAACATTTAGAATCTTAGGTTATAATTATTTTCTTAACATTTTTTCTTATTTTTATTTCTATTCATTTGCTATTTATATTTATTAGACAAATTGTGTAGGTCGCATAATTATTGTAATAGCCGTAGTTTAAATTCTCGCAGTTTCATTATTTATGTAACTACACTAAAGCCCTGTAATAGCGTAGGAACTTTATTTCTCGCCTTTATGTTTCTTGTAAACTTGTATATATTTAACTGCTAGTAATTAGGCATGTATGACAAGATCTAAAAAGAAACAGTAGAAAACCCTAATTTCAAGATAAATATAACTGAATTGAACACACTTTCCACGCTTGCACCTATAGGGTAACCTCTCTCATTTCCTCTGAAAGCAATGGTCATGTCCATCGAACATAGGGATACCATTAGCAAAGACCCTCTATTAAAGTTATCATAACGATCATAGTCCCTCAATGTCCCTCGAGTTGCCTACGAGAAATGATCTTGTCCCTCGATGTTGCCTACAAATATATGATGACAGTCCCTTCGAACTGCTAAGGTATCCCTATATGTTGCCTTCTATGATCATAACGACGACCCTTCAAATGTCCCTCATACATCCAACGATAGGGCTACCTACTCACTAATAGTAGGATAGCACTACCTAAAGGATAGGAGGAAAAGAATGAACCTTTTCAAGTATAAGTAGATAACTCTTAGATGCTATGCTCAAAACAAAATTTTTGCACCTACACAAAAATATTTTAAAACACTTTCAAAAACATTTGCTTTGTTAACACTCTTGAGGACTGATACAAGAGTTATCATAAAGCGAATCGCCACATTAAGGCATTTTAAAAATGATTTTTCAAAACACACAAAGCACAAGAAATTTTCAAAACAGGAGTTGAGCATCTAAGAGCCCGTAGAAAACTACAGATGGGGGGTGATGACACCTTCCCCTTTCTATAATATACCCCCTTACTCAAAAAATTCTCGAAAAGGTCTTTTTCTGTTCTTTTCACCCTTTCCTTAATTTGGATAAAAGAAAAGTCGGTGGTGACTCTTGCTTACCGCAAAATTTGCAAACACAAACGCAAAACTAGTATTGAGATCCCTTAGAACCCGGTTACTATTACTAGGACAAGTTAAGCCAACTAAATTTCAAGAGGGTACTTACCTATAAACCCCGTGCAAGCCTAAACATAAGGCTGCTTGTGTGATTTGTTTGCTTTCAACTTGAGCTACTTGCAGGGTTTTTATCTCACAACCTGATCTCCTTGCAGGATTTGTTTACAGTCATTAACCAGTAACCTGGACTTCTTAGACTCACTTGTCTTCATCGCCTTACACTTTTCCTTAACGCATAGCATACACGTCATAACATCATGTCATATCATTTCCATAACCATTTCAAGGATCTCAAGGGTTTGTGATGCAGGTTATGATAAATCAGACGTCTAGCAAGGGGCAAGGGGATTTATTTTCCTCTAGCCAATACCGTCAAAAGACCAAAACACGATAAATTGAGTCAGGGGCTATGACCCACTTGATATGGTGAGCTTGACTCTCCTAGAAGGATACTCAACGATACGAAGTTCTTCAATCAAAGATGCAAATTTCAACTTCTGACATCTTCTTGCTTACCCCGCGAGATCCTTGAAAACATTGCATGCATGCCATTTCATAACAGGTCTTCCAATACAGGTTTCTCATCTTTTCGCTATTTATTTCAGCAACAGAAATTTCCCTTGAACAAACAGTAAAAGACCTTCAAACTCAAAATGCTCAGTTCCAACAAATGCTCATGGCTTTGGCCCAGGGGCAGGAAGAACTGAAAGCTATCGTCATCAAAGATAAGAAGAAGAAGGCAAAGAAACTGGTTGGCATCTTGAATATGGGAAGAAGACTCAGAGGACCGATTAAACGAGCTCTAGATCTCACAACTCCATCAAACAAAGGGGATAATCATGAAGAAGTCAACAACCCCGAGGCTAATGAAGAAGAAGTTGATTACTCTGAGGAACAATATCCTTCTACTGACGATAAATACAAATAGCTAGAGGATCGTCTCAATGTTATGGAGATTCAGCAGGTACCTGGCATGGACTTTGAAGAGTTAGGGCTGGTTCCTAGAGTGGTCATCCCACCAAAGTTCAAGATTCCCACATTTTCTAAGTATGACGGTGTCTCCTGCCCTAAGTTGCACTTAAGGTCCTATGTCAAGAAGATCCAGCCTCACACTGTTGACCGGAAGTTATGGGTCCATTTCTTCCAAGAAATTTTAGCTGGCATGCAACTGGAGTGGTTCTATCATCTAGAAAGAACTGACATTCATACCTGGGAAGACTTGGTTGTTGCTTTCTACAAGAAGTATAAATACAATGTTGACCTTGCTCCAACTCGTACACAACTTCAAAGCATGTCTATGGGTTCTAGCGAAGGCTTCAAGGAATATGCCCAGAAATGGAGGGATCTAGCTGGTAGGGTACAACCTCCTCTTAATGATCAAGAAATGATAGACATGTTCATGGGCACTCTGACAGGCCCATTCTTTAATCTGCTGATTAGGAGTTCCTCATCCGGGGTTCAGAGATGTTTCTGACTGGAGAAAGGATCGAAAGTGGTATTGTAACGCGGTGGGAGAACTAACTTGGTTTTTTTGTGTTTGATCGCAATTGTGCGGATAGCAAGAGTCGTCATCGACTTTTCTTTTATCCAAAAGGAAAGGCTGAAAAGAACAGAAAATACCTTTAGAGATGTTTTCTTGAGTTTGGGGGGTAGATTATGAAAAGGGAAGGTATTAGCACCCTTTTCATCCATAGTTATCTACGGGCTCTTAGTTGCTTGCTAGATCACTTGCTTTTGTTTGAATGTGCTTGTGGTATGGGTTTTGAAAGTATTTTGAAAATGTCTTTGTAATGGTTCTCATTTCTATAAGAACGCGTACAAAGTTTTGTTTCAAAAATAGTTTAAAGAGGTGTTTGTGGAATGTGTTTTTGAAAGTGATTTTGAAAATTTGTCTTATTTGTAATGGCTCTGGTTTCTAGAAGAACGCGTACAAAGTGTTTGTCTTTTAAAAATCTTTCAAGATGAAAGTGTTGGTGTAAAAATGATTTTTTATTATGAGCAAGCGAGCAACTAGGAGCGGATCTACCTACTTAAAAGGTCTTGGATGTTGTTTCCCTCCTCCTTTAGATGTGGCTATCTTACCATTGATTTGGTAAGAAGCCCCATCGTTGGATGTGAAGGGACAGGTGCGGCTCAATTTTACAATCATAGAAGGCAACTTGTGAGACGCTTTAGCAATTTTTTGTAAGGGACTAGATCATTTTATCGAAGCCAACATCGAGGGACTATGATCTTTTTTATCGAAGGGTCTTTGCTAAAGTGTCCCATATTCGAGGGACATTACTGTGTTTCCGAGGCAACAAGCGAGGTTACCCTAGAGGTGCGCGTGTGAAAGTGTGTTTGATTCAAGTTAAGTTGTCTTAAAATTAGGTTATCTAGCGATTGATTTTATGTCTTGCCATGCACACCTAATTACTATACAATATAAAGAAAATAATAAATTGCAGAAATTAAAATTCTACGCTATTACAGAGCTTTCGGGAGTGGGGGTACAAATTCACAAATGGGGATGGATCAATGCGATTAAAAGTCCAAATAAACAAGCAATACAACCCAATCGAATTAAAAATGAACAAATATTTAAACTAACACAATCTATAAAATAAAATTAATTAGCAAAATAAATAACACTATCATATTTTTATGTTTGTGAAAAAATTTGAAAAGAATAAAATAAGAAAAATCTATTCTATTAAATAAAATAATTGACTAAAAGAATTTAAATCATATTTTGGTATTTTATCATTATATCATGAAGAAATTAAACAATTTAAAAGAAAGTTAACTGAAAGAAAAAGTTCATTAATAAAATTATTCACCAAGTCCTAAATTAATTAAGAAAATTAACTAACTTTGAAATTATATTTTTTATTTAATTGAATATTAAAATTAAAACTAAATCTAAACTAATAAAATAAGGAGGTAAGACTAAAAGAACTAAAAAAACGAAATAGAAAATGCCCAAGCGAGGAGTTGAACTCAGGTCTTCTAAATTGCAACATACATGCCTTGCCAATAAGCTATGTTATTTATTTGTTATTACTATGTTCCAATTAAGATATAAGGGTAATAAGGATAGTGGATCGGGCCAGCAGGCCCAATGGATCTAACCCGGTTGAAAAGAGGAAAAGAAGTGTTTTGAAAACCCTAGAGTAAGGAAAGGCGCGTCGTTGTTGGTTTATGGGGAAGGGACATTGAAGATTACACTATTATTATCAATAAACTATGTGTTTTCCAAGATTTACCGTAAAAACAAAATTAAACAAAACTCTCTCTCTTCTAAAATTCCATGGTTTCATCTTATATCCTCCTCTTTCTTCTTTCCCGTCCACTCCCTTATCTTTCTTTGCAAACGCCACCGCCGCCTTCTCAGTCGTTGCCTTCTCCTCCACAGCAATCTTCGCCTTCTCAGCCGCAACAACCTTAGCTCTCCTCACCTTAACAACACGAGCGCCACTCAGAATCACCCTTGGCAGACTCCCTGTCAAAGAAATCGCTCTCATTGGCGATGAAGTCGAAGGCCTTTTCAAGAAAAGCGGTAGGGTTGGATGGATCGGAATGGGCTTTGGCTTGGGTTGTGAAGATGAAGGGGTTGTTTGGTGGTTTGGTCTTCTTCTTGGAAATCAGAGATAATCACCATGGTTGAGGTTGAATATTGGGTTGATGGGAGTTATGGTGGTGTTATATCTTAAAAAAAGGTAAATTCTAACTTTGTTTGTTATGGTAAATAGAAGATTGAGATTGAACCAAATATGATGAACTGTTATTTTATTTTCTGATTTAATCCTCTGTTATTTTTATTCATTAACAAGTTTTTTCATATGTACAGTAGCAACAAAATTCCATTTTATGCATAAAACGACAAATTACAGTAATACAACAATGACAATAATGAAGTTTTGAGAGAATAAGGAAACACTTACATGGTCGGAGCCAATCCAACGATTTACCAATTCCGACGAGGAAATAATAAAGACCAAATATGAGGTAATGTGATGCTCCTAACTCCTTCTCTTCTGTATTTTCGGTTTTTTTACTTGCTGAGTTTTTGTTACTGTTATTTGAAATCAACAAGCCACGGTATGAGTGAAAGAGAGGTCTTTTTGGTGTAGTTTCATGTAGCCTTTTTTTTTCCTTTACTGTCTTTCCTTTTTATAGGATAATGAGAGATTAAATTGTGAAGTAAAAAGAGATGAATTTGAACAATTTTGAAGCACTGTTCCATTGCTTTTTGGTTGCAGTTTTTGTGTTGCTTGTTTTGATGTGTTTTTCGGACTGTTTTGACAGGTTATTGTACAACATTGCAGACTGTTATGGGCAGCAAGGTTTGGACAGCAAGAGGCTTTGTTTTTCAGCAAGATAGCAAGGCTTGTTTTGAAAGTTTTATGGGCTGGTTTACGGACATGTTTGATAGGTTTATGTAACAGGTTTTGGGCAGCAGTGCAGTGGACAATTTTTGACAACTTGTGGGGTTAATTTGGACAAGTTTTGGGGCTGATTAGGATAGGGTTTATGTGGACCACACATTTTTTTGTTTTATGTACAGATTTTTTATGAATGTAACATGGGTTTAGGACATGGATTTCATATAGGAACTTGTATAATTCTCTTGTAATATCTTGAAGTGATGAATAATTCTTGCAAATTACTTAACATTTGGATAAACACTTGATAGAACTTGATGGATAAAACTTGCCGTGAATGTATCTTTGATAAGTTTTGAAAGAATTTGCATGAAATTGTTGGATAATCTTGAAATGAGCAATCTTAAACCATTATGAGTGATATATCCCTTGAATGAGTTTTCTCGTGAATGAAGCATGGGTAAAACTATAATGAATGCATCTTTGATACTTGTATCTTGACAAATATATTCCTTTGTTCATTTGTACTTTATATACCAAGGAATCACATGAATGGATTTTTTTTAGCCTTGAATCAAATATTGATAAAATCATGACCTTAAGAACTTGAATCAAGGCTTGTTATTTACACAATGGCTCTTGCGAATGAACCATAGAAATTTTGGACGAAACTTGTAGTGCCTTGCTAACTTGAATTGAAATCTAAAACCATTGTTCAAATTACTTTCACCAAGATCCTGGATCAATTTTCAACACGGAGACTTGTATTATAGGCAACATCTTTTCCGAACTCAACATGAATCTCCGAACTTGACATCTTGTTCCAAAAGCGATTTCAACACCGTAGTCCTGAGAAAACAATTATGGCGTGAATAAAAAAAGCATTCAAAATTTAAGCAAATGACCTATGAAGATTCAACAACTTTCAAGGTCTTCTAAACACAATTTTCCTTCGATTCTTGAAGTGAACTTGTTGAAGACATTGATTATAACCATGTGCAAAAGAATCGTCTAAAAATCTTGAGAATTGAGGAAATTACAATTCTTGGAAGTTAGGCAACAATTATTTAAGATTAGGTCAAATCCATGAAGTGACCTCTAAAGTATTCAAATTTTGGTGATCTTCTGTGCGTAATCAGCTCTTGATTTGTGAAGAGAAATTGGAGATGACATCAAGGAGAGTCGTATGCAAAAAGAACCGCTCAAGAATATCAATTAACGAAGAAGTTACAATCGTTTGAACTTGGTCTCGCAAAAGGTCAACTTTTGTGTTAATGGAGTCATTTTCAGTCATCTGAACCATTGACTGAGCAAACTTGCAATGCGAGATTTGAAACTTGCCATGAACATCCTTGAGGAGACATGAAGATCTATGAAGACCATTTGAAACCTTGAAGACTCAAATTTCTTTGAGAAATACCAAACCCTAATTGTTGACTTACAGCCTAGGGAGAGAATCTGTCTGATCAACTTTTGAGCCAAATTGAGTACTTGAGAAACCCTAGGATAGTATCTTGAATGAAAAACGAGAGGGAAAATTTTGGGGTATAACAGTTGCCCCTGTTCAATCTTCTTAAACTTGAAAAGTGAGATCGGCATGTTTGTCGTTTGTAGCTTGAAAGTGGAAGATGATTGAACACTAGAGCGCTAGAAATTCGCACTCGATGGTGTGTTGGTTGATTGTGTAGGGCATGAGCTTAAAGATGCCATTTGGAGAAATGATGGAGGGTTATCGGAGATGGGCTTATAGATGCCATCCAAGGGTGACTGTTGACTGAAATTAGAAGTCTAAACTTGACTTCAAACATGGAAAAGAATCAGAATAAACCTTTGGTTGATTTAAAGTGAAACTAACAGAAGTCTTGAATGTTGTTTGATTGGAAAGAATCAGAATAAATCTTGGAGCGATTTATCTGAACCAGAGACAATGTCTATTTGGAAAGTATCAGGATAAACCATTGAGAGATTTAAACTGAACCATCAGGGAACTGGAGAAGAATTAGAATAAATCTTGAAGCAACTTATCTGAACCAGAGAAGATGTCTGCGGGAAAGAATCAAGATAAACCATTGAGAGATTTAAACTGAACCAGCAGGGGTCTGGAGAAGAATCAGAATAAATCTTGAAGAAACTTATCTGAACCAGAGAAGATGTATACGGGAAAGAATCAGAATAAATTGTTGAGATATTTAAACTGAACTGACAGGGGTCTTGAATATTCTCTAACTGGAGAGAATCAGAATAAATCCTGGAGCGATTTATCTGAACCAGAGAAAGATATCTGCATGAAAGAATCAGAATAAACCGTTGAGAGATTTAAACTGAACCAGCTGTGGTCTTGGATGAGCATCAGAATAATATTCATAAATGAATTGTATCTGACTCGTATCTGAAAGATGTACTGAATGAGCGTCAGAATGACATCCTTATCTGGATCGTATCTTGACTGTATTGGAAAGGTATACTGAAGGAAGTATCAGAATGATATCCGTATCTGGATCGTATTTGGACTTTATTTGAATGAGTGACAGAATGACATCTGAATCTGGATCGTATCTGGACTGTATTTAGAAGAGAATCTAGAGTAAGTATCGAAATGTCAGTCATATCCTGATCGCATCTGAACTGTCTCTAGAAGGAAATCTGGAATAAGTATCAGAATGGCAGCCATATGTGGATCGCATCTGAATTGTCTCTAGAAGGAAATCTGGTATAAGTATCAGAATGTCAGCCATATCTGGATCACATCTGAACTGTCTCTAGAAGAGTGTATGGGAAGGAGCCCGTGTAGGATTGCTTCAGCTGGTCGTATAGATAACTTCCCTGGCTTGTTAAACGTATTAATTTCTGACCTTTTGAAGATTGTTGATGATAGCCATCTGTTGATTTGATCTTTCCTGAAAAGGTAAAGAGTTAGATGCATGCAATGTCATAATGTATGAAATGCTTGGTACAATGGTATTCTCAAAATAAATGAGATTGTGTCGTATGCACTTGTAATGTACGTAATATGATGCATGAAGGGTGAAATGTTATTTGAATGTATCTTTGTCTGGGAAAATAAATCCTTGACAAATGTTGGGGAGTCATTAAATCTCTGACTGCTGTTGAAGAGTAGGTGAGTCTTCAAACTTTGCTTAGAATATTTCCACCAAGGATTCTTGTTTTGTTATTTGAGGAGAACTCCGCTGGGGAATATTGAAAACTCTGTAGAGAGTGTTGATTCCTGCTTTGGGAAAAGATATGAGGAGTCTTGGTTGTCTGTTGTTCTGCTAGGGAGTCGAAGTTGAACTGATGTCTGGTCGGGTCTAGGTTTCACAGTAACTTGCTGGGGATTATAGAGTAGTCTACTGGGGAAGAGGAGTTGTGGTCCTTTGATTTGTAGTAGTCGGAAATGCAAACTCAAGCTAGGGAATCTGTAGTTTGTTGGGGAAATAAACCCTATTGTCGGTCTGTTGAAGAGGTGTCTTCTTCGCTAGGGAAAATCCTCGAGGATTCTTGAGGTCGACTCAGCTGGTCAGAAGTTTTCAGAGATTGAAACTATGGATGGGAGCCATCCTATGAGAAGGATTTTGGGGTGATTTGTCACTGCCCCTAGTAGCAAGTGTTTGTGGCACTGCCAGGAATTAATTGACTGTATGTAACCCTTTGTTGGGATTTGCGTTCAATGCCCCAAATGATGGAGATGGAGACCTGCCCCTGGTTATTCAACATTTCTTGAGAGATTTCTTGGAATCTTAACTGGACTGCCCCAGGTGTGTTAGATAGTGACATGTCATTCCCCCTTGTTGATAGGAGATTTGTCATTGGAAGTGTCTTTCCATTTGAAGTGATTCTGTTTATTGAGAAAGCTTTCATTTGCTGGATATTCGTTGTGTGAATTTCTCCGCTGTCAAACAAATAGCCATATGCAAACAACGATATTCAAATAATGCAAAGTTTATGCTTGTCTTGAAATTTTGAAAATGCATTTTAGCAAGTAAAGAATTTTTGTAAGAAAATTCAAACTCAGGATTTAGGGTAAAGCCTTACAGGAGTCGGGATACCTTTTGTAACAGTATGCTTTCGAACTAACCCATACTTCAATTAGGACTTTTGAAGGGTTGTAGTGTGGCTTGGTTCATGGTTTAAGAAGCAAAGGATAAAGGCTCAAAGTGTATTTGTACCCATCCGCTCTTCATGATGTTCTTCAGTCCTAAACTCAGTTAATTGTGCGTTTGAACTCCAATTGAGTTTGGAATAACATTTTGGTGATGGTTCAGACAAGTTAAGTTTGTCGGAAGGCGGTCATTTTTGCAACACTTTTTATGTTGTTAACGATTTGTAGTGACCTCTTTCTTTTGATTTATTATCCCTGGTTTTTGTCTGACTCTTCTTGTTTTGAGATTACAGTCAGTGGGATGCCCCAGTTTTTCTTAAGTCTCCTTTGTAGGTTTTGACTTAGTGGGCTTTTTCTTTTTTGAGAGATAATGACTGCCTATGTGATAGGGAATCATCACTGTCTTCTGATTCTAGAGGAATGTTTTTGATGTCATTTGTTGTATTACGAGATGAGAGTTTGTGGCTAAACGCGCGCTTGAATTAACTGAGAGAATACCATGCCCCATGTTTTGATTAAAGGTTTCAATTTGTGTAAAAAGAAAACTTCTACTTCTTTGGCTCGAAGGGGTTGACTAGGGATTATCTTCCTTATAACTCCAATGTTTAGGGTTTGAAAGAATGCTTTTACATCATCAGCAAGTTCTGTTCAAAAGTATATTGTATGAGATTATGGCATTGTTTTCATCATCCTCCCTCTAAAGGTTTGCAACTTTTTGAAACAATAGTTGAATATCATAAAGGGAGTAAGAATCATAGTTTAAATATAATGAAAACGAGCAGATTAAATCAAGACAAACATATGCAATGCATTAATGAAACAGAGTTTAACATTAATATATAAGTGTTTGAACAATGAAAGAGATTACAACTTGAAAATTCAAATGAACAAAATCTTTCAATGATTCGTCATAGGAGCAGTGATCATGTTTGGAGTCTTCGGAGGGTCAAACTCGATCTCCTTGGCATTAATCATGTCTTGGACCTTGTTCTTCAGAGCCCAACAGTTGTTTGTGTCGTGTCCCAGACTATCAGAGTGGTATGCACACCTTTCATTGGGATGATAGGTAGGAGCGGAAGTGTTAGGGTTTCAGAGAGGAGCCTTTAACATAATTAGCTATGCCTTCAACATGTGTTATAGTGCTTGAGCCAGCGACATGTTGATCTTAGTGAATTGTATTTTAGGTGCGACCTCCTTACGCTGATGCCCCTGTCTTTGTTGAGCAGGCGTAGGATTAAAGATCAAGATTGCTCCTACATGATGGTCATGACAACTCTTTTGACCATACACAGCATTGGACTCTTTCTTCCCATTGTATGGCTTTTTCTGAGCATCAGAGGGTGTACCTACTTGGATCTTTCCACTTTTGATACCAGCTTCGACTCTTTCGCTTGTCAGTATTAGCCCGGTGAACCCGACCGAGGAGATTCCTATTAGGTGTTTGAAGAAAGGTCCTGTCAAAGTTCCCATGAAGATGTCAATCAGCTCCCTATCAGTTAAAGAGGGTTGCACCCTACCATCCAGATCTCTCCACCTTTGGGCGTATCTTTTGAAACTCTCGTTGGAACACAGGTTCATGTTCTGCAATTGCGCACGAGTTGGTGCAAGATCAGAGTTGTACTGGTACTGCTTGTAGAAAGTAGCAGCTAAGTCCTCCCAGGTGCGGATGCGAGAACTCTCCAATTGATAGAACCATTCAAGTTGAGTTCCTACTAGGCTCTCTTGGAAGAAATGGATTTAAAGCTTTGGATCACTTGTGTATGGTTGAATCTTGCAGACATAAGACGTTAAGTGCATCTTAGGGCAAGAGACTCCATCGTACAGGGAAAAAGCATGGATTTTGAACTTTGGCAGGATGACCACCCCATAAACTAAACCCATGTCTCCTAAATCCAATATAGGTATGTGTTGAATCTCCATAGCATTGAGGAGATCCTCCAACTGTTTTTATTTGTCATCAGCGGGAGGATATTGTTCCTCAGAATAGTCAACTTCGACTTCATCAATCTCTAGATTGTTGTCTTCTTCATGACTATCCCTCATGTTTGATGAATTTGGAAGATCTAGAGCCCCCTTGACTGGTCCTTTAAGTCTTCTTCCTAAGTTCAGGACACCTACTGACTTCTTGGACTTTTTCTTCTTGTCTTTGAGAAGAAGAGTCTTCAAGTCCTCTTGCCCCTTAGCCAAAGCCAGGAACATTTGTTGGAATTGAGCGTTTTGAGCTTGGAGATCCTTCACGATTTGTTCCATATTCATCTTACTGAAATAAACAGTAGGAAGATAAGGAGGCCTGTGTGGGAGAAACCTATCATGATATGATGCATGGTATATGGATGCATGTTTTAAAGGATCTCACGAGGTAAATGTTAGTAGTCACTTACAGCTTTGATTGGAGAACTTCGTATCAGTGGATGTCCTTCCATGAGAATTTAGCTCACCATGTCAAGTGGGTCATAGCCCTCGACTCAAGTTTGTTGTACTTGATCTTTGATGGCGTTTGATTAGAAAATGAATCCTTTTGCCCCTTATCAACGTCTGGTTCAACGTGACCCTGCATTATAGACCCTTGATATCCTTGAAACGGTTATTGAAAATGTTATGGTATGATGTCATGATGTCATGTACAAGTATGCAAAGTAAGCAAATTGTTATGTACAAGTATGCAAAGTAAGGAAATTGTTATGTACAAATAGTCATATACACACAAAGCAGACAAGTCCTTAGGTTTAGGCTTGCATGGAGTCTCATACGTAAGTACCCTCTTGAAGTTTAGTTGGCTCAGCCTATCCTAGTTAATAGTAATCGGGTTCCTAGGGATCTCAATATCATCAATTTTTCTTTTCAGGCAATGTTTCAGTGCAAGCCTCTTTCACAGTGACCGAAATATCTTGAAAATCAAACCTCAATGAGTGTAGTATCGAGTATTTATCAACTTCGGACTGCAGCAAATTCGGTCATCTCACCATGCCCTAATGGCCAAGTTGGTCAAGTAAAGGTTCTAAAAGTCAGTTAGTGCTTCATGATATCACTCAGCGGCCATGTATTCTCCTTGACTACTCAAGGGCTACCGGTACCCACAAATATGTCACACTAACGTAACTATTGCTTAGACCATGTCGGTATACCCCGCACAGTTTCCATAATGTATTGCTACTTACCTATAAGGTATCTCAAATTCGGGTAGAGGATTTAAGCCCAAACAACGAACCAAAGTGTAAAGCATACAAGTCAAACAACGAAAGCAAGTAAAGGTGATCATGCCCAAAGGTAACCCCACTTTTTAGTTTATCCCCATCAGAGTCTCCAGTTCTGTAATACGGTGGGAGAACTGACTTGGTTGTTTTGCGTTTGATCGCAATTATGCGAATAGCAAGAGCCGCCACCGACTTTTCTTTTATCCAAAAGGAAAAGATGAAAAGAACAGGAAAGACCTTTAGAGATGTTTTCTTAAGTTTGGGGGGTAGATTATGAAAAGGGAAGGTATTAGCAACCTTTTCATCCAAAGTTATCTACGGGCTCTTAGTTGCTTGCTAAATCACTTGCTTTTGTTTGAATGTGCTTGTGGTGTGGGTTTTGAAAGTATTTTGAAAATGTCCTTGTAATGGTTCTAGTTTCTATAAAAACGCGTATAAAGTTTTGTTTCGAAAATAGTTCAAAGAGGTGTTTGTGGAATGTGTTTTTGAAAGTGATTTTGAAAACGTGTCTTCTTTGTAATGGCTCTCATTTCTATAAGAACGCGTACAAAGTGTTTGTCTTTTGAAAATGTTTCAAGATGAAAGTGTTGGTGTAAAAATGATTTTCTATTATGAGCAAGCGAGCAACTAGGAGCGAATCTACCTACTCAAAAGGTCTTAGATGTTCTTTTCCTCCTCCTTTAGATGTGCTTATCTTACCATTGATTTGGTAAGAAGCCCCATCGTTGGATGTGAAGGGACAGGTGCGGGTCAATTGTACAGTCATAGAAGGAAACTTATGAGATGCTTTAGCAATTTTTCATAAGGGACTAGATCCTTTTATCGAAGACAACATCGAGGGACTACGATCTTTTTTATTGAAGGGTATTTGCTAAAGCGTCCCATATTCGAGGGACATTACTGTATTTCTGAGGCAACAAGCAAGGTTACACTAGAGGTGCGCGTGTGAAAGTGTGTTTGATTCAAGTTAAGTTGTCTTAGAATTAGGTTATCTAGCGATTGGTTTTATGTCTTGCCATGAACACCTAATTACTATACAGTATAAGGAAAACAGTAAATTGCGGAAATTTAAATTCTACGCTATTACAGAGCTTTCGGGAGTGGGGGTACAAATTCATAAATGGGGATGGATCAATGCGATTAAAAGTCCAAATAAACAAGCAATACAACCTAATCGAATTAAAAATGAACAAATATTTAAACTAACACAATCTATAAAATAAAATTAATTAGAAAAATAAATAACACTATAATATTTTTATGTTTGTGAAAAAATTCGAAAAGAATAAAATAAGAAAAATCTATTCTATTAAATAAAATAATTGACTAAAAGAATTTAAATCATATTTTGGTATTTTATCATTATATCATGAAGAAATTAAACAATTCAAAAGAAAGTTAACTAAAAGAAAAAGTTCATTAATAAAATTATTCAGCAAGTCCTAAATTAATTAAGAAAATTAACTAACTTCGAAATTATATTTTTTATTTAATTGAATCTTAAAATTAAAACTAAATCTAAACTAATAAAATAAGGAGGTAAGACTAAAAGAACTAAAAAAACGAAATAGAAAATACCCAAGCGAGGAGTTGAACTCAGGTCTTCTAAATTGCAACATACATGCCTTGCCAATAAGCTATGTTATTTATTTGTTATTACTATGTTCCAATTAAGATATAAGGGTAATATGGATAGCGGATTGGGCCAGCTGACCCAATGGAGCTGACCCGGTTGAAAAGAGGAAAAAAAGTGTTTTGAAACCATTAGAGTAAGGAAAGGCGCGCCGCTGCTGGTTTATGGGGAAGTGACATTGAAGATTACACTATTATTATCAATAAACTCTGTGTTTTCCAATATTTACCGTAAAAAAAAATTAAACAAAACTCTCTCTCTTCTAAAATTCTATGGCTTCATCTTCTATCCTCCTCTTTCTTCTTTCCCGTCCACTCCCTTATCTTTCTTTGCAAACGCCGCCGCCGCCTTCTCAGTCGTTGCCTTCTCCTGCGCAGCGATCTTCGCCTTATCAGACGCAACAACCTTAGCTCTCCTCACCTTAACAACACGAGCGCCACTCAGAATCACCCTCGGCCGACTCCCTGTCAAAGAAATCGCTCTCATTAGTGATGAAGTCGAAGGCCTTTTCAAGAAAAGCGGCAGGGTTGGATGGATCAGAATGGGCTTTGGCTTGGGTTGGGAAGATGAAGGGGTTGTTTGGTGGTTTGGTCTTCTTTTTGGAAATCGGAGATAATCACCATGGTTGAGGTTGAATATTGGGTTGCTGGGAGTTATGGTGGTGTTTTGTCTTTAAAAAAAAAAGGTAAATTCTAACTTTGTCTGTTATGGTAAATAGAAGATTGAGATTGAACCAAATATGATGAACTATTATTTTGTTTTCTGATTTAATCCTCTGTGATTTTTATTCATTACCAACTTTGTTCATATGTACAGCAGCAACAAAATTCCATTTATGCATAAAACGACAATTTACAGTAATACAACAATGACAATAATGAAGTTTTGAGAGAATAAGGAAACACTTACATGGTTGGAGCCAGTCTAACGACTTACCAATTCCGACGAGGAAATAATAAAGACCAAAGATGAGGTAATGTGATGCTCCTAACTCCTTCTCTTCTGTATTTTTGGTTTTTTTTTACTTGCTGAGTTTTTGTTACTGTTATTTGAAATCAACAAGCCACAGTATGAGTGAAAGAGAGGTCTTTTTGGTGTATTTTCGTGTAGCCGTTTTCTTTTTTTTTTCCTTTACTGTCTTTCCTTTTTACAGGATAATGAGAGATTGAATTGGGAGGGAAAAGGAGATGAATTTGAACAATTTTGAAGCATTGGTCCATTGCTTTTTGGTTGCAGTTTTTCTGTTGCCTGTTTTGATGTGTTTTTTGGACTGTTTTGACAGGTTATTGTACAACAAAGCAGACTGTTATGGGCAGCAAGGTTTGGACAGCAAGAGGCTTTTTTTTTGAAGTGATGAATAATTTGTTCAAATTACTTAACATTTGGATAAACACTTGATAGAACTTGATGGATAAAACTTCCGTGAATGTATCTTTGATTAGTTTTGAAAGAATTTGCATGAAATTGTTGGATAATCTTGAAATGAGCAATCTTAAACTGTGATGAGTGATATATCCCTTGAATGAGTTTTCTCATGAATGAAGCATGGGTAAAACTTGAATGAATGTGTCATTGATACTTGTATCTTGACAAATATATTCCTTTATTCATTTGTACTTTATATATCAAGGAATCACATGAATGAATTTTTTTAGCCTTGAATCAAATATTGATAAAATCATGACCTTAAGAACTTGAATCAAGGCTTATTATTTACACAATGACTCATGCGAATGAACCATAGAAAATTTGGATGAAACTTGTAGTGCCTTGCTAACTTGAATTGAAATCTAAAACCATTGTTCAAATTACTTTCACCAAGATCCTGGATCAATTTTCAACATGGAGACTTGTATTATAGGCAACATCTTATCCGAACTCGACATCTTGTTCTAAAATCGATTTCAACATCGTAGTCCTAAGGAAACAATTATGGCATGAATTAAAAAAGCATTCAAAATTCAAGCAAATGACCTATGACGATTCAACAACTTTCAAGGTCTTCTAAACACAATTTTCCTTCGATTCTTGAAGCGAACTTGTTGACGACATCGTTTATGACCATGTGCAAAAGAATCGTCTAAAAATCTTGAGAATGGAGGAAATTAGGATTCTTGGAAGTTAGGCAACAGTTATTTAAGATTAGGTCAAATCCATGAAGCGACCTCTAAAGTATTCAAATTTTAGTGATCTTCCATGCGTAATCAGCTCTTGATTTGTGAAGAGAAATTGGAGATGACGTCAAGGAGAGTCGTACGTAAAAAGAGCCGCTCAAGAATATCGATTAATGAAGAAGTAACAATCGTTTGAACTTGGTCTCGCAAAAGGTTAACTTTTGGTTTAATGGAGTCATTTTCAGTCATCTGAACCATTGACTGAGCAAACATGCAATGCGATATTTAAAACTTGGCATGAACATCCATGAGGAGACATGAAGATCTATGAAGACCATTTGAAACCTTGAAGACTCAAATTTCTTTGAGAAATACCAAACCCTAATTGTTGACTTACAGCCTAGGGAGAGAATCTGTCTGATCAACTTCTGAGTCAAATTGAGTACTTGAGAAACCCTAGGAGAGTATCTTGAATGAAAAACTGGAGGTAAAATTTTAGGGTACAATAGGTATCAAGAGTGGGAAGATCCCGATGGCTGCATCTTCTAATGCTGAGAAGAAGCCATTTGCTGGTAAGAGGGAAGCCAATTCTGTGTATGGCCAGAAGGGTCGTAATAAGGCAGATTACCACCAATCTGTAGGAGCAGTGGTGGTCTCTAATTAGGAACATGTGCAACGACCACAACAACGGGGTAATCATCAAAGGAAAGATGAGCCTAAGAGACAGTTTACCAAGATCAACATGTCGATGTCTCAAGCATTACAACATATGTTAGGATGAATTTGATTACGTTGATAGGACCTCATCCAAACCCTAAGACTTCTTCTCCTAACTACAATCTAGATGCAAGGTGTGCCTATCATTCTGGAAGTCCCGGGCACGATACTAACGATTGTTGGGCACTGAAATACAAGATTCAAAATATGATTGATGCCAAGGAGATTGAGTTTGACCCTCCTGAGACTCCCAACGTGATCACTGCTCCCATGCCAAATCATGGCCAGGATTGAGAGCATTTTTGTTCATCTAAATTCTCAAGTTGTATTTTCTTTGTTTGTTCAAACAATTATTGTCATGTCAAACTTTCTTATTTCATTAATGCATTGCACATGTTTGTCTTGAATAATTTTGTTTTCATTATGCTTAAACTGCTTTCTTACTTCCCTTTTGTGATATTCAACTCTTGATTAAAAGATCTAAGACTTTAGATGGAGGATGATGAGAACGATACCACAATCTCTACAGTATGCTTTTAAACAGACCCTGCTGACGATGTACAGGCGTTGTTTCAAATCCTAAACAATGGAGTTATAAGGAAGATAATCCCTATTCAACTTTGAGCCTAAGAAGTATGAGTTTTATTTTCACACAAATTAAAACCCTTAATCATAACCTGGCGCAGGGTAGTTTTCTCAGTTAATTCAAATGTGCATTCAGTCACAAGCTTTCCCTTCATACACGACAAATAGTGTAGAAGATGCTTTCCAAAGATGGTAATGGCTCCACATAATCATTAAGAATAGTCAGTCATTATCTCTCAAAATAAAAGCCCATTAAGTCAAAGCCTATGAAGGAGACTTAAGAAAAAAAGGGGGTATCCCGCTGACTGCAATCGCAAAAGAAATAGTCCAGGCAAAAGAAGGGATAACAAAATTAAAAGAAGAGGTCCTACAAATCCTCAAAAAAAAATAAAGGTTACAAAAATGATTGCCTTCCAAAAATAAACATTCAATTTCTGAACCATCACCAGAATATCAGAGCATAAACTTAAGCGGGAGTTAAATGCACAATTAACTAAGCATAGAACTGAAGAACATCACGAAGAACGGGTTGGGTACAAATAAATTTTGAGCCTTTATCCTTTGTTTCTTAAACTGTGACCCAGGCCATGTTACAACCCTTAATAGTCCTAGCTGAAGTGTGGGTTAGTTTGAAAGCATACTATTATAAAAGGTATCCTGACTCCTATAAGGTTTGCTATACATCTTGAGTCGATATCACATGCTTGCAAAATTTTGTTTTACTAAAAAAAATTCATTTTCAAAAAAATTCAAGACAGACATAAGCTTTGCATCCTTTAAACACCATTTGTTTTCACATGACTATTTGTTTAACATTAGATAAATTCACACGATGAATATTCAACGAACAAAAATCCTCTCAATGGACAGAATCGTCTCAGATGGAAAAGCACTTCCAACCAAGGGGGAATGCCATGGTGCCTAATTAATCTGGGGCAATCAAGTCAATATTCAAAAGAATCTTTCAAAAATGCTTAATAGCCAGGGGCAGATCTCCATTTGAATCACTCGAGGCATGTTACATCGATCGTGGATTCCAGCAGAAAATCATTGTGATAAAAAACCGTTGGTACCACCAAATTGCTTGTCTGTTCCAGAGTATCAGATGGTGTTAGTATCATGTCTTTGAATCCATCCATGATAGTTCTTAGAAAAAATACCTAGGAAATTTAAGACTATCAGAAACTTGATCAAACATCAAGTGCACCAGACTAACCCCAGAGGCAAACAGGCTCCCACGTGTGAAAGGGCACATGCGATCACATAAACATTTTCTGGAATTTCTACAACACTTGTTGTCATAGACGGTGACAACTCTCCACATACTATGAGCGCAGACATAGTCAAAAAATACTACGCATGAAAAAGACCCGCTAGGTTGATAGGCCTAGGCAAAATTAAGGGCATCTCGGCGAACCAAAAGAGTTCGGGCAAAAATTAGGGATATATACAAAAAACATTATACACCCGGCAAGTCGAAAACCTGAAAAGGCGGCTTGAGCAAAAAAGGGTATCCGATTGACTGAAAACCCAAAAGGGCGGTCCAGGAAAAAGTTAGGGATTAAAAACATATGACTATGTTCCGTCATCTCGTCACTTGTTTATCAGTAGAAGACTTATCATCCTGATCAGCATTTACCAAGCACCCTAGGAGTTGGGATGACACTCAAACCATCCACAAAGTCTCTGCAGGTACTTTCTCAAGCAGGCACAGAGGCGGGGGCATCTTACTAAAAATTCACCGCCACATCCTCAACTTACAACCTAATGATGTTAGTTATTCTTGTATCCCCAGCAGAACTGGAATTTACAACTATTGCTCCGACATCCGGTTTTCCCCAGTAAAGTTGTCAAACTTCTCAGGATTCCCCAATAGGATTTCACAAAATCCTCAGGCAGTGCACAAAACTTTCCTTCCCCAACAGAGTTTTTTCTCTAACAACGGAAGATCATCTCCCAGCAGTTCAGCTTCAACAAAATCTGAAGACCTACATTCTTCATCGCCAGCTGCAATCAGGGATTTATTTTCCCTAATTCAACAGCGCAGAAATAGAACAACTGATACATTCACATATTGCATTCATACATCATCCTACAAACTTCATAGCATATGCAGTACAAATGCATACATCCCAATCTCATTTATTTTGAGAACACCATTACACAATGCATTTCATACATCATGCCATTGCATACAGCTAACGCTTTACCTTTTCAGGAAAGATCAATCAACAAATATTTATCATCAACAATGTTAAACAGGTCCAGAACTAGCTCTTGAAACAAAATAGAGTAATTATTTGTGCGACCAAATACAGCTTTACACGGGCTCATCATGAAGAAATCTTACACGGGTTTCTTCTAACTTCCAAATACAGCTTTACATGGGCTCATCATGAAGCAATCTTACACGGGTTTCTTATGACTTCCAAATACAGCTTTACACGGGCTCATCATGAAGCAATCTTACACGGGTTTCTTCTGACTTCTAAATACATCTTTACACGGGCTCATCATGAAGCAATCTTACACGGGTTTCTCCTGACTTCCAAATACAGCTTTATACGGGTTCATCATGAAACAATCTTACACGGATTCCTTCTCACAATTTCCAAATGCGGCTTTACAAGGGCTCATCCTGAAGCAATCTTACACAGATTCCTTCTCCTTCTGAAATGCAGCTTTACACGGGCTCTTCCTGAAGCAATCTTACACGGGTTCCCCCTAATAACCTTTCAGATGCAGCTTTACATGGGCTCATCCTGAAACAATCTTACACGGATTCCTTCTCACAATTTCCAGATGCAATTTTACACTGACTCATCCTGAGGCAACCCTACCCAAGTTCCTTCTCACTATTTCCAGATGCAGTTTTACACGGACTCATCCTGAGGCAACCCTACCCAGGTTCCTTCTCTTGAATTTCCAGATGTAGTTTTACATGGACTCATTCTGAAGCAACCCTACCCAAGTTCCTTCTCACAATTTCCAGATGCAGTTTTACACGGACTCATCCTGAGGCAACCCTACCCAGGTTCCTTCTCTTGAATTTCCAGATTCAGTTTTACACGGACTCATCCTAAGGCAATCCTACCCAGGTTCCTTCTTTTGAATTTCCAGATACAATTTTACACTGACTCATCCTGAGGAAACCCTACCCAGGTTCCTTCTCTTGAATTTCCAGATTCAGTTTTACACTGACTCATCCTGAGGCAACCCTACCCAGGTTCCTTATCTTGAATTTCCAAATGCAGTTTTACACGCACTCATCTTGAGGAAACACTACTCAGGTTCCTTCTCTTGAATTTCCAGATGCAGTTTTACACTGACTCATCCTTAGAAAACCCTACCCAGGTTCCTTCTCTTGAATTTCTAGATGCAGTTTTACACGGACTCATCCTAAGGTAACCCTACCCAGGTTCCTTCTCACAATTTTCAGATGCAGTTTTACCCGGATTCATCCTGAAGTTGCCCTACCCAGGCTCCCTCTCATATATATATATATATATATATATATATATATATATATATATATATATATATATATATATATATATATATATATATATATATATATATATATATATATATATATATATATATCCTAAAACAGCCCTAACCAGGTTCCTTCTCATACACTTCCATATGAAGTCTTACCCGGACTCATCCTGAAATAGCCATACACAGGTTTCTTCTGATACATTTCCAGATAGCAGTTAATTTCATTCTCCCCAGTAAATTACTACGAAGCCTGGAACCGACCAGATAGTAGTTAATTTCGTATTCCCCATTAGGTCGCTGTGAATCCTGGAATACGACCAGATAGCAGTCAACTTTATTGTCCTCAGCAAGTCCCTGTGAAGCCTAGATTCCGACCAGATAACAGTTTGCTTTCGTCTCTCTAGTCAAGAGATAACTCCCCAGTAGAGTAATAGACAACCGAAGCTCCTAAAATCTATTTCCCTAAAAATTCCTCAGCAGAGTCCTCCTCAACGATAGGAACAGGACTCCCCGGAAAGGAATCTCTTATGAAATTAACATTTATTATGGATGGCATCTTTAAGCCCATCTCCGACGATCTCCATCACTTTCTCTGAATGGAATCCTTAAGCCCATCTCCGACAGTCTTCTATCATCTTTTCCAAATGACATATGTAAGCCCATTCCCGATATTATCCACCAACAATGTTACTTCAAACGAGTGCAAATTTTAGGGCACTCTTGTGTTCAATCATCTTCCACCTTCAGATCATGAAAGGCAGACAAGCCAATCTAAAATCCTTGGGTTTAAGAAGATTGAACAGGGGCAGTTGTTGTACCCCAAAATTTTCCCTCCCATTTTCACAGAAGACATACTCCTAGAGGTCCTCAATTGCTCAAGGTTGACCAAGAATTGATCAGACAAATTCTCCTCCCTAGCATTAGCCTTCCAACTAGGGTTTCATTTTTCACCAAGATGTGTGAGCTGCAAAGGTATCAAATGTCTTTCGTGGTCCTAATATGTCTTCAATATTATCCATGACAAATTCCATACCTTGCACTACAAGTTTGCTCAGTCAACTGCTCAAATGCCTGAAAATCAACTATACTTGGTCAAAAGTCAACTGTGACCCACTTGCAATCAAACTTCAAGGTTTTTTGGTCAACATCAACAATTTTAAGTGATATCCATCAGTTTATCAAGGGTTGATAATGATTCCTCAAGAAATGCTCCTAATTCATCAAAAGTCAAAAATTGCTAATTAGGGTTTTTATAGGAAAAGTCAACTGAACTTTGACCAGCCATAACTTTCTCATACTTTATCAGAAATTTTTCCACCAAGACTTATTTTGAAGAGAATCCAATTACCTACAACTTCTATTCATCCCTCAAGTTTAATAAATGCACCATTGGATAGATACAAGCTCATACATTACATGTCACTTTCAGAAAGTCAACAAAAGACACTTTTTTCCAAGACCATTTACATCAAGATAATTTCTCCAAATGCAAAAATAGTCAACATAGAGGTTGTAGGGGACACCTTTAGATTTCTAAAAAGTCAAAGATCATCTCCAAAAGATAAAAATTGAGCAAGTTATGGCTTGCACAAGTTGGGAAATTTTTGAGAAAGTGCATGAAGTGCAAATTAAGAAATATTGAACTTGTGGACTAATGGGCCTAGGTTTTAAGGTTTGAACGTGTTTACAACATGATTAAGAACCCTTAACCGATCCATGCATTATTTAAATTTTTATTTCATTTATTTTTGATTTTATTCATTTAAACTCAAATTAAATCAAATAAAATGCAAGATTAATGCACAAGGCATGTAAGGCTTAAGATTTGAATTTCTTGGGGTCCAAATAGCTCATAACAAGCTGTCAAAATCGTGACAACCAAGAAAATATCATTAAGACAAGATTTTCAGAAGTTTGGAAAGTTTTTCAATTGAATTTTGGAAATAAATCATGCAATTGATGCCATGGGATTTCTTCCATTATTTTTTACTTAAATTCCTCCTCTATATAAACACAACACCCTCATACACTAGAGAGCACGAAATTGGCTGCCCAAGAACACTCTCTAAAAATCTCAAATTTTGTTATAACTAGAGCAAATCAAAATCAAAGATCCAGCCACTTTCAGTCCAAGCCATCAATTACAAATCATTTCTGAGGTATCTAAGGGTAAGAATAGGTCGAAAGTCATGGTCATTGATGCTTGAAACAAGCATACTCATCTTCTTCGATTTTCTTTTCTTTCAAACATTCCTATAATTAATTTCATGTGTTGCTAATGTTTATTAATTGCCCAAATGAGTTCCTGTTGTTACGTAGAACAGGTTTGAATCACAAACAATAGCTTGACTTGGAGGATGAGGCGCCTGACTGTGACCCAAGGGGCATGGGTTCAAAACCCACCCATGCAGTTTTTCCACTTTTTTTGACTATTTTCTTTTCTAACCCTTTTCATTTATTTATTTTTCACTTAATTTGTTTTCTACCATTAATTTAATTAATATATGAAATCACAAAAAAATCATTAAATACTAGTTTTAGGCTTTTAATTAACTAATTTAATTTTTGAAATAAAAGTTGTTTTGATTTAATAAATATTGATTTTATTTCATAATTAACTTATAAATTAATTAGAGTTAGGTTTTTAATCATTAATTCACACTTTTATTATTTTCCAAACAAAAAAAATACCAAAAATATATTTTTTAACATTTAGAATCTTAGGTTTTAATTATTTTCTTAACATCTTTTCTTATTTTTATTTCTATTCATTTTCTATTTATATTTATTAGACAAATTGTATAGGTCGCATAATAATTGTGATAGCCATAGTTTAAATTCTCGCAGTTTCATTATTTATGTAACTACACCAAAGCCCTGTAATAGCGTAGGAACTTTATTTCTCGCCTTTATTTTTCTAGTAAACTTGTATATATTTAACTACTAGTAATTAGGTATGTATGGCAAGATCTAAAAAGAAACAGTAGAAAACCCTAATTTCAAGATAAATATAACTGAATTGAACACACTTCTCACGCTTACACCTCTAGGGTAACCTCTCTCGTTGCCTCGAAAAACAATGGTCATGTCCCTCGAACGTAGGGATACGATTAGAAAAGACCCTCAATTAAAGTTATCATAAAGATCATAGTCCCTCAATGTCCTTCGAGTTGCCTATGAGAAATGATCTTGTCCCTCGATGTTGCCTACGAATATATGATGGCAGTCCCTTCAAACTGCTAAGGTATCCCTATATGTTGCCTTCTGTGACCATAACGATGACCCTTCAAATGTCCCTCATACATACAACAATAGGTTTACCTACTCACTAATAGTAGGATAGCACTATCTAAAGGATAGGAGGAAAAGAATGAACCTTTTCGAGTATAAGTAGATAATTCTTAGATGTTATGCTCAAAACAAACTTTTTGCACCTACACAAAAATATTTCAAATCACTTTCAAAAACATTTGCTTTGTCAACACTCTTGAGGACTGATACAAGAGTTATCATAAAGCGAATCTCCGCATTAAGGCATTTTCAAAATGATTTTTCAAAACACACAAAGCACAAATAATTTTCAAAACATGAGCTAAGAATCTAAGAGCCCGCAGAAAACTACGGATGGAAAGGGTGCTGACACCTTCCCCTTCCATAATCTACCCCCCCCCCCCCCCCTTACTCAGAAAACTCTCGAAAGGTCTTTTTCTATTCTTTTCACCCTTTACTTTGTTGGATAAAATAAAAGTCGGTGGCGACTCTTGCTTACCACAACATTTATGAATACAAACACAAAACTAGTATAACAGTCAGTTCTCCCACCGTATCATAATGAGTGTCTCTCTAAAGCATTACACGACCTCTTTGATAGCTTAAAGTATTAGCCCATTTGAGAATGGTTGGGAAGCCAACACAATGTATAGTAAATCACGTGTGTCCTTAAAACTAAGCTTTTAGTATTAGTCCATTTGAGAATGGTTAGGAAGTCATCACAATGTATATTCAATCATGTGTGTCCTTAAAACTAAGATTTTTGAGTCATTTTTCATTACATGTGTCGACACATCCGAGTTTCAGGTCGACACGTGTAATTCAATATTAAAGCCTGTAAGCTTCTGTAAGTCGCAGGTCGACACATGCATCCATACAGGTCAACACATACTGATAGAATTTTTAAAGTGCATAAATTTCTATTTTATGTGTCGACACATGCGTTTTTCAGGTTGACACGTCCACTAGCGTATTTAAGCATATAGCCTCTGAGTTGTTCAGGTCGACACATGACATTTTTTGAGGTCGACACATACGACCTAAACACAAAATATGTGTTGAAACATACAAGTTTGATGTCGACACATCCTGTTTGATTTGGTTAATTTAAACTTCTTTTGATTCCAAACTTTCCCTTCTTGCCCTGATTGTCCCACAACTTGATGATACCATAAAATAGCCTACTTTATCTTTTCATCTTCAACCTTCCAATATATGCATACACACTAATATTACATTGTGATGATGTTCCATCAGGTGCCATCTAGATGAAGAATTTTGGACTTCCAATTGGTTTGGGTTGAGTTCTTATAGGGGTCTTCATCCAGAAAAACTATCGGGTTTGTCCTCCAACATCATTTGTTGAATTGGAGGTTTTCGTGCAAGATCGTGCGAAGGATAATCCATGTGAAAATATTTTTAAGGAGTCAACAATAATTGGATGATAGAATCGGTGATCTTGTGTTGATAGTTTACAATTAGATTTACTCGAGTGAAAAATTCATTGGAGTGTTTGAAATCTTTGCAAGGAACCTTGGGGTGTTTGAAATCCTTTTAAGGAACTAGCTTAAGCGGAGAATAGGTTACATCTATTGGTGGATTTGATCTTGCTTAATATCAAAGGTTGGAAGAATGTGCATCAACACAAAATTGCAGAATTTTGTATTGTTGTTTCTAACTCTTCCATTATATTAAACATTTTGCATATAAAAATTTTCCTAGTTCCATTGGAGTTAGGCGCGCACGTACCCACATGCGAGGACGATAGTGGGGAACTGTGTATACAAATTCATTATGTATTTTTACTTTTTCGCTTTTACTTGCTTTCAATTTCATCAATCTTTTTATCAAATAGCATTGTGATGATAATTGAATTGTAAGAATTTTTCTCTCAAAATATGTTTTTGAAATAGGTGTGGATATAGCTTATAATAAATTTTTATTATAAGTTGTTTGTATATCAATACTACTCAAAGAAAAATTCTGAAAACTCACTTGCACACCAAGTGTTTGATAAAACGATCAAGCTATTTCTTTTAATATTTAGCCTTGGAAATAGCATTGCAAAGTGATTGTGTTTAAACAATAAATAAAGTAGATTGTTGATTTGAGTTTGCATCAATCTATTACTCATTTTGTTTCATATATTTATATTGTATAATTTGTATATCCAAGTTTCCAATAAGTTGTTTTTTTAGATGACTTATCCAGTTAATTGCTTCTGCATCAAAAGGTTTTAAAACAGTTAATTTCTATATTTGAGTCTAGAAATATTTTGTGCGCATCTATTCACCCCCTCTAGATACGCGTTATTGTCTAACAAGTGGCATCAAGAGCCTGTTCCATTCCGGCTTAAGAACACTCTCTAGAATATGGCTTACAAACCTAAGGGGTTCATAAGAGAGCTCCAATTTTTATGGGAGAAAAGTATACTTATTGGAAAACTTATATGCAAATTAATATCAAATCATATGACAAAGGTGTTTGGGAAGCCATTCAAAATAGTCCAACAATGGTGATATATGATATTGATGGAATTACTATGCCTAAGCCGGAAAATCTATGGGATGAGAATGATAATAAAAAGTGGTCTTACGATTGGAAAGCTAAGAACATCGTCGTATTCGCACTTGGTGTTGATGAGTTATATCTTATTTCCCATTGTCAAACTGATAAGGCTATGTGGGAGACTCTACAAGTTTCCCATGAGGGAACTAATTATGTAAAATAAACTAGTATTAATACACTCACTCAAGAGTTTGAACTCTTTTTCATGAAAAATGGTGAAACCATTGCGGAAATGCAAAAGAGGTTCTCTCACATTATTAATCGTTTGAACTTGCTAGGTAATCCTATTTCCAATGCTATTGCTACTAATAAAGTTTTAAGATGTCTTACTAGGTGTTGGCAACCTAAGGTCACCGTGATCAAGGAAGCTAACAATCATGAAACACTTGATCTCACCGCACTTTTTTGGTAAGCTTGAAGAACACGAGCAAGAACTCAATTGCTTGGACAAATATGAAAAGAAGCTTGAGAAGAAAAAGAAGAATAAGGAAAGTCACAAGGAGGAAGTTATGAAGTCCATAGCTCTTAATGCTTCTTCTAGCTTTAAATCCTCAAAATAAGCATACTACAATTATAAAAGAATTAGTAATAATTCTCATGTTTCAAAAGACGAACAAATGAGCTTATTTGTAAAAAAGATATCACAAGTATATGGAAAATAAAAAGGAGAGAAGTCTTTACAAGAGAAATATTGAGACAAAATAAAATGGTTCAACATCAAAGGGAGAAACAAACAAAAAGAAATATTCAAGCCTTGATAAGAAGAAAAAGAAAGATAAAACAAAGAATCGTGGCAAATCTAGAAAAGTCTATGTAGCTTGGGGAAGTGATGATGAAGCCTCAAGTTGTGAAGAATCTAGTTATAGTTATAATGTTGCTAATATGTGTCTCTCAACTCATTCAAATGATAGAGAAAATATAAGACTCAAATAGTCCAAGTATGATGAGATATGCCTCTCAGGTTATTATCATGAAGATTACAAGGAAAGAACAACAACTTCTACAAGCAACTATGTTCATCATCATTGTAATCAAAAGGGTAATAATCATAAGGTAAAGTTTATTCAAAATAACATATCAAATGAAAATCTCATGTTGATCTGCTTGATTCCTTTGAAAAACTACGTAAGGGAGCTATTGAAGCTTTTAAAATGTTAGCTTTAAATAGAAAGATTATCTCGCATTTAGAAACAAAGATTTTAGAAAATGAAAATAACATTGAATCTATAAAGAACTCCCTTGTAGGTATTCCAACGGTTAGAAATAGGATGGATGACAATCCCTTTAATTTTGGTTGTGGTACTTGTCATATTTGGCAAAAAGAAGTGAAAACTTTTAAAACTAAATGACAAAAGCTCTACAACCAAAATTCACTCTTGCCTTAGACTTAACTAAGTTTGATAAATACTTGAATCCTCCTTATTCTAAATATAGTTTTGTTAAAAATGAAATTAAAAATAAAGTGAATATCTTTCGAAATATAACTTGTTATCATTTTCGCATTAAGGGACATAAAACTGCAAAGTGCAAACTTAAGAAAATATTAAGATCAAATGGCTATCTGCAATTGAAATCTAAGTGTGATGATTATGTTACTCACCCTCAAGGACCCAATGAAAATTTGGTACCTAGTTCATCTTGTTAAAAGTTTGCGGAAAAATTGTCTTAATTGGAAAAGAAGACTCATATTGCATCAATAAAGATATACCATCAAGACAATTGTAAGGCAACACATTTGTGTCATATTGACTATGTGACAATGTGATCAAATGGGTTTCATATAGATATCAACAAGTGACTCCTTGGTAAAATTATCTTAGTTCTACATTCAAGCTAACGTGATAAGAAGTTTGAACTCTTGTGTTTTCATTGCATCCTAGCTGTAAGTTGATTCTCATGTTCTTGAGCAACATGCAAATTCTTGTGCATAGCTCTGCTTGGAAGGTGAGGTTGTATCGTTTCACTTTAAATTTTGTTGTAGAATATTTGATCTTTTGTTCATGACATGATGTGTTCTCTTTAGTTAAAATTCACTTACAAAAATTTTAAATTGAATCTGTAATTATTTCAATTTTAACATGTTTATAGTGAACTTAATGACTAGCATACATATTTTGTTTATTTGTTTTTGCACCATTGTGATATTTTTTATTTAATATAATCACAAATTACGTTGTTCATTTTGATTCAATGCATCATGGCATATACTTGCATCACATTGCATGATAATATAGTAGAGTCTTGATATAAGCAGAGTCCATAAGCATTTTTCGATATCTGGTGAAATCTCTTAAGTACGTGTCGAGACAAAAGTCGTACAGGTCGACACAATAATTAATTCATTTTGCTTTCTCTCAAATAGTTCAGTATAGGTCGACTCATAAGTCGAATGTGTCGACACATAGTTATTTCGTGTCGACACGTGTACATAGGGAAGGAGAAAATCATATCTCTTCATCTTCCTCTTTCTCTCTCTCACCTCCTTTATTGTTCAAACAAATCCTAAAGGCAAACATTTCACCTTTCACACATCTTGAAAAATTAGTCAAAATTCACATCCTTTATACAAACAAAAACCCATCGAATATTTCCCATAACTAAATCTTGTGTTCATTGTGGTTAAAACTCCAAATTCACTCTTCATTTAAAGGAGTCCTCCTTCAAGGTACATTCATTCATGGCATTTCATTCTTTTTCACTCATATTAGTATAAATTGACTATTATTTTTAGATTTTATGCATCTATCATTCATTTGTTGTAATCTTCATAAGGTCTAGTTGCATAAAATTCTAAAGTTCAAACTGTTTTGGTTTGGGAATTTCATCAAACACCTTACAGGAAAGCTTGAAATTGTGATATTGTCAATGGGTCCTAAGATTGTAAGAGGAAAAGGCACATGCCATGGTAAAGGAAAGGTTGGGTCATCATTAAATATTGCTAAAAATGTTGAGTCTGGTTAGTGAAGAAAATTATGAATTTTTTGACGAAAAGTGTCGTGGAAGGCTTGTCACGAAACAACATTTCTACAAAGTGAGAACTGCAGATGAATTTCATATTCCTGAAGTTCGTAGCAGGCTTGATCATCAAGGGGTCAACTGCATTCTTCAACTGACTCAACAATACAATGAGTACTTGATTCATATCTTCTATGCGGGACTTCTTAAGAGAGATGGTGTTGTATTTACTTTTGAAATAAGAGGTAAGGTCTATACCATTACTAAAGAAATGTGGAAATATCTCTTTAACATTACCATAGGAAATGAACCGAGACTTATAGATACAAGTTATCATTCTGAATTCAAATGGAGAATGCACTCAAATGAAAAATTGAAGGAATTGTGTGGTGACGCCAATAATGCTCCAATCACTACAGGATGTCCCAAAATGTTGCCTCACATTTTACATTGGTTTGTTTCTCATATTTTGAGACTTAAGAGTGGTGGCTTCTCTCGGGTAGATAATTTTGAAATACACCTTGTGTATGTTTTGCTTAGCAACATCAAGATCAACTGGCCTTATTACTTCGTGACTAGAATATTTTCTATCAAGGATTGTAACAAAGGAACTGCTTTTTGTTATCCATCAATGATTGCCAAAATTATGAATTTCTTTAATATTGTTTTTTCAAATCTTGTGATGACTTATCCAAGTCCCATTTTAGAATTCACCAAAAGAATAATGAGTAACTTAAGATATCACTGGGATGCTACTAGGGAGGTGTACTACTACAAAACTCTCCAAACAAAAAGAATAATTTATAATTATGATGATCCTGCTGAGTGTGTATTTGGTGAAGATCAATAGAATAATGATGGTCTTAAAGACATAAGTGGAGCTCCACATGATGATATTCCAATGGCCGATGCAAATCATGAAGAAGATTCAATATGGCTGAATACAACTGCTGCTCAACAACACAACAATGAGCAGCCTTGGAATGACAATTAGTAACAAAATTGTTGGACTGCTCAAAGAAATGAATACAATGGAGATGTAGGAAATTCCTATGACTATAGATCTAACTGCCATATGGATAACAAGTCTGAGGTTGTTACAATGCTTTGAAACATGCAAATTTAGCAAAATAACTGTTACGAAGAACCTATGGCATGGCGCAATGCTCAAGTGGAATAGCTTAATGAATTTCAAGCCTCACAAGATGAGAAATTTAGGATGTTAAATGCCAGGATGGACAGTCACAGACATCCTGAGGTCAGATGAAATTTTGCAAGGGAAAGTCAAAATTCTCCATTCATTGTGCGTAAGACAAGGTGATGAAGCAACTGCATTTTATGATGAAATGCTCAAAAGAGGAAGAACTTATCAAAGACAAGGATGTGACCCAAGGAATTGTTAGTGCATAGCATTCAAATGTGTCTTTTATCATCATTCATCATTCTATGCATTTTCATATCATGAACAATATTGTGTTTTGTTTTATGTTTCATTATTTTTAAATTATGTGTTTGAACAATGTTATGTTTTTTTAAATGCATTTGACTTATCTTATATTATGTAGTTTATTTGCAAAATGGCCTCTGTTTGATATGTTAGTTTTGTTTGTCAATTTGGGTTGAAGAATATGATAATTCTCATAATATTTCTTGTTTCTTTTTTATGTTGTCAAAGGGGGAGAAGATATATGTTATGATCAAGAGTGAAATCACATATCCAGGGGGAGAATTGAAAAAGAGGTGAAAGGCATATCATTTCATTTTTTCCATCTTAAAAATGGGGAGTTTTTGAGTGAAATCTCTATCTTACTTTGAAATGGTTTTGAATGATGTCAAAAATACAAGTGTATGATTGTCTCTCTAAAGCATTGCATGGCCTCTTAGATAGTTTGAAGTATTAGTCCCTTTGAGAATGGTTGGGAAGTCATCATAATGTATATTCAATCATGTGTGTCCTTAAAACTAAGCTTTTAGTATTAGTCCATTTGAGAGTGGTTAGGAAGTCATCACAATGTATAGTCAATCATGTGTGTCCTTAAAAATAAGCTTTTTAAGTCATTTTTCGTTTCATGTGTCGACACATTCGAGTTTTAGGACGACACATGTAACTCAATATTAAAGCCTGTAAGCTTCTATAAGTCACAGGTCGACACATGCATCTATATAGATCGACACATACTGATAGAATTCTGAAAGTGTAGAAATTTTTATTTTATGTGTCGACACATGCGTTTTTCAGGTCGACACATCTACTAGCATATTTAAGCCTGTAACCTCTGAATTGTTCAGGTCGACACATGACATTATTTGAGGTCGACACATACGACCTAAACACAAAGTATGTCTCGACACATACGAGTTTGAGGTCAACACATCTTATTTGATTTGGTCATATTTTAACTTCCTTTTGATTCAAATTTGCCCTTCTTGCCCTAATTGTCCCACAACTATAAATACTCATTCATGCATCATTCACAACTTGATGATACCATAAAATTAGGATACGTTTTATCTTCATCTTCAACCTTCCAATCTATGCATACACACTAACATTACATTGTGATGATGTTCCATCGGGGTTCCATTTAGACGAAGAATTGTGGATTTCCAATTGGTTTAGGTTAAGTTCTTGTAGGGGTTTTCATTCGGAAAAACCAACAGGTTTATCCTCAAACATCATTTGTTGAATTGGGGTTTTTCATGCAAGATCATGCGAAGAATCTTCCATGTGAAAAATCCCTTGGAGTGTTTGAAATATTTTCAAGGAACCTTAGAGTGGTTGAAATATTTTTAAGGAAGTAGAAAGAATTGATAGAATCGGTGATCTTGTGTGGATAGTTTGCAATCAAATTTGCTCGAGTGAAAAATATGTTGGAGTGTTTGAAATCATTGCAAGGATACTTAGGGTGTTGGAAATCCTTTTAAGGAAGTAGCTTAAGTGGTGAATATATTACATCTATCAGTTGATTTGATATTGCTTAAGATTAAAGGATGGAAGAAGGAGCATCAACACCAAATTGGAGAATTTTATATTGTTGTTTCTAACTCTTCCGTTGCATTAAACATTTTGCATATAAAAATTATCCTAGTTCCACCGGAATTAGGCGCAGATGTACCCACACGCGAGGACAACAGTGGGGAACTGTGTAGACAAATTCCTTGTGTGTTTTTACTTTTTTGCTTTTTACCTACTTTCCATTTCATAAGTCTTTTTATCAAATAGCATTGTGATAGTAATTGAATTATGAGAATTTTTCTCTCAAAATCTGTTTTTGAAATAGGTGTGGATATAACTTATAATCAATTTTGATTATAAGTGGTTTGTATATCAACAATACTCAAAGAAAAATTCTGAAAATTCACTTGCACACCAAGTGTTTGATAAAACGATCAAGCTAGTTCTTTTATTATTTAACCTTAGAAATAGCATTGCAAAGTGATTATGTTCAAACAATAAATAAAGTGGATTGTCGATTTGAGTTTGTATCAATCTATTACCTATTTTGTTTCATAGATTTATATTATATAATTTGTATATGCGAGTTTCCAATAAGTTGATTTTTAGACGGCTTATCTAGTTAATTGCTTCCGCATCAAAAGTTTTAAAAATAATTAATTTCTAGATTTGAGTCTAAAAATATTTTTTTCGCCTCTATTCACCCCCCTCTAGATAAACGTTGTCATCTAACAGTATTTGTGATTTAATATCTTCGAATCTTAAATCATTGAGCAATGTTGTATATGGAATCATGTGAACTGTGTTGAAGTATGTTGAATACATAATTATGTGAAGTGTGATGAATTCAATTGATGTATGTTTGTTATGCATTACTTATTATTATATATTTCTATAATTATATGAATTCCTATCCTTCTGTTGAAATGATGTTTTATACGACATCGCTCAGATACCGAGGGTAGCGGTGGTGCTTCTAGCAAGGATTAGTTAGAGGAGATAGTTCCTTGTTTGGCCTTATTTAGGTAGTGAGTCATGCTCTGGTCATGTAACACGGGGAACATATGGATTCATGTTATATTTGTTATATTCATGTTTATTTGAGAGATGTTTGTTATACTCTCTAGATATTTATGTTATATTTGAGATTATGTGATAGTGGCCTTTAGTTCCTAATATTTTATTATATGATTGTCAGTATGGGATTTCAATCATTAGTATTATTTTGAAATGAGATTTATTCCGCTGCGATATGCATATGTGTTAGTGTATGGAGCATGACTTTAAATATGTGTTATAAGCATGACCAATGTATTTTGTTGTTGGTTTTAAAATACATGTGATGCCCTATTTTGTTATTCATGCTCTTTTAAATGTGTTATTATTTGTGCGGCGTATAGGGGGTGTTATATTAGTGGTATCAGAGCCTAGTTCGGCCAGGTCGCCAGGTTGTTAATGTGTTCATTCTCTTAGTATGCGACATGTGTGTGAAACACTATTTGTACTTGCTTTTTTTATAACTACTTGGTTGTAGGAGTGGGTTTAAAACAAGTGGGATAGAAGATGTTGCTATTTGCGACATTATGCTTAGGTAACTTTGAGCATAAGATAAAGGATGCTATTTTAGTTGGATAACGATGGTTTATGCCACCATCATGGTTGTCAGCTACCTATTGACAAATTGAGGAACTGATCACCCTTAATCTCTTGTTGATAGTAGACGAGATCATATTGGATGGGATAGGCTTGTCTTTTTAGCTTTATATTATGTAAAGTGAATGAGTCTATGCAGGATGGTGTTGTGTTGTTAGCCTTGATGGCAACATTGAATGTTGGTGGGAAACGAACAATTGGTGAATTATTAATAGTTCGTGATTTTTTTGAATTATTTCTTGAAGATGTAAGTGATTTGCCGCCAGAGCATGAGGTGGAGTTCGCGATCGATTTAATTCCAAGAACTAGTCCGGTATCAATGGATCCATATCGGATGTCAGCGTCTGAATTGAAAGAGTTAAAGAGTCAACTTGAGGATTTTCTTGAGAAGAGGTTTATTTGTCTTAGTGTATCACCGTAGGGTGCACCAGTTTTGGTTGGTTAAGAAAAAAGAAGGTACAATGAGATATGTGTGGATTATAGACAACTGAGCAAGGTGACTATCAAGAATAAGTATCCACTCCTAAGGATTTACAATTTGATGGATCAGTTGGTTGGTGCAAGTGTGTTCAGTAATATAGATTTGAGGTCTAGGTATCATCATATTCGTGTGAAGGCTGAAGATATTCAAATGATTGCTTTTAGAACATGTTATGGTCATTATGAGTATTATATGATGTCGTTCGATGTGACCAATGCACCTGGTGTGTTTATGGAATACATGAACATGATTTTTCATTAGTATTTGGATAGGTTTGTTGTTGTTTTAATTGATGATATTTTGATCTATTCAAAAGAGTAAAGAGAATCATGTTGAGCATCTGAGGGTTGTGTTATCTGTGTTGAAAGAGAAGCAGTTATGTGCTAAGTTTTCTAAGTGTGAGTTTTGGTTGAATGAATTAAGTTTCCTTGGGCATGTGATATCGAAAGGTGGTATTATGTTGATCCATCAAAAATTGAGGTTGTGTCTCAATGGGAAGCTCTGAAATTTGTTTATGAGATTATAAGGTTTCTTGGTTTAGTAGGTCATTATCGAAAGTTTATTGAAGGGGTTTCCAAGTTAGCTTTGTCGTTGATGCAATTGACTAGGAAGGGTCAAACTTTTATTTGGGCTGCATAGTGTGAAGCTGGTTTGCAAGAGCTTAAGAGAAGGTTGACAATTGCTCCTATTTTGATTTTTCCTGATCCAAAAAAATTGTTTGTTGTATATTGTGACGCTTCATTAATGGGTTTAGGAGGTGTGTTAATGCATAATCGACAAGTCGTAGCTTATGCTTCAACGCAACTTAAAGTGCATGAAAGGAATTATCTTACTCATGATTTAGATTTAACTTTTGTTGTTTTTGTGTTGAAACTTTAGAGGCATTATTTGTTTGGGTCAAGATTTGATGTATTCAGTGATCACAAGAGTTTGAAATATCTATTTGATAAGAAAGAGTTGAATATGAGGCAAAGAAGATGGTTGGAATTCTTGAAAGATTATAATTTTGGTTTGAATTACCATCCGCGTAAAGTGAATGGTGTGGATGATGCATTAAGTAGGAAATCTATGCATATGTTGATGTTGATGGTGCAAGAGTTAGAATTACTTGAGCAATTTCGAGATATGAGTTTGGTTTGTGAAGAGACTTCTTCTGGTGTTAAGCTTGGTATGTTGAAGCTTACTAGTGGCATTCTTGATGAGATTCAAGAAGGTTAGAAATCAGATTTGATTTTAGTGGATCGATTGACGTTGATCAATCAAGGTCGGGGTGGCAATTTCCAGATTGATGAGAATGGTATCTTGAGATGTGGTGATAGAATTTGTGTTTCGAATATAGCCGATTTGAAGAAGAAGAGGATTCTTGAGGAAGGGCGTCGTAGTGGATTATGTATTCATCCTGGAGCTACTAAGATGTATTAGGATTTGAGGAAATTATTTTGGTGGTCAGATTTGAAGAAAAAGATTGTGGAATTTTTGTATTCTTGTTTGATTTGTCATAAGTTGAAGACTGAACATCAGATATCACATGGTTTGATGTAACCGTTATCTATTCCTTAATGGAAATGGGATAGTATTTTTTATGGATTTTGTTTCTAGTTTTCCTAGAACACCAAGTAATTTTAAGGCTATTTGGGTTATTATGGACAGGTTGACGGAATTTGCTCACTTTATTTTGATGGGAATGGATTATCCAATGGAGAAGCTTGCAAAGGTGTAGATTGAGAAGATTTTCAGTTTACATGGTATTCTGTCTAGCATTGTATGAGATAGGGATGTGAGATTTACCTCAAGATTTTAGGGGAGTTTGCAAAATGCATTGGGTACGAAGTTGCATTTGAGTTTTGCTTATCATCCATAAATAGATGGTCAGACTGAGAGGATGATTCAGTCACTTGAGGATCTTTTGAGAGCTTGTGTTTTGGATCAAGGATGTACTTGGGATAGTTGCTTGCCTTTGATTGAGTTTACTTATAACAACGGTTTCCATTCAAGTATTATAATGGCACCGTTTGAGGCTTTGTATGGTAGAAGGTGTAGGAAGCCTTTGTGTTGGTATGAATATGGAGAGAGTGTTGTGGTTGGACCTGAGATAGTTCATCAGAGTACAAAAAAGATTAAGATGATTCAAGATAAGATGAAGGCTTCTCATAGTCGTCAGAATAGTTATCATGATAAGAGGAGGAAAGGACTTGAGTTTGAGAAGGGAGATCATGTGTTTCTTCGAGTTACTTCGGAACAAGTGTTGGTCAAGCATTGAAGTCGCGTAAGTTGACGCCGCATTTTATTGGTCCTTATAGGATTTTGGAGAAGATAAGTGGAGTGGCTTATCAGATTGCTTTGCCACTGTCGCTTGCTAATCTCTATGACGTGTTTCATGTGTCTCAATTGAGGATATATATTGTAGATCCTTCTCATGTATGTTAGATGATGTGATTGATCTTGAAGGGGGGTTGTTGCACCCTAATATTCCCCTCTCTTTTTCAAGGATTATCAAGGAATTGATCAGAAAAAATCATCTCAGAAGCGCCAGGACCCCAAATTAGGTTTTTGGCTGAAAATGACCGAACTCTGATTTTTTACCTAATATATGACTTATTGATTGGAAGCATGATCTCAAGGATCCGAGCGCGTCATTTTGACCTAATCGCATATTTCAATTCATCCCCTGAGATCAGTGAATTGATAGACAAAATTCGGCCAACTGGTGGAAAAAGTGAATTGTACATTAAAAAGTTAAACTTTGACTTTTTGACAAAAATTGAGTCCCAAAAATCACATTTCATCAAGACATCCCAAAATATGAAATTTGATCATAAAAAATCAAGAGAGTCAAAAATCCAACTTTGCAAGACTTGGAAATTTTTCTAAGTATTTTCTATACTTGTTAATTTCATTACTTCATGACATCTTTTCACTATAATTCAAAATAATTCAAGATGTTACAAATAATTCAAGTTATTATAAAGTTTCATTTTTTCAAGATTACAAATCCTAAGCTTTGTCTTGCTTGAATTTTTCCCTTTAAATTAATGTCCAAACTTTACAACTATGTTGTCCACAAAACCAAACTTGTTTCATGCTACAAACAATGATGTCCAAATTTCTGCTGAACAAAGTATGATATGCTACCTCTAAACACCGCCATAACACTCCAAAATTACTGCAAACCAGTCCATTTTTTGTGGTATTTTGCTGTCAAAAATAGCCTGCAAATCAGTTCAAAACTACTCCATACAGTCTTCTCCAACCTGCATCATAAAAGCCACAAAATTGCATCAAAATGGCTAAAGAAAATTGTCTGGAAAAAGTATCAAAACAGTAGGAAAAAATAATTCAAATTGTTATTTGTTTCCCTCCCAAAATCCCAGCAAAAACTCATTTATATATAGACTGTTTGGACAATACACAAGGGTATGGATTTTGGAGAGAAAAAGGGAGAAGAGAAAAAACAAAATTCTAGTTAAACTCTGCTTATTCATAAAACTCTGCTCATTCATAAAACTCTGCTCAAACTCATCTCTATTTTTATTCACCAAAATAGAACCTCAACCCATTATTTCATCTCACAAAAACCAACCATCCAAACACTTCACATCACATAGAGATTGTTCTAACATAAGAACAATTTTTATAACACCCTTATCATCACCTTCCAAACACAAACAAAAACATTATTTTGCAACTTTGACTGGGTTGGAGCGATTCTAGAAATTTGCGGCACAGGGCAAGGATTGGAGCAGTTTCAAGGAGGAGGTCGGTCAATCATCACTTTGCATCCGGAGACATCCATACGTGTTCCAAAGTTTCGCTTCAAGAGGTAAACTTTTTTCCCAAACTGTAAAATCTTTATCCATACATCATTTGTTGTTTGTATTCAAAAGATATATAAAAAAGATAGATCAAAAGAGGAAAATTCAGTAAAAAAAGCCAAGACGGGGGGCTTAAACGGGTGCTCGTGTCACACGACATGCCCCGTGTCAGCTCAACTGTTTAAAAATCTAAAAAAAAGTGCAGGACAGGTTGCTAACACGGGTGCCCGTATCACAGGACACGGCCCGTGTCAGGCCTACTAGAACCACAAGCTAACAAAGATGCAAGTCAGGGTGCTAACACGGGTTCCCATGTCACGGGACACGTCCCGTGTCAACTTAGCTGGTGCAGAAAGAAAAAATGCGCATGGATCATTACAGGGTGCTAACACGGGTGCCCGTGTCACCGGAAATGGCCCGTGTCAGACCAAACAGCATAAATCTTGATTTTATTTACTTTTTGCTTTTATTTTCATTCGATTTGGTTGTAATAGTAAAATTAGGTTTTATTTGCTTTTATCTCCCCATTTGTAAACTTATACCCCATCCCCTAAAGTGATGTAATAGCGTAGGATTTTAATTTCCACAAATTTATCGCTTTAATATAATATTTAGTAATTAGGGTGTGTATGTCAAGATAAAATCAACCTTAGATAACCCTAATCTTAAAGACAAAAATGCATGCAATCAAAACACAATTCACACAAGCACCTCTAGGGTATCCTCACTTGTTGCCTCGAAAAATAGTCATGTACCTCGAATATGGACATTTTAGCAAAGACCCTCGATAAAAAAAGATCGTAGTCCCTCGATGTCCCTCGATGTTGTCTTCGGTAAATGATCTAGTCCCTTATGAAAATTGCGAAAGTGTCTCATAAGTTTCCTTCTATGACCACACGATTAACCCGCGCTTGTCCCTTCACATCCAACGATGGGGCTTCTTACCAATCAATGGTGAGATGGTAACATCTACAGGAGGAGGAAAAGAACAAAGACCTTTTGAGTATGTAGGACGCTCGTAGTTTATTGCTCACAAATCAAAACCATTCTCACACTCACACTTTCAAAACATCTTCAAAAACAAACATCTCTTTGAACTATTTTCAAAACCAACATTTTGTATACATTCTTATTGAGACGAGAATCATTACAATGTTTGCCGAAACAAAGGCATTTTCAAAATACTTTTAAAAACCCACCACTAACACATTTCAAACAAAGAATTTTTCAAAGTGATCTAGCAAGCAACTAAGAGCCCGTAGATAACTACGGATGAAAAGGGTGTTAACACCTTCCCTTTTCATAACTTACCCCCCGAACTCAAGAAAATATCTCAAAGGTCTTTCCTGTTCTTTTCACCCTTTCCTTTATTGGATAAAAGAAAAGTCGGTGGCGACTCTTACTATTCATAACATTTACGATAAAACGCGAAACAACCAAGTCTGTTCTCCCACCGTATCACAGAACTGGAGACTCTGCTGGGGACAAAGAATGTGTTTAAAAGTGGGGTTACCGTAGATCTAGATCACATTTAATTTATTTTATTAATTTGTTTGCTTTACATTTATGGGTCTTTGTTTGGGTTTGTTTTGATCCTTTACCTGGATTTGGGAACATCATTAGGTAAGTAGAAATAGATTGTGGAAACTATATGTCATAGACCGATATGGTTGAAGCAATGGCTACGTTAGTGTGACACATTTGTTGGTACCGGTATCCCTTGTGTTGAATCGAGGAGAATACAAGGTTGCTGAGCGGTGTCATGAAGCACTAACTGACCGTAGAACCTTTAATTGAACAACTTGGCCATTAGGAAGTAGTGAGATAACCGACTTTGGTGCAAAGCTGAAGATTGGTTGATGCTCGATACTACACTCATTAAGATCGGACATTTGGGATATTTCGGCCACAAGAAAAGATTGATTGTGCTGAGACAATGTCCAATAAATAAATATCAATGATATTGAGATCCCCTAGAACCCAATTATTTTTTAGGACAGGTTGAGCCAACTAAACTTCAAGAGGGTACTTACCTATGAAACCCAAGCAAGCCTAAACCTAAGATCTTGGTGTGTTTTGTTTGCGATTATTATTTGTGATATCATAAGCATCATATCGTAAGCATTCTCACTAACCATTTCAAGGATTTAGGGATTTATCTTTGTTCTATTTTGTAGGTCATGACTTCCATTCGTAGGAATACCATCCAAGTCAACTTCGTGAAAGTGCATCCTCAACTTCAAGAGTTAGCATCAAGGGTTCCTGGAGATTATTCCTTCACCAATAAATATGGTCGACTTCTCAACTTGGTTACCTCAAACTTCTAAGAAGAAATAATGTGTGTGCTTTTCCAATTATTTGATCCTATGCATCATTGCTTTACCTTTCCTGACTACCAATTGGTGCCCACATTAGAAGAATTCTCTAAATTGTCAGGAGTGCATGTGCTTGATCAAATACCATTCACCGGTTTAGAGGAGACTCCAAATCCTAAAGTTATTGCCAAAGCCTTGCAGTTGAAGAGATCTGACATTGTGACAAATTAGGAGACAAGAAGTGGAGTTAAAGGTTTCTTAGCCAAGTTTCTGTTGGAGAAGGCTCATTTTTTCTAGGAAGATATGGACTTTCGAGCTTTTGAAGATGTCTTGGCCCTTATAATCTATGGTTTGGTTCTATTTCCCAATCCGGACCAACTCATAGACGTGAATGCCATCAAGGTTTTTCTCTCTCGCAATCCCGTACCTACCTTGCTTGGGGATATTCCACATCGTTTCCACACTCGCACCATGAAGAAAAGGGGTACTCTTTTGTGTTGCATTTCATTACTGTCTAGGTTGTTTATTTCGCACCTACCTCGGTCAACATTGAAGAATGATCAAGGCTTGACATGGTCTCAAAGCTTAATGTCACTCACACATTCTGATATTCATTGGTGTTCTCGATCCTTGGAGGACATTACTATCATCGACCATTGTGGGGAATTCTCTAATGTCCCTCTGCTTGGCATTAGGGGAGGTATTACCTACAACCCTTGTTTGGCTTTATGACAGTTTGGGTATGCACGAAGAGATGGTCCCCATGATGCACTCATCCAAGGTTTGGTATTTGATTACGAGGGCGGCGACCAAGGATATCGTCAAAGGTTCATACGAGCTTGGAGAATGATAAAAAAAAGTGGATAGTAAGACATCGGAACATAATAATTCCAACTCCCTTGATCCTTACCTTAAGTGGGTACGAATTCGTGCTCAAAGTCTCGTGATGCCTTGCCCCGCCATCTTACAAATCATCATGGAGCCTGTTGCCGATGGAGATGTTCCATATACTGTCCTTTATCTTGATATGCCTACTTCTCTTGAAGATTTGTAAATATCTTGGATTCAGCTAAAGGGGGAGTGAGACACCTTTGAAGCCCAGTTTTATGCAAGCGAGAAGAATACATTGGACCTCACGAGACAACTTCATGAGGAGAGGATCCTGAATTCCTATGTCGCTCCAAAGAGGAAGCATCCATAGGAAATTTGAGCCATTGTTATTGTATTTTAGTTCATTTTGTTTCTTTTGTTTCAAATGTAAGCCCAAGAGGCATGTTGTAATCAATTTGAACTTATTAATACAATTAATGTTTTTTCCCTTTTGTCTAAAAAAATTTAAATCTTCTAAGTCCTTGAAATCATTTACATGCGCATTTTCATGCATCATAACATAAACAGGTTTTCCACAACAGGTTTCCTTATCTTTCTATTGTTTATTTCAGTAAGATGGATATCGAACAAACTATGAAGGATCTTCAAGCAGAGAATGTTCAATTCCAATAGATGTTCCTAGATCTGGCTAAAGGACAAGATGACATGAAGGCTCTCATGATCAAAGACAAGAAGAAAAAGAAAAAGAAACCAATGGGTGTCCTGAATATGGGAAGGAGATTCATAGAACCACTAAAGTGAGCCCTAGAATTCATAACTCCATCAAATGAGGGGGACAACCAGGAAGAGAAAACAAAAGAAGGGGACCACAGTCTGGGGTCTGGTGAAGAAGAGGCTGACTACGCTGAAGAACAATATCCTCCTGCTGATGACAAATATAAACAGCTGGAGGATTGTCTCAACGCCATGGAAATTCAGAGAGTACCTGGTCTGGATTTTGAAGAATTAGGTTTGGTTTCTGGAGTGGTCATTCCACCGAAGTTCAAGGTTCCCGCATTTTCTAAATATGATGGAGTTTCATGTCCTAAGTTTCATCTAAGGTCTTATGTCAGGAAGATCCAACCTCACGCTGCTGATAAGAATTTGTGGGTGCATTTCTTCCAGGAAAGTTTATCGGGGACTCAATTGGAATGGTTCTATCAGCTGGAGGGAACCAACATCCGCAACTGGGAGGATTTGGCTGCTGCTTTCTACAGGAAGTACCAATACAATGTTGACCTTGCTCCAACCCGAACACAACTTCAAAGCATGTCTATGGGTTCCGGTGAAGGCTTCAAAGATTATGCCCAGAAGTGAAGAGATCTTGCAGGAAGATTCCAGCCTCCTCTGTCTGATAGAGAGTTGGTAGATATGTTCTTGGGTACTTTGTCAGGCCCATTCTTCAAACATCTGATCGGGAGCTCTTCAGTTGGGTTCACCAAGCTGATATTGACAGGTGAAAGAGTAGAAGTTGGTATCAAGAGCGGTAAGATTCAGAGAGATGCGTCTTCAAGTATAGTAAAGAAACCATTCTTTTGGAAGAAAGAAGTAAGTGTTGCCTACGGTTAGAGGAATCAAAGCAAAGCTGAACTCCGTCCAGCGGTAGGAGCTATAATGATCTCCAAACATGTATCAAATCAATGACAAAAAAATTAGCGCATGCAGGACATACCTAGAATACATTTCACTCGGCTTAACATGTCCTTATCTCAGGTTTTGCCACACATGTTGAAGTCTAATCTATTCACTCTGAAGGAGCCTCCTCTAAATCCAAACACTACATCTCCCTGTTATAATCCAAATGCTCAATGTGCCTACCACTCCAACAGTCCAGGGCATGATACAAATGATTGTTGGGCTCTGAAGAATAAAGTTCAGGATCTTATTGAGGCAAAGGAGATTGAATTTGACCTTCTTGAGACCCCTAATGTGATAACTGCACCAATGCCCAAGCATGGTCGGGGTGTTAATGTTGTTGATGATGACCTGTTTATTTCTTCTGTTGATGAACTAGCTACTCCTCTTCTGATTGTTAAGAAGAATCTCTTGTGAGCCAGTTTATTTCCAGGCTATGGTGAAGGTTCCACTTGTGTACGTCTCTACCCAATGGTTGCTTGTTGTTGAAGATAGGTGTCCAACGCCTGATGGACAACAAGGAAATTCTGTTTGAGAAGACTCCCTCTACGAGAAGCCTGTGTGAAGATATATCAATTATTACCATTTTCGAAAATCCTCCTAGGGTCTCCTCCAAAAGAACTGTCAGGATTACATCCACTCCTAAGGTTACTCCTTTAATTATCACCTTTCTGGGGCCAATACCCTATTCCTCCGACAAGGTTGTTCCTTGGAATTATGGAGCTGATGTCTACTACTATGGCGTCAAGCAGGACCTCTTGGCCATTAAGAATGAATTTACTAAAGATACTAATCCTAACATCGATGACATTGTTGGGACCAGTAAAATTACCAGAAGTAGAATGGTTTTCTCTCATGAAATCTCTCCAAAGCCTGTTGCTCCTATTGTTATTCCTGCTACTGAGTCAGTTGAGACTCGGGGCAAAGAAATATTGGTTGAGCCTGCCCAGACGGAGGCACCCAAAGAAGCCATTCCTGAAGCCTCCAAACGAGAAATGGAAGAAATTTTGAAAATCATATGGAAGAGAGACTATAATGTTGTGGAACAATTAGGGAAAACACCCTCAAAAATTTCAATGTTGGCCTTGTTATTATGCTCTGAAGCCCATGCTAAGGCTTTGGTGAAGTTCCTGAAGTCGACTCATGTTCCACAAGAGACTTCTGCCAACCAATTCGAGAACTGTGTTGCAAGTTTGACTGCTGACAATGGACTTGGTTTCTCCGATGGTGATTTGACGTCTAAAGGAAGAAAGCATAATGATGCCATGCATGTCTCTATTGAGTGCAAGGGCACTACCCTGGGTCATGTTCTAGTTGATACGGGTCCGTTGCTAAATTTTCTACCCAAGGGTGCTCTAGACAGGTTGGACTATGAAGGACTGACTTTGAAGCCCAGTAATATTGTGGTGAGAGCTTTTTATGGTTCCAAGAGAATGGTACACGGCGAGGTGGACATTCCTATTAAAGTTGGTTCCCAAACTTTTGGCTCCACTTTCTATGTGATGGACATTTGCCCGTCTTACTCTTGTTTGTTGGTATGCCCTTGAATTCATGGGGCCGGCACTGTCACTTCCACCTTGCATCAGATGTTAAAATATCCGTTTAATGGAAATATTTTTATAGTCCATGGCGAAGAAGAGTATATGGTGAGAAATATGACCTCTTTCTAATATGTAGAGATGGACGACGAGTTCATCGAGACCCCCTTGCCAGAATTTTGAAGAAGTTCCTCAGACAATTGTTGTTACCAAAGCTTCCACCACTATTCCAGAGATTACCAGACCTCTACTGAAGATAGATTCCCTAAAAGATGCTAGGGTTGTAACCGGAGAAGGTGGGTGCACTATTTGAGGCCAATTACCTGACATCCCATATAAGTCTGACAAATTTGGTTTGGGTTTCACTTAAGGAGCTCAAAAAGCTGTTTGTCGTGCTCGTGCTGGAGGACCACCACTACGTATCAGCAACCATGGAGTCAATGTTGTAAAAGACACTGACAGTGGCTACGACCTGGACAATTGGATCTTCCCTGCTACCGACGGTGTTCACAACAATTTGACGTATAGAGACTTTCTTCCCATTACTTTCATCCAGGAGTAATTGTCTTTTTGTTTTTTGGGATATGTAATATTTGAACAATTTAAACTCTAAAGCCTTGTGTCTTACCCGAGGCACAATGGTTTATTTTTTAGGGTTATCATTTCACTTTCGTATGTCATAAATAAATCGTTGGACATTTTGCATACAAATCTTGTGCTCTTTGTCTTTCTTTTCTGCTTTTACTTTATCAAAATAGCTATGCTCTCTTACACACACCCACATATCAAACTGCAGATCCGCATCCACTCTGAATCTCATTGGTAATAGTTCTGATATTTCCAGTTATGACTTTGAAAATCCGATCTACCAAGCTGAGGACGAGGCGAGGAAGATTGTGAAGTACCAGGAGAACTTGCTAGACTGTTACAACAGGAGGAAAGAGCAATACATCCTCATGAAGAGCCAGTCGAGACGGTAAACTTGGGTACTGAAGAGGATAAAAAGGAAGTCAAGATAGGTGCCAATTTGGAGCATACTGTCAAAGAGCAGCTAGTCCAGATGTTACATGACTACGTTGAGATCTTTGCCTAGTCATATGAAGACATGTCGGGGCTGGACACTGATATTGTGGTTCACCGTCTACCAACAAAAGAAGGTTGCCCTCTAGTGAAGCAAAAGGTTCGTCGTATATGTCCTGAGATGTCGGAAAAGACCAAGGCTGAAGTTATTAAACAGTGTAACACCAGATTCATAGTCGTTACTTATTATCCATAATGGGTTGCAAACGTGGTACCAGTACCTAAAAAGGACGGCAAGGTGCGTATGTGTGTAGATTACATAGATTTGAATAGGGCGAGCCCCAAGGATGACTTTCCGCTTCCTCATATTGATGTTTTGGTTGACAACACTGCACAACATAAGATCCTCTCCTTCATGGACGGTTTCTCTGGGTATAATCAGATTAAAAAGGCACCTGAAGTTATGGAGAAAACAACTTTCGTCACGCTGTGGGGCACCTTCTGCTACAAAGTTATTTCGTTTGGGTTAAAGAATGATGGGGCAACCTATCAGCGAGCTATGGTAGCCTTGTTTCACGATATGATCCATCACGAGATAGAGGTCTGCGTCGATGATATGATAGTCGGGTCTCAGACTGAAGAAGAGCACTTGGATCACTTGCAGAAATTGTTTGAAAGACTGAAGAAATACAAGTTAAGACTGAATCCAAACAAGTGCACCTTTGGAGTATGATTTGGTAAGCTATTAGGTTTCGTTGTCAGCGGCAAAGGTATCAAAGTAGATCCTGCAAAGGTTAGAGCTATTCAAGAGATGCCAGCTTCCCGCACCGAGAAGGAGGTTAGGGGATTCTTAGGACGTCTAAACTACATTGCCGGATTCATTTCCCACCTAACCGCTACTTATGAGCCAATCTTCAAATTACTAAAGAAAGATCAAGTAGTGAAGTGGAATGACGACTGCTAGACTGCCTTTGACAGAATCAAGGAGTATCTTTAAGAACCTCCAATTTTGATGTCGCTGATTGAAGGAAGGCCTCTGGTCATGTACTTAACAGTATTAGAGAATTCAATGGGGTGTATGTTGGGGCAGCATGATGAGTCTGGCCGAAAAGAGCATGCAATATACTACCTGAGCAAAAAGTTTACCGACTGTGAAACCAGATATTCACTGCTTGAGAAAACTTGTTGTGCTTTGGCATGGGTTGCTCGCCTGCTAAGACAATATATGCTGACTCAAACCCCTTTATTGATTTCTAAGATGGACCCTATCAAATACGTCTTCGAGAAACCCGCTCTCTCTAAACGGATAGCTAGATGGAAAATTATTCTGACTGAATACGATATTCAATATACAACACAGAAAGAAATCAAAGGAAGTATATTGGTATATCATTTGGCCCATCAAGCTGTTGATGATTATCAATCTATGAACTTTGACTTCCCGGATGAGAATATCATGTTAACGGATGACTGTGCAAAACCTGGACCGTATGACGGACCTGAACAAGGATCCAGATGGACTATGGTTTTTGATGGAGCTTCCAACACTCTGGGAAATGGAATTGGTGTTGTGGTAATATCTCCCAAAGGTTGTCATACTCCTTTCACTACCAGGCTATGTTTCAACTGTACCAACAACATGGCTGAATATGAAGCATGCATTATGGGTCTCAAAGCTGCTATCGACTTGAGAATAAAATTCTTGAGTGTATTTGGAGACTTAGCTCTGGTGATCAGTCAAATCAAAAGAGAATGGGACACAAAGCATCCTAATCTCATCCCTTATCGAGAGCATGTGTTGACACTAATTCCACACTTTGAAGAAGTCACCTTTGAGAATTTTCCACGAGAGGAAAATCAGTTAGCGGACGCGCTAGCTACTATGTCATCCATGTTTAAAGTCATATGGGATAATGAAGCTCCTCAGCTCACTATTAAGAGATTAGACGAACCAGATATTGTTATGAGGTTGATACTGAAGAAGTAGTGGACAAACCTTTGTTCCATGAAGTGAAAAGATACCTCGAAGCCCAAGAATATCCTGAGGGAGCTTCCGTCAATGATAAGAAGTACCTAAGAAGGTTTTCTGCCAACTTTTTCCTCAGTACAGAATCCTCTACAAGCGCAACCACGACTCTACTTTGCTTTGGTGTATAGACAAAAGTGAAGCAAAGAAGATTATGGCAGATATGCACGAAGGTACCTTTGGCACCCATTCTAGTGGGCACACAATGGCTACGAAGATTATGAGGGTAGGGTACTACTGGTCCACTATGGAAGCAGACAATTATCAGCATTCCCAAACTTGTCACTAGTGTCAGATCTATGCTGATAAAGTACATGTGCCTCCGGTTCCCTTGAACGTCTTGACTGCTCCATGGCCTTTTGCAATATGGGGCATTGATATGATCGGAGAGATTAGACCTACCGCTTCTAATGGGCACCGCTTCATCCTGGTTTCCATTGATTATTTTAGAAAGTGGGTCAAGGCAGCCTCATTTTCTTATGTTACCAGGAACGTCGTGGCCCGGTTCATCAGACATAACCTTATCTGTCGGTATGGTATTCCAGAAAGAATCATCACAGATAATGGTACCAATCTCAATAATACTATGATCACCGAGCTCTGCACCCAATTCAAGAATCAGCATCATAACCCTTCTCCTTACCAGCCGAAGATGAATAGCCTGTAGAGGCTGCCAATAAAAATATCAAGAAGATCATACAGAAGATGATGGTGACATACAAAGACTGGCACGAGATGTTACCGTTCTCTCTTCATGGTTACCGTACCTCAGTACACACGTCAACATGGGAAACTCCTTTCTCTCTGGTATACGGTATGGAAGTTGTCCTACCTATCGAAGTCCAGATCCCTTCCTTGAGAATCATGAAGGATGCAGGTTTGAATAAAGACGAATGGGTTCAGGCTCGACTTGACCAATTGAACCTGATCGACGAGAAAAGGCTCGCAGCTATTTGTCATGGTCAGATGTACCAGAAACATATGATCAAAGCTTTTAACAAGAAGGTCAGACGTCAGGAATATAAAGTTGGCGACCTAGTAATAAAGCGCATTATCCTGCCACAAGGTGATCCCAGGGGCAAATGGACTCCCACATACGAAGGACCATTTGTGATCAAGAACATATTTTCTGGTGGAGCCATGATATTAACCACTATGGACGGTGACGACCTTCCGCGTCCTGTAAACACGAACATAGTTAAAAGATACTACACATAAACAGAGACCCTCTAGGTTGATTGGCCTAGGCAAAAATAAGGGCATCCCAGAGAACCAAAAGGGTTCGGGAAAAAGTTAGGGATATATATGTGAAATCTGTACAGCCGGCAAGTCAAAAACCTGAAAAGGAGGCTTGGGCAAAAAAAGGTATCCCGTTGGACTGAAAACCCGAAAGGGAGGTCCAGGAAAAAGTTAGGGATTAAAGGTGTACAACTATGTCCCGTTGGATTACCTCACAGACAGACTTCAATATCAAGTGTCAAATTCAAATGGTACTAATCAATCCAGTCAGCTTTGGTCAAGCAGCAAAGTGATGAGACGCTGAAAGATATAAAGGCAATAGAAAAATGGGAACCCAATGGGATCATTTCACATAGTTGTTTTTCTTTGTATACTGATTTGTATAGTTTTCATTATTACAATGACATTCTCTTATTAGGATGTTTGTCTCCTTGTACAAAAACGCCTGCTATAGGAAAACTTCTTCAGATTAATACAAAAGTATCTCTTTGAAAGTGCATAAACTATTTGTTTTTATTTTTCTGTTTTATCTTGCAAAAACGTCCAGTGATTATTTTTAACATATGCATTTGAATATAATCACCATTCACAAATACACGCATAAAAACAGAAAGACAGTTACTAATGGCTTTAAGAAACAGGAAAATGTCTAAAAAGCCATCTGTAAATCCCCGTAGATACATCCCACTATAGATACAGAAACAGAGACGTCCTCCCGCGAGGTCACTGCCATATTTTCAGCATACGGCCTTTTGATGGCAGAGGTTCTGATATCCCCTACAGAGTAAGAGTATCCAATCATCTCCCCAACATATTGAAGAATTCCACAACATGGTTTATAAACTTCTTGGGTTCCCCAGCAGGGTTTCATAAAAATCCCCAAGCAGTTTACGAAGTTTTCTTTCCCCGATAGAGTTTATTTCTCTAGCCACAGAAGTCCATCTCCCAGCAATTCAACTTCAACAAACAATGAAGAATCATATTCTTCATCCCCAGCAACCGTCATGGAACTACTTTCCCTTAATTCAACGATGCTACAAAGAACAACTGATCAGTACATATATTGCATTCATACATTATTTTGCAAACATCATAGCATATGCATATAAAATACATATAGCACAATCTCATTTACTTTGAGAACATCATTACACAATGTGTGCCATGCATCATGACATTGCATACAGCTAATTCTTTACCTTTTCAGAAAAGATCAACAAACAAATATCATCATCAATTTTAAACAAGTTCTAGATTAATACATGAAATAAGATAGGACAACTATCTGTGAAAAACTAAATGTAGATTAATACCTGAAACAAGACAGGACAACTATCTATATGAATGGATTAAAGATTAACTCCCGAAACAAGATGGGGAAACTATCTTTCTTTCTCTAAGTTCAGAGATTAATTCCTGAAACAAGCCAGGGCAACTATCTCCATGAACAACAAAACGCAAGTTCCAGATTAATACCTGAAATAAGACAGGACAACTATCTGTGAACAAACTAATTATAGATTAATACCTGGAACAAGACAGGAGAACTATCTACAACAACAAATTGAAGATTAACTCCCGAAACAAGATGGGGAAACTATCTTTCTTTCTCTCTGGTAAGGTAAAGATCAATTCTCGAAACAGGACAGGGCGACTATCTTTATCACCAATGGCATGAACTCTCGAAACAAGGCAAGTTTACCAACAAATTGATTGTAGATCAATTCCCAAAACAAGACGGGCAACTATCTACATGACAAACACTTCCTTCAAAGACATCTACTATTTTAGTATAAATCGACCAAAGATTTATTTTGATACTTCTTCTAATTTCTACCAATAGTCACGCTGGATGGCATCTATAAGCCCATCTCCGACAACTCTCCATCACCTCTCAAAATGGCATCTTTAAGTCGATTCCTAACACAATCAACCAACATATCATCGAATGCAAATTTATGGGCACTCTAGTGTTCAATCATCTTCCACCTTCAAGTCACAAATGGCAGACCCGCCAATCTAACTTTTTAGGTTTTAAGAAGATTGAACAGGGGCAGCTGTTGTACCCCAAAATTTTCCCTCCCTTTTCTAAGGATTCTCAGGGAATTGATCAGACAAAATCATCTCCGAAGCGCCATGTTGTACCCCAAAATTTTCCCTCCCATTTTCACACAAGACATACTCCTAGAGGTCCTCAATTGCTCAAGTTGACTAAGGATTGACCAGACAAATCCTCCTCTTAAGACAATAAGCCTCAAACTAGGTTTTCACTCCTCATCAAGATGGTTGAGTTCCAAGGGTCCCAAATGGTCTCCATTTTCCTAATATGTCCTCAAGATCATCCATGCCAAGTTTCATGCCTTGCACAACATGTTTGCTCAGTCAACTGCTCAAATGCTTGAAAATCAACTATAGTAGGTCAAAAATCAACTGTACTCAAGAAATGCTCCCAACTCATCAAAAGTAAAAAATGGCAATTTAGGGTTTCTATAGGAAAAGTCAAACAAACTTTGACCAAGCATAACTTTCTCATACTTTATCATAAAATTTTCCACAAAGGCTCATTTTGAAGAGAATCCAATTCCCTACAACTTCTATTAATCCCTCAAGTTCAAGAAATGCCTCAATCAAAAGATACAAGTTCGTAGATTATAGGTCATTTCAAAAAGTCAACAAAAACACCTTTTGGGTCAAACCTCCTTAGATGAACATGAAAAATCCAATTGAGATGAAACCAAAAGTGTTGTTTAGAGGACATCCTAAGCTTTCTAAAAAGTCCAAGAACACCCTCTTAGGGTCAAAAATGAGAGAGATATGCATTGCTAAAATTGACCAAATTTTGGAAATGTGCATAAAGTCAACATTGATCAAAATTGATTTTTTTTTTCAAATGGACCCATGTTTTCTTGTTTGAAACTTGTTCCTAAGATGACCCACAGCCCCTGAGCTTATCCACCTATTATTTTATTATTTTTATTATTTGTTTTATTTTTTATTCATTAAAATCAAAATAAATCATTTAAAATAATGGAATAATGAAATAAAATTAAAGATTGAATTTTATGAGCACATTATGAGTCTATAATCAGTTGGCAAATCATATAATTCGTGCAAGGACTAATTGGATTGTAAAAGATCATGATTTGGACAAATTTAGAAATAAAAAATACAAGATGAAAATCAAATCTTTTCTCATCAATTTGCAAAGATTCAACTCAGTTTTATTGACCTAATTGCTTCTATTATATATGCATAACAAACCCTGATGATAGAGAACAAGGATTGGCCGTGTGAATTAGGAGAACAAAACTCAAATTTTTGACAAGAAAGTGGTGGTCGGATTTTTACCCACAAGGAGATTCAAAGCATTCTAAGGCTTGCAATCAATTTCTGGGCACGTTTGGAAGTTGTTTGGACCATTACCACGCCTCAACACCTTCAGAAACTGCGCATACAAAACCACAGTTTGCCCTTAGTTTCTTGAAATCGATTTTGAATATACACGCGTGATAAATGAATTCTAACTACATATTCATGTTTGTACAATCATTTGGAACATGTTTGCATAATTAATTATTTGTTTTGATGCTTGTATGGATAACTGCCATTGTTAGAGTTTGAAGCTTCATTTTAGGGTTTTTCAGTACAGGTGAAATTAAGCCAAAAGATGAACACCATTGCACTCACGAGATCAAACCCAGTTGATCTATGTATTTAGATTTCATTTTTATTGTGTGGCTGTGATTTTTGAAATACGTAGGTTTATAGTTACAACATGTTGTCCGTAGATAAAAGTTCTGTCTAAAACGACAACCCTTTGGAGAAGATGATGGCGTGTCCAAGCCTGATTAGACCATTTGAATCTCGCACGCATTTTCATTATTATTAACCATTATTCAATATATTATATTCTAATTATTTATATTAATAAAAGACCAAGTGGCCCAGTGGCAAGCAGGAAGGATGTTAAAGTGTTATGTGTGGAAGGTCAGGGGTTCAACCCCTGCCTTCAACGTTTTCTATTTTCTCAAGATTTCCTTACATATTTCCTACTTTCATTCCAAGTGCATCCATCATACGCCCCATATTCATCACCATCAGATCCAACATTAGCCAGATCTCACGCTTCCAATGAAGCTCCCTATGGTGGACCTCCAAGCTCCCAACAGCACTGGATCCAGCGCTGGTGATGGGCCACAGGATTGGGTTTTGGACAAATTCAGCAACACAACATCCCAGATTTGGGTTTACACCCCTCAGGCCCATTTCTTCACTCTTTTTTTAATTTTACTATTTTTATTTTTGTTTAATTAATTTAATTATTTTTTAAATCAATTTTTTTATAAAATCAGAAAATCATCACAAAAATAAGACTTAGTGTTTTTTTATTAAATTAATTTTTGCAAATTAATTATTTTAATCAATTTTAGTTTATTTTTATTAATTAAAATTAATTAGAAAATTAGGTCAATTTCAAATCATTTTTTTATATAAAAAATCCAAAAAAAAATATTTTAATGATCAAATTAGTTTTTTAGGGTTTTGCAATTTTTTTCAATTTTAATTCTCGCGCTTAATTATTCTTGCCTGTACGGTTTATTTTTCATTATTGATGTAATTGTGCCCGGTTTGTAATAATTTAATTAGGGTTTTAATTCTGCATTTTTACTTGTCAGTCATTATTGATGTAATTGCACCAAAGCCTTGTAATAGTTAGGAATTTTATCTTTCAACCATTTATTTTCCCGCCTGATAAACTTCTTAGATGAATGTTTAATAAGGTTTCATGAAAGATAGTGATTAATTGAACCTAGATAACCCTAATTGCGCAAGATAAAATATCTGGAAAAAGCACATTGTTGCACACTTGCACCCTTAGGGTATACCTCACTCGGTTGCGTTTGAATTACAGTCACAATTCTCGAAACGTGAGAATTCTTAGTGATTGTCCTTAAGTCTAGAGATCACTAGTCCCTCGATGACCCTCTCGACTGTTGCCTCGGTATAAAAGTGATCTTAGGGATTTAGGACAGTTACTAAGAGTTTTTGCCCAGTTGCCTTTAGTGACCATGCGTCCCTTTCGATAGCCCCTCAAACATCTAACGACTAGGGTTACCTACTCACTAATAGTAGGATAACACGGTCTAAAGGAAATGAGGAGAAGAACAGTCTTTTTTCGAGTAGGTAGATAAATGTTAGGTACTTGCTCAAATTAATTTTCACACCACACTTTCAAACATAATTTTCAAACAAAAGTTTTTAAAACGCTTTATCACACTCTTGAGGACTGATACAAGAGTTACCATAAAGTGAATCGCCGCACTAAAGCATTTTCAAAGCTTTTCAAAACACACAAACACAAGAAATTTTAGAAAATGGGCAAATACCTAAGAGCCCATAGAAAACCATGGATGGAAAGGGTGCTAACACCTTCCCTTTCCATAATCTACCCCCAGTACTCAGAAATCTCGAAAAAAAGGTCTTTTTCTGTTCTTTTCACCCTTTCCTTGTTGGATAAAATAAAAGTCGGTGACGACTCCTGCTTACCGCGACATTTGCGAACAAAAAATGTAAAACCAGTATTAACAATTGGTTCTGCCATCGTATCACACGCCAGGACCCCAAATTAGGTTTTTGGCTGAAAATGACTGAACTCTGATTTTTTACCTAATATATGACTTATTGATTGGAAGCATGATCTCAAGGATCCGAGCGTGTCATTTTGACCTAATCGCATATTTCAATTCATCCCCTGAGATCAGTGAATTGATAGACAAAATTCGGCCAACTGGTGGAAAAAGTGAATTGTACATTAAAAAGTCAAACTTTGACTTTTTGACAAAAATTGAGTCCCAAAAATCACATTTCATCAAGACATCCCAAAATATGAAATTTGATCATAAAAAATCAAGAGAGTCAAAAATCCAACTTTGCAAGACTTGGAAATTTTTCTAAGTATTTTCTATACTTGTTAATTTCATTACTTCATGACATCTTTTCACTATAATTCAAAATAATTCAAGATGTTACAAATAATTCAAGTTATTATAAAGTTTCATTTTTTCAAGATTACAAATCCTAAGCTTTGTCTTGCTTGAATTTTTCCCTTTAAATTAATGTCCAAACTTTACAACTATGTTGTCCACAAAACCAAACTTGTTTCATGCTACAAACAATGATGTCCAAATTTCTGCTGAACAAAGTATGATATGCTACCTCTAAACACCGCCATAACACTCCAAAATTACTGCAAACCAGTCCATTTTTTGTGGTATTTTGCTATCAAAAAACAACCTACAAATCAGTCCAAAATTTCTCCATACAATTTGCTCCGACCTGCATCATAACAGCCACAAAATTGCATCAAAATAGATAAATAAAATTGTGTGGAAAAAGTATCAAAACATTAGGCAAAAACAGTTCAAATTCTTATTGTTTCCCTCCCAAAATCCCAGCAAAAACTCATCTATAAATAGACTGTTTGGATAATACACAAGAGGCTGGATTTTAGAGAGAAAAAGGGAGAAGAGAAAAAAAACAGAATTTTGGTTAAACTCTGCCCATTCATGAAACTCTTCTCATTCATAAAACTCTACTCAAACTCTATTTTAATTCACCAAAACAGAACCTCAACCCATTATTCCATCTCACAAAAACCAACCAGCCAAACACTTTACATCACATAGAGATTGTTCTAACATAAGAACAGTTTCTGTAACACCCTTATCATCACCTTCCAAACATAAACAAAAATAGTATTTTGCAACTTTGACTGGGTTGGAGTGCTTCTGGAACTTTCGGCACAGAGCAAGGATTGGAGTTGTTTACATGAAGAGCTCGGTCAATCATCACTTCGCATCCAAAGACATCCATACGTGTTCCAAAGTTTCACTTCAAGAGGTATACTTTTTTCCCAAACTGTAAAATCTTTATCCATACATCATTTGTTGTTTGTGTTTAAAAGATATAAAAAAAAGATAGATCAAAAAAGGAAAACTCAGTAAAAAATCCAAGACAAGAGGCTGACACGGGTGCCCGTGTCACACGACACAGCCCGTGTCAGCTCAACTGTTTAAAAAATCTAACAAAAGTGCAAGACAGGGTGCTGACACGGGTGCTCGTGTCACAGGACACGGCCCGTGTTAGACCTACTGGAACCACAAGCTAACAAAGATGTAAGTCAGGGTGCTGACACGGGTTCCCGTGTCATGGGACACAGCATGTGTCAGCTTAGTTGGTGCAGAAAGAAAATATGGGCATGGATCATTACAGGGTGCTGACACGGGTGCACGTATCACTGGACACGGCCCGTGTCAGACGAAACAGCATAAATCTTGATTTTTTTTTTACTTTTTGCTTTTATTTTTATTCTATTTGGTTGTAATAGTAAAATTAGGTTTTATTTGCTTTTATCTCCCCATTTGTAAACTTATAACCCCATCCCCTAAAGTGATGTAATAGCGTAGGATTTTAATTTCCATAAATTTATCGCTTTAATATAATTGTTAGTAATTAGGGTGTGTATGTCAAGATAAAATCAACCTTAGATAACCCTAATATCAAAGATAAAAATGCATGCAATCAAAAAACAATTCACATAAGCACCTCTAGGGTATCCTCGTTTGTTGCCTCGAAAAATAGTCATATCCCTCGAATTTGGGAGTTTTAGCAAAGACCCTCAATAAAAAAGATTTTAGTCCCTCGATGTTGCCTTCGGTAAACGATCTAGTCCCTTACGAAAATTGTTAAAGCGTCTCATAAGTTGCCTTCTATGACCATACGATTGACCTGCGCTTGTCCCTTCACATCCAATAATGGGGCTTCTTACCAATCAATGGTGAGATGGCAACACCTACGGGAGGAGGAAAAGAACAAAGACCTTTTGAGTAGGTAGGATGCTCGTAGTTGCTTGCTCACAAATCAAAACCATTTTCACACTCACACTTTGAAAACATCTTTAAAAACAAATATCTCTTTGAACTATTTTCAAAACCAACACTTTGTATACATTCTTATATTGAGTATCATTATAAAGTTTTCCGAAATAAAGGCGTTTTCAAAATATTTTCAAAAACCCACCACAAACACATTTTAAACAAAGCATTTTTCAAAGTGATCTAGCAAGCAACTAAGAGCACGTAGATAAATACGGATGAAAATGGTTCTAACACCTTCCCTTTTCATAACCTACCCCCTGAACTCAAAAAAATATCTCAAAGTTTTTCCTGTTCTTTTCATCCTTTCCTTTATTGGATAAAAGAAAAGTCGATTGTGACTCTTGCTATCTGCAACATTTGCAATAAAATGCAAAACAAGCAAGTCAGTTCTCCCACTGTATGATAAGTGCAAATTGTATCTATTTTTGTATATACTTTTTGTTGCACTTATCAACTTTTTGTTGTTAATATCGTTGAATAAACCCGACTTTTGTATAAATACATTTAGTTTGTGTTTATTTGTGCTTTTGTATACATAGTGTACCGTTTGATGTTTTTCCATTCATTTTGTAGGTATTGATGCGTATTTGGAGCATGAGTAATAAAGTGTCGAAGACACGGCTTCAAACACGTGATTTTGAGCAACTCGTCAACGAATAAAGCTCAAAATTAAAGAATAAAAATCATCAATTTGTTTTATATTTTTTCATTGTTAGAAAGAGCATTGAATAATCTTTCTAGTGCTTCGAACCGGGTGCGAATCAGATTTACGGTTCAAAATTTATGGCTGAAACAATGCAGGATGTTGTGCTGATTTTTCAACCTTCTGTCATCCATCGCTGGGCAAAACTTTTGGTCGCCGGGCGACGTTAGGCGAGTTGTAGCATGGGAAAAACATTGTTTTAGTCGCTGAGCGACGCTTTTTGGTCGTCGGGCGATCCTGGACAGTTAGAAATGCGTATTTAGGGCCAAAAACACTTTTTTTAGGTATGGTTTTGGGTATTTTTTATTCCAACTCCATCAACCTTCATTTTTGGATAGGATTAGCTTAGAAAACAACATTGAAGCTTGCATACGGATGATCCAGGGTGGATTGCTCATCAATCGTTGCTGATAAACCGGGAGATTTGTGGTTCATTTCTCTTCCTCTTTGTGTATTCTTTATGTGTTGAGTTTATACATGTATTTACTCTAAACTTATGTATATTTGTCGGCCATGGCATTATATAAAACTTGCTTTACAAATATTTGTCGATTATTATCTTAGATTTTTGCTCTGTGCTAGGGATTTGAGTTGTTATAAACATATACTACTTAGATTCTTATCTAGGATGATTATCTGTTAGTTTCTGAACTCTAGAGATAGATTTAGAGCTGACATCTACTTGAGTATCGGAGCTTAATGCCTCTGTGTGGTTGTGCTGTACTAAGAGATCGTCAGTGCGATTACATAAGTTATCTTCTGTGTTGTTGAGGAGGTACAGAGATTATTTCCTTGGTGATACAGTCGGTCTCTAAATTTGGGCTAGAAATGACTTAGGTTGTGAGTAATACATAGTGACATTGATGAGTATTGTTAGGTTGAATGTAACTGGTTGATAGATTTAAGTCTGTGATGAGTAAATTATATGCATGCTTGATAAGTTCTTCCTTAGTTTTTACTTTTGTTTACATTTATTTTTTGTTCATAACATTTTCTTTATAAACCCATTTATCCCCAAACTCATTAATGAGAGATTTTTCGAACGGCAATTCAATAATCAATCTTTGTGGACACGATAAATTCTAGGATAAATATTTCCAAAACTTTTGTTACTTGCCGCTACACTGCTTCCAACAAAATGGCGTTGTTGCCGGGGATTTGTTCTATTGTTTTTGCATTGCGATAATTCTTTTGTTTTTGAGTTTTGTAATTAATGTATATGTTGTATAGAAATTGTACATTAACTTGTATATGATATTTGTGCATATATGTGTTTTCACGTATTGTTGTGAATTGTCTCGTTTTCGTAATGTTTGTTGTGTGATTGTTAGGAGACTTTCTTTAGGTTTGCGCTGTGTGATAATACCATGGCATGATAAGAGGAGGTTACTAGCTTGCACGATAAAGGCATCGAGCTTATGACGTAAAACAAGCATGTTAGTTTGTGTTTGTTTATGTGTATTGTGATTTGTGCTTTAACAAGTTGAAACAAGGAAATATTCTAAATTTAAAATCTTCACTTTTCAACTTGTTAATTCATTTTCACCCAATTTTCATATCGTTATTTGTATTTGTTTTGTTATGTCAATTTGTATTTTTCAAAAGTTTGTCGTGTTTAACTTGAGGAGTTTTGTTCGTTGTATATATTGTAAATTTTGTACATTGAAATTTTGTAAGAGTATTGTTTTTCTAATTCTTTTGTTGTTGTTTGCACTCAATTTTTGGTTCGGTAACTTGTAGAATATTGAGGTGATTTGTCAAGTTTGATCGTTTCGACTTGCAAATGCGTGGTAATGATTTTGTTAAAGTTTTGTGCACGTTCGAGGTATGTGTTTATCGCTTTCTATACTTTAGCATATCATGATACTTAGACGTTTTACAATTTTTATGCCATTCATTCTTTTGTATACTTGTTCATTTGTGAATCACTTTAGTTCTCACCCTTTTTGTGAGGTAGCTTTCCATTGTTCACATATGCTGGAGGCCACAATTCTTGTTTTAACTGGATTTTATTATGCTTAATCTTTTGTTTTGTGTTGATTGTATGAATGCAAGAAAGTGATCAAGGCATTTTTTGTTCCATTTTTAGCATAACTACCTAGCCAAATAGTCAATTCACCTTGTGAGTGTGTGATCATTAGTAACCCCTTTGAGCTTTTTGTCGATATCCATGTTGTATTTGCTAAATGCTTGTCTATGAGTGTTTAGTTTCCCTTTTTGTATGGATATTTATTCCTTGTTTTCTTGAGCCCTTAACTATGATTTATAGTTGAATTTTTATCTTACCTTAGAAAGTAGGGAGTATTCATATTATGATGATGGTTGAATTCAAGTTAGGGAGAGGAATTCTTATTTCTTGTGTTGTGATTGCTATGAGGTTGAAAAAGAAAAGAAAAAAAAACAAGAAAAAATAGTGATATAGAAAAGATAGAAAAAGAAAGAGAAAATTTGAAAAAGCAATGAAAAAAGAAAAACAAAAAAGAGTATGGAATAATATTGTGTTAATAAGTGATGTGTGTTGGTGTGAAACTTGTGATGAAGAATTTTGATTGAAATTCTATTGTTTGAAACTTTGTGAAAGTAATTACTCCCTTAGGTTTAGGCAAGTTTTTGTTCTGATTAGCTTTAGGACTTATCACTTGTTTCTTAACCAAGCCACATTACAACCTTGAAAAGCCCTTGAGATTCTTGCTTTTATATTTTCAATGTAAATTTTTAGATGAATGCATAATTTAGTTTGTTGTTTGCAAGATTGTTGGATGAGTGAAAATACCCCATTTTTGTTTGTTTTTCATCTACCGATGATTATGTTTGCTAGGTATGATTCATTTATGACCAAGTATTATTTTAGAATGTTTGGCATAATTTTTGTATTTAGCATTTGTTTCGTGTTTATGTTATAGTTGTAGTTTAGTGGTAAGTGTTTACTTTGTGTGTACTATTTTTCATTTGAACCATTGCATTTGTTTTCTATTTTCAAAACATGTTGATTCGTGATTCTTTGGTTTATCATTCTTTGTTCTTTGTGTTATTTGAGTTTGTTTTAGGACAAACAATAGTTCAAGTTAGGGGGAGTTTGATAAGTGCAAATTGTAGTTATTTTTGTACATACTTTTTGTTTAACTTATCAACTTTTTGTTGAACTTATCAACTTTTTGTTGTTAATATCGTTGAATAAACTCTACTTTTGTATAAATACATTTAGTTTGTGTTTATTTATGTTTTTGTGTACATAGGATATCGTTTGATGTTTTTCCATTAATTTCGTAGGTATTGATGCGTATTTGGAGCATGAGCAATAAAGTGTCGAAGACGCAACTTCAAACGCGCGATTTTAAGAAACTCGTCAACGAATAAAGCTTAAAATAAAAGAATAAAAAAATCATCAATTTAGTTTATATTTTGTCATTTTTAGAAATAACATTGAATAAGCTTTTCAAAGCTTCGAACCGGGCGCGAATCGGAATTATGGTTCAAAAGTTATGACCGAAACAATACAGGATGTTGTGCTGATTTTCCAACCTTCTATCATCCGTCGCCGGGCAAAACTTTTGATCTCTGGAAGACGCTAGGCGAGCTGTAGCGTGGGAAAATGTTGTTTTGGTCGTCGGGTGACGCTTTATGGTCACCGGGTGATCCTGGACAGTCAGAAATGCGTATTTAGGGCCAAAAACACATTTTTTGGGTATGGTTTTGGGTATTTTTGATCCTAACTCCATCAACCTTCATTTTTGGATAGGATTAGATTAGAAAACAACATTGAAGCTTGCATACGAATGATCCAGGATGGATTGCTCATCAATCGGCGCTGACAAACCGAGATATTTGTGGTTCATTTCTCTTCCTCTTTGTGTATTCTTTATGTGTTGAGTTTGTACATGTATTTACTCTGAACTTATATATATTTGTCGCCCATGGCGTTATATTAAACTTGATTTACAAATCTTTGTCGATTATTATCTTAGATTTTGCTCTGTGCTGGAGATTTGAGTTGTTATAGACATATACTGCTTAGATTCTTATCTAGGATGATTATCTGTTAGTTTCTAAACTCTATAGATATATTTAGAGCTGACATCTACTTGAGTATCGAAGCTTAATGCCTCTGTGTGGTTGTGCTATACTGAGACATCGTCAGTGCGATTACATAAGTTATCTTCTGTGTTGTTGAGGAGGTAGAGAGATCATTTCCTTGGTGATACAGTCGGTTTCTCAATTTGGGTTAGAAATGACTTTGGTTGTGAGTGATACGTAGTGACATTGATGAGTATTGTTAGGTTGAATGTAACTGGTCGATAGGTTTAAGTCTGTGATGAGTAGATTATATACAGGCTTGATAAGTTCTTTCTTAGTTTTTACTTTTGTTTACATTTATTTTCGGTTAATAATATTTTCTTTACAAACCCATTTATCCCAAAAATCATTAATGAGATATTTGTCGAACAACAATTCAATAATCAATCTCTGTGGACACGATAAATTCCTGGATAAATATTTCCAAAAATTTTGTTGCTTGCCGCTACACTTCTTCCAACACCATATCACAGGGGTTGAATAGATCGTTTAAAAAATTATTTGGGCTTTTTAAAATGGTTTTTCATAAATATATGTGAAAGCTCCCGGAATCTCCAATCGTCTAAATGATCCTCTATTGAAAATATTGGATATGCATAACCGTATGGGATAGGATGACAAAGTAAGAATCAATATGTTTTACTCAATTGGTTAATCACTTAAACATCCTCAATGAGTATGAATTACTTCCAATGAGTTGATTAAGATAAAGCTAAACACAATGAATAATTTATGGATGAATCAATTTGTCAAACACCTTATGTGCAAAGCACCTTAGGTTTTATTTTACTAAATTGTAGCGATGAGTTTTCTTAGGTATCAATCAAACGAGTTGTTACCAATATTATGAAATGATCTCAACCCACCACAATTTCAGTACAAGCAAATTTGACAATTTAATTCCCACAAATTATAGTAGTCAAGTATGGAAGTAAAGAAAAAGAAGAAGAACACATGATTTGTTAAGGCAGTTCCCCTTGTCGTCCTTGCGTAGGGTACGTCTGCCCCCAATTCTAGAATCTAGAATTGAGATATTTGATATTAATATGCAAATGTTACAAGAGAAGAGATAGTTCACAATACAAACAAACCAATGTTGTTGATGTAACAGTCTTCGTCCATTTCCTTGGTTTGACCCAAACCAAGTGCCAAATTCTTCAAACAAACCTTCGGTTACCGATACTTGATTTGCACAAACTCTTGTTCTGCAATACTTTCACTCGACTGATTTTGATCGCAAGAAATTTGACCCTAAATATTCCTTCACAATCCTCTGGTTACCGCTACTTAATTAAGCAAACCCATCATTTCTTAATCTTTTCACTCGACTGAACTCGATGAAGCAAAGACTTGTGCGAAAAACCTCGTACCAGTTGGAATCTTGGAGGAGAAAATCCAAATGATTTTATTCAAGAATAACCCACAATTGCTCAACCCAAATTTGAATTGAATCTTTGATTTGAACTTTATCACCATAATACTTTTCTTGAATCAACAACCATGATTATATGTAGATGTTGATTTTTGAGAAGAGAGGATGAAGATGATGAGCACTATGTGAATCTTTCACTAGTTATTGTTAACTACTCAAAAGGAATCAAAACTCTATTTATATGTGTTAGTAAAACAAATAATATTTGAGAAAGAAAGAAAATAAGACAAACAAAATTTTGAGTATGTTAAGTGAGCAGTCGACTGCTCCAGAGGCTTGGGTCGGTGCAACATAACACGTTCCTAGGAGATGAGCCAAATAGCTTGAATGCGTCGACCGCACCAGGGGTTGCATCGATGCAACCTTCAATTTTCTTGACTACCAGGTTGAGTTGACCAAGGGGTCGGTGCAACACAACCCGGGAGAAGCACAAAGCTTTGAGTCGACCGGAGCTAGTTTGCATCGACGCGGGCTTCATTTTTCTTGCCAAAAAGGTTATTTTCATCTAAGCTTGCATCTCATACTTTGTCCCAGGTATATCTTATGTAGCACACATGACATTGAGGATAAGAGAGGTTTTGACATCATAAAAACATGAATCTTTCCCTCACATACTCCCCCTTTTTGATGATGGCAAAACCTACACAATATTGTCAAATCAAAAATATATCAAATGACATAAGAAGAAGGAACTCCCCCTGAGTTTGTGCACATCTTCAGAACTCAGAAATTGTAAGTCTATCTCACTCACATAGCACTTCTCCCCCTTTGATAACATCAAAAAGATAAAAGCATTTGATTAATAGTAGCAATTAAAAGTAGAGTAGAGATCATAAATTTGCACCTTAACGCACTAAAGACCATTCACATAAAATGAAAAATAGGGCAAATGAGATAATTAAACAATCATCACAAAGTACTATATATACCAAATGACAAATAAACTTAAACAAACACAAAGTAGGTTTAAGGAAAGTAAATAAAGTTAGGCAAAACATGACAAAATTGTAGCAAGATGAGATTTACTACATTTTTGAAGGAAAGTCGTGTAATAGGGGAAGTAACAATAAATCACACATGCATATCAACAGTATAATGAATGTAGAGCAAGAAGATGACCTAAATAAACACATATATATGATCAAGAAGGGGAATAAATAGGATGGATATTACCTTTATGAAGATTGATGAGAGCTTTCACTAAAACTATCAATAAGTACATCAATTATTAAGGGAATATATGCAATAAAATAAGGAGCATGCGACTTAATTAAGTTGCAACCTATCTGAGATATCGAGAACACCAAGTTCCCTACGGATGTGAAAGAAGGGTTCCGTAGCGAGTGGTTTAGTAAAAATGTCGGCAAGTTGATTTTTGCTATCAACATGCTCGAAAATGACATCACCCTTTTCCACATGATCCCTTAGGAAATGATGCCTAATCTCAATATGTTTTGTGCGAGAGTGAAACATTAGATTTTTGGTTAGGTTAATGAAACTTGTATTGTCACAAAAAATAGGAATGTGATCAAGTCGGACATTAAAGTCGAGCAATTGTTGTTTAATCCACAAGAATTGGGCATAACAATTACCGGCTACAACATATTCTACTTCAGAAGTTGACAAACCAATGAAAACTTGCTTTTTTATATTCCAATTGACCAAAGAATTTGGAAAGAAATGACAAATACCACTAGTGCTTTTCCTATCCGATTTGCACCCGGTAAAGTCGGAATTTGAATAGCCAACCAAAGAATAATCACTACCCTTGGAGAACCAAAGTCCATACTTAGTTGTACCACTAAGATACCTAAGTATGCACTTTACGGCTTTTAAATGTGACTCTTTAGGACATGATTGAAACCGAGCACATATGCAAACACTAAACATGATATCTAGATGAGAAGCCATAAGATAGAGAAGGGAACCAATCATACCTCTATACCTTTTTATATTGAAGGGTTTACCATTTTCATCTTGGTCTAAGTTCACGGTCATAGGCATAGGAGTATCGATTGCTTTTGAGTTTATCAAGTTGAATCACTTGAGTATGTCAAGGCAATATTTTGTTTGGCTTACGAATGTCCCTTCATTTAGTTGCTTGATTTGAAGTCCAAGGAAGTAGTTTAACTCCCCCATCATGCTCATCTCAAATTCTCCCCGCATTAGCTTCGAGAATTCCTTGACCAAAGATATGTTAGAAGAACCAAAAATAATGTCATCTACATATACTTGAACTAAAATAGAATGTTTTCCTTCATGCTTAATAAAAAGGGTTGTGTCAACCTTTCCTCTTGAGAATCCTTGATCTAGTAAGAAATTGCTAAGACGTTCGTACCAAGCCCTGGGGCTTGTTTAAGACCGTATAGCGCATGCTTAAGTTTGTAAACATAGTTAGGATTCTCAAAATTCTCAAAACCGGGAGGTTGAGACACATAAACCTCTTCATTAATGTATCCATTTAAGAAATCACTCTTTACATCCATTTGAAATAATTTAAAGTTTTATGAGCATGCATATGCAAGCAAAAGGCGTATAGCCTCGAGTTGGGCCACCGAAGCGTAAGTTTCCTCATAATCGATGCCTTCCTCTTGGTTATACCCTTGGGCAACAAGACGAGCCTTGTTGCAAGTTATAATTTTGTTTTCATCTAGTTTGTTCCTAAATACCCATTTAGTTCCAATAACTCGATGATCTCGCGGATGAGGGACAAGGTCCCAAACCTCATTTCTTTTAAACTGATTTAGTTCCTCTTGCATAGCTAAAAACCAATGTTCATCGAGTAAGGCGTCTTTGGAATTTTTAGGCTCAATTTAAGAGACAAAAGCAAAATGATAACAAAAGTTACTTATCTTAGAGTGAGTGGTGACTCCCTTTGATATGTCTCCTAGGATGTTGTCGATGGGATGATCCTTAGAGGTTTTCCATTCCAAAGGAATATCATTTTTATTACTTGGGTGATCTTTCCCTCTTTCTTCGGATACTTGATCCAACTCTTCCCCAATTTTAGTAGATTCTGCGTCATTTTCTTTGGGATCTTTTAGTATTCTTTCCGAAGATACACTTGTACCATCATAAACACTACCCTTTCCGACTAATTTCGGATCAGATTCATCAAAGGAAATATGCACAGACTCTTCAACAATATGTAACCTTTTATTAAATATTCTATAAGCTTTATTTGATTGAGAGTATCTGAGAAAGATACCTTCATCGGCTTTTGAGTCAAATTTACCAAGATTCTCCAAACCATTATTTAACACAAAGCATTTATATTCGAAAACGTGAAGATGAGAAATATTTGGTTTGCTTCCTTTTAAAAGTTCATAGGGAGTTTTTTTTAGAATAATACGTATTAGAACCCTATTAAAAACATAACATGTCGTGCTAATGGCATCGTCCCAAAAGTATTTTGGAAGATGGTGTTCATTGATCATAGTTCTTTTGAGTTCTTCTAAAACATAATTTTTACATTCCACCATTCCATTTTTTTACGGAGTACGTGAAGAGGAAAAATTATGATCAATACCATATTTTTCACAATATTTATCAAAGAGATCATTCTCAAATTCACCATCGTGATCGCTTCGAATAGTAACTATGCTAGTGTTAAATTTGTTTTGAGAAATCTTGGAAAAAAATCAAATGTCGGAAAGGTGTCACTTTTACTTGCTAAGAAAATTGTCCAAAAAAATCTAGAGTTGTCATCTACAATAACAAATCCATAGTAGTTACCACCTAGACTTTTAATTATAGATGGTCCAAAAAGGTCCATATGGAGAATTTCAAGAGGTCTCGTTGTAGAAACAATGTTTTTAGATTTAAACGAGATTCTTGTTTGCTTCCCCATTTGGAAAGCATCACATAAGTGATCCTTGGAGAATTTTAGTTTGGGTAAACTGACTACTAAATCTTTTGAGACAATTTTATTTAACAAATCAAGATTCAAGTGAGCTAGACGTCTATGCCAAATCCATGAGTCCTCACTTAAAGTGACTAGACATTTAGCTCTGGTTAAGGATACATTATTCAAGTCAAGCATGTATACATTGTTTACCCTAAAGCCTTTGAACATGTAATCTTTCTTATCATTGTGTTAAATTATGCAACAATATTTTGAAAAAAAGACATTGTATCCTTTGTAGCATAATTGGCTAATGCTAATAATATTGTGTTTAAGACCATCAACTAATAGGACATCAGAGATAGTAGTAGAAGAGGGATTACCTACACTACCTTTACCGAACATTACTCCCTTTTTATTGTCTCCATAGGTGACAAATTCTTTCTTTTTCGCCACAAAATCAAAAAATAGAGAGATGTCGCTTGTCATATGTCTTGAGCATCCACTATTGAGAAACCATCTTTTCTCTGTAGTCTCAAGACATTCCACCTACAAATTTAAACAAGGTAAATAAGTACCCAATTTTTATTGGGTCCTTGTGTGTGAGTGATACTTGAGTTGCATTTTGGCAACCATTTGAAAATGCCTTGAGGAACCAAAAACCTCCTAAATCGGCATTTGCTAATGGTGTGGCCCCTTTTGCAACAATATAAATAAATTAGAGTTTTGGGTAAGTTACTTTTTCTTGGAGGATATCTCATTTCATAAGTGTATTTTTGATAAGGATTAATCATACTACTTCTGAAATTTAATCTATCAATGCCAAAAGTAATTTTGGGTCGTAAAGCCTTGTCAAGTTTGGCTTTGAGATTTTTTACCTCTCTTTGCCAAATATGACAAGTTTCACATCCAGTCCAATCATACCAAGAAAACTTGTCATTTTTGCTATCAGTTTTGATTTTCTCTACCATAGATGCCTTGAGGGCTTCCAACACTTTTTCGGAATTGGATAATTTTTGCTCAAGGTATGAAAACATTTTCTTGTTTGAGGCTAATCGTTTAAAAGCTTCTTTAGCCTCATTTTGTAGAGTATCAAAAGCTCTTTGCAATTCTATGTGAGATATTTTATCAATATGATCATATTTATAGTGACTTACATTCCTTTTCTTCTTTTGATGAGCCATGATACAAAGGTTGATTGTTTCTTCTTCGTCACTAGTGTCACTTTTTCTTGAAGCTTCACTATCACTATCCCAAGCAATGTATGCTCTTCTAGCTTTGTTAGGTCTCTTTTGGAATTTGTCTTTTCCTTTGTCTTTCTTGAGGAATGGGCAATCCAGTTTATAGTGACCGAGTTTTCCGTAGTTGAAACATGATCCTCTTGATTTAGATTTCTTACCTTCATCTTGTCTTGAAGGTTTTGATTGGCTTCTATAATTGATGATATTTTTGTCCGAGTGTTGGACTTCATTCTTTCGTAGATATCTATGATATTTTCTCACAAACAACCCTATGTCTTCACTTGAACTTTCATCATCATCACTAGAATCACTCACACGTGAGTTATTAGTGGAGGAATTTGAGCTTGAAGCCTTTAATGTTATAGACTTCTTTTTCGTGTCTCTTGGTTTTTCTTTCTTTTCCTTTTTCTCGTGCTTGTTGAGATTTATGAGCTCTTGCTCATGCTCTTGAAGCTTCCCAAACAATGTTGTTATGTCAAGTGTAGATAGATTGTTGGATTCCTTGATTGCTGTAACTTTAGGTTGCCATTCCCTATTAAGACATCTCAAAAAAAATTTAGTAGAAACATCATTGGGAGTAACATGACCAAGAGTGTATAAGTGATTGATTATATGAGAAAATATTTTTTACATATCCGCAATGGTTTCACCATGCTTCACGTGAAAGAGATCAAACTCTTGATTCAATGTATTGATTCTAGCAAGTTTAACATCATTTGTCCCCTCATGGAAAATTTGTAGAGCACCCCACATTGCCTTAGCAGTAGCACAATGTGAAACTCTAAAATACTCATCAACACCTAAAGATGCAATAAGCATATTTCTACCTTTCCAATCATAGTTATATTTTTTCTCGTCTTCCTCATCCCATAGTGCTTTCGGTTTGGGTATGGTGACGTTATCCTCATTGGTCATGGTTATTTGTATAGGACCATCCTCGATAACTTTCCATATCTTTCTACTAACATAGTTAATATGCACACACATACAATCTTTCCAATAGCTATAGTTTTCACCGGTGAAAATAGGATCTCTCGTATAAGACCCTTTTGGATCGTTCTCCATATTCTACAAAGTAATATGCGAAGCACTACATAAACCAGCGCTCGTGATACCACTTGTTATATGATGTGATCGATCTAGAAGGGGGTTGAATAGATCGTTTAAAAAATTATTTGTGCTTTTTAAAATTGTTTTTTAGAAATATATGCGAAAGCTCCCGGAATTTCCAATCGTCTAAATGATCCTCTAATGAAAATATCGGATATGCGTAACCGTATGGGATAGGATGACAAAGTAAGAATCAATACGTTTTACTCAATTGGTCAATCACTTAAACATCCTCAATAAGTATGAATTACTTCCAATGAGTTGATTAAAATAAAGCTAAATACAATGAATAATTTGTGGATGAATCAATTTGTCAAACACCTTATGTGCAAAGCACCTTAGATTTGATTTTACTAAATTGTAGCGGTGAGTTTTCTTAGGTATTAATCAAACAGATTGTTACCAATATTGTGAAATAATCTCAACACACCACAATTTCAGTACAAGCAAATTCGACAATTTTATTTCCACAAATTATAGTAGTCAAGTATGTAAGTAAAGAAAAAGAAGAAGAACACACGTTTTGTTAATGCGATTCCCCTTGTCGTCCTCGCGTAGGGTACGTTTTCCCCCAATTCTAGAATCTAGAATTGAGATATTTGATATTAAGATGCAAATGTTACAGAGAAGAGATAGTTCACAATACAAACAAACTAATGTTGATGGTATAATTTTCTTCTTCTCTTTCCTTGGTTTGACCCAAACCAAGTTCCAAATTCTTCGAACAAACCTATGATTACCGCTACTTGATTTGCACGAACTCTTGTTCTGCAATACTTTCACTCGGCTGATTTCGATTGCAAGAAATTTGACCCCAAATCTTCCTTCACAATCCTATGGTTACCTCTACTTGATTAAGCAAACCTACCATTTCTTAATCCTTTCACTCGGCTGAATTCGATGAAGCAAAGACTTGTGTAAAAACCCCCGCACCAATTGGAATCTTGGAGGAGAAAATCCAAATGGTTTTATTCAAGAACGGACCACAATTGCTCAACCCAAATATGAATTGAATCTTTGATTTGAACATTATCACCATGTCACTTTTCTTGAATCAACAACCATGATCATGTATAGATGTTGATTTTTGAGAAGAGAGGATGGAGATGATGAGCACTATGTATATCTTTCACTAGTTCTTGTTAACTACTCAAAATGAATCAAAACTCTATTTATATGTGTTAGTAAAACAAATAATATTTGAGAAAGAAATAAAATAAGACAAACATAATTTTGAGTATATTAAGTGAGCGGTTGACTGCTCCAGAGGCTTGGGTCGGTGCAACATAACCCGCTCCTAGGAGATGAGCCAAACAGCTTGAATGCGTCGACTACAACAGGGGGTTGCGTCGACTCAGCCTTCAATTTTCTTGTCCATCAAGTTAAGTCGACCAAGGGGTCGGCACAACACAACCTGGGAGAAGCACAAAGCTTTGAGTCGACTGGAGCTAGTTTGCGTCGATGCATGCTTCAATTTTCTTGCCAAAAAGGTTATTTTCATCCAAGCTTGCATCCCATATTTTGTCCCAAGTATATTTTATGTAGCACACATGTCATTGAGGATAGGATGGGTTTTGACATCATGAAAACATGAATCTTTCCCTCACAATGTGGTTCAATTAGATGATGTACAGGTGAGAGATAACCTGACTATGGAGACATCACCTATGCAGATAGAGGATCAGGAGTTGAAGCAACTTCATGGTAAATAGATTTCTTGGGTGATGGTAGCTTGGGAAGGACTGGAGGGTGGAAACATGTCTTGGAAACTCGAGAGTCAGATGAGAGAGTCTTATCCTGAGTTGTTTGTTTAAGGTCATTTTCAAGGACGGAAATCTTTTAAGTAGGGGAGAGTTGTAACATCCTGATTATATTTATTAGTTATTGTTATTTATTTATCATATTCATTATTATTTGGTTTGATAATTATTTAATTATTTAACTTTGTATGATTATGCGAATAACTGATTTAATTGGATTAATATGTGTGTATTATATGTATTGGGTTAGAAAGTCTGAAGATAGAAATATTAGTTAATTGGGTCTTGGTGATGGTTTAATGTGAGAGTGGGTTAAGCCCAATTAATGAAACAAGAGTTAGTAAGGAGTTTTGTAAAATAAAGAGATAGAATTTTTAAAACAAGAGAAGAGAAGAAAAGAAGAGAAAGAGGAGAAAAGAGGAGAAATAAGAAGGAAGAATCCTAGAGTATTTACTTCTAAGTTAAGGGTAAATATTCATTGATTTATGGGTGTGTGTAATGGTATGTGATGGGTAGTAAGTATGAATTAGGGATTTGTTCTTCAATTTCTAGATTTTGACATACATAGGTTTTGAATGAGAATTGATGAAATTGGTGTTAGAAATGTATGCAAATGTTGTTGGTGATGTGGGTGAATGGGTAAATGAAATTGGAACTTGAATATGAAATATTTCATGAAATTCTTAGGTTTTGGAATTGTTAGGTTTTGATGAATAAATCCTTGAATATGATGATTGATTGTGTTATGATGTTTCTATTTGAATATACATGTTAGATAGGAGTTATAATGCCTTAAATAGTATCCAATTTGATGTTAAAATGTGTTTTTGGGAGGGAGAATCGCACATGGATAGTTCTGTCTGCGCATAGTTTTTATGCAGATCGTGGAGTTCGCTTAGCGAAATAGCCTGGGAGCAGAATTTTTGTAAAACTTCAAAAATTCATATATTTTGAACCCGTAACTCCGTTTGAGTCCCCGTTCAAAGCGTTAGAAAGCTAGCGAGATATTCTTTTCAATACAAATAGTTTTATTGGTAGTAGGTGATTTAATCATTGTTTGGTTGTGTAAAATGACATTTATATGTGTTATGCATATTGGTGATTGATGTTGGATTGTAATACATTGTGATATTACTTGCTATGTGCTATTGGGAGGTATTGAATTGATGAATACTTTGAAAGTGAGTTGTATGTGAATAATCTATGAGTACGTATATGTATTTGCAATTGTATGGTATTTCAGATGTGATGAATTATTGAAGATATGCATTGATGAGTTTTAGATGACTTCTTAGTATGAACATAATACTTGAATTTTATGTATATACATGTTTTGAATTGATGATGAATGAAAATAACATGTTTTGACATTGTTTGCTATGTGTTATTTTGGTGTGTTGAGAAGGCATTATATGTGAATGATGACATGATTAATATATGTTGTGCAATTTGGTGAGATAATTAAAATATGTTGAATTATGTGAAATATGCTTGTATGATTAAAATATGAGGATGGTCTTAATTGCATATTGTTGTTGAGATTGCACATGCATCATTTGTGTCAAAAAGTAATGTTTGGTAATTCTGTGAGAATTATTGACTTGTCCCAATCCTAACGCTGAAGGGTTTGAAACCTTAAGGCTGAATCGAGCTTTTATTGGTGGTTATCTATCTTGGAGATGTTAACTCGGTTGGACCGGTAAGGATAACAATTAGTATCACATGCATATTACATTGAGTTGTATTGGAGTCACTTGTATCGATGTGAAATGTTGAATTGGTGTTCAATATGTGATATTGGTGTGAATGTTACATTTGTGGTATTTGTGATTGATTATCTTCAATTCTTGAATCATTGAGCAATGTTGTATATGAAATCATGTGAAATGCGTTGAAGTGTGTTGAATATATAATTATGTGAAGTGTGATGAATTCAATTGATGTATGTTTGTTATACATTATTTATTATTATATATTTCTATAATGATATGAATTCTCATCCTTATGTTGGAATTATGTTTTATACGACATCGATCAAGTATCGAAGATAGCGGTGGTGCTTCTAGCAAGGATTAGTTGGAAGAGCTAGTTCCTTGTTTAGCCTTATTTAGGTAGTGAGTCGTGCTCTGGTCATGTAACCCGAGAAACGTATAGATTCATGTTATACTTCTTCCGTTTCTTTTTAGGTGTCACTTTAAAAAAAAACATTGTTACTTTTTAATTTTCGCTTGCAAAGTTCAAGTTAGTATTAATTACACTTTTGTCAAACTTACTCTTAGTCGTTTATTGCAGAGAGAGAGATAGAAAAAGTCAAATGCATGTGACAAATAATTAAATGTATTATAGGTAAAAAGAAAATCATTGTTTAAAAAGTAACAATAATAATTAACTTTCTTGGTATTGTGTAAAAATGAAAAAAAAATGACACTTAAAAAGGAACGAAGGAAGTATTTGTTATATTCATGTTTATTTGAGAGATGTTTGTTATACTTTCTAGATATTTATGTTATATTCGAGATTATAAGATGGTGTCCTTTAGTGCCTAATATTTTATTATATGATTGTCAGAATGAGATTTCAATTATTAGTATTATTTTGAAATGAGAATTATTCTGCTACGAGATGCATATGTGTTAGTGTATGAAAATGATTTTAATATGCGTTATATGCATAACCAGTGTATTTTGTTGTTGGTTTTGAGATACACGTAACGTTATCTTTTGATATACATGTTAATTTATTCTGATTATGTCATATTATTTATACGGAATTTAGAGAGTGTTACAACGTCTTTTGTTATTTTCTTTGTTTTGATGCCCAAATTGCTAGTTTTTTAGTAGCTTTAGTATATTGTCTTTGTTTCAATTCTGTTGTATAATTCAATTCTGAATGGTTATAGTGTTCGAATTTGTTGAAACTTTTAGATTTAATGTACAATTTTGCACCTCTGGTGCTATTGAATGAATTATTTTTGGTTGTTTAAAAAAAATACATTACATTAATAGTACAAAAAATGTAAGAGATGTAGTAATATTTTTCTTGCAGAATCGTCATAGATGATATTTTGCGTATTTATGACGGTATTTTTTTATGAAAAGATTAAAGAGAATATTTTTATCTCAAAATCTCTTATTAAATTTATTCTTATCACATTTCTGTTAGTGCACAAGGAAGATAAAAGGCAAAAATAATATTTACTGACAACTTAAAAATAAGGATTTACAATGAATTACAATAACCTACTCCACTAGACTATTTATACACAAAATTGAATCTAAAATATATCTTCTAACAAAGATATAAGAAGATCTAAGATATACATCTTCTAACAAAGATATAAACAATCTAAAAGATATTCCTAAATATAAATTAATATCTAATTAATTATAAAATCTAAATTAATTCTAACAACATCCCTTAATTTATATTTATCCAAAACTGACAACACCAATTCCATCCCTTAAACCAAGAAATTGATCAGTTTTGATAGCCTTTGTCAGAACTTCTGTCAGCTGCTTCTGGGTGCTACAGTGCACAACTTCTAAAATTCTGTTTTGAACTTGATTCCTCATAAACTGATACTTGGTCTCAATATGCTTGCTTCTCCCATGCAACACTAGATTCTTGGCAAGATTGATTTCAGACTTATTATCAATCATCAGCTTTAGAGGTTTATTTACCTCAATCTTCAGATCTTTCAGCAAGTTCAGAATCCACACAACTTGACATGCACTCAGAGCGCCTGCAATATATTCAGATTCACAAGTTGACAGTGCAACAACAGGTTGTTTCTTGGAACACCAAGAAATAGAACCTCCCAGAAATTTGAATAAGTATTCAGAAGTACTTCTTCTGTCAACTCTATCTCCACACCAATCAGAATCAGAATAACTTAGAAGTTCTGATTTGATCTTTCTTCCAGACGGAAATAACACTCCATATTTCATAGTTCCCTTCACATACCTCAAATCCTTACTGCAACTTGATAATAAGACCACTTTGGTTTGCTCATAAATCTGCTAACCATTCCAACTGCATAGCAAATATCAGATTTGGTATTATACAAATACCTTAGAGAACCAACCATTTGTTTGAAGGTTGTAGCATCCATATCCTCTCCATCAGAATCAGAGTCCAACTTCTGATTTGTATCAGCAGGTGTGATAGTAACTTTGCAATTTTCTAGCTCAAATCTCTTCAGAAGTTCTAGTTCATACTTCATCTGACGCAAAAAGATTCCTTTCTCAGAGTACATAAATTCCATCCCTAGAAAGAAACTCATTTTTCCAAGATCTGTCATCTCAAATGCATTCATCAGAACTTTATTGAACTCAGCTATCTCTTGTTCAGAACTTCCTGTGAGTAATATGTCATCAACATACAAACAGACCAGAATCATATTACCTTCTGAAGTATGCTAAACATAAACACCATACTCCATCTCACACTTCTGAAACCCTTGTTCCTTGAAAAACGAATCAATCTTCAAATTCCAAGCTCTAGGAGCTTGCTTCAATCCATAAAATGCTTTGTGTAATTTGAACACCATACATTCTTGATTATTTTTCTCAAATCCAGGAGGTTGTGAAACATACACCTCTTCTTGTAATGGACCATTCAGAAATGCAGATTTTACACCTAAATGCATAAGAGGCCAATTCCTGTTAGCAGCTATTGCAATCACTAATCTGATTGTTTCATGTCTCGCTACAAGTGCAGACACTTCAAAGTAATCCAGCCCAAGATTTTGTAGAAAGCCCCTTGCTACTAATATTTCTTTGTGTTTGCCAATTGATCCATCTGGATTTAGCTTCTTCTTGAAAATCCATCTGACGTTGATGGCTTTCTTGCCTTTTGGAAGTTTTGTCAGCTTCCAAGTCTTGTTTCTCTCTATAGCATCAAGTTCTTCTTTCATGGCCTGTAACCAAAATTTCTGCTTAAGAGCCTCTTCTGTACTAACGAGTTTAGAGTCTACTAACATTGTGCACTGAATAACTTCTCCTTCAGAGTCTACTTCCGTGTCTTGTAACATGTCAAACTCTGCAAATCTTCTTGGGATGCTTCTGACTCTTTGTTGCCTCTGAACTGGACCTTCAGAACCTTGGACACCAAAGCTTTACCCTTCAGAAGCACTTGCTTCAGAAATTAGAATTTCTCCATAACCTTGACTATCTTCAGAGTCTAGATCACCATCGGAGTCAGAGTCAAAATCATCTTCTCCTTCTGTATCTTTTTCAGAGTCAGAGTCTTTACCAGCTTCAGAAACATGTATTTCTGACTTTTCTTCAGAAGTTCTCTCATCAGATTCAGGATGAAACTTTTCCCAATTCCAAGCTTCTGTTTCCTCTACAATGATGTCTCTGCTAAACTCAACTTTGTTAGTTTCTGGACAATAAAGTTTGTACGAACTTGTACTGTGGTACCCCACCAGCAACATCACTTTACTTCTATCATCCAACTTCTGTCTTTTGGCTTCTAGGACATGTTTATAACATACAGAACCAAATACCTTCAGATGACTAACACTTTTCTTATTTCCAGTATACTTCTGAATAAGAACTATTTCCTTCAATTTCTTTGTTGGACATCTGTTGAGCACATAACACGCAGTTGCAACAGCTTCTCCCTAGAGTATGAGGAAGCTTCTTCTCTTTCAGAATGCTTCTCACCATATCAAGCAAAGTATGGTTTTTTCTTTCAGCAAGACCATTATGTTGAGGAGTATAGGGAGCAGTAACCTCATGCTCAATTCCATTATCCTCACATAAACTTCTGAATTTTGTGGAGTTATACTCACCACCACCATCAGTTCTAAGAATCTTCGGAGTCTGGCCACTCTGATTCTCAGCCTTCAGTCTGAACTTCTTGAATTCAGCAAACACCTCATGTTTGAACTTTATGAGAGATACCCATGTCATTCTGGTGAACTCATCAATAAATGACATAAAATATTTATTCCCTCCAATTGATGCTACTGGAAAATGACTGCACACATTAGAATGCACTACTCCCAATGCATGTTTTGCTCTTGGAACTACTTCTGATGCAAATGGTAATCTTGGTTGCTTCCCTTCCATGCACACCTTGCATGACTTTTTAGGCTTCTTGATTGTAGGAATTCCATGTACCAGATTCTTTGATTTCAGATGTTCCAAACTTCTGAAATTCAGATGATCAAATCTTCTGTGCCATAACTCACTCTCCTTGACAACACTTGTTGCACTAAGACATTCAGAGTCTGCAGTTCTAACATTCACTTGGAATTTTCTGTTCTTTCCCTGTTCTGACTCCATAATCAGCTTCTGATTACAGTCGTATAGCTTCAGAAGATTGTCCTTTATGGTAACTGAAAAATCTTTCTCAACCAGTTGTCCCACACTCATCGGATTGATTTTCATGCCAGATACATACCATACATTCTGGATCATTGTTGCTTTCCCATTGTTTAGAATGATTCTGACATTTTCCATACCTTCTACATTGAGGCATTTATCATCAGCACATCTGATCTTTGTACTCTTCCCAAAGTCAAAATCAACCAACAACTTCTTGTTTCTAGTAAGATGGTTTGAACATCCTGTGTCCATATACCACCATTTTGATGAATTCAGATCATCAGGTTCAAAAGCCAACAATAATACAGGTTCATCATCAGACTCTCCTCTTGCTATATTTGCTTCTTCTGACTTCCTTTCTTTGTTGGACCAGCAATCTCTGGCATAGTGACCAAAGTTCTTGCAATAGTAACACTGAACATTCTTCTTGTCAGACTTCTCATTTCCCTTCTGGACATTCTTCTGCCTATCAGAGTTTGAAGCTTCTGACCTTTGATCACCATTAGTTTTCTTCCTAGCTTCTGACCAAGTCTGCTTCTGATGCTTCTTACCAGAAGTTACTTTCAGAGCCTGCTGCTCTACTTCCCTCTCAAGTTCTTGCAGTCATACGCAACTCATGCGCTTCTAGACTACTTTGCAGCTCTTCAACTCTCATGGTGCTCAAATCTTTATAATGTTCAATTGCTACCACAATGTAATCAAACTGAGAAGTTAAAGATCTCAAGATCTTCTCAATGATTGTTTGTTCATAAAGGGTTTCTCCACAAGCTTTCATCTCATTAGTGATCAGAATCACTCTAGAGACGTACTCAGAAACCTTCTCATTGTCCTTTATATTGAGATTCTCATATTGTTTTCTGAGAGACTGAAGCTTCACCTTCTTCACTGATGCGTTACAACCGTAACATCTGACCAGTGTGTCCCATGCAACCTTTGTTGTTTCAGAATCAACAATCTTCTCAAACACATTTGCATCCACACATTGATGGATGTAGAACAACGCCTTCTGGTCTTTCTTCCTCAGCGCCTTATGTGCTACCTTCCGTGTCTCTGTTGTGTCTGCTCCTAACAGATTATAGCCATCGATGACAAGATCTAACATATCTTGAGAACCAAATAACACGCGCATCTGGATCTTCCAACGATTCCAGTTTTTGCCATCAAATATTGGAAGCTTGGAATGGATATCGCCGATGTTCCCGTTCATCTTCTACCTTGTGAAATTTACGCATAAACTCAATAAAAAAATAATGTTTCCCAAATTCCAGAGTTTCTAACCAGGAACTCTATATACCAATTGTTGGTGCACAAGAAAGATAAAAGGCAAAAGAAATATTTACTGACAACTTTAAAATAAGGGTTTACAATGAATTACAATAACATACTCCACTAAATTATTTATACACAAAATTAAATCTAAAATATATCTTTTAACAAAGATATAAGAAGATCTAAGATATATATCTTCTAACAAAGATATAAACAATTTAAAAAATATTCCTAAATATAAATTAATATCTAATTAATTATAAAATCTAAATTAATTCTAACAATTTGTGACATCATTTATGATGGAATATTTTCGTTAGAAATTCAATTGCTAATCATCACCAATTTAAATTTTCTCCTAGGTATAATTTCTATCACTAAAATCATCGCAAATAGTGGGAGATTTAGTCCATTCATTAACTTTTATCACTAAATTGCACTTTTAGCCGGATTTGATTGGCTAATCTTCTTTTTAAAAAAAAAAAAATAGTTTTGTCTATTTCTTCGTCATTTAATAGTGGGAAGTGATTTAGAATCAATTTGGATATAAGATAACTCATCATGATTTTGATTGTTTTCTTCATTTAACCAACTGATTTTCCCATATTTTAAAGTTTTAGTTGTATATATATATTCTTTTTGCAATATCACTCCTTTGTTTTAACTTTATGCGAAATTGATTATTTTTTATTTGATAAATTCTTAGAAGCCCATGATAAATAGTTATATATTATTATCTTTAGTGTAATTTTTTTTAATATTTTAATTTATTTAAAAATAAATAAAAATAAGAAGATGATATGATATTAAATTATCTTATTCGATTAATTAAATGTATTGATACTCAATTAAACTAAAGAATATCGAAGTATTCACCTATTCACGTAGTGTTAATTTATTCCAATTAAAAAATGACTTTCAACTTAAATTCAGCTTAAATTTAAACAAATAGTATTGATATCATCAACGTTGGAGATCCTACCTAAATATTACAGTATGAACACTTCAATTTTATTATTTTTGTAAATACTATTATTGTGAATCTACGGATAAGTTTGTTCGAAATTTTAACTTTATTTTAGTAAAAAGTGTTAGATTTTTATCGATATAATGTCTCTTAAAATGATGAATATTTTTTAGGTTTAATTACAATTTTGATTCTCTATTTAATTTATTTTTTGATTTTGATCTTTTATTTTAAAAATTATTATTTTAATTTTTTTAAAAATTTTGTGTTTGAATTTAGTTCTCTATTCAATTTGGTGTTTATTTTCAATGATATAGCGTAATTTTAGGTGAATTACTATTTTTTATAATTATTTTATTTATTGACATAATTTTAGTTGAGTTGTTATTTTTTATAATTATTTTATTCATTTTCTTATCTTGAAATTTTGTTAAAACATGATAATAGCTTGTACTAACTACTACACTAACACTTTCAACTTGTAATATTTTTACCGGGATTTATTTATACACTATATTAGCGTCTAAAAATTTTGAAAAAAAAAGAGAGTATCTTCTTCTCTAACGTAACCGACGCAGTAACTTGTCATTCTTCAACATTCATCTTCACTAAACAACCATCAACATGTACTCTCTCTTCTATGCTCATCTGACCCACATAAACTAACCGTACAAGCTACACTCAACCATAAATATTCATGAAATCAGAAGATCTACAAAACAACTCACCATTACATATATTCACTTCTCAAAACTGTAAATACTCAACACTTCACCTTGAACAACTACCATAACATCGAAACTGTAAAAATGAGAAGTATTGAGATGGATTATTAATTGATCGATTTGGCCTACATTAAAATTGGGATGATGCACAAGTATTTAAAACTTGTTGCAACTTTAAATATTTCGTTTTGGTAGTTGAAATTTTCTACACGTCAGTTCACATGTAAAGTTTGTATAATTATTACTATGTTTGATATAATTAAGTATATTGGAACATATTGATATAATTGTGTGTATTTAACTTCTTAATGAAACACAAAAGTAAACACATGCAACGAATTTTAATGCTATGGTGCTATGGAGTTATATGTTTTGATATTTTTTTGTATATATTTAAGGTGGATACCTATATCTGTATGTACAGTATGATTAGTGTTGTTTTTGAAAATGACCAGTGCTCGAAAAGTGATGTAGCTGTGTTTGAAAGTACTGATAGCAAAAGATATATGCTAGTAAATGGGTGGGTTATCTGTGAATAAGAATACCATAATTACTTTTTACTCAGGTTACGTTATAGAAGAAGATACTCTCTTTTTTTTTATTTTTTTTTTAATTTTCATATTTTTAAAAATAATAATTAATTACGTTGATTTCAATATAAAATAAATATTATTTTTTAAAATAATTTTATTAATAATAAATATTAAAATAATTATAAAATTTAAAATACAATAAATAATAATAAATTAATAAAAAAATAATAAATAATATATCAATATTTTAATAAATAAATAATTTGAAATAAATAAAAATAAAAAATAAAATATCTATTAATAGAGTAATGAAATAATTAATTAAAGAAAAGTATATAAGTGTGAGAGTTTGGGGTTCCAAGAAATGGAAAGAAGACAAAAGGAACATCATTCGAGACATTTTAAAATTTCCTACAAAATACAAATGGGTACAAACGTGTTTTAGGGGAAAAAGAGCTTCGGCCTCACAAATTCCGTTCTTAGTTTTTCTTGTTCTTAGTGAAATCTTAATGCTATTACAGCTATCAGCGAATCTTCTACTGTATATCGTTTCACTATTTAACTGTATTATTTAATAAATAATTTAAATTTATTGTTTTTTATTTAATATTAATGTTAATTTGAATACATTAATAATTAATCAGAATAATTTAATAAAGTCATTATTCTCTCTTTTAATTATTACTGTTTCCTAATTTATGTGAAAAGATCAATTACGATAAATAATATAAGACGGAAGAAGTATTTAATAGCAGAATTTTATAAAATGTAAAGCTCTTTGAGTGATTTTATTAGATTATCTTTTTAATTTTATAAAAGAAATATTACATTTTTTAAATTTTTTCATGATTAAAAATTGTATTTTTTTTAATATTATTATAATATTATTTTTCTTCTCATTAATATATATTATTTATTTAATTTTAAATTATTTAATTATTCTACTAACTATCGAGACATAAAGCATTCAAGTAAAGATTTAGTTACTTCAAAAGGAGCATTGTGTAATTGAGAAAATTTAGGATACTAGAATACGAGTTCAATTTTAAATCTTTATATGAAGTTAAAAATTTATTTTTATTTAGTACAACCGACTCATAAAGATTCAGGTAACTTTAATTCTAAAAACAATTTAGTACAACCGACTCATAAAGATTCAGGTAACAATGCCCAAACAACTAGCTATTAAAAATATCAAAAGACTATCCGAATTTGAATTAATATGTATAAGCTTGTTATTTATCCTGCATTATGTTATGTTGTTTATCATATTGGAATCCGTTAGGACTTGAGAGAAAACATTGTCATTTCGAGCCTCCATATGGAATAAATGGTTTTCGTTGTTGCCACTTTCAAAATTTGTCTTCTTCATTCCTTTTTTTTTGTTTTCAATCGCCAACTAATTTTTCTCCTTTTGCCATTCTGTTATATTTCTTTGGTATCTAACTCAATTGAAGTTGTTTTTCTAAATATGTTTGGTGATATCACACTCAAAAAACAGGTGTTCTATTCATGCTCTTGATAGAAATTGCAACTCTTATTGGTGATGGTGCCAAATCGTATTATCTAGAATATTTTAATAACCTCAACACCATGAGAATTAAATAGTTGCAGAGAAGTCTAAAGGCACAAGAGTTGCGTCTGATAGAGAGAATCTCTGAAAGAGAGGTAGAGCGGGCTCTGAAGTCATCTTCTAGTAAGAAGAGTCAGAAACAGTCTTGGTCAGAAGCTAGGAAGAGACGTGATGGTGGTTCTCATAAGTCAAAAGCGTCTAACTCTAATGAGAAGAAACATCAGAAGGGAAAAGAGAAGCTTGAAAAGAGAAAGGTTCAGTGTTACAACTGTAATAGATTTGATCACTTTGCTAAGGACTGTTGGTCAAACAAGGAAAGAAAGTTAGAAGAAGAAAACATAGCCAGAGGAGACTCTGATGATGAACATGTACTATTGATGGCTTCTAAATCTGAGGGGGGATATTTAGTAGACTGATGGTATATGGAAATTGGTTGCTCAAATCACTTAACTGGAAACAAACAATGGATGATTAATTTTGATTCTAGAAAGAGGACAAAGATCAGATGTTATAATGATAATGAAGGTTGAGAAAAACACAAGAAATAGAGTTAAAATTGGGTTTTCAAAAACATTTTGCTTAGAAATTCTTCACACAGACAATCAAGATATGCAAGCTAAGAAAGAAAAGTGACACAATCGATTTATACAAGTTCACCTTAAACAAGGCTACTCTTGTCCACCCTCCAAGGTGAAAGCCATCTATACCATTTAATTATAGAATGTATTCTCACCCCTTTTTTGTTCCTTGTTGCTATATATGCAGATGATTCTCAGGTCGAGACTGAGGAATGATAATTATTGACTATTTATGGAGGATGGTGTAGATAGCCTCTTCAATTTTTTTGCTTTATAATTTTATGTTTCTCTGAACCTTAAGTTGGTTATTAGTTTATTCCAGATAATACATATGATATTGTAACATCTGGTTGGGATTACTTCGCTATTTTCTATACTTTGGTTCAAATTGAATCATTACATATTATTACTACGTTTTGGATTAAATTTTATATTTTGAAATGAAAGTTGAGTATTTTGTTATGTGACGCTCGTGCCACATTCAATTATATTCCACAATGTTTGTAAACAAAAAGGAAATTTTTTTATTAGTGAGTTTAGGGTGTTACAAAAATAAGTCTAGAAACAACACTATATAAATGTATGCTTTCATTCACTATTTTGCATCTCTTTTATTGTTCCTTTTATATGTATTATCTTGTGAATCTCAACTCCTCTCCATTATCATCATCATGGACCTCAAGAGATTCAGAACCCCTACTCTAGCCTACCTCTTAATTGACTTCTCATCTTAAGAACAAGAAAGAATATTCTTACAAGAGTTTGAAAATAGGGGTATCGTGTCTATTCATTCCTTAGATACAAGCGTGTTTCAAGACTGTAAGTTCTTCAAGAATTTTGAAGAATTTAATCTAAGGGGTTTTATCATTAATTACCCAAGAAAGGTGTATCCATCCTTGGTAAATATGTTATACTATAATCTCTACTGTACAAACAATATCGTCTCTTTCGAAGTCAGAACACGCAAGATAATTATGACATTAGAAGAGTTTGTTGATGTTCTAGATCTACTTGCACTGGACTTCTCTTCAAACTAGATGAACCAGAGGAAAGTAACAACTAATTATGAGATTACTTTTTCATCCATTATGTTAAATCCAAAATTTGGTATTTCTTCTCCATTCACCGTAGGCCATGTGTGCCTAAATATTTGTCTCATTCATTATGTGACTAATCATATTCTTCTTCCCAGAAAAAGCAACTTTAGTCATCTGACCATATCTGACGTTGCCATAATATTGTTACTTAATACTTCCTCTGTCTCATAAAAAGTGTCTCATTTTCACTTTTTCTCTGTCTCGAAATAAATATTTATAATACCAATACAACATTTATTATTTTTCCACTATTATACCCTTGTTTATTAACTTTCACTCTTTTCAACTACTCCACTAATAATAATAAGGACATTTTAGTAAATGATACTAATTTTATCATTAAAGTAAACACGTATAATCATTTTATTAAGAACCAAACATAACTCAAATTAAACACTTATTATGAGACTGAGGTAGTAATAAAGTTTAAACAAATTGGGAAAGTGTAGAGATCCATCACATGTTAGGAAGAAAGAAAAAGGCTTGTATCTTCCATACAGTGGTTTAATAACTAAAATAATGGAACATGTTTGGTTTAACCTTGAAAGGAGAATAAGAGGAACAAAATACAATAGTAATATGAGATACTACATTAGGTAAAACATGCTTCAAATTTGTCAATGGGGAGAGATTTCAAAATCCTACAAAAGGGAAGAAAATCTTTGTAGATCAACATGCATCAACATCATATCATCAATAGGAAGTCTCTAAAATTTTGGATGATTTTGACTATAAGTTCTCTCAGAAACTATCCATTGAAGCCCTCATCCAATAAATCCTCAAAAGGAAGAAGCAAAAAGACAAAAAGATCAATTTCCTGGCACATCACTTTACTCGGGATATAATCTACTTGCCTCCTAGGTTTTTCATTAATGATGATGAAGTTACTGAGTAGCTGACTCACTTATAAGGGTGGCAAAGCGGGCGGCCCGCCCCGTTTTGTCCCCCCATTTAAGTCCGTCCAAAAGTGGGGCGGGGCGAGGCGAACCAATTTAGGGGTCCGAGTTTAAAAGTCAAGCCCGCCCCGTTTACTAACGAGTTGGCGGGCCAGCCCGTCAAAATTTTATTTTATTTTATTTGACAATTTGATTTATTACATAATTTAAAAAATATATATTTATTATCAAAGAGGTCGACAAAATATTTTTTTTTTACAATGAATAATAGAACTTCAACATGTCTTAAGTCCAAACAGTTCAAAAAAATAAAATAACTAAAGACCAATTACAACAAAAAATAATAAAATAAACTTAAGCACAATAAAAAATGTATCAAAATAAATAAACAAAACATATCATACTAATCATATTTAAAAACTAAATACTAAAAGAATCCAATTATGAATTTACACAAGACACACATTGATAACAATTACACGATATAAAACAACACAGTGCATAAAATATCAACACCTGACTTTTCATTGTTTACATCATATAGACTCTTATATTGACTGATTCCTTAATAGTTAAATCATAAATTTGTCACACGTATATATTAATCAAATCCTTCTTTTTCTTAAAGTCAACATCTAATTCAAAAGAAAACATGTGAGCTAATGTATTGACAACTTAATAATTTTGCATGCCATACAATTATTTTTTTATTTCAAGTTTTTCCAATCAACACGTGTATTAGAAAGTTATAGAAATAATGTTACAATTATAATTCAATTTGTCTGTAAAATAATTTAGAATAATTTCATTCAACATAATCCTATGAGAAGAGTATAGTTTTAATTGTTAAAATTATTATAAGTCTAAGTAAAAAAATAAAATGTGTTAACAAAAAGCCCGCAGGCAAAACCCGCCCCGCCCTGCCCTGCCTTTTTAAGTGGGTTAGGTAGGGCGGGCCAACTTAAGGTACCGAGCTGAAAACCTCAGCCCAGCCCACCAAAAATGACGGGTCAAACGGCCTGACTCGGCGGCCCGACCCGTTTTTCCACCCCTACTCACTTATATGTTTCTTGTTTTTTAGAGTTTTAAACCCTAGCTATTTCCCTTTATGTACTTTAATTATATAGTTATTAATTAAATATTTCTTCCCTTAAAATCTTATGCATAATCTTGAGGATCTATGTGTTTGGTATAGTCTATATTTGTTTACATGTTTTTTTCCTATATTTTTGATAATGTCAAAGGGGTGAAGTATACTCTCATGCGGAGTAGGGTATATTATCTATATTTGTCATGGGAAGTTTAACCACTCCAAGTTTATAACCCTTGTTTCATTGTTTGTCCACCTTCTTGAGAGATGTGTTATCATCATAAAAAGGGAGATAATATGGATTTATGTACTTGCAAGTATGAAAACCGCAACAACCTATTTATTGGGTTTTGATGTTGAAAATATTATTCAGATAAGTCTTCATCAATATTTTTATTCAATGCTTATTGGTTCAAGTGATGGTGGTTGAAGATGATCATGCGATGGGGCTTTACATTTTTCAAATCAAGTAATGGTTCTTGATGTGTTGACCAAGTCATGGTGTTTTGCGTGTTGAACAAGTAATAGTGCTTGAAGCTTAAGATGTGTTGATTAAGAAATGTTGATCAAGATGAAATATTAAGACCATCTGATGCAGTTATCAGGTGGATATGCTTGTGTTAGGACTGTGATTTTATGGTTGGAAACAACTTTGGTAAAATAAAGAGTTGGCAACAATTTATCAAAACATGTTTCATTTAGAAAACATGTATTGCAACCTAATGTTGAGCAATATGTCATAACATCTTGACCAACTTGTACAACAGAGTCTGCTAGTACTTATTTAACAGATGTTCTATCATATGTTGTAACATGTTGCAACAAAACATCATGATAATACAACTGGTATGTGAAGCTACCGAAAAAAACACAGAGCTGCCACCAAAATTTATTTATCTCGAAGGAAGGGAAAATATCGAGAAAACCACAAGGGAATGGATAAGATGGTCTTGCGACCAAGAGAAAGGGTAAGGGAGTCAGTTATGCGAGGGGAAGGTATTATCACCCCTCACATTCGTTGTACTCAACAGGATCCATTTTCTTCGTTTGCTTCTAAGGATGTTTTTATCTATAACTATACTTGCTAAGGGGAAAGAAATATTTTTTTATTAGTGCATTCGTGAGGGTCTCGTAACCCTTTGCCTATGTATCCAGTGAAGGAATCAAAATATCGTAGTTCTTCCAGAAAATGTTGGTTTGTTGGGGTTTTTTAGTGGGTGACGTTAACGCACGTATTCTAGCAATATGCACAGCCGGTATCATGGTAGAACGGAGATAACATGCCCTTTTGGGGAGTTTTGATTGGTTGAGTGTTTTTGCAAGTTTTAAAATGAACTCGAGTAATGATTAAATGTTTTGGGATTTTTGATTTGTGAATGAGTTTTAATTTTAATTCCAAAAGAAAAGTAAAAGGGGAAGTCTACCCTAATGTTATCATGTACAGTGGTGAGCTAAAAGTCTACCTCGACATAAAGCGATCAAAACGGGATTTAATCGCCTCATGGAACTACCTAAGGGAATATGGTATCAAGGTTTAAACGGGCAAATAAAGAAACTCAAATTCTAAATGTTTTTTATGGTTTTTTATCAAGTTAAATAAATAATGAATTTAAGAGTAAATTAAAACCTATTACTAAAAGTATTATAATATATATTTTTTATTTTTTATGTAAATAAAATATTGAAAGAAAATTAAAATCTAATTTTAAATATATTTTTGTTATTATAACTATTAACATAATCTTGTTATTATTTATATTTTATATGCAAATTAATTAAGTTAATTGAAATTATTTAATAAAACTAATTAATGAAAATCAGTTAGATTAAGTAATACAAATTAATATAATTAACTATAAAAGCTAATTATTATATAAAAAGATTAGAAATAATTGAAATTAGGTTTTAAAATAGTAAAACAGGGGGAGTGAGGTTAATTTCGAAATTTGGTTTGGCTATGGAATTCGCTGGGCTATGGTTGAGAGTTGGGGCGAGGCCCAAATTCTATATAAAATCAATAATAGTAAAAAACAAACACAATACAGCTGGGCCAGGCCGAGTCAGCAGGGTCCGGACCCAGCTCCCCTCTATGTCAAAACGGGTTGAGAAAAAAACCCCAACAACAACAAAACAACGCCTCTCTCTCCAAATGGCTTCCTCTGTTCCTAATGTAAAAGAATCAAGTTCCTCTATTCATCCTCTCAATCACCTCTCGATCTCTTATCTCATCACCCTCACTTTCTTTCAGTTCTCCAGTGCAACCGCAAAATAACTTCAATAATTTTCCCTTTCTTATTGTTCTATCCTCTCAACTCTCTCCACGATATAAGTACCGAATCGACCTAGTCCTCTCTTACCTCTATGTAAAAATCAATAACCTTACTCTCTTCTCCATCAATCGCATACTTCCTCCAATCTCTCTTTCAATCTTGCTCTGTTCCTCATCCGCGACGACCAAAAACAAACAACTACAAACCTCATTCCATCTAGAAAACTTACGTGAAGAAACAACAATCAAAACCCTAGATATAACAAAACTCAAATTTAAACAGAATTAGTTCAAGGAATCAAGGAAATAACATGGTGTTATCATTCAGAGCATCAAGAGTATCACAGTGATATGAAGAAAAATCGGAAAACTTACAAGGTAGGAGCTAGTCCAACGGTTCCAATGTCGACGGAACATTCAAATACTCAGGTAATATTTGATAGTTTCTACACGCCCCTGAATCTGCTTCACCTTGTTTGTGAGATTATTTGAGGCTTCTCTAAAGTTTTGGAAAATAATGATTTTCTTGTTGAAAACAATTGCAGTTGGATTTATAGTTGGTCTGTTGGATGGTGGACGGCGGCCTTTCTTGAGAGTTTTCTCGGTTATGAAACAATGGTTTAGGTTGAAGTTTCCTTCTCTCTCTTGTGTGTATTATCTGTATGTGTATAGATTGGCAGGGAGATTTATGTATTCCGGATTGTGAATGTGTGGTTAATGGCCAGTTTTCGATGGAGTGACTAGATTCAGTATGTGAGGGGTACAAAGGAGGATGGTCAAAGGTGATGAGGGTTTGTTGATTTTCTGCAGGTGTAATTTGTGTATTATCTTTGAGAATTTTGTGTGTAAGCCTTAGTTTTTTTTCCTTGGTAATTCTCTCCATATTTTTCTGCCCATTCTCTACTATTTTTATAGCAGATGAGAGGTGGAAATTGGGGGGAAATTTGGTGAAGTTTGAACATTCTTGGTATGCTATCTTGGTGGCTTTAGGATGCAGGTTTTATGTTGCCTTATTTGATGTTATTTGGGGACTATTTTGGATAGGTCTGATGTTGTTTTTGTAGGTTTGGGACAGGGTCTACACAAGCTGTTTGTACAGGTCCTTTTGGACTGTTTTGGTTAGGTGACATCTTTTTAATCTCAAACTTTTCCTCTTCTTCTATCTATGATGTAGAGCTATTCTACTTTTCACACAATTTCCTGAAGGGTTTGTACTTTTAGGAACATGATGATGCAATTAGGGTTTTGTGAGCTATTGCTAGCTTGCTGTGTTTTTATGAACTGCTACTGTTTTTGGTTTTTGCTTGTTGAGGGCTGCTTGCTATTTTACATTTGCTGTTTTATTTGACAGCTTTGCTGTAAGTATGCCTTTTTCTTGTTTTGCTGCTATTTTCCAGTTTGTATTCTTTGTTAGTAGTTATTTTTCTGCTATCATGGCTGTTGTTTTTCGCTTGCTGAGATACTGCTGTTAGCTGTTGTTCTATTGTTTAGCAGATTGGGTTGCTGCTTTGCTTGTTTTGCTTGCAGCTGCTGTTTGTATATTTGTTGTTTTGCTACTGTTTTGGTTATTTGGATGATTGCTTGTAGCTGCTATTATCCTGTTTTGCCACTATTTTGGGTTGTTTTACTGCAGGTCTGCCTTTTGCTGCTGCTGTTTAGCAGTTTTGACTTTGTTTTTGCAGTAAAAAAATGTTTGCAAATTTCTTTTCCTTTTGTGAACTAAAAACCTAAACTTTTTGTGATTTTCAAAATAGGAGAAGATAGCCCATGATTGAATCAACCCCTTTTAATTTCTGATTCCAAATATAAACCTTAATGATGAAATGAAAATTCTTTTTTAACAATTTGTTCTTGTTTGAAATTTCATTCAAATATTGATGTTTGCTAACTCTTTCCCTCTTTCTTGTTTCATGAGCATGAGGATTGGATGGAAAAAGCAAGGTTGAAAAATGAAGGAGAAGTCATGGCAAGGAGTGAGGACGAGTTGCTTGAAGATGAAGCAAAGAAACTTGAAGAACCAATATTTTCTTTGTAAACAAAATATTTGTAGCTTGTATTTCACATTTGTGACTTGCTTTGTAAATTGCCCATAAATGTAATGAATATGAAACTTGAATGATATTTCCTTTAACTTATGAATGATGAACTTGTTGTATGGAAATTAGATATTTCTTGAATCTCGATTAAAATTTTAAATTCCCACTTGAATGGTTTGAATGATACATCTTTCCTTTGTAACTTGAACTTCAAGAAATCACAAATGACCTTTGTAACTTATATTTAAAGTAAATCACATGCCTTGTCTTCTAACCTCATTTTTCATATCATATCATGTCCAAATAAAACTTGCATTCTTAATAAGAACCTTAACCTTGATGTCCAAACCACAAGCGACTTGTAACTCAAAACTTCATTCCGGAATCTACTGCTCAAGAACCAAGCAAATTGCCCTTAACCTGATGAGGAAACTTCAAAACAAAATTAAACATAAGGATGGCACAACCCTAATGCTTTGAACCAAAGTGCCTGATTCCATGAAATGCATGATATGCAAACGACTTGGTGAAAATGATGTAAATGGGATGCAAAGTCTGAGCCTGACAAAAGTAAGAGGTGGGGAAAATTTAGGGTACAACAGTTGCCCCTATTTAATCGTCTTAAACTTGAAGGTGAGATTGGCGTCAGCCTTTCGAAAGTTCCAGGTGGAAGATGATTAAATACAAGGACCTAAAATTAGTCCTGGAGAGATAGTGTGAATGTTATTTGTTTGTGATATCTGTTGGGGAAAGAAAAAATTTATTTTCTGGTGAACTGGTCATGATGGATAAATGTGGTTGAATAATGATAGCTTGTATTGGGGTAATGGTACCGGTACAAAGTTCTCAAGTAAGTGGGTATTAAAGTAAATGAGAGGATATGGTTGATGATGTCACGGTGACTGAAAGTAGGATTAATGACAACATGATAACTTAAAGACAATGAGTAGAATTCAACGACAGTGGAGAATCTATCGTGGGAGATTCACGATCCAAAAAGGAAGGTAAAGACAATGGGTAAAGATCTGCGTAAGATATATAACTCGAGAGAAAGGATGTTATGAGGGTAATACTGACAATCGACCTACGACCCAAGAAAAGATAAAACGAGGGTAAGATCTACGGATGACCTACGACCCCAAGAAAAGATAGTGTAAAAGTAAGATCTACGGATGACCTACAACCCTAGAAAAGACAATGTGAGAGTAAGATCTACGGACGACCTAAGACCCTAGAAAAAACAACGTGAGGATAAAGTCTACGGAGGATCTACGACCCTAGGAAAAGTAAAGTGAGGGTAAGATCTACAAACGACCTACGACCCTAGAAAATATATAGTGAGGGTAAGATCTACGGACGACATATGACCCTAGGAAAAGTAAAGTGAGGGTAAGATCTACGGATGACCTACGACCCAAGAGGAGATACAGTGAGGGTAAGATATACGGACGACCTACGACCCTAGGAAAATTAAAGCGAAGGTAATATCTACAGACGACCTACGACCTTAAAAAAAAAGATAATGTGAAGGTAAGATCTACGAGCGACCTATGACCCTAAAAAAGATAACACGAAGGTAAGATCTACGGATGACCTACGACCTTAAAAATGATAACATGAAGGTAAGATCTATGAGCGACCTACGACCTTAAAAAAAAGATAACGCAAAGGTAAGATCTACGGATGACCTACGACCTTAAGAAGATAACGTGAGGGTAAGATCTATGGGCGACCCTAAACCCAAGAGGAGATAACATGAGGGTAAGATCTACGAGCGACCTATGACTCGGGAAAATATAACGTAAGTATTTGAGAGTTGGGGAGTACAATGTACTGGCACCATGGCTTATTTTGGTTGGTAGTGTAATGACATATGTTAACTGGGAACTATAAGGATAATATTCTTCGTGGGGATGTTTTGTTGATTTGGGATTTTTGTGCAAGGTACCAAATCTGGATCATGCTTCATATGCATTTTAAAGTGTGGCATGATGATTCATGGATATGTTATACGTTTGAGGATGCAATGTAATATGCAGTGATGATTATTGTATGCAGAGTGAAAAATATTAGGCTCATTAGGGTTCGTTTCCTGTTGTCTTGAGATACCAAAATAGATTGGTGCTTGAAAAGTGAGAGAATTGAGTTATAGTCTTGTCGAGATCACTGGGGATTAAATCTTGAAGAGGAGGAGTGGCTTGATCTGGAATGCTGGACTTTTTTGAATGACTGAATAGAGACGTGGATCTCATCAAATGCCCCAAGTTTCTCGATGTTGGAGAATCGGGTGCTCAATCGTGTGTAAAGAGGTGACGAGGATGAAAGCTTGGTTGAGGTGACCGTTATGACTTGCTACCTGCACAGAAAAAACAATCACTTGAACGCCATGGCATTCCCTTGGGACGCCTTCATATCCATGTAATGTCGTGTTTCACATCTTAGCTTGTGATTATTATTGCCTTATTGTTTTCAATGCAATGCTTAACAAAGAATTTAAATCACAATTTGGATACGAAAAATAAAGTAAAAGGACATAACAAAGACTTTTTGGTGGAAGGGGCAAATTTTTATTAATGAATTTTACCTGTGAATAGGCATTCATACATGGAAACAACTCCTAAATGAGGAAGTTGCAGAGAAAATATAAAATACAACAGGAAAAATGGCAATAAGAAAATCTCGAACTTCCATTAAAACTGATATTGCTATAGTTCCCATATCTTGGATCGTCCTAGTGCTGTGCTTGTGAAGGATAATAGTTGAATTGATCCATCCCGTGTTAAGGGGATGTACTTGTTATTCGTGAAGAGTTTTCAAACTACAGTCTCTCACTTTTTGTCCCTAATTTTTGCCTGGATCGCCCTTTTTCGGGTTTTCAATCCACCGAGATACCCATTTTGGCCTAAGCCGCCCTTTCGGGTTTTCGACTTAGCAGGTTATTCTTTTTTCTCTTTCCCCCCCTTTTTTAGCCCTAACTTTTGCCTAAGCCGCCCTTTTGAGTTTTGGACTTCACGGGTCTTTTTATGCGTAGTATTTTTTGATTGAGTCTGAATTGACTGGAAGTGGAACGTCTTCCCCATCCATGTTTGTCAGGATTAGAGCACCTCCTGAGAAATATTTCTTCACAATGTATGGCCCCTCATAGTTGGCAGTCCACTTGCCTCTTTGATCAGAGTGAATTGGGAGAATCTTCCTTAAGACCAGGTCACCTGTGTGGAACTCTCGAGGTCGAATCTTCTTGTCAAATGCTCTCTTGAGACATTATTGGTATAACTGACCATGACAAATGGCTTCTAGGATTTTATCTTCGATGAGATTGAGTTGGTCAAGCCTTGTTTGAATCCATTCAGCTTCATCAAGCTTAGTATCCATCAGAACCCTTAATGAAGGAATCTCCACTTCAATTGGGAACACCGCATCCATACCATAGACTAGTGAAAAAGGAGTTGCCCCAGTGGAGGTACGCACTGAAGTTTGATAGTCGTGCAGGGAAAAAGGAAACATCCCATGCCAATCTTTTTATGTTTTAACCATTTTCTGGAAAATCTTCTTTATGTTCTTGTTAGCTGCTTCGACTGCCCCATTCATCTTTGGCCGATAGGCTGATTAATTATGCTGCTCAATCTTGAATTCTTCACACATTTCTGTCATCATTTTGTTGTTGAGATTCGACCCATTATCAGTGATGATCTTGTTAGGAGTCCCATAACGACATATGATTTCTTTCTTGATGAAGCGAGTAACGACTTGCTTGGTCACATTTTTGTACGAGGCTGCTTCTACCCATTTGGCGAAGTAGTCAATAGCAACGAGAATGAACCTGTGTCCATTTGAAGCGCTCGGCTTAATGTGTCCAATCATATCAATGCCCCATATTGCAAAGGGACATGGTGAGGTCATCACATTCAAAGGAGTGGGAGGGATATGTATTCTGTCTGTGTAAATTTGACATTTGTGGCACATCTTCGCATATACACAACAATCACTTTCCATCGTCATCCAGAAATAACCTGCTCGTAGGATTTTCTTGGCCATGGCATGTCCATTGGCATGAGTCCCAAAAGAGCCCTCGTGAATTTCTCGTATGATGGATTCTGCTTCGTGTCTATCCACGCATCTGAGCAGAACCGAATCATAGTTTCTTTTGTATAGAACGTCTCCTGACAGTAAAAGCTTGGATGCCAACATTCTAAGAGTCTGCTTATCACAAAATATAGCACCCTCGGGGTACTCTTGCTTCTCAAGATATCTTTTGATGTTGAAATACCACAACTTTTCGTCTAACACGTCTTCAGTTGTGAGACAATGAGCAGGGAAAATGTGTGTTGGCTCCTTGTAACGAAGGATTCTTATATTGGGTGCATGATTAGGATAACTGACTTTGAACATTGCTTCTAAAGTGGCCAGAGCATCTTCTAGTTGATTTACTTCTCTAGGAATATGCTCAAAGGTGATCTCATCAAAAGCAAGCCACAACTCTAATATGTAATCCTGGTATGGAACTAAATTAGGGTGTCATGTATCCCAATCACCTCGTACTTGATATATTACTAAGGTTGAGTCCCCATAAACTTCAAGAATCTTGATCTTCAAATTAATGGCTGCTTCAAGACCCATTACACAAGCTTCGTATTCCGCGACATTATTTGTACAATCAAAACATAGCCTGGCGGTGAAAGGTATGTGAGTATTGCATGGAGAAGTAAGAATGGCCCCAATACCATGGCATATGACATTTGATGCACCATAAAACGTGAGAGTTCATCGCTCCCTTGGTTCGGGTCCTTCTTTATCATCAAGTTTCATAACATCTCCATCTGGAAAATCGAACTTCATTGACTGATACTCTTCCAATGGCTGGTGGGCGAGATGATCAGCAAGACTGCTACCTTTGATAGCCTTTTGTTTGACATACTAGATATCATACTCTGACAAAATTATTTGCCACCGAGCCAATCTTCCTGTAAGTGTTGGTTTCTTGAAGATGTACTTTATCGGGTCCATCTTAGATATCAGAAGTGTAGAATGCGTTAACATGCACTGCCTCAAACATTGAGCTGCCCACGTAAGTGTGCAACAAGTCTTCTCAAGTAATGAATACCTAGATTCACAATCAGTAAACTTCTTTCTCAGGTAATAAATGGCGTGTTCTTTTCGTTCAATATCATCATGTTGTTCGAGCATACAACCCATGGATCCTTCAAGCACAGTCAAATACATAATGAGAGGTCTCCCTGGAACTGGAGGTATGGGTATTAGTGGTTCTTGAAGGTATTGCTTAATCTTTTCTAAAGCCTCTTGACAGATTTCATCCCAATGGACATCTTGATTCTTGCGTAGCAGTTTAAAGATGGGTTCACAAGTAGCAGTAAGGTGAGAAATTAACCTGTCTATGTAATTCAACTTTGCGAGAAACCCACATACTTCCTTTTCATTTTTCGAACCGGCATATCCTGTATTTCTCTTACCTTGTTTGGATCTACCTCAATTCCTCGTTGACGTATGACAAAACCAAGTAAATTGCCCGATCGAACCCCAAAGGTGCACTTGTTGGGATTAAGCCCTAACCTAAACTTTCGTAGACGATCAAATAACTTCTGCAAATGGACCAAATGTTCTTCCTCAGTTTGTGATTTTGCAATCATATCGTCCACATACACCTCGATCTCTTTATGAATCATGTCGTGAAAGAGAGTCACCATAACATGCTGATATGTCGCACCAACATTTTTGAGACAAAAAGGCATGACCCTATAGCAAAAGGTACCTAAGGAGTTGTGAAAGCTGTTTTATCCATGTCTTTCGGAGCCATCTTTATCTGATTGTAACCCTAGAATCCATCCATGAAGGAGAACACAGAAGACTGAGCAGTATTATCAACTAAAACATCAATATGAGGCAACGGAAAATCATCCTTTAGGCTTTCTCTATTCAAGTCTTGGTAGTCAACACACATACGTACCTTACCATATTTCTTAGGTATAGGCACAATGTTAGCAATCCAAGGCGGATAATTTATCATAGATAGGAAGCCTGCATCAAGTTGTTTCTGAACTTCTTCTTTGATCTTCAAAGCCATGTCGGGTCTAGTCCTTCGCGACTTCTGCTTTACAGGAGGGCATTCTAGCTTGAGTGGCAATTTGTGCATCACTATATCAGTATCTAAATCGGGCATGTCTTCATACGACCAAGCAAAGATATCAGCATACTCTAGAAGCAACAAAATCAACCCCTTCTTTTCTTCACTTTGCAAGGCGACACCTATCTTGACTTCTCTCTTTACCTCTTAAGTGCCGAGATTGATAACTTTTGTTTCTTCCTGATATGGCTGGATAACCTTCTCTTTATGTCTCAAGAGTCTTGCTAGTTCTTCAGGGATTTCACAATCATCCCCACTATCTTCGTCAACATGGTCAACTGAATTCTCAAGGATATTAGGAACCATAGCACTACCATTTTTGATGGAGTTCAAGACGGATCTGCATGATTGATGATTTTATGCTTTTATTTTAGAAAGTGTAAGAAAATATTTAGAATATAAAAAGAAAAAAATTGCCATTTTATTTTGAAAAGTAAAAAGAAAAAGAAAATACATGGAAGAAAATTGTATGTGAATGTGCAATTTTCATTCAATTTTAAACGGAGATTGAAACATAAGGGGTCCCTTCTACAAGCTGTCTCTATGCCTTGGGCAGGGCATATGACTTAATGGAAACAGAAAATTACACATCAAGGAAAAAAACTTCAGGGATGTCCACGGAAGTCCAATTGCTGAGCTCGGTCTAACGCAATCTGATAGATAAATATGGAAACATCTTCATCGTCGCCTTTATCATCTATTGAGAGAACTTGTCCTTCTTTGCTTGTACCAGCACTGATGAACACTTCAGAAATTGGGGGAACCTGCCTTCCTTTGAGAGGAACCAAACTAGCTTGCATGAAGAAAAATGGCTGATACCCAAGACCACAACAATCTTTCTTCTCAGGTACTTCAATCAATTTTCCCCAACCATTATGGGGAGATCTAGCTTCTATGTGGGCTTTGGCATCATTCAAAGAGGCCATGGGTGCTTCAAACTTCTTGCCTTCCATGACGGGGAACTTATCGACATAAACAATCTCCAGAACTTGAAAGGGCAACTCTTGCACCTCACCTTCCACTTCCACATAGTGGTAGTTCGTCAGATTGTTAATTAATACATCTTCTTCTCCACAAACAACAACAACTTTGTCATCTACAATGAACTTCAGGCGTTGGTGAAGCGTAGATGTCACAGCTCCTGCTACATGGATCCATGGGCGACCCAAATGGTAAGTATAAGACGGACAAATGTCTATAACATAGAATGACAAATAGAAAGTGTGGGGACCAATCTTGACAGGCAAGTTCACTTCTCCATCCACAGATCTCCTTGAACCATCAAATGCTCGAACACTTAGGGTGGAAGGCCTCATCATCACCCCGTCCATATTCAAATTAAACAGAGTAGCCTTAGGTATCACATTAAGTAAAGAACACGTATCTATCATAACTCGAGATAAAACTGTATCCAAACACTTCATAGAAACGTGCAACACTTTGTTGTGGGCTCTGCCTTCAATTGGGATCTCATCATCACAAAAACCCAAACAATTTCCTACAACAATATTGGTTACGATCCCTTCAAACTGGGCCGTAGAAATGTCTTGTGTAACATGAGCTAAACACAAAATCTTCAGTAAGGCATTACGGTGGGTCTCCAAACACAAGAGGAGAGACAATATGGAGATCTTGGACAATGTCTGATTGAGTTGATCCACCACTTTGTAATCACTTCGCTTAAGAATCCTCAAAAGTTGATTTGCTTCTTGTCCTACAGAAGGTTCAGGCTGACTATCAATCACTTGCTTGCCCCTAGGCTTAGCCAAAGCATCACTGTTAGTTTCTTTGGGAGGCGGTGGTGGGGGAGAAAAGATCCTGCCACTATGGGTCATGTTACTAGTTCCTGCAATGTTGGTAATACTCTTTTTCAGCCACTAGAGGACACTCGTATTTCTTCCCAAGAATATGGACCACATTATACTCCCACAGAACTGCCTTTGAGTTGTTACATAAAGGAGGAATATGAGCTTGAGTTGTTGCGGGAGTAACTAGAGCTTGAATCATTAATTGGGTAGTAAGATCCTGAATTGTCAACGAGGTACCCGGTGTTACTAAAATGTTTTCTCAAATAGTAAGGAATTTCCAAGACATCAATCTCTTCTTCTCGAAATATCTTCTCTACCTGAAGGACACCTTCATCCATTAGCTGTTGGATAGCCGTCTTCAAACTAGTACACTCTTCAGGTTTAGAGGAACATGTTAAGCAAAAATCATGGAGTTCCTGCAACACCTTGTGCTCCAACAAATGTTCTCTAACAGTTTCTAATGGAATCTTGATCTTGTCAACCTTGGTTACCAGAGTCTGTTCACTACTTTCTTCAATATCATTGACTGCTGCCCCTAGGTGAGGAGGCATGGGATTATTCTGAGTAATGGGACCAACAAGGTTGAAATTTATGGCCTTTGCATCGAGGAGGTCTCGAACTTTACATTTAAATGCTCTACAATTCTCAATCGTGTGGCCTGGGGCTCCAGAATGAAATTTACAATAAGCATTAATGTCATACCCCCTGGGGAGAGGATTAGGTGGTGAACCAAGTTCGCATAGTTGAACCAAATGGTTGACAAGTAACTGAGGGAGAAGCTGAGCATAGGATATATGAATGAGATTAAATCTTCTTTCAGGCACTCTTTGTCTCTGTGGAGCTCTCGGACCTTGAGGTTGTTGATTCTGTTGTTGATAAGTTGGAGGTGGTGCAAATTTTTGTGGTGGAAGATACTGTGGTTGAGGAGTGAAAGGCCATTGTTGGGCCATCTAGGGTGCTGGAGTTGTAGTAGCATACACTTGAGGAACATATTGATTAGGAACTGTAGCAGGTGTTGGAAAATAAGGAAACCGAACTTGACGATATGCAGGAGCTTTTCCTTGGCTGATTGTAACAGCACTAGTCTCTCCCCCTTTCTTCTTGACGAAACCAAAAAACGGCTTTCTACCAATGCCAATATTATTGTTGGTATTGTTAGGGATATCTTGGATTGTTCCAGCCTTAATACAAGTTTCAACCCGTTCTCCAATAACGACCATATCATAGAAATAAGTAGAGGTAATGTTGAGCATGTATTGGAGATAAGTACCTCATAGAGTACCCATAAAAAATCAATCAGTTCACGATCCAAGAGAGGAGGTTGGACCCTTGCAGCCAGTTCACGCCACCTTTGGGCATACTCTTTGAACGACTCTTCAGATTTATGTATCATCCCTTGAAGCTGAGTACGGCTAGGAGACATAGAAGTATTATAATGGTAATGTTTCACAAAGGTATCAACAAGTTCTCCCCAAGTACTGACATGAGTTCTTTCTAGTTGCATATACCAATCCAACGCTGCCCTGGTCAATCTATCTTGGAAGAAGTATACGAGTAACAGTTCATTTTTAACATAGGCTGCTATCTTGCGATAGTAGTAACGAAGATGATTCTTTGGACAAGAGGTGCCTTTGTATTTTTCAAAATCAGGAACCTTGAACTTGGGAGGGATAACTACCCCAGGCATGAGATACATTGCAACAATATTGAATCCTGAAGTCTTGATTCCCTCCATGGCTTTGAGACGCTCTTCAAGAGCATGATACATCTTTCCAATTCATCAAATCCAGCGGCAAGATTCACGCAGGGTTCATCAAGATCAATGAAATCATGATGATTATCAACATCATTCCGAGGAGCTCCCATATGGGTCTAAACATTTGCATTATCATTCCTTCCATTTGCAGAAGTGGATGGGGCAGTAGTAGAAAGTTTGGAAACACTTTGATGAAGCTCTTCTTGACCCTTGATAACAACATGAAGGGTTTCCATAAGCTTATCCATGCGAGTGCCCATGGTGTCCATATCTCGGAGGAGAGAATTTCGATTCTCTTTGAAAAGATCCATAAGTATTCGCTGGTTGCTTCTTGTACGGTAGGGATGTGGAGAAGTCGTCTTTGTTGTTCACCGAAGTCTAATGGATAAGGGACCCCAATAAGTTTTTGTTGTGAATAATGAATGCATGATAGTATGAATGAATGTTTTATCTTTATTTCCGAGGAAATCCAAAGACTCGTCTGTGTTTTAAAAAAAACTTTATTTTCATTTTAGAAGAGCTCGACCAATGAGACTTGTCTTTGGAATTCCTTAGATATGAGATGTATATACATGATGGTATGATGTCATGGTATGTTATGGCATGAGATTTCAGCTCCACATATTCTGGATAACACTGTGTAGTCCTTTGCATAAACTAAAAATAACAGGATCATAGGTCTGACGTCACATGCACTGAGTCAAAGTAACCACCCATAAGGTATGTACTAGGGGTTTATCACCTGACGGAAAAGGTTCTAGGGAAACCTCAGAGTCTACGCTCTTCCTTTGGATATTACCGATGTCCCAATTACTTAGTAATCAGTAATATTCACAGGAAAAACTCGTCCGAGTGCAGCATCGCGTGACAACTATTTCCAGATTACTCTGTTATAGTCTCCGCACTACACCTAAAAAGGCCAGGATGGGTTGTTGGTTATAGGACTCTCATCTTCTCTAGTTCCCAGGTCGAAAGCAACAATGTCTTCCCAATTACTCGGTAAACAATACTACTTTCAAGGGGACCTCTACTGAGTGGGGGATTTTCATGCCTCCTTCTTCGGGATTACTCCCTCAAAGTTAACATGACTGTACCGCCAGTCCTAATCCTAGGTGTAACCTAAATCCGGGTATAGGACTTATCAAATGTAATCACCTAACCCAACATCACAGCATATCTAGAATATGTGAGTAGCAACAATATAATGCAATATATACAAAAGTAAACAATAAAGCAAAGAAATAAAGCGGTAAAGCAAATAAAGCAAATAAATAAACACCCGAAGATACAAATAAACAAAACTAGGAGAGACTCGTGAAAGAAAGGTTTCCCCAGCAGAGTCGCCAACTGAAGCTACCGGCAAAAAATACAGAGCCTCCATCGAACATTATTTATTCCGGAGGAAGGGGAAATATCGAGAAAACCATAAGGGAATGGATAAGATGGTCTAGCGACCAAGAGAAAGAGTAAGGGAGTCAGTTATGTGAGGGGAAGGTATTAGCACCCCTCACATCCGTTGTACTCAATGGGATCCATTTTGTTTGTTTGATTCTAAGGGTGTGTTTATCTATAACTATACTTGCTAAGGGAAAATAAATGATTTTTTATTAGTGCATTTGTGAGGGTCTCGCAACCCTTTGCCTACGTATCCAGTGAAGGAACTATAACACCGTAGTTCTTCTAGAAAATGTTGGTTTGTTGGTTTTTTTTAGTGGGCGACATTAACACACGCATTCAAACAATAAACACAGCCGGTATCGCGGTAGAACAGAGATAACATGCCCTTTTGAGGAGTCTTGATTGGTTGAGTGTTTTTGCAAGTTTTAGAATGAATTCGAGTAATGATTAAATGTTTTTGGATTTTTGATTTGTAAATGAGTTTTAATTTTAATTACAAAAGAAAAGTAAAAGGGGAAGTCTACCCTAATGTTGTCATGTACAATGGTGAGTTAAAAGTCTACATCGACATAAAGCGATCGAAATGGGATTTAATCGCCTTATGGAGCTACCTAAGGGAATATGGTATCAAGGTTTGAACGAGCAAATAAAGAAACTCAAATTCTAAATGTTTTTTATGGTTTTTTATCAAGTTAAATAAATAGTGAATTTAAGAGTAAATTAAAACCTATTACTAAAAATATTCTAATATATATATATATTTTTAATTTTTTATATAAAGAAAATATTGAAATAAAATTAAAATCTAATTCTAAATATATTTTTGTTATTATAACTATTAACATAATCTTGTTATTATTTTTATTTTATATGAAAATTAATTAAGTTAATTGAAATTATTTAATAAAACTAATTAATGAAAATTAGTTAGATTAAATAATACAAATTAATGTAATTAATTATAAAATCTAATTGTTATATAAAACAATTAGAAATAATTGAAATGAGGTTTTAAAATAGTAAAACAGGGGGAGTGAGGTTAATTTCAAAATTGGGTTTGGCTATGGAATTCGTTGGGCTATGGTTAAGGATGGGGCGAGCCCCAAATTCTATAAAAAATCAATAATAAAAAAAACAAACATAATACAGTTGGGCCGGACCGGGTCAGTGGGGTCTAGACCCAGCTCCCCTCTATGTCAAAATGGGTTGAGAAAAAAACCCTAACAACAACAAAACAACGCCTTTGTCTCTCCAAATGGCTTCCTCTATTCCTAATGTAAAAGAATCAAGTTTCTCTGTTCATCCTCTCAACCTTCTCTCGATCTCTTATCTTATCACCATCACATTCTTTCAGTTCTCCAGTGCAACCGCAAAATGACTTCAATAATTTTCCCTTTCTTATTGTTCTATCCTCTCAACTTTCTTCGCGATATAGGTACCGAATCGACCTATTCCTCTCTTCCCTCTATGTCAAACTCGACAAGCTTACTCTCTTCTCCATCAGTCGCATACTTCCTCCAATCTCTCTCTAAACACAAGGTCTTGTGTGTTTTGCTTGTGTGTGGTTAAATTGTTCAAACATAACATCATGCATCATAACATCCATTCTCATTTCACTAACCATTTCAAGGATCTCTAAGGCATGTGATGCAGGTTGTGATAAACTAGGCCTCTAGCAAGGGGCAAGGGAATTTATTTTCCTCTAGCCAATTCCTTTTAAAAGACCAAAGTACGACAACTTGAGTCAGAGGCTATGACCCACTCGACATGGTGAGCTTAATTGTCGTAGAAGGACTTTCAATGATATGAAGTTTATTTAATCAAAGTTGCAGGCAGATTCTAACAGCTTCTTGTGTTAAACCCACGAGATCCTTGAAAACATTACATGCATGTCATTACATAACAGGTCTTCCAATACAAGTTTCTCATTTTCTCGCTGTTTATTTCAGCAAGGAAAATATCTCTCAAACTGAATGACATAGATCTCCAAAATCAAGATGCTCAGTTCAAGGAAATGTTCGTAAATCTATTCAAGGGGCAAGAAGAATTGAAAGCACTCCTCAATGAGAACTCGGCCAAGAAATATCCTGACAACAACAAGGATGACCAGTTCAAACAACTGCAAGATGAGATGGGAGGGATGAGAATCCAGATGAGTAGTCATGGCCCTTATCTAAAGTTTAGCTCGGGAACAAGAAAAGTTGAGGATTCTCATCAGTAAGCTTCATCAAGACAAATGCAATAGTCTTGGGCAAACTGTTAGAGCTTGGGGCCTAATCAATGATCAATCTCTCCTAGAAGATAGGGAATTGGGTGACATGTTCATGCAAGAGCATGTTAAAAATAGGATCAGGAGCGGTGAAGTTCAGGGGACCGTATCTTCAAGTGCTTAGAAGAAGCCATACAATGGGAAGAAAGAGTCCAATGCTGTGTACGATCAGAAGGGCCACAATAAGAGTAGTCTCAACCAATATGTGAGGGTAGTGCAGACCTCTATTCCAGCACCAATGCAACAAAAATGACAAGGTAATCAGCGTAGGCAGGACACGCCCAAAAGGAAATTCACCAAAATCAACATGTCCTTGGCTTAGGTATTGCAACACATGTTGCAGATGGAGTTGATTACATTAAAGGATCCTCCTCGGAATCCCAATGTCTCTGCTCCTAGCTATCGCCCCAATGAAATGTGCACATACCATTCCAATAGTCCTGGACATGATACGAATGACTGTTGGGCATTAAAAAATAAGATTCAGGACTTGATAAACAAAGGAAAGATGGAGTTCACATAAGATGTTTAAACTGAATTCTTCTGCCATCCCTCAAAGGCACACCATCTGAAGTAAAAAGTTCAGATAAAGAGGCTTTTGTTCATTAGAATTTTCAAATTTTAATCTTCTTTTGATTGTTCGAACACTTATTCATGTCAAAATTTATTATTTCATCAATGCATTGCATATGGTTGTCTTGAATTATTTCATTCGTTGTCACTATACTAAAACTGCGATTTTACTTCCTTTTGTGATATTCAACTTTTGATTAAAAGCTATAAGTCTTTATACGGAGGATGACGAAAATGATACCATAATATCTACAATATGCTTTTGAACAGATCTTGCTGATGATGTACAGACGTTGTTTCAAATCCTAAATAGTAGAGTTATAAGGAAGATAATCCCTAATCGACCCCCTTTGAGCCTAAGAGGTATGAGTTTTCTTTTTCACACAAATTGAAACATTTAATCATAACCTGGGGCAGGGTAGTTTCTCAGTTAATTTAAAGGTGCATTCAAATCGCAATCTTTCCCTTCGTACATGATGAGTAGTGTCAGAGGTATCCTTCCAAAACAAAAGATGGTGATGGTTCCACATAATCATTGAAACATGCAGTCATAATATCTCAAAAGAAAAGTCCGCTAAGTCAAAACCTATGAAGGAGACTTAAGAAAAAAAAGCTGGGGCATCCCGCTGACTGTAATTAAAAAATAAACAGTTCAGGAAAAGGTAGGGATAATAAACTAAAAAAAGAGGTTGATACAAATCCTCAACAAAAATAAAATATTACAAAAATGATTGCCTCCTCAAAATAAACTTTCAGTATCCGAACCATCACCGGAATATCAGGGCCAAGATTCCAGAACTTAATTAGGATCTAAACGCATAGTTAACTGAGTATAGGACTGAAGAACATCACGAAGAACAGGTTGGGTACAAATAAAGTTTGAGCCTTTATATTTTGTTTCTTGAACCTTGAACTAGGCCACGTTACAACCCTTAAAAGTCCTAGCTAAAGCATGGGTTATTTCGAAAGCATACATTTACAAAAGGTATCGTGACTCCTGTAAGGTTTTCTATAAATCCTGAGTTGATATCACATCCTTACAAAATTTGTTTGTTTTACTAAAAAATGATTTTTTAAACTTCAAGACAGACATAAGCTTTGCATTTTTTTAAATATCATTGTTTGCATATGACTATTTGTTCAACAACAGAGAAATTCGCACAACGGATATTCGATGAACAGAAATCCTCTCAATGAACAAAATCACCTCATATGGAAAGACATTTCCAGTAACATGCCTTTCATAATCAAGGGGCATGGCATGGTGTCTAGCTTATTTGGGGCAGTCAAGTCAAGATTCAAGGAATCTCTCAAAAGTGCCAAATAGCCAAGGGAAGATCTCCATTTGAATCAATTGGGGCATTGGACATTAATTCCAGCAAAGGGCCATGTGCGATCAAGCGAACATCTTTCTAGCAGTGCTGCAACACTTACTACTATGGACAGTGACAATTTTCCGCACCCTGTGAACATGGACATAGTCGGAAAATACTATGCATGAAAAAGACCCGCTAGGTTTACTGGCCTAGGCAAAAACAAGGGCATCCCGGCGAACCAAAAGAGTTAGAGCAAAAATTAGGGACATATGATTAAAGATGTACACCCATTAAGTCGAAAACCTGAAAAGGCGGCTTGGGCAAAAAAGAGTATCCCGATGGATTTAAAATCTAAAAGGACAATCCAGGAAAAAGTTAGGGCTTAAAGCGTATGACTATGTCCCGTCATCTCGTCACTTGTCTAGCAGTAGAAACTTATTGCCATGATCAACATTCACCACAGGATCTAGAAGCTGAGATACTTTTTCCAGCAGGTACAGAGGCAGGGGCATCCTACTATAAAGTCATTGCGATATCCTCAGCATACAGCCTAATGATGTCAGGCGTTCTTATATCCCCGACGGAGCAAAAATTTTCAATTACTTACCCGGTATCTCAAAGAATTCCATAGCCTAGTTCACAAGCTTATTGGGTTTCCCAATAAGGGTTTCATAATAATCCCCAAGCGGTTTACGGAGTTTCCCTTCTCCAACCGAGTTTATTTCTCTAACAACAGAAATTTATCTCTCAGCATTTCAACTTCAACAAAATCTGAAGACTTACATTCTTCATCCCAGCAACAATCAGGGATTTATTTTCCCCAGTTCAACAACACTGCAATAGAACAACTGATACGTTCATACATTGCATTCATACATCATTCTACAAACATCATAGCATATACAACACAAATTCATATATCATAATCTCATTTATTTTGAGAACATCATTACCCGATGCATCTCATGCATCAAGATATTGCATACAACTAATTCTTTACCTTTTCAGGAAAGATCAACAAACGAATATCATCAACATTTTGAAAAGTTCTAGATTAATACCTGAAACAAGACAGGGCAACTATCTGTGAATGACTGATTGTAGATTAATACCTGGAACTAGACAGGACAACTATCTACATGAGCAAATTGATGATTAACTCCCGAAACAAGACGGGTAAACTATCTTTCTTTCTCAAATAGGTCAGAGATTAATACTTGAAACTAGACAGGAAAACTATCTCAATGACCAACAAAACAAGTTCCAGAGTAATGCCTGGAACAAGATAGGACAACTATCTGTGAACGACGAATTATAGATTAATACCTGGAACTAGATATGACAACTATCTACATGAGCATATTAAATATTAACTCCCGAAACAAGACGGGGAAACTATCTTTCTTTATCTAAGGTCAGAGATTAATACCTAAAACCAGACAGGACAACTATCTCAACGACCAACAAAACAAGTTCCAGATTAATACCTGAAATAAGACAGGACAAATATCTGTGAATGAAGGATTGTAGATTAATACCTGGAACCAGACAGGACAACTATCTACATGAGCAGATTGAAGATTAACTCCCGAAACAAGACGAGAAAACTATCTTTCTTTCTCTAAGGTCATAGATTAATGCCCGAAACTAGACGAGGAAACTATCTACACAGCCAAGTGGTATGCACTCCCGAAGCAGGACGAGTTTACCAAGAAATACAGCAGGCCACAGATTAATACCCGAAACCAGACGGGGAAACTATCTTTATGACTATCCAAAAACAGGCCACAAATTAATACCCGAAACCAGACAGGGCAACTATCTCAATGATCAACACAAAGCAAGTTCTAGATTAATACCTGAAATAAGACAGGATAACTATCTATGAACAATTGACTGTGGATCAATTCCCAAAACAAGACAGAGTGACTATCTACATGACCAGACGAAGCAATCTTACATGGATTCCTTCTCACAATTTCCAGATGCAGCTTTACACGGGCTCATCCTGAAGCAATCTTACACGGGTTTCTTCTCTCAATCTCCAGATGAGGCTTTACACGGGCTCATCCTGAAGCAACCCTACACATGTTCCTTCTCATATATTTTTAGATGCAGTTTCACACAGGCTCATCTTGAAGCAGCCTGACACAGGCTCCTTCTCATATATCCTCAGATGAAGTCTAACACGGACTCGTCCTAAAGCAACCCTACACAGGCTTATTCTAATACATTTCCAAATAACAATTAATTTCATTATCCCTAGTAAGTTACTGTGAAGCCTGGATTTCATTCAAAAAACAACTAACTTTCATCTCTCCAGTCCAGAGATAACTCCTCTGTAGAGCCATGGACAACTAAAATTCATAGACTCTGTTCCCCACAGAATTTTCCTCAAGCAGGAGAACAACAGAAATCAACATTCCCCAGTGGAGTCCTCCTCAGACAATAGGAACAAGAATTCCCACAAAGAGACCTCTTATGAAGTCAGCATCTACTTTGGATGCACCTTTAAGCCCATCTACGACAACTCTCAATCATCTTCTCCAAATGGCATATGTAAGCCCATTCCTGATATCATCAACCAATGGCGTTACTTCATGCGATTGGAAATTTCTGGGCACTCTAGTGTTCAATCATCTTCCATCTTCAGATCACGAAAGGCAGACAAGCCAATCTACATGTTCAGGTTTAAGAAGATTGAACAGGGGAAACTATTGTACCCCAAAATTTTCCCTCCCATTTTATTCAGGGCATGCTCATTAAGGTCCCCAATTGCTCAAGGTTGACCAAGAATTGATCAGATAAATTCTCTTCCTAAGCAATGTCCTTTCAACTAACTTCCCTTTTCACCAAGATGCGTGAGTTCCAAAGCTTCAAATTATTTTCATGACACCCTATATGCCTCAGCATAATGGCACGACTGAAAGAAAGAAAAGAAGTGTGCAAGACAAAGCGTAGGTCGAAGGCTGAAAATATGCCTAAGGGCTTTTGGGTCGAAGCAACTTCGACAACAATATGCAGGCTAATTTGAAGGATCGAAGAAAGGCTAGTTCGAAGGAAAATATGAAGAGGCTTTTAAGAAGTCTTTTATTGGAAGAGAAAATAAGGAGCTTCGAAGGGTTCGATTTCGAACCACTGAAATATAAGTTGTTCGAAACATCCAAGGAAGGCTAGATCGAAAGAAAGCGTGAGGAGGTTTTTTTCTGAAGCCTTCGATTAGAAAAGCTGGTAATGGGTGCCATCGAAAGGTTCGTTTTCGAACCACTAAAATGGAAGTCGTTTGAAGCATTCCAAGGAAGACACCTTTTGATTGACATGTTTCCTGAAGGGGAACTTTGAAAAGAAGAGTATTTTGGAATCGAGAGGCTTTTTATTTTATCTAAAGAAAACATGTGAAAGGCTCATGATTCAAAGGACGTGCCGTCTTCAAAAATGGCATGATCAAAGGACAATTTGAGATGAACCAGCCAATTATGAGCCACCTCAGATCTTTTGGCATGTACCTGAACCGGTGGGATGTTTGAAGAGAAGTTCTGATGCTCTTAGGTTACCCTTCAATTGGTGCACACAAGCTGTATTCACCAATCGAAGGTGGACTAATGCACAACAAAGTTGTTTCTTGTAGGCGAGCAAAGGGAAGGAGTTGGGTAATCAAAGCAAAGGCTTGGTGCTCATAAGTTATCCTTCGATTGGCACATATAAGCTATATTCACCAATCAAAGGTGAACTAGTGATCAATAAGAAAGATATTTTTGTAGGCATTAGCAAAGGGTGGGAGTTGGAATCAAAGATCCACCTGCACAACTACATTCGAAGGAGATGACAAAACAAAGCTTCGACGGGCTAAGAGGAAGAGGTGTTCAAATTGAAAGAAATCGAAGAGAGTAGGAATGGAGTTCGACTAGGAGAATTTTCCAGGTCAAACAACCAATGCAGATGGACTCAATCGAAGAAGCCATGAGGATGAAACTGTGAGAAAATTGAATTAAAGCCCATAGCCATCGAAGGGAGCCACTAAGAGCCATCAAAGAATAAGACTTGGGAACATTCGAAAAGCCAAGATGTATGGTGAAACCTGTCCAGGATCACTCGAAACCCAAAATGGTAAAAAGTAATAAAAAAAGCAACCTTTTAAGACTTTCAATTCTGCTTTCAAAGCCATGGTTAATGGTTGATTCTTGCTATTTTCACCCACCACACACCCCTATAAATACAAGACAGATTTCCTACACAAATGGGGGTACATACACGCATTAGCCAGACACAAACATTTTGCCTATACACGCACTTTGCCTATACAAGAAAAAACACTACCTACACGCACAAGAAGCTTCCCCAGAAAACCACCCCAAATTCTCCAAACCTTCACAAAGTTGTCAGAATCGAAGCAATCTTTGCAGGCCTCCTCAATCCAAAGCAAGCACTCCATTCACTCTGTTGGTAACCGACCTCCGGTCTCAAACTCCTTCAATATGTAAATCCATATTGGTTGTATATCCATGTTATGAATGATGTTTGTGATTGTTAACGTTGTTAGATGTGAAAATAAATACCAAAGTAACAGGACACCATTATTAGGGATTTGAAACTAAGTCCTTCGAATCCCAAAATCCAGGCACTTCTTTCCTTCTGGCTTGTGCAGCGCACATGTGTTGATTTATATATATATATATATATATATATATATATATATATATATATATATATATATATATATATATATATATATATATATATATATATATCTGATTTGTTTTACTAATCTAATGTCATGATTTTGTTTGGACCAGTGAATGAACAAGCAGCTCAGATGGTGAAGGAGAACATGTGCAATCGAAAGGGCCTGGGTTCGATACCCAGATCGTGTATTATGTTTTTTCTAATATTTGTCCTGCAGATCCAGTGTGTTGTGTTTCAACACTTCCCATGCGCCTTCAAGCCCCAGATAATGGAAGGCAAGAAGGTCAAATTCAGTGCCCCTGGAATGCTTCCCCATGGTGGATCCTCAAGGACCAGAAGCATGGGATCAGGCACAATATTGGGCTCTCATATCTGGACCTATATAAAATTTCACAATCTCACCCCCTGCCTGCTAGCTAACATCAGGTTATATTTTGTTGTCTTGTTTTTATTGCTTATTTCTTTTATCCTTTTTTTATTTTAATCAGCAAAAATAAATAAAAAAATCATAAAAATATTAGGTTAGCATTTTTCTTAATTAAACTAATTCCGTAAATTAATTAATATTTATTTAAACCATTTTCTTAATTTTTAAAATCAATAGACTTGGGATTTATTTAAATTCAATTATTTTCATAAAACAAAACGAAACGACGAAAAATTTCATTTTTAGAATTTAGACGTCCTTTCAACTCGCGTGCGTTTATTATTTTAGCATTGTTATTTTTATCATTAATGTAACTGCTTAATGGATGTAATAGAATTAACTAGGATTCTTTTACTACTTTCTTTATTTCTCTCCCAAATTTTGGATATGTAATTAATCCCCTCCCCAAAGCCATGTAATAGCGTAGGATTTAATTTTCGCACTTTATATTTTCCGTACATATCTTAACTGCTTAGATGTATGATTAATAGGATTTTATGGCAAGAGATAAAAAATCAAACGCTTGCAAACTTAACACAAGACTAAAATAACTGAAAACAACACAATTGCACATGTGCACCTTTAGGGTACTCCCACTTTGGTTGCCTTCGGAAAACAGACACAACTCTCGAAACGTGAGAGATTTTAGTGGCTACCCTCCGGTTTAAAAGATCATAAGTCCCTCGATGACCCTATCGACGTTGCCTAAGTAAAAATGATCTTAAAACCCTAGGGTAGTTACTAAGATTTCTTACCCAGTTTCCTTTGTGACTATAAACGTCCCTTCAAATGTCCCTCAAACATCCAACTATAGGGCTACCTACTCACTAATAGTATGCTAACATTGTCTAAAGGAAAAGAGGAAAAGAACGACCCTTTCGAGTAAAAGTAGATAGTTGTTAGATGCTTGCTCAAAAAACAAACTTTTATACATACACAAAACATTTTCAAAAACATTTTCAAAATGCTTTATCAACACTCTTGAGGACTTATACAAGAGTTATCATAAAGCAAATCGCCTTACTATTAGCATTTTAAAAACCTTTTCAAAACACACAAAGCACAAGGTATTTCAAAATGAGCTAAGCATATAAGAGCCCGTAGATAACTATGGATGGAAAGGGTGCTAACACGTTCCCTTTCCATAATCTACCCCCCTTACTCAAAAATAATCTCGAAAGGTATTTTTTTGTTCTTTTCACCCTTTCCTTTGTTGGATAAAAGAAAAGTCGGTGGTGACTCTTGCTTACCGTAACATTTGCAAATACAAATGCAAAACCAGTAAAATAGTCGGTTTTGCCACCCGTAACACAATTAGCTTTGAGAATTTTTTGTCTGTAAGCCTTGGTTTTTTTTCCTTGGTGATTCTCTCCATATTTTTCTACCCATTCTCTACTGTTTTTATAGCAGATGAGAGGTGGAAATTGGGGGGAAATTTGGTGAAGTTTGAACATTCTTGGTATGCTGTCTTGGTGGCTTTAGGATGCAAGTTTTATGTTGCCTTATTTGATGTTATTTGGGGACTGTTTTGGACAAGTCTAATGTCGTTTTTGCAGGTTTGGGATAGGGTCTGTACAGGCTGTTCGTGCAGGTCCTTTTGGACTATTTTGGTTAGGTGACCTCTTTCTAATCTCAAACTTTTCCTCTTCTTCTATTTATGATGTAGATCTATTATGCTTTTCACACAATTTTCTGAAGGGTTTGTACTTTTAGGAACATGATGATGCAATTAAGGTTTTGTGAGCTATTGCTAGCTTGCTGTGTTTTTAAGAACTGCTGCTGTTTTTGGTTTTTGCTTGTTGAGGGCTGCTTGCTATTTCACATTTACTGCTTTGTTTGGAAGCTTTGCTGCAAGTATGCATTTTGCTTGTTTTGTTGTTATTTTCCAGTTTGGGTTCTTTGTTAGTAGCTGCTGTTCTGATGTCATGGCTTGCTGTGATGCTGTTGTTCTGCTGTTTAGCAGTTTAGGTTGCTGCTTTACTTGTTTTGCTTGCAGCTGCTGTTTGTATATTTGCTGCTTTGCTACTATTTTGGTTATTTGACTGCTTGCTTGTAGCTGCTATTAACCTGTTTTGCCACTATTTTGGGTTGTTTTAGTGCAGGTTTGCCTTTTGCTACTGCTGTTTAGCAGCTTTGACTTTGTTTTTGCAGTAAAAAATGTTTGCAAATTTCTTTTCCTTTTGTGAACCCAAAACCCAAACTTTTTGTGATTTGAAAAATAGGAGAAGATAGCCCATGATTGAATCAACCCCTTTTAATTTCTGATTCCAAATACAAACCCTAATGATGAAATGAAATTTCTCTTTTAACAATTTGTTCTTGTTTGAAATTTCATTCAAACATTGATGTTTGCTAACTCTTTCCCTCTTTCTTGTTTCATGAGCATGCGAATTGGATGACAAAAACAAGGTTGAAAGATGAAAGAGAAGTCATGGCAAGGAGTGAGGACAAGTTGCTTGAAAATTAAGCAAAGAAACTTAAAGAACCAACATTTTCTTTGTAAACAAAATATTTGTAGCTTGTATTTCACATTTGTGACTTGCTTTATAAATTACCCACAAATGTAATGAATACGAAACTTGAATGATATTTCCTTTAACTTATGAATGATGAATTTGTTGTATGGAAATTAGATAGTTCTTGAATCTCTGTTAAAATTTGAAATTCCCACTTGAATGCTTTGAATGATACATCTTGCCTTTGTAACTTGAACTTCAAGAAATCACAGATGACCTTTCTAACTTATATTTCAAGTAAATCATATGCCTTGTCTTCTAACCTCACTTTTCATATCATGTCCAAATCAAACTTACATTCCCAATAAGAACCTTAACCTTGATGTCCAAACCACGAGCGACTTATAACTCAGAACTTTATTCCATGATCCACTGCTCAAGAACCAAGCGAATTACCCTTAACCCGATGAGGAAACTTCAAAAAAAAATTAAACATAAGGATGGAACAACCCTAATGCTTTGAACCAAAGTGCCTGATTCCATGAAATGCATGATACACAAACGACTTAGTGAAAATGATGTAAATGGGATGCAAAGTCTGAGCCTGACAAAAGTAAGAGTTAGAGCAAATTTGGGGTACGACAATATGTATCCTTGAAGATTTTATTTGAAAATACGAGTTTCTATAATATTCTAGTACTCATACAGGCGTAGGTAATCAAGGATTTTTTAGGAACATGTGCATATTTGATTTGTTTCATAAAAAGGATCTTTGAGACTTTTTAGGAAACTTTTGAAGATTTGTTCTTACTATTGTGGAGAAGATTTTGCAGGGATTTATTACTGAAGATTGGATTTGATTGAAGAGTCCAAGCCCAACTACAAATTCTATTTAAGGAGACGTCCAAGACCTAGTTTTTTCAGCATAGTTTTTATTGCAAAACTGTGTGCAAAAAAGGGTTTAGGATTTGAGAGTTCCTCAGTTTCTCCGTGTGTTTTTGTATATCGTCATGTATCTTCTAATGCATTTGAGTTGACTGATTGTTACTCATTTATCAAGTTATTTTTATCCTCTAAGCTTTTAAGCAAATAGTTGAGTATTGTTCTTAGTTGAAGCTTTTAAGCAAGACTAAGTATTTATATTGGAATAATGGTCTTCTTTTTTGGTTTCTTGAGACATTCCCTGGGATTGGGAGTGTTTAATATCATTGTGGTGATTGAGAGTGAGAGGGGTTCTCATATCTAGTAGGTTCCGAGGTAGAGATTTCATTGGTTAGGGATTTAGTGAGAAGTTGTAAAGTGGGTTTGTTTTGCTTCGAATTGATACTAATGATAGTGGATTTCCTTCCTGGCTTGGTAGCCCCCAGAGTTAGTGAAGTTTCACCGAACTGGGTTAAAAATTGATTATGTTCTTTTAAGTTTCTGCAATTTACTTTTATGCATAATTTCTCTATTTTTAGCAAGTCTGTTTGCTGTCAGCAGACGTTGTAACATCTGTTGTGACATTGTGCTTGTGTGTTGAAACATTAGTCTTAATATTTATATTCTATGTGCCAAAGTTTCAATTAGAATCAAAAGCAGGCACCCTATTATGTTTATTGGGTGAGATCCAAGGATATAAATTTCTGGCACTATGGTGAAAAAAGGAGGATATAACAACAAACCACATATGTTGGATGGCTCAAACTATGATTGGAGGAAGGTCGAAATTGTAGATTTTCTGAAATCTATGGACAAAAAATGTTGGAAGGCTATTTTGAAAGGATGGGAACATCCTGTTGTGAAGCACAAAGATGGAAAAGAACCTATAAAACCTGAAGAAAATTGGGATGAAAATGATGATATAGAAGCCATTGGAAATTCCAAGGCTTTGAATGCTCAATTCAAGTGAGTATACAAAAATGTTTTCAAGCTAATTAATACATGTACTGTAGCCAAGGATGTTTGGGAGATTCTCAAGACAACTCATGAAGGTACCTCTAAAGTGAAGATTTCAAGACTTTAACTTCTCACTACCAAATTTGAGAATTTGAAGATGAATGATGATGAGACAATTCAGGAGTATCAGATGAAGATTCTTGAAATTTCTAGTGCATCAAGTGCCTTGGGAGAAAAGATGTCAGAAGAAAAGCTGGTTAGAAATATTATTAGGTCCTTACCTAGGAGATTTGACATGAAGGTTAAAACTATTGAAGAATATCATAACATCAACAACATGAGAGTTGATGAGCTTATTGGGCCACTCCAAACCTTTGAATTGGATATTGGTGACACGACTGAGAAGAAGAACAAAAGCATAGCTTTTGTATCCAATGCCGAAGATGATGAAGGACAAGATGATATAGACACCGATGAAGGTCAGTCTAATACCATTGTGCTACTTGGGAAGCAATTCAATAGAGTATTGAAAAGATTGGACAGAAACAGAAGACCAAATGTCAAGAACATTCCCTATGAAATCAACAGCAATTATGGTTCTCAAAGGTGAACAAGAAATGAAGAGAATTCTATTCAAGACAAAAGCATTCAATGTCATAAATGTGAATGATATGGTTACATTATATCTGAATGTCCCAACTTCCTCAAGAAACAACGGAAAGGTTTCACTGCATCTTGGTCTGATGATGATAAGTCAGAAGACGAAGATAATTTTGAAACTACCAAACTTGTGTTGGCTCTATCTGGAAGATGGGTAGATGAAGTTGAAGCTTGTGATGGGAATGATCTTTATGAAGACTTGGGTGTGTTCTATAAGGATACTTGTGACAGGTATGATGAAAACCTCAAGAAAGAGGAAGAACAAAGAAATATCATTACTGATTTGGAGAATGAGAAGAAGTAACTCTTATGTACTGTATCTCATCTACAAAGTGAGGTAACTCTTTTAAACTCCAAGCTTGATTACTTGACATATTCCATAAATATGGTGAAAGAGGATGAAGATGCCAAAGTTTATTATCAATCTGATAATAAATGGAGAAAAATGTCAGAAGAAAAGTTCTTTCCTTCAGAAAAGAAGAAAAAGATTAACATGTCTAAACACATGTTACAACATCCTGGAAGATATGATGAATCTTCAAATCAACCTCAATCTACTTGGAGATGTCACTACTGTGGTGAGTCTGGTCATATAAAGCCTTTATGTTTCAAATTGTATGGAGATCAAAAATCTTCAGTTTGTTCCAAGGCTAATAAAGTGAGCAAAAAGAGAAGTGTTGAAAATAGACATATTAACCTTATAGCTCATACTTCCTTGAGAGACTCAACTAGTGAAGACTGGTACTTTGATAGTGGATGCTCTGGACATATGACATGGGTCCATAAGATGTTGGTGCATGTAAAGCCTCATCCCATAGGTTCTATAAGATTTGGTGATGGATTTAGAGGTGAAACCAAAGGAGTTGGAAAGATGATGTTTGATGGCTATCCCATTTTAGAAGATGAGTTGTTTGTGAAAGGTTTAACTGTTAATCTTGTGACCAAGGTATGTCAGTAAACTTCTCAAAATTAGAATGTCTGGTAAAAGATGAGAAAAAAGTTGCTCTAATGAAAGGTATATAGTCCAAAGACAACTGTTATTTGTGGGAATCTCAAATAATTTTTTAATGTTCCACATGTTCAACAACCAATGAGGATTAAGTAAAGCTATGGCACCAGAAACTTTAACATCTCCATTTCAAAAGAATGAAGGAAGTCATATTTGAAGGAGCCACTAGAGATTTTCCAGAGCTCAATATTGAAGAAGGAAAATTCTGTGATGAGTGTGAAAAGAAAAAAACAAATCATGATGTCACACCCAATGTTGCAACATGAGACTACTTCCAAAGTGCTGGAATTTATTCATATAGATGTAATGGGACCATTACAGATAGACAACCTAGGAGGGAAATGATATGCATAGGAGAGAAAAATCAGACACTTTTGATGTTTTTAAAGGTCTGTGTCAATGCATTCAAGAGGAGAAAATGAGTGTGATTGTCAAAATAAGAAGTGACAGTGACAAGGAGTTTAAGAATGCAAATTTTTTTGAATTTTGTGATTTTGAAGGAATAAGCCATGAGTTCTCTTATTCCTGGAAAACTCAAGAAGATGGAATTGTTAAGAAAAAGACTATAGCCATACAAGAATCAGCTAGAGTCATGTTTAATGCAAAGCAATTACCATTGGAGTTTTGGGCTGATGCTATGAATACTGCATACTATATTAATAACAGAGTCACTTTTAGAGGAGGTCCTACTACTACTCTCAATGAGATATGTGTCATACCCCAAATTTGTCCTACCCTTTTACCAAATCATCTGGCTTACGCTTTTTCATCTGCATACTCCTCATTAGGTCATCTAACACATCATGCATCATTAATCAATAAACTTAAAATTGGGATCAAGGAACTTGAAAGCTAAGGTTTCACAATGGTTTGAGGTGTATATATCAAATAAAGATTGATTTCATCTGGTTCTTAGACTGTGAAATTAGGGTTTTGGTTCATGGTTATTGTAGAATTCTTTCTTCATTAAATATTCATCTTGAGCAAAGTGCATTAGAGTTTTCATTTATGGTGCTTAGTGTTTCGTCAATATTCCAATTAAGGACCTCTTGAAGTGGGGTTTGCTCCATGGCTATTTTGAGTCTCTCTCCTTCAACATTTCAAGTATGGTTTTCAATTAAGACTTCCTTCCAATTACATGATATAATCTAGTGGTTTTATCAAGGATGTTGTTGTACCCCAAAATTTTCCCTCCCTTTTCTTCAAAACATCTTCCTAGGGTTCTTAAATGCTCAAGGTTGCTCAAGAATTGATCAGACAAATTCTCCTCCAAAGCAATGGATCCACAACTAGGGTTTCACTTTTCACACAAAATTTTGGGTTTCAAAAAACTCAAATTGAATTCCATGGTTTCTTATAGGTCTCTAAGAATGATCATACCAAGTTTCATGCTTTGCATCACAAGTTTGCTCAGTCAATTGCTCAGATGACTAAAATTGAACTATAATGGGTAAAAAGTCAACTGTGGTCAACATATAGTCAAACCTCAAGATTTTGGTCAACATAAACATTTTAAAGTCAAATTCATGATTTGATCAAATTTTGATCATGATTCTTCAAGAAAAACTCTCAAATCATCAAAAGTCAAAAGTTGCTAAATTAGGGTTTTCTTAGGAGAAGTCAACTGAACTTTGACCAAGAATAACTTTCACATGCTTCATCATTTCCCCCCTAAAAAATCTCATTTTAAATAAAATTCAATTCTCTACAACTTTGTCTCTCTAAGCTCAAGTCCAAAAATGCTTCATTTTAGAGATATGGGTCAAAACATTACAGGTCATTTCAAAAGTCAACAAAAAGACACTTTTTGTCAAGGCAACTTACATCAAGATAAATTCTTCAAATGCAAAAATGGTCAACATAGAGATTGTAGAGGACAAATTGGGATTTCCAAAAATTCAAAGAACACTTTCAAAATATGAAAATTGAGAGAGTTATGTCCAATGCAAGTTGGGAAATTTTGAGCAAATGCATGAAGTTCAAATTGAGCAAACTTGATATTTTGGGCTATTGGGCCATTGATTTAAAGTCCAAGCGTGTATTACACTCCTTATACACCTCATATCTTGTTAATTCACCTCTTGATATATTTTATTTTTATTTATTTTGATTTATTCATTAATAATTCAAAAATAAATAAGATAAAATATGAGACTTCTTACACAAAGTCCAAGCCCATCTTATCTTTGACCTAATTCATGCTATATATTCTACACTCTTCATACAAGCAAGACATGAAACCCTTATATCAAAAACTTGTCCAAAATCTCAATTTCCAATAACCCTAAGACAATTCGAAACCCTACTTACAATGTCTTACACCACAAACTAATCATCATATTCATTCTCAGGAAGGTCAGAGGGTAAGATCAGATTGGTTGCAACGACTCAAGTGACCAGAAACACCCCTACATGCATCATTGTTCTCTTTTCATTACACAAATTAATATTTTTGTTTCCTTACTATTTTGATTGTAACTAACATCTTTTATGTGTTTGAGGTTCCAAAGGGAAGGAAAACACCATTATGGAGGTCCCATGTTAGCCAAATTGTGAATCACCATCTTTGTATCGACCGGAGCTGTTTTCACCATAGCTCTCAAAATATTTATTTTTAGACCAAAAAATCTGTCTCATTGAACTCGCAGCCCTCGATCTAGGGGGGGGGGGTAGGGTACTTTTGGATTTCTAGTAGTTTCTATTTTGCAGGGGCGAAGGATTGACTCACCAGAGAAGACGATCGGAGCTAGGGCTCCGGCACCTCTTCGGTCTATGCCTCATTGCTTAATATTTATTTTACTAGTTTTATTATAATGAACGAATGTATTACCGCCCCAGCGGTTGAAGCGCGGGCGTTAAGGACATACTATGCCAAGGCGTGGGTTCGATCCCAGGCTTTTGGAATTTTGACATTTTTTTGATTTATTTGTTTTTGCAGATAATAAATTGTGCTGGCTTCCTTCCTTTGTCACCAAGGCACGCCTGGCCTGGTGGTGAAGGTGCTGAGTGAAAGGGTAGAGGGAGTGGGTTTAACACCCAGCCCTGATGTTATACCCCAAAATTTTCCCTCCCATATTTCTTAAAACATTTCAAGAAAGATCCTCAAGTTGCTCAAAGAAGTCCAAGGGTTGACCAGACAAACTCTCTCCTAAAGGCAGTCTACCTCAAATTAGGGTTTCATATTGCATCAAGATACTTGAGTCCAAGGGACCCCAAATGCTCACCATTGTCCTAATATGTTCTCAAGATCATCCATGTCAAGAGTCAAGCCTTGTAGAGAAAATTTGCTCAGTCATTTGCTCAAAGGCCTTAAAATCGACTGTGCTAGGGAAAAAGTCAATTGTGGCCCACATACAGTCAAACTTCAAGATTTTTGGTCAACATACTCATTTTGAAGTATTATTCATCATTTGATCAAGGGTTGATCATGATTCATCAAGGATTGCTCCCAATTCATCAAGAACCAAAAATTGCTAAATTAGGGTTTTGCAGGAAAAGTCAACCCAACTTTGTCCAAGCATAACTTTCTCATACTTTATGAGAAATGACCCATCCAAAGCTAATTTTGAAGAGGATGCAATGAGCTACAATCCATCTTCAGCTCCCAAGTTCAAAATATGCACTCACAAGAAGTTATGAATTTGGACATTATAGGTCATTTTGAAAAGTCAACAAAAACACCTTTTTTGTCAAAGCTTCAAAATGAACATGGAATACAAAATTTAGATGAGACCAAAGGGTTGTTTATAGGACATCTCAAGCTTTCTAAAAAGTCCAAGAACACCTTCAAAGAGTAAAAATTGAAGAAGTTATGCATTGGTGAAGTTGACCTTTTTTGCAAAATTGTCAAAAGTCAACTATGCCTCAAATTGCAATTTTTGCTAAATAGGCCTAACTTTTTGCATTTGTTCTGAGTTGGTAGCATGGTCCACGAGCCCTAGCTCTTTCCAATTGTCTTTATCTTATTTATTTTATTTATTTTGATTTTTATTTGAATTAAATCAATTTAAATCAAAACAAATCATAGAAAATCCAAATCATTGAAATCTCAAGATATTGTGCATGTTTCAGGTTCTATATCCAGCTAGCAAAATATTGAAATCATGCAAAGCCTTTGTGTGCACAAAGAGATTGGTTTTTACCTGTTTTTAGAAATATTTTCAAGTGAATCAAATCCAAATCAAAAGCTATAATGGAGGAAGATTGAGATCATGTTTACAACCCTAATTCATTCCTCAGTATATAGTATACAATTGCAGACCTAAAGCACAAGGCTAGAGAGGCGCACAAAGTCAGAACAAACTTGAAAAAATCAAAGAAAAGTGGTGATTTGATTTTGTACTTCCAGGAATTTTAAAGGTCCCCTAGCCATCTCATTCGATTCCTGGGATCACAAGCAAGCTGTACCAACAAAGAACAAGGAGTTTCCAGCATTATAACTCACTGTAAGTCAGCCACGACAATGGCTTTTTCCTGAATCCGAATTGCATAATTTTGGCATCTATAGCATGAAACATTTGTATATTCTTGCTCCTTGAAGCATTTGCAAACTATCCATAACATTTAATTGCGTTTTGTGGACTGTATCATGATGTGCCATTATTAGGGTTCTTGGTCTCGATTTAGGATCTTTTCACACAGGTAAAATTGGGCCATGAAAGGGGCACCATCATGCTCAGAAGGTCCAGATGAGTTGATTCATGGCCTTAGATTTTATTTATCATGCTTGTGTTTGATTTTGAGAATTGCAGGATCTGTAGCTATGGACATATGTCCGTAGGTAAAAGTCTGTGACTTTTACCAATGGAGAGAGGAAGAAGATGAAATACGTGGCTCCATCTCACTCGTTCATTTGAATTCTGGTGCGTGTTTTACAGCTAGGGTCACTTTATTCATTTTATTATTTTTGTTTCATTTAATAATCAATTGAACCAAATGGCCCAGTGGTGGCCAGAGAAACACTAAGGTATTGGAGGGCATGAGGTCAGGGGTCCGACCCCTGCCTTCAACATTTGCATTTTTTTTGAAATTTCTCTACATATTCAGTGCCCTACAAGGTGTGGAGACCATCATGGTCCATCATCATCCAATCAGCCAAGTGTCCAACAAGCTAGATCTAAAGGCCATCAGATGAAGAAGCACCATAGGCCTTGGTCAATGTGCAGCACGGGAACTGGCAAGTCAACATGGGTCAATTGTTTTGGGCCCAAAAGTTGATACTCACACCCCCCAAACTACTTTTTCAGGCCCAACTTTCTTTTCTCTTTTCCTTTATATTTCTTTTATTTTAATTAATTTATTTATTTTTACTAACATAAAAAATAATTCTTTTTATCGAAAAATTGTAAAATAATATTTTCACCCAATTAGATTTAGGATATTTTTTTATACAAAAATTAATTGAATTAGGGTATTTAATTTTAGGTAACTTTAATTATTTTTTAAATAAATTAAAAACAATTAGAAAATTAGGGTTTTAGTTTAATATTTAATTCCATTTTCTTTTTCCTAAAAATAACCAAAATATAAAAATAGGCCATGTAAATTATTTTCTTTGAATTAATTTAATTATTAATTAATTTTGTATTTAATTTAAAAACCTTGTTCCTTTTCTTAAAAATAATCAAAAACAACAAAAACAATTTTTTTTCTTTCAATTAGGTTAGAAGGGGTCAAAACCCTAAGTTCTCTCTTGTTCTTAACTCATCGCGCGCGCTTTATTATTTTATTTTTCCATATTAATGTAACTGCTCACAAGTTGTAATAGATTAATTAGGATTTTTCTCGTTTTCATTTATCGTTTTGATGGGTTTGTTTTTGGCTATGTAAATATCCGAAGCCTTGTAATAGCGTAGCTTATTTTCCGCATTTTAAATTCCGCAAATATTAACTGTTAGATGTATGAATAATAGGGATGCATGACAATAATGTATGATTAACTTTAAAACAATTAGCTAACCCTAAATGTGCAAAGACAATAAACTTGAAATTGAATCACTCGTACATGCGCACTCCTAGGGTACACTCCACTCCCACTTCGGTTGCCTTCGGTAAATGGTCATTAAGTATAGGATATTTTAGTGGTCTCCCTCTTGTCTAAACAAAGATCAAAGTCCCATTCGGAATGGTTTCCTCGGAATCATTGCCTCAAATAATTGATCTAAGACATTAGGGTTACTATTAAGACGTCCTAATATTGCTTTAGTGACCGTACGTCCCTTTCGAATTGACCCTCAAAGCTCCGACGATGGTGCTACCTACTCACTAATAATAGGATAGCGCTGTCTAAAGGAAACAAACATAGAACAATTCTCTTTTTCGAGTAGGTAGAATCTTAAGTACTTGCTCAATCCAAACAAAATTTTCCACACTTACACTCTTTTCAAACAAAGCTTTCAAAAACACTTCGTAACACTCTTGAAGACAGAAGCAAGGGTTAAATCAAAGTCAAAAACTTTTTTCAAATCAAACACACACAAGCAATTTTGAAAATGATGAGCAAGTACCTAAGAGCCCGTGGAAAACCACAGATAGAAAGGGTGCTAATACCTTCCCTTTCTATAACCTACCCCCCGTACTCAAAATCTCGAAAAAGGAATTTTTCTGTGCTTTTTTGCTTTCCAGTTGGATAAAATAAAAGTTGGTGGCGACTCTTGCTTACCGCGACATTTGCGAATACAAAACGCAAACCAGTATTAAACAGTCCGGTTCTGCCACCGTATAACAGAACTGGCGACTTTGCTGGGGAATGCATAAGTGGGGTATACCTTAGGATTAGTTCATCATATTTGCTTCTATTGTTTGATTTGATTGCTTTAACTTTGTGGGCTTTGTACCGGAGTTACTATAGATCCTAACCCGGATCTGGGGGACACCTTTTAGGTAAGTAGCAATAAACTGTGAGGGAACTGTACAGCATAGACCGATACGGTTGAAGCAGTAGCTATGTTGATGTGGCACATTAGTTGGTACTGGTATCCCTTGTGGAGAAACAAGGAGAATAAGGGGCTGCTATATGGGTCGTTAAGCATCAATTGACCTTAGAACCTATAATTGACCAACTTGGCCATAGGAAGTAATGAGATAGCCGGCCTCGGCATAGAGCTGAGAACTGATTGATACTCGATACTACACTCATTGAGACCATACTCTCGAGATAGTTCCGGCCACAAGAAAAGATTGTGTGAGTTGAAACCATGACCGATGGAGGATGGTCAGTGATATTGAGAACCTCTAGAACCCGATTACTATTATTAGGACATGTTGAACCAACTGAACTTCAAGAGGGTAATACCTAGACCCCATGCAAGCCTGAGACTTAAGGGCTCTTCATGCATCATGACATAGCATGCATATTTCATCGCACTAACCATTTCAAAGACCGAGGGGATTTATCTTTGTTCTGTTTTGTAGATTATGGCTTCAGTACGTAGAAATACCATTCTAGTCAACTTCGTGCAAATCCCTGCCCAGCTCAGAGAGTTAGTCTCAAAAATTCCTGATACTTCTTCATTTGTTAGAAGACATGGTCACCTCTTTAGCCTGGTCACTTCAAAGTTGGATGAGCAGATGATGATCGTCCTTTTCCAATTCTTTGATCCGTTGCATCATTATTTCACCTTCCAGGATTATCAGCTAGTCCCCACTTTGGAGGAGTTTTCTGATTTATTAGGCATATCTATCCTCGAGCAGACACCCTTCACAGGTTTGGAGGAGGTTCCTAGGCCAGAGGACATTGCTTCAGCTTTACACTTGAAAAAGGCTGATGTAGTGTCTAATTGGGAGACACGGAGCGGGGTTAAAGGTTTCTTGGCCAAGTTTCTAATGGATCAAGCTCAACAGTTCTGGGATAACTTGGACTTTCAGGCTTTCGAAGACATTTTGGCTCTCCTCATCTACGGCTTGGTTCTTTTCCCGAATCCAGATTCCTTCATAGATGTGAATGCGGTCAAGATCATCCTGTCTCGTAATCCAGTGCCTACTCTTCTGGGTGATATTTTACATGCTCTTTATACCCGTACTGTGCGAAGAAGGGGGACTCTCATGTGTTGCACGCCGCTGCTGGTGAGGTGGTTTATTTAGCACCTCCCCAAGTCTGTATTGAAGAATAAGGAATGTGTAGGATGGGCTTACAGAATCATGTCCCTTGCTCATATGGACATCCTTTGGAGTTCTAAGGATATGGAAAGAGTAGCTGTCATTGATCGATGTGGGGAATACCCTAATGTCCCGTTGCTTGGAATTCGAGGAGGTATAACTTACAGTCCTTGCTTGGCTTTACGATAGTTTGGTCGCGCTCGGAGAGACGGTCCCCATGAGCTGATTCTTACAGACATTGTCTTTGACTACAAGGGGGACGTGAATGAGCATCGCCAAAGGTTTATACGAGCCTGAAGCATGGTGAACAGGTCTGACCCTCAAGATCTAGGACTAAAGACTTCTCTCCCTATGCAACCTTATCTCCAGTGGGTTCGAGCCCGTGCTCAAAAGTTGGGGATGCCTTATGAAGCTGTTTTGCCGGTGATTGTAGAGCATACTAATGAAGAAGGTGTTCCTTATACAGTCCTCCATCCCTATATGCTTACTGATCTTGGGGTATTGAAGAGATCTTGGATCCAGTTAAAGGAGGAGAGGGATGCCTACAGGGAGAAGTATCATGAGCAGGAAAGGAAGATCTTGAAGCTCACGAGGCAGCTTGAGAATGAAAGGACGATCAACGACTATGTCAGCACGAAGGGAAAGCGACCATGGGATTTCTGATGTCTTTTATTGTTTCTAGTTAGATTTGCTTTTCAGTTTATTTCTTTTGTAACGCCTTAAAGGCATTGTTAAACATTTTTACAAGTTTGAATCCAATAAAGTTTGTTTATTTCTTGGTTTGCAAATTTAAATTTCCCAAAGTCTTTGAAATCATTTCAGCATTTCATTATCATGCACCTCATTACAGGTACCATTACAGGTTTCTCATCTTCTTCGCTATTTATTTCAGCACAAAATGTCTTCTGAAACACCTACTGATCAAGCCATCAAAGCTCTTCAAGCACAAAATGCTCAGTTCCAAGAGATGTTCCTGAACTTGGCTAAAGGACAACAGAATTTGAAGACTCTCATCTTGAAAGAGAAGAAGAAGAAGAAGAAGAAGAAGAAGGTGGTTCTACTGAATATGGGTCACAGATTTTGGAATAGGTTGCGATAGGAAGCTGATTTGTATCATTCATCCGGAGGAGGAGAGAATCAAGAGGAAGGAAAGGGTCCTAGTCCCGTGGTCTCTGATAATGACACTGATTTTGATGATGAACAGTATCCTCCTGCTGAGGATAAGTACAAACAACTTGAAGACCGTCTGAGTGCTATGGAGATTCAGAAGGTCCCTGGTTTGGATTTTGGGGACTTGGGACTAGCATCTGGTGTGGTGATCCCTCACAAGTTTAAAGTTCCTGTTTTTGCTAAGTATGATGAAGTATCTTGTCCAAAGATTCATCTCCACTCATACGTCAGAAAAATCCAACCCTACACTGTTGATAGAAACCTGGGGGTTCATTTATTTCCAGATAGCCTGTCAGGGTCTCATCTTGAATGGTTTTATCAATTGGAAGGAGCTAATGTCTGCAATTGGGAGGACCTTACTGCTTCTTTTTACAAACAATACCAGTATAACACCGACCTTGCTCCCACGCGTACTCAGCTTCAGGGTATGTCTACGGGTACAGGTGAAGGCTTTAAGGACTATGCTCAGAAGTGGAGAGATCTGGCTGGAAGAGTCCAACCCCCTCTGTCTGATAGGGAGTTGGTGGATATGTTTCTTGGGACTTTTTCGGGTCCATTTTTCAATCATTTGATTGGTAGTTCATCGTCTGGGTTCACTGAATTGATTTTGACTGGGGAGAGAGTAGAAGCTGGTATCAAAAGTGGCAAGATACAGAAAGGTTCTTCATCAATTACAGAGAAGAAGCCTTTTAGGAAAGAAGCTAGTGCAGTTTACAGCTTGAAAAGCCAAAACTGACCTGAACGCCGCCAAGCAGTAAATGCGGTAGTAATATCAAGACCTACCGTTGCCCCACAATGCAATAATCATCAAAGAGTAGAGAGACCACAAAGACAGTATAGTCGGCTCAGTATGACTCTGTCTCAAATTCTGCCGCAATTGTTGAAAGCTAACCTGGTAACTCTGAGGGAGGCCCCGAAGAATCCCAATACTACATCACCGCTGTATAATCCGAACGCCCACTGCGCCTATCACTCTGATAGCCCAGGGCATGATACAAAAAACTACTGGGCCTTGAGGAATAAGGTGCAAGATTTGATTGAAGCTAAAGAGATCGAGTTTGACGCACCAGAAAAGCCTAATGTCATGACTGCTCCTATGCCCAAGCATGGAGTAAATGCTGTAGACGATGATTCATTTGTGACCTCTGTAGAAGACATTTCTACTCCGTTGATGACAGTAAAAAAGAATCTATTATCAGCCAGTTTATTTCTGGGCTGTGGCGAAGGTTGCCATCTATGTTCAATCCTGCCTGCTGGTTGTCATTTATTAAAATCAGGTGTTCAACGCCTGATGGATAACAAAGAGATCCTGTTCGAGAAAACTTTGATTCCGTTGATTCCTATTGAATATGTGTCCATAATAACCATTTCCGCCAATCCTTCCAAGGCTTCATCGAGAAAGCCTGTTAGGATTACACCCGTTACAAGAGTTTCTCCATTGATCATTACTATTCCTAGTCCTATCCCTTACACTTCGGATAAAGCTTTCCCGTGGCACTATGGGGCCAATGTGTATTATCATGGGATCAAACAAGACTTGAAGGTTGAAGAGGCTGATACTGATGTCAGCAATATTGTCGGGTCTAACAAGGTCACCCGAAGTTGAAGACTCTTCTCTCCTGAGATTTCCCCTCCAGCTATTCAAAAGCCTGCTGCCGTCCCATCTTCTAGTACATCAGTTACTGTTCCAATTCTTACTCCAATTATCACCCCTATCGCCGAGTCATCTGACCCTTGGGGCAAAGAGATCACAGGTGAGCCTGCTCGGACGGAGGCACCGAAGAAGATTGTTGTAGAAACCTCTAGACAGGAGATAAAGGAAATTCTGAAAATTATCAAGAAAAGCGACTAAAACGTAGTCGAGCAGCTGGGGCAAACCCCGTCGAAGATCTCCATGTTATCTTTATCGTTGTGCTCATAAGCCCATGCAAAGGCTTTAATTGCTTTCCATAAAACTGCGCATGTGCCGCAGGAAACATCTGCTGATCAATTTAAATACTATGTGGCTAGTTTGACCGCTGACAACGGGTTGGGTTTCTCCGATGCAGATCTAACTGCCAAAGGAAGGAATCACAATGATGCTCTGCATGTTTCGATCGAGTGCAGGGGCACTACTCTGGCCCATGTGCTGGTGGATACTGGGTCCTCATTGAATGTTTTACCCAAGAAAGCGTTAGACCGGTTGTACTGTGAAGGGTTGGTTCTGAAGCCGAGTAATATTGTGGTTAGGGCCTTTAACGGGTCCAAAAGGATGGTGCACGAGGAGGTGGATGTTCCCATTAAAGTTGGATCTCAGACTTTTGCATCTACGTTCTATGTGATGGACATCCGACCATCTTATTCTTGCTTGCTAGGTCGCCTGTGGATTCATAAAGCTGGGGCAGTGACTTCCACGCTCCATCAGATGTTGAAATATCCAGTGAAGGGGAAGATTGTTACGGTACGAGGAGAAGAGGAGTACATGGTGAGCCACCTTAACTCTTTTCGGTATGTGGAGATGGATGGGGATTTCATCGAAACCCCGTGTCAGAACTTTGAAGAGGTCCCCCAGACTCTGGCGTCGACTGAAGTTGCTGTTGAAGAACCTCCAATGAAGATGGTTTCCCTCAAGGATGCCCGGGCTATTATTGAAAAAGGTGGGTGTGCAAATTGGGGTCAACTCCCTGACTTCGCACACAAGACTGAAAAGTTTGGTTTGGGTTTTACTGCAGAAGCTCAAAGGGCTGTTCGGCGTGCGCAGATTGGAAGACCTCCCCTGTGTATCAGTAATCCGGGAGTGAATGCAATTGAAAACAATGAAGAAGAGTCAGAATTCGACAACTGGATCTACCCGACTACCGACAGTGAATTGAACAAATTGGACGACGAAGGACTTCGTGCCTGTTTCTTTTATTACACAGTAATAGACTTTTGTTTTGATATTTGTAACAGACAATTTGAGACTTTACGGCCCGGTGCCTTTCCCGAGACACCGTGGCTTTGTTTGTGAGGGCTTATTATTTGTCATTTTCATATACCATCAATAAAGCATTGGACGTTTTCTTGCATTACAAATTTTACGCTCCCTGTTTTTCTTTTCTATCTTGCACTTTATCAAAACAACTATTGTCTTACACACACTCACATATCATAATGCAGATCCACATCCACTCTGGATCCCACTGATAACGACTCTGCTACTGCCAGTTATGACTTCGAAAGTACGATCAACCAAGCTGAGGACGAAGGTGAAGATGATTTCGAAGTGCCTGGGGAACTTGCTAGACTGTTACTACAGGAAGAGAGGGCCATACAGCCCCATGAAGAGCCAATAGAATCAGTGAATCTGGGTACAGAAGAAGACAAGAAAGAGGTCAAGATCGGTACAAATCTGGAGCCTAGCGCCAAGCAACGGTTAATACAAATGCTACGTGACTATGTTGAGATCTTCGCTTGGTCTTATGAACATATGCCTGGGTTGGATACTGATATTATGGTACACCGCTTGCCAACCAAAGAAGACTGTCCTCCGGTAAAACAGAAAGTTCGCCGCATGCGCCCTGAGATGTCTGAGAAAATCAAAGCCAAGGTCATAAAACAGTTTGATGCCGGTTTTCTAGCAGTTACTTCTTACCCACAGTGGTTTTCCAACGTGGTTCCAGTGTCGAAGAAAGATGGTAAGGTTCGGATGTGTATGGACTATAGGGATCTGAACAGGGCGAGCCCCAAGGATGATTTCCCATTGCCTCACATCAATGTTCTGGTCGACAACACCGCGCAGCATAAGATCTTCTCCTTTATGGATGGTTTTTCTGGTTACAATCAGATTAAGATGGCTCCCGAGGACATGGAGAAGACGACTTTCATTATGCAGTGGGGCGCCTTTTGCTACAAGGTCATGCCTTTCGGGTTGAAGAATGCTGGGGCAACGTATCAGCGCGCCATGGTTGCTTTGTTCCACGATATGATTCACCATGAGATTGAGGTATACGTTGACGACATGATTGCAAGATCCCAGACGGAAGAAGAACATCTTGACCATCTCCAGAAACTATTTGACAGGTTGAAGATGTATAAGCTGAGATTAAACCCAAACAAGTGAACCTTCGGGGTAAGATCTGGTAAGCTGCTGGGTTTCGTCGTTAGTGATAAAGGTATTCGAGTGGATCCTGCAAAGGTGAAGGCTATACAGGAAATGCCAGCTCCCCAAACGGAAAAAGAAGTCAGAGGCTTTCTGGGACGTCTGATCTACATTGCCCAATTCATTTCACATTTGACTGCTACTTATGAGCCAATCTTCAAACTGCTGAAGAGAGATCAAGTGGTAAGGTGGAATGATGAATGTCAGGCCGCTTTCAAACGGATCAAAGAATATCTCCAAGAGCCACCTATTCTAATGCCTCCAGTTGAAGGGAGACCTTTGATCTTATACTTGATAGTACTCGACAATTCGATGGGGTGCGTGCTGGGGCAGCATGACGAGTCTGGCCGAAAAGAGCACGCTATTTACTACCTTAGCAAAAGGTTTACCGACTGTGAGACCCGATACTCACTTCTTGAGAAGACTTGCTGCGCTTTGGCATGGGCTGCTCGCCGGATGAGACAGTATATGCTGACTCACACTACCTTATTGATATCAAAGATGGACCCAATCAAGTATATCTTCGAAAAGCCTACCTTGTCCGGAAGAATAGCAAGATGGCAGATGATCTTAACTGAGTATGACATCCAATACACGACCCAAAAGGAAATCAAGGGGAGTGTGTTGGTAGATCATTTGGCACATCAGGCAGTGGATGATCACAAGTCTATGAATTTCGAGTTTCCGGATGAGAGCATCATGTTGGTGACTGACTGTGAAAAACTTGGACCGCATGAAGGACCTGAGGAGGGATCTCGATGGTCTATGTTTTTTGATGGAGCTTCAAACGCGTTGGGAAATGGCATTGGCGCCATGATCATATCTCCTGAAGGCTTTTATACTTTGTTCACCGCCCGATTATGTTTTAACTGCACCAACAAAACGGCGGAGTATGAAGCATGCATCATGGGTCTGCAAGCTACTATTGACCTAAGGATTAAGTTCTTAAGTGTATTCGGAGATTCCACTCTAGTGATCAGTCAGATTAAAGGAGAGTGGGATACGAAACACCTAAATCTTATTCCTTACAAAGAGTATGTATTGACTTTGCTTCCGCATTTTGAGGAGATAACCTTTGAACATTTCCTCAGGGAGGAGAATCAGTTAGCGGACGCGCTAGCTACTATGTCTTCTATGTTCAAAGTCAGGTGGGACAATGAAGCTCCCCAGATTACCATTGAGAGGTTGGACGAACCCGCACATTTCTGTGACATTGAGACTGAAGAAGTAGCAGATAAACCCTGGTTTCATGAGGTAAAGAGGTATCTTGAGGCTCAAGAATACCCCGAGGGTGCATCTGTTAATTGTAGGTGTTTAGGTATTGGCTTGCATTTTTGGTAAATCCCAAGTGTATGAGTGAATGTCATGACTGATGTCATAACATTCTAGTTCAGTTTGTACCAAAATATTAGGTACCTTTGCAGAAAAATATTGTAATTCAAATACTGATGTTTATAAGTGTGTATCTGAGCATTTTGCAAAATGATCACATTTTGCTAAATCAGTAGACAGGTTTTCTCAGATGTCATAACAGATGTTATGACATCCTGTTCTGAACTAACAGGATTGCAGGATTGGATAAGTCTGAGTTTTTTCAAGAAATAACTCAGTCCTTCTTGAACAGAATCCTGCGTTTTCTGAGGGGTAACCTAGCTCAACCCTAACCTGGTTAATAAAGTCCTGTGACCTGGTCTTTAGGTCAAACGGAATTATCCCTAGGTTTTTGGAAACCCTAACTGAAGTTGCAGCTGCTATATATTCAACAGAGCTGCTGTTTTTCAAGGATCGCTGATTTTGATTAGAAGATCATTTGTAATCTGTATAGATTTGATTATTGTACTCCAAGCAATTATCATTGTGATAAGTGCCTTGGAATAGGTTTCTAATTGTAAGTGTTGTGTAGCACTCAAAGCTTTGAAGCAAGAGTGTTTGAATGTTCCTTGACTAAAGCTGTGAAGCAGAGTCAAGTTAGCTGTGTGCATCAATCAAAGCTGTGAAGCACGATTGATTGTGTTGCTTGATTAAAAAGCTGTGAAGCTTAATCAAGTGTTTGTTTTTGAAGAGTGTCTTCATCAATTCTTAAGTCAAATTGGTTTATGTATCACTGCTGTGATTGAGGGGGAGTGAGTAGGAACTCAGGTTTAAGTTGTACTTAGATTGGAATTGCATTGGGTAGGTCTTAAGTGAAGGAGATAAACTGGTTGGTTTATTCCTGAATTAACATCTCTTATAGTGGATTTCCTCCCTGGCTTGGTAGCCCCTAGAGTAGGTGTTGTTGCACACTGAACTGGGTAAACAATTGACTGTATTCTTTATTGCTTTTGTATTTACTGTCATATAGTAAGTCAGATACGGTGTCATAACATTGAACGTGACATTGAGTATCTGCAGCCAGAATTTCATTAATGATAAGAAGTTTCTGAGGAGGTTTGCTGCAAAGTTCTTCATCAGCAATGGTGTCCTTTACAAGCTTAACCATGATTCAACCTTACTGCGATGTATGGATAAAAGCGAGGCAGAAAAGATCATGGCAGAGTTACATGAAGTTACTTTCAGAACTCATTCCAGTGGACACACCATGGCAAAGAAGATCCTACGGGCAGGATATTATTGGTCCACCATGGAAGCCAATTGTTATCAGCATTCTTGGACCTGTCATAAGTGCCAAGTCTATGTTGATAAGGTGCACATTCCTCCAGTTCCTCTGAACGTCTTGACAGCTCCTTGGCCTTTTGCAATGTGGGGGCATCGATATGATAGGCGAGATCAGACCTACTGCATCCAACGGGCATCATTTCATTCTGGTGGCTATTGATTACTTTACAAAGTGGGTTGAGGCAACTTCCTTTGCTACAGTGACCAAGAACGTCCTGGCACGGTTTATTCGACATAATTTAATCTGTCGATATGGTGTACCAGAGAGGATCATTACAGACAATGGTACAAATCTCAACAATACGATGATCACCGAGCTCTACAAGCAGTTCAAGATACAGCATCACAACTCTTCTCCTTACCGGCTGAAGATGAATGGGGCTGTTGAAGCGGCTAATAAGAACATCAAGAAGATTGTGCAGAAGATGACGGTGACATACAAAGATTGGCACGAGATGTTACCATTTTCTCTTCATGGGTACCGAACCTCAGCGCGGATGTCAACAAGGTCAACACCCTATTCCTTGGTGTATGGCATGGAGGCAGTCTTGCCCATTGAAGTTCAGATACCCTCTCTTCGGATTATGAAGGATGCAGGTTTGAGTGAGGAGGATTGGATCCAGACCCGGTTTGATCAGCTAACAAGAAATTTAGACGACAAGAGTATCAAGTCGGGGATCTGGTGATCAAGCGCATCATACTGCCACAAGGTGATCCTAGGGGAAAATGGACTCCTACGTACGAAGGGCCATTTGTGGTTAAGAACATCTTCTTAGGAGGAGCTATGATTCTAACCACCATGGATAGTGATGACCTGCCTCACCCTGTCAATGCAGACATAATGAAAAAATACTACGCATAATCAAAGACCCGCTAGGTTGACTGGCCTAGGCAAAAATAAGGGCTTCCCAGCGAACCAAAAGGGTCCGGGCAAAAGTAAGGGATGAAAATGAAAAATATGTACACCTGGCAAGTCGAAAACCTAAAAAGGCGGCTTGGGCAAAAAAGGGTATCCCGATGGATTGAAAACACGAAAGGGCGGTCCAGGAAAAAATTAGGGATCAAAGCGTAACACTATGTCTCATTGGATCACCTTGCAATCAGACTTCAATATTGTCTGTCAAGCTCGGACGGCACTAGTCAATCTGATATACCTTCAACCAAGTAGCAAAGTGATGAGATGCTCGAAGATATAAAGGCAATAGCAGAGTTGGAACCCAGTGGGATTGTTCACATAACTGTTTTTCTTTGTTTTTCACAAATTGTATAATTTCTATCTTTCGGCGGTGTTCTCTTACTAGGACGTCAGCCTCTTGTACAAAGACGCCTATTTACAAGCCAACTTCAAAATCAATACAATTCACTTTACAATAAATTTCAAAGTTGTTTTTCTTTTTCTGTTTTGTTTTGCAAGAACGTCCTGTAGGTGTTTAGGTATTGGCTTGCATTTTTGGTAAATCCCAAGTGTATGAGTGAATGTCATGACTGATGTCATAACATTCTAGTTCAGTTTGTACCAAAATATTAGGTACCTTTGTAGAAAAATATTGTAATTCAAATACTGATGTTTATAAGTGTGTATCTGAGCATTTTGCAAAATGATCACATTTTGCTAAATCAGTAGACAGGTTTTCTCAGATGTCATAACAGATGTTATGACATCCTGTTCTGAACTAACAGGATTGCAGGATTGGATAAGTCTGAGTTTTTTCAGGAAATAACTCAGTCCTTCTTGAACAGAATCCTGTGTTTTCTGAGGGGTAACCTAGCTCAACCCTAACCTGGTTAATAAAGTCCTGTGACCTGGTCTTTAGGTCAAACAGAATTATCCCTAGGTTTTTGGAAACCCTAACTGAAGTTGCAGCTGCAATATATTCAACAGAGCTGCTGTTTTTCAAGGATCGCTGATTTTGATTAGAAGATCATTTGTAATCTGTATAGATTTGATTATTGTACTCCAAGCAATTATCATTGTGATAAGTGCCTTGGAATAGGTTTCTAATTGTAAGGGTTGTGTAGCACTCAAAGCTTTGAAGCAAGAGTGTTTGAATGTTCCTTGACTAAAGCTGTGAAGCAGAGTCAAGTTAGCTGTGTGCATCAATCAAAGCTATGAAGCACGATTGATTGTGTTGCTTGATTAAAAAGCTGTGAAGCTTAATCAAGTATTTGTTTTTGAAGAGTGTCTTCATCAATTCTTAAGTCAAATTGGTTTATGTATCACTGCTGTGATTGAGGGGGAGTGAGTAGGAACTCAGGTTTAAGTTGTACTTAGATTGGAATTGCATTGGGTAGGTCTTAAGTGAAGGAGATAAACTGGTTGGTTTATTCCTGAATTAACATCTCTTATAGTGGATTTCCTCCCTGGCTTGGTAGCCCCCAGAGTAGGTGTTGTTGCACACTGAACTGGGTAAACAATTGACTGTGTTCTTTATTGCTTTTGTATTTACTGTCATATAGTAAGTCAGATACGGTGTCATAACATTGAACGTGACATTGAGTATATGCAGCCAGAATTTTAATTGGTATCAGAGCAGGCACCCTGCCTGTATTACTGGGTGAGATCTAGGGATATCACTTTCTGGCACTATGGACAAAGAAGGAGTTTTTGGAAATAGACCACCCATTCTGGATGGAACTAATTATGACTACTGGAAACCTCGTATGATTGCCTTCCTAAAATCTCTGGACAAAAAGGCTTGGAGAGCTGCTGACAAAGGATGGATTCATCCCACCATAACTGAGATAGATGGGACAATCAGTCTGAAGCCTGAGGAAGATTGGAGTAAAGAAGAAGATGAGTTAGCTCTGGGAAATTCAAAAGCCTTAAATGCCTTGTTCAATGGAATTGATAGAAACATTTGCAGACTAGGATGTCACATCCAAAGTCAAGACATCTGACCACCTCTAAGGTTCTAGAACTCCTCCATATGGATCTGATGGGACCAATGCAAGTAGAGAGTCTTGGTGGTAAAAGATATGCCTATGTGGTTGTGGATGATTTTTCCAGATTCACCTGGATTAATTTCATTAGGGAAAAATCAGATGCATTTGAAGTTTTTAGAGAACTGTGCAAGAGAATTCAAAGAGAGAAGGAAGGATGTATTGTCAGAATCAGAAGTGATCATGGCAAGGAATTTGAAAACAGCAAGTTTGATGACTTCTGTGCTTCAGAAGGAATCAGTCATGAGTTTTCTTCTCCCATAACACCTCAGCAAAATGGAGTTGTGGAAAGAAAAAATAGGACCATACAAGAATCTGCCAGAGCAATGTTACATGCCAAAAGACTTCCTATGTATTTTTAGGCTGAAGCTATGAATACAGCTTGCTATGTTCATAACAGGGTCACCTTGAGAAAGGGAACCTCATCCACCATATATGAACTCTGGAAAGGAAGAAAACCAACTGTGAAGTACTTCCATGTGTTTGGCAGCAAATGCTATATTCTGTCTGATCGTGAACAAAGAAGAAAACTGGACCCCAAAAGTGATGAAGGCATATTTCTAGGATACTCCTCAAACAGCAGAGCTTATAGAGTATTCAACTCCAGAACCAAAACCATGATGGAATCAATAAATGTTATAATTGATGACTATCATGAAGAAATAAATGTTCCTTGTACTGTTGAGACATTCTTTGAGACTTCAACCCAACAAGATGATCTACCCAACTCCACCACAACAGAATCTGAATCAAAGGAAGCTAGCAAGATTCCTTCCATCAGAATTCAGAAGGATCATCCAAAAGAGCTCATCATAGGAGATCCCAATAGTGGAGTCATCACAAGATCTAGAGAAATCATCTCAAACTCTTGTTTTGTGTCCAAAATAGAACCAAGAAATGTCAAGGAAGCCTTAACTGATGAATATTGGATTGGTGCAATGCAAGATGAACTGAACCAATTCAAGCAACATGAAGTTTGGGAACTGGTTCCTAGACCTGAAGGAACTAACATCATTGGGACAAAATGGATATTCAAGAACAAGTCAGATGCTGAAGGAGTTGTCACCAGAAATAAGGCAAGACTTGTTGCTCAAGGATACACCCAGGTTGAAGGGGTTGATTTTGATGAAACCTTTGCACCTGTAGCCAGGTTGGAATCAATCAGACTCTTGTTGTCAATTGCTTGTCTTCTGAAGTTCAAGTTATTTCAGATGGATGTGAAAAGTGCCTTTCTAAATGGGTACTTAAATGAGGAAGCTTATGTGGAACAACCTAAAGGTTTTGTGGATCCAACCCATCCTGATCATGTCTACAAACTGAGAAAAGCTCTATATGGCCTGAAACAAGCTCCTAGAGCATGGTATGACAGGTTAACAAAGTTTCTCTCAGACAAAGGCTACAGAAAAGGAGGCTTGGACAAAACTCTCTTTGTCAAAACTGAAGGAGGAAAGTTGATGGTTGCCCAAATATATGTTGATGACATAGTGTTTGGAGGAATGTCAGAACATATGGTCAAACACTTTGCTGACCAGATGCAGGCTGAATTTGAAATGAGTCTCATGGGAGAACTAACTTATTTTCTTGGACTACAAGTCTCACAGATGGAGGACTCAATCTTCTTATCTCAAAGCAAGTATGCTAAGAATATTGTAAAGAAGTTTGGTATGGAGAATGCAAGTCACAAAAGGACTCCTGCTCCTACTCATCTAAAGCTTTCCAAAGATTCAAGTGGGGTTAAGGTGGATCAAAGTCTGTACAGAAGCATGATAGGAAGCTTGTTGTACTTAACTACCAGCAGACCTGATATTGCCTTTGCAGTTGGAGTTTGTGCTAGATACCAAGCTGATCCCAAAGTCAGCCATATCAATCAAGTGAAGAGAATTTTGAAGTATGTAAATGGTACTTACAACTATGGATTGATGTATACTCATGGCTGTGAACCAGCTCTGACTGGCTACTGTGATGCTGATTGGGCTGGTAGTGCTGATGATAGAAAAAGCACCTCTGGAGGATGTTTCTTTTTGGGAAGTAATCTGGTTTCCTGGTTCAGCAAGAAACAGAATTGTGTGTCTCTTTCCACTGCTGAAGCTGAATACATTGCAGCTGGTAGTAGCTGCTCTCAAATGATTTGGATGAAACAGATGCTCACTGAGTATAATGTCACACAAGATGTTATGACATTGTACTGTGACAATCTGAGTACAATCAACATATCCAAGAATCCCATTCAGCATAGCAGGACCAAACATATTGACATACGACATCACTTTATCAGAGACCTTGTAGAAGAGAAGACAATCAAATTGGAACATGTTGCCACTGAGCTACAGCTGGCTGACATTTTTACCAAGGCTCTGGATGCAAATCAATTTGAAAACTTAAGGGGTAAGCTGGGTATTTGTCAACATGAGGAATTGTAGCAATTAATTTTGCTTAAAACAAGGATCAAAGGACTTATGCCTGTTCTGATTGGTTTAAAATTGTATTTTCTCATTTCCTACAATTCTTTTAAGAAGTTGAATAGACACTCCCTTGCTTCCTTCCTCTCTCGTCTCCTCATCAAAACCCAGTCTCTCAATCAAAAATTTCTCCTCAGTTGCTGTTGGTCCTCTAAAACTGTCAAAATGTCTCAAACACCATCATCATCCAATACGACCATTTCAACCTCTTCCTCTGATCAAGATTCTGGGACAATCTCTTCTGGTCTGGACTCTGACGCTCTGGAGATCTCCTCTCATAGAAAAGTGGGAACTAACCCCACCAAGGTCAAAGAGTTGAGAACAAGACATGCAGGAAAGCCCCAAGCTTCTGCCTCTGGTAATCCATCTCATCCTTCTTCTTCAGTTCCCCCTGAAATTGCAAATAGGGAAGGCACAACATATGTTAATCAAGCAATAGCTAAAATTGTTTCAAGAATTCTGAACGAGAACCACTCAGTTCCTGGCATTTCTGTTCCTCTGAACCAAGAAAGCTCAAATGCTGAAACAAATCTAGATGTCTCTAAGAATGTTGAGACATCAAACAAAGAGAAGAGTGCTGACATTGCTCACAAGAAAAGAAAGAAGCCTGAATCCTCTGGATCTGAGGACAGAGCCTGAAGGTTGGTTGCTGATATCTGGTGGAGTTTGGAAGTGTATTCAGTTGTTTTCTGCTGCTGCTCTTATTTTGTTTTGGATAACTGTATAATTTTATGAACATGTATCTTTGGCCCATTTGTGGCTAAAGAGGGGGAGAATATTTTGGTACTTACTTAATTAGTACTTGACATTCTATTTTTCTGCTGTCACTTATTTCTGCTGCTATCTATCTCTGATTGTTTAGGGTCTTTAGCCAAAAATCTGCCAAAGGGGGAGTTTGTAGGTGTTTAGGTATTGGCTTGCATTTTTGGTAAATCCCAAGTGTATGAGTGAATGTCATGACTGATGTCATAACATTCTAGTTCAGTTTGTACCAAAATATTAGGTACCTTTGCAGAAAAATATTGTAATTCAAATACTGATGTTTATAAGTGTGTATCTGAGCATTTTGCAAAATGATCACATTTTGCTAAATCAGTAGACAGGTTTTCTTAGATGTCATAACAGATGTTATGACATCCTGTTCTGAACTAACAGGATTGCAGGATTGGATAAGTCTGAGTTTTTTCAGGAAATAACCCAGTCCTTCTTGAACAGAATCCTGTGTTTTCTGAGGGGTAACCTAGCTCAACCCTAACCTGGTTAATAAAGTCCCGTGACCTGGTCTTTAGGTCAAACGGAATTATCCCTAGGTTTTTGGAAACCCTAACTTAAGTTGCAGCTGCTATATATTCAACAGAGCTGCTGTTTTTCAAGGATCGCTGATTTTGATTAGAAGATCATTTGTAATCTGTATAGATTTGATTATTGTACTCCAAGCAATTATCATTGTGATAAGTGCCTTGGAATAGGTTTCTAATTGTAAGGGTTGTGTAGCACTCAAAGCTTTGAAGCAAGAGTGTTTGAATGTTCCTTGACTAAAGCTGTGAAGCAGAGTCAAGTTAGCTGTGTGCATCAATCAAAGCTGTGAAGCACGATTGATTGTGTTGCTTGATTAAAAAGCTGTGAAGCTTAATCAAGTATTTGTTTTTGAAGAGTGTCTTCATCAATTCTTAAGTCAAATTGGTTTATGTATCACTGCTGTGATTGAGGGGGAGTGAGTAGGAACTCAGGTTTAAGTTGTACTTAGATTGGAATTGCATTGGGTAGGTCTTAAGTGAAGGAGATAAACTGGTTGGTTTATTCCTGAATTAACATCTCTTATAGTGGATTTCCTCCCTGGCTTGGTAGCCCCCAGAGTAGGTGTTGTTGCACACTGAACTGGGTAAACAATTGACTGTGTTCTTTATTGCTTTTGTATTTACTGTCATATAGTAAGTCAGATACGGTGTCATAACATTGAACGTGACCTTGAGTATCTGCAGCCAGAATTTCACGTCCAATGGTTCATTTTTGATATATGCATTTGACAATAATTGCTGCTCATAAATATTTACATGCGAAACAAAAGACTGTTACTCGTAATTTCAGAAATAGGGGCAAACAAGAAATGTCCATACCTTACAGTTGCTCTATTCACCAAGGTACAGGGATAAACCCAGCTGAAGAAAATGACTAAAAATGTGTACACTCCCCGCATAGTAGGAAGTACTCGAATACAGTATTATCAACTCTCCCTAGCTGAGGTTCGCAATCGCGAATGACTCGGTAAGATTCTCCCCAAGCAGAGTTCATCTTTCACAAACAATGAAGACCATCCCCAGTGGAGTTTATTTCTTCCACAAACAGAAGCTCAATCCCGGACAAGTTTCAGTATCGCCAGCAACGGTAATTCGTACCCAGTCGAGGTTGTTCCTCCAAATCAACAGATCTTCTAGCAGATTATCTCTTCCCCACAGAGTCATTTTCTCGCCAATGTATTCTCCAGCAGGATTATTCTCCAAATCATCTTTGGTCGTTATCCCCAGTGAGCGAAATTCTTTATACTCTCCAGCAGCAATCTGGGATTTATTTTCCCCAACTAGAGAATATCATTAAAACATTGCATGTCCATACATCATGACATGCGCATACGCCTCATACAGCACAATCTCATTTATTTTGAGAACATCATTGCCTGATACATATCATACATTGCATACGACTAACCTTTATCTTTCAGGAAAGATACAACCAAATCCTCACAAATTCAAGCTATGAAGCCCGAATTCGACTGGATAGTACCTTGATTTCTACAACATATTGTGAAGCCCCGATTCGACCGAATAACAGTATTAAACACCGCGAAGCCTGGATTCGACCAGATAGTGGTTTATCTTTAAGCTATGAAGCCCAGACTCGATCGGATAATAGTTTAATCCCCAGCAAGCCGTAAAGCCCGGATTACGACCGGATAACAGCTCAGCAAGTACCATAAAGCCTGAATTCGACCAGATAGTGGTATATCATAAACACAAGCCGTGAAGCCCGAATTACGACCGGATAACAGCTTAGCAAGTTATTGTGAAGCTTGGATTACGACCAGATAGCAATACAAGTTTCTGTGAAGCCTGGATTACGACCAGATGGCAGCCAAAGACACCGCGAAGCCTGGATTACGACCAGATAATGGTATATCTTTAATACAAGTTATGAAGCCCGGATTCGACCGGATAGTATCTTGATTTCTCCAAACACCATGAAGCCTGGATTCGACCAGATAATGGTATGAGACATCGCAAAGCCTGGATTACGACTAGATAGCGGTAAAAGACACTGAAGCCTGGATTACGACCAGATAACAGTGAGGGACACTGTGAAGCTTGGATTATGATCAAATAGCAGTTCACCTGGCCAATTACTATGAAGCCCGGATTCCACCGGATATTAGTAGGCCCAAAATCAAAGGGAAGCCCGGAGGCGACCGAATAATCACTTGATTTCTTCTGAAGCCTGGATTACGACCAGATAGCAGTACAAAACACCATGAAGCCTGGATTCAACTAGATAATGGTATAAAGCACCGTGAAGCCTGAATTACGACCAGATAGCGACAAAAGGACTGAAGCCTGGATTACGACCAGATAAGAGTACAAGACACTGCGAAGCTTGGATTTCGACCAAATAGCAGTTTACCTGGACAATTACTAAGAAGCCCGGAGTCGACCGGATATTAGTGTGCCCTAAATTCAAGTTAAAGCCCAAATGCGACCGAATAATGACTGAATTCCTTCTGAAGCATGGATTACGACCAGATAAGAATTGAGAAATTGCAAAGCCTGGATTACAACTGGATAACAAGTTTAATCTCATCTCCCCAATAAGTCATTGTAAAGCCTGGATTACGACCAGATAACAGTCAGTCTTATCACTATGAAGCCTGGATTACGACCAAATAGTAGTTCATTTTCACCTCTTCGACCAAGAAACGATTCCCCAGTAGAATAACGGATGACCGAAGCTCCAAAAATTCTATTTCTCCCAAGACAAAGATCAGCATTCCCCAATGAAATCTTCCTCAACAACGGGTATACAAGCTCTCGCTAAGGAATCTCTTAGGCGATCGACAATTCTTCGTATGGCATCTTTAAGCCCATCTTCCATCATCAATCTCAAAATGGCATCTATAAGCCCATTCCCGACATCATAAGACAAGTACCACTTCATGCGAGTGCAAATTTCTGGGCACTCTAGTGTTCGATCATCTTCCACCCTCTGGTCACGAAAGGAAGACAGGCCAATCTACATCCTCAAGTTTAAGATGATTGAACAAGGGAAGCTGTTGTACCCCAAAATTTTCCCTCCCATATTTCTCAAAACATTTCAAGAAAGATCCTCAAGTTTCTCAAAGAAGTCCAAGGGTTGGCCAGACAAACTCTCTCCTAAAGGCAGTCTACCTCAAATTAGGGTTTCATATTGCATCAAGATACTTGAGTCCAAGGGATCCCAAATTCTCACCATTGTCCTAATATGTTCTCAAGATCATCCATGTCAAGTTTCAAGCCTTGCAGAGGAAATTTGCTCAGTCATTTGCTCAAAGGCCTGAAAATCTACTGTGCTAGGGCAAAAGTCAACTGTGGCCCACATACAGTCAAACTTCAAGATTTTTGGTCAAAATCCTCATTTTGAAGTATTATTCATCATTTTATAAAGGGTTGATCATGATTCATCAAGGATTGCTCCCAATTCATCAAGAACCAAAAATTGCTAAATTAGGGTTTTGCCGGAAAAGTAAACCCAACTTTGACCAAGCATAACTTTCTCATACTTTATGCGAAATGACCCATCCGAAGCTCATTTGGAAGAGGATGCAATGCCCTACAATCCATCTTCAGCTCCCAAGTTCAAAATATGCATTCACAAGAAGTTATTAATTTGGACATTATAGGTCATTTTGAAAAGTCAACAAAAACACTTTTTTTGTCAAAGCTTCATACATGAACATGGAATACCAAATTGAGATGAGACCAAAGGGTTTCTTAGAGGACATCTCAATATTTCTAAAAAGTCCAAGAACACCTTCAAAGAGTCAAAATTGAAGAAGTTATGCATTGGTGAAGTTGATCTTTTTTGCAAAATTGTCAAAAGTCAACTATGCCTCAAATTGTAATTTTTGCTAAATGGGCCTAACTTTTTGCATTTGTTCTGAGTTGGTAGTATGGTCCACGAGCCCTAGCTCTTTCCACTTGTCTTTATCTTATTTTTATTATTTATTTTGATTTTGATTTGAATTAAATCAATTTAAATCAAAACAAATCATAGAAAATCCAAATCATTGAAATCTCAAGATATTGTGCATGTTTCAGGTTCTATATCCAGCTAGCAAAAGATTGAAATCGTGCAAAGCCTTTGTGTGCACAAAGAGATTGGTTTTGACCTGTTTTTAGAAATATTTTCAAGTGAATCAAATCCAAATCAAAAGCTATAATGAAGGAAGATTGAGATCATGTTTACAACCCTAATTCATTCCTCAGTATATAGTATACAATTGTAGACCTAAAGCACAAGGCTAGAGAGGCGCACAAAGTCAGAACAAACTTGAAAAAATCAAAGAAAAGTGGTGATTCGATTTTGTACTTCCAGGCACTTTCACGGTCCCCTAGCCATCTCATTCGATTCCTGGGATCACAAGCAAGCTGTACCAACAAGAATAAGGAGTTTCCAGCACTATAACTCACTATAAGTCAGCCACGACAATGGCTTTTTCTTGAATTTGAATTGCATAATTTTGGCATCTATAGCATGAAATATTTGTATATTCTTTCTCCTTGAAGCATTTGCAAACTATCCATAACATTTAATTGCTTTTTTATGGACTATATCATGATGTGCCATTATTAGGGTTCTTGGTCTCGATTTGGGATCTTTTCACACAGGTAAAATTGGGCCATGAAAGGGGAACCATCACGCTCAGAAGGTCCAGACGAGTTGATTCATGGCCTTAGATTTTATTTATCATGCTTGTGTTTGATTTTGAGAATTGTAGGATCTGTAGCTTTGGACATATGTCCGTAGGTAAAAGTCTATGACTTTTACCAACAGAGAGAGGAAGAAGATGACATACGTGGCTCCATCTCATTCATTCATTTGAATTCTGGCGTATGTTTTACAGCTAGGGTCACTTTATTCATTTTATTATTTTTGTTTCATTTAATAATCAATTGAACCAAATGGCCTAGTGGTGGCCAGGGAAACGCTAAGGTATTGGAGGGCATGAGGTCAGGGGTTCAACTCCTACCTTCAACATTTGCATTTTTCTTGAAATTTCTCTACAGATTCAGTGCCCTACAAGGCGTGGAGACCATCATGGTCCATCATCATCCAATCAGCCAAGTGTCCAACAAGCTAGATTAAAGGCCATTAGATGAAGGAGCACCATAGGCCTTGGTCAATGTGCAACACGGGAACGGGAAAGTCAACGTGGGTCAATTGTTTTGGGCCCAGAAGTTGATACTCATACCCCCCAAACTACTTTTTCAGGCCCAACTTTCTTTTCTCTTTTCCTTTATATTTATTTTATTTTAATTAATTTATTTATTTTAACTAACATAAAAAAATAATTCTTTTTATCGAAAAATCACAAAATAATATTTTTCACCCAATTAGATTTAGGATATTTTTTTATACCAAAATTAATTGAATTAGGGTATTTAATTTTAGGTAACTTTAATTATTTTGTAAATAAATTAAAAACAATTAGAAAATTAGGGTTTTAGTTTAATATTTAATTCCATTTTCTTTTTCCTAAAAATAACCAAAATATAAAAATAGGCCATGTAAATTATTTTCTTTGAATTAATTTAATTATTAATTAATTTTGTATTTAATTTAAAAACCTTGTTCTTTTTCTTAAAAATAATCAAAAACAACAAAAACAATTTTTTTCTTTCAATTAGGTTAGAAGGGGTCAAAACCCTAAGTTCTCTCTCGTTCTTAACTAATCACACGCGCTTTATTATTTTATTTTTCCATATTAATGTAACTGCTCACAAGTTGTAATAGATTAATTAGGATTTTTCTCTTTTTCATTTATCGTTTTGACGAGTTTGTTTTTGGCTATGTAAATACCCGAAGCCTTGTAATAGTGTAGCTTATTTTTTGCATTTTAAATTCCGCAAATATTAACTGTTAGATGTATGAATAATAGGGATGCATGACAAGAATGTATGATTAACTTTAAAACGGTTAGCTAACCCTAAATGTGCAAAGATAATAAACTTGAAATTGAATCACTCGCACATGCGCACTCCTAGGGTACACTCCCACTTCGATTGCCTTCGATAAACGGTCATTAAGTATAGGATATTTTAGTGGTCGCCCTCTTGTCTAAACAAAGATCAAAGTCCCGTTCGGAATGGTTGCCTCAGAATCGTTGCCTCGAATAATTGATCTAAGACATTAGGGTTACTACTAAGATGTCCTAATATTGCTTTAGTGACCGTACGTCCCTTTTGAATTGACCCTCAAAACTCTGACGATGGTGCTACCTACTCACTAATAGTAGGATAGCACTGTCTAAAGGAAACTAACATAGAACAATTCTCTTTTTCGAGTAGGTAGAATCTTAAGTACTTGCTCAATCCAAACAAAATTTTCCACACTTACCCTCTTTTCAAACAAAGCTTTCAAAAACACTTCGTATTACTCTTGAAGACAGAGCAAGGGTTAAATCGAAGTCAAAAACTTTTTTCAAATTAAACACACACAAGCAATTTTGAAAATGATGAGCAAGTACCTAAGAGCCCGTGGAAAACCATAGATAGAAAGGGTGCTATAACCTTCCCTTTCTATAACTTACCCCCCGTACTCAAAATCTCGAAAAAGGAATTTTTCTGTGCTTTTTTCCTTTCCAGTTGGATAAAATAAAGGTCGGTGGCGACTCTTGCTTACCGCGATATTTGCGAATAAAAAACGCAAACTAGTATTAAACAGTCTGGTTCTGCCACCGTATCACACCTGGTAACTTTTTTAAACCCTTATTTTCTTACCATTTTCACTTCTAAAACCCTAAATTCATCAAACTAAACTATTTTTTTATCAATTAATTTTCTCACAAACCCTAATCAACATTAGGGTTTAGTTTTTATGTTAATTAATAAATTTTCTTCTTTTTTTCAAATTAAAATTAATTAGGGTTTTTAGGTTTTTCTAATTAATTAAAATTAATTAGGTTATTTGGTTAATCATCAAAAATCTTTTCTAACAAAAATCAACCCAAGCAATTTCCTTTTCCTTTTCCTTTCTTGCCGCTTCACGTATTTTATTAGTTTCACATTTTTCGATTATTGTAACTACTTACGATTTGTAATAGTTAATTAAAGTTTCCCTAAAGCCCTGTAATAGCGTAGACTTTTATTTTTCCGCACTTATATTTTTATGCTTTGTATAAATTACTGTTAGCTTAATAGGATTGTATGGCAAGAATAAAAGCAAACGGTAGCAAAACCCTAATGCAAGATAAATGAACTGAATTAAATACACTCGCACACTCACACCTCTAGGGTAATCTCCCTTGCTGCCTCGATAAAAAACAGTCATGTCCCTCGATTGTGGGGACGCTTTAGCACTGTCCCTCGGTTAAAAAAATCATAGTCCCTCGACGACCCTTTCGATGCTGCCTTCAGTAAATGATCTAGTCCCTTACGAAATTGCTAAAGCGGCCCTACAAGTTTTCTTTGATGATTGTACGATGACCCACGCCTGTCCCTTCACATCCAACGATAGGGCTTCCTACTAACTAATGGTAGGGTAGCACTATCTAAAGGAGAAGGAAAAGAACGATAAATAATTTGAGTAGGTAGATAGCTTGTAATCACTTGCTCACAAACAAAACAAAAATCTTTTTACACAAATACTTTCAAAAATATTTTCAAACAAACACTTTATACGCATTCTCAAGAATCATTACAAAGTTGCCTTACTAATGACATTTCTAAATATTTTACAAACACACAACACAAGGCATTTTCAAACAAAGTGAGATAGCGATTAAGATCACGTAGATAACTACAGATGAAAAGGGGGCTAACACCTTCCCTTTTCATAACCTACCCCCCGAACTCACCCTTTCATTTTTGGATAAAAGAAAATTTGGTGGCGACTCTTGCTATCCGCAACATTTGTGATAAAAATCAAAACAAGTCAGTTCTCCCAATGTAGTACAGAATTGGCGACTCTACTTGGAAAACTTAATAATAAAAAAGAGGGGTTACCTTTAGAGTTATATCAATTTTAAATGCTTTCCTTGTTTGCTTTGTATGCTTTACATTTGAGGGATCGTTTGGGTTTATTTTCTTGCAAAAATCCTACACCGGATCTGGGGGCATTTTAGGTAAGTAGCAATAGATCATGGAAACTATACAGTGTATACCGATATGGTTGAAGTGATGTCTACGTTAGTGCGACACATTGGTTGGTATTGGTGTCCCTCGAGTCAGTCAGTGAGAATACTAGGCTGCTGCATGTTGTCAAAAAGCACTAACTGACCTTTAGAACCTTAATTGACCCAACATAGCTATTAGAAGGTAGTGAGATAGCCGACTTTGGTGCAGTATGAAGTTGGTTGATACTCGATACTATGCTCATTGAGATTTGACTCTCGGGTTTTGTTTGGTGGAAAGTCAGTTGCCATGCTAAACAAAACCTGTGAGAAAAATCAGTGATACTGAGATCCCTAGAACCCAGTTACTTCTTTAAGACAGGTTGATCCAACTAAACTTCAAAAGAGTACTTACCTATAAAACCCATGCAAGCCTTAAACCGAAGGATCTTGTGTTCTTTATTTGTGTTTGTTATTTGTTTAAACATGACATCATAACATCATAACATTATATCATGACTAACCATTTCAAGGATCTAGGGGATTTATCTTTGTTATGTGTTGCAAGGTCATGACTTCCAGTCGTAGGAATACCATCCGAATCAACTTTGTAAGGATACCTTCCAAGCTTGAGGAGTTAGTCTCAAAGGATCCTGACAATTTTCAATTCACCAAGAGACATGGTCATCTACTTAGTTTGGTTACTACTGGTTTCCAGGAAGACATGATGAGTGTTCTGTTCCAGTTCTTTGATTTGAAGCATAACTGTTTTACCTTTCCGGATTATCAGTCGGTGCCCACAATCAAAGAATTCTCTAAGTTGCTAGAAGTGCCTATTCTTGATCAGATACCCTTCACCAGTCCAGAGCAAGCTTTGAAACCTGAAGACATTGCAGTAGCCTTACATCTGAAACGATCAGACATTGTATATAATTGGGAAACAATGAATGGAATCAAGGGTTTCTCTCCTAAATTTCTGATAGAGAAGGCTCAGTGGTTTCTAGATGCCATGAATTTTCGTGCTTTTAAGGATATTTTGGCTTTGCTGATCTATGGTTTGGTATTATTCCCTAATCCGGACCAATTCATAGATGTGAATTCCATCAAAATATTTCTCACCCATAATTCGGTGCCTACTTTGCTTGGAGATGTCATGCATTCCCTCCACACTCGTACTATGAAGAAGCGAGGAACTCTTAAGTGTTTCATACCTCTACTGTCTAGATGGTTTATTTTGCACCTGCCTCAATCAGTGATAAAGAACAAATAAGGTTTGAGGTGGTCTCAAATGTTGATGTGACTCACTCATGCAGATATCCATTGGTGTTCTCGATCTCAGGCATATGTCACTATTATTGATCGCTATGGGGAATTCCCTAACGTACCACTCCATGGTATAAAAGGGGCATCACTTACAATCCTTCTCTAGCTCTACATCAATTTGGTTATGCTCGAATGAACGGTCCTCATGATATGCTCATCTAGGGTATCATGTTCTACTATGAGAACGACCCTCAAAATTACCATCAAAGGTTTATACGTGCTTGGGGCACGGTTAACCAGATTGATTACAATACTTTGGGACCCAAGAATTTCATTCCTCTAGAACCTTACCTCAGATGGGTGCAATCTTATGCTCAGAATATTAAAATTCCATATCCTGCCATCTTATCAGTGATTGTAGAGCCTGTTGTTGAAGGGGATGTTTCTCATACCTTTCTTCATCTAGATATGCCTACTGACTTTGAAGAACTACAAAAGTCCTAGATTCAGCTCAAGGAAGAAAGAGATACCTTATAGGCTCAGTTCTATGCTAGTGAGAAGAAAGTACTGGAGCTGACGAAACGACTCCATGAAGAACAAAGCCTTAATGCATATGTCAACACAAAAAGGAAGCGTCCATGGGAGACTTGAATTAACATTTTGCTTCTTTGTAACTCTTTTTATTGTCATTATAAGCCTAGAAAGCAATTATAATTTGAGCTTATTACTAAAAATTTCTTTTGTTTCCTTTTGTTTAAACAAATTTAAATCCCATAAAGGTCCTTGAAAACATTGCACTTGCATTTGCATATCATTCATATCATCATATAACAGCTACTTTCTAGGTAGGTTTTCTCATCTTCTTGCTGTTTATTTCAGTAAAAGATGGCACTCGATCAAACTGTGAAAGAACTTCAAGCTCAGAACACTCAGTTTCAGCAGATGTTCTTGGACTTAGCTAAGGGTTAAGATGAGTTGAAGACCCTCATCACAAAGGGGAATAAGAAGAAGACTAAAAAGCCAACAGTCTTTCTTAATATGGGAAGAATATTCAAGGGTCCAGTCAGAAGGGCTCTATATTTTGAGGTCCCCCTGAATGAAGATGATAACTAAGAGAAAGATGAAGAGAGTGTGAAAGCTGAAGAGAATAACAACCTTGGTTTTGGCCAAGATTCTTATGAAGACTATTCTGCCAAACAATATCCTCCTGCTGATGATAGATACAAGCAGCTGGAAGATCGACTTATTGCTATGGAGATATAGGAAGTTCCTGGGCTAGACTTTGAAGACTTCGGTCTTATCTCAGGGGTCATTATCCCTCACAAGTTCAAGGTTCCTACCTTTTCCAAGTATAATGGTGTGTGCTATCCAAAGCTTCATTTGAGGTCTTATGTTCGAAAGATCCAACTGTAGCGGTAGAAATGTTCAAGACTAAGCCATTGGATTGACTAGACTTTATACAAATCAAAAATAAAAATCGCCACCGCGCTTTATTGTTTCCAAAGGAATGGGAAAAGAGCGAATAACCCAAAAAAGGGGGGGATTCAAGGTAAGAGGGTTTGTTATGCAAAGGGAAGGTATTAGCATGCTAAACATATTCGGTACTCCGCAGGAACCTCTTTGAAAAAATCTGTATATTTTGGCTATATGAAATGTGTTATATGTAAAATGGATGGTGAAGGTGAGAAAAGAAGTATATTTTTTATGATTTTTACACCCGCCGCGGTTGCGAACCTTTAGTGCCTACGTACCACCTTTCGTGCAATAGGGGATCAGGGTACACGTAGTTCCTCTTTTAAAAATTTAAAACAAAATTGTGTTGGTTGATTTTTAAGAGATAAGACATCATCGTCATTGTCCGTGTGGAAAACATACTTACTACCCACAATCATGAGAAAGGAGAATTTGCATCATCTTAAAGTGGAGGATATGGCTTGGATTTTAAAACCAATAATGCCTCACTCAACACCCAAGTGGAAAATATCTCTCTTCATTACATATTGTAGAAGTATAGTTGTTTGCATCACTACAAGGATTGACAAGAGTCTAATCTTTTAAGAAAAGTTTAAAGGTAAAAGCCAAAGTGGCAAAATGGTTTGAAATGATATTGGTTGACTTTTAGTCTTCTCACAAAAAATGTCAAGGTATTATTAAATAGATTGAAGTTTATTTATGAAAATATTTTGAAAATGCATGGACCTAAGTCCAAGTTTATTATGAAAGTGGTTTAAGTTTCAAAACAAGAAGAGTTTTCAAAAGGAGGGAGAAAGTTTTTGAAATTAAAGAAGATGGGAGGAGAAGAAGAGACTATCCTAAAGCATAAGATAAAAGCTAAGGATAAGAACCATCTAACCAACCAGAAGCTAATACTTGACATTATGAGCCAAGATATAATTCCCATTCTTTGGATTGAAACCAAGCAAGCAAAGATACTATACCTCTTCAAATGCATTAAATCTTCACAAAAATTGGGCAGAGTAACAGCTGTATACAGGTGAATTCTAGATTACAAACAAAGGACGTAATCACAAAAACATGCACACAAAAACAAACAAGCAACCCAATGTCTTGAGGTAAACCTCAAGAGCTCCAGAAAAAATAATCAGATAAGATTACAAGGTTTCCAAGATAGGCCAAGGTTTCTAATCCTAAGTCCAAGAAAAGTCCACTGCTCCATAATGCCAAGGATAGTAACCAAATAGTCCAAGTACCATTAAGAGTTTTTTAGGGTTTATGTTGATTATTAAGTATCTTAAGAAAATAAAAAGAAAAGCTCAAGTGAGCAACATAAAAAAAAGCAAAGAAAATAAATGCTCAAATGAGCAAAGATGAAAATGATAGGAAATGTAAAATGCTAAAAATAAATAGCGCATAAAGCATAAAAAGAATAAAAGCGTAAGATAAAACAAGTCAATAATTAGTGGTTAGTTGGATGACCATCTTGAAACTTGCATTTGGAACTCATTAGAGGATTGGTAGAACCAAAGACTCCACACAACAAGTTGCATTTGCTTTTTGTCAAGCATATCATCCATTTTGAATTCTCATAAGTACCATTTAATGATCAACAATGTTTAAGTGATCCGCGTTGACCAAAGGTGTTGTAGATCCATTAGAGGATTGGTAGAACCAAAGCCTCCACACAATGAATCTCAAGGTTATTGGATCAAAGAGATCAAATTAACATACTTGGGCTTGCAATCATAAGTTTGGGACACGAATGATCATTTATTCGAATCGGTAAAAAATTTAGCTCTATGTTAATTAATCTTAAGTGGACTTATATAGAAGTCACACCTATTTTGAGGCCGGTCAATAGCAATCTATGCATCATTTGTTTTCTGACATGGTATAGAGATCATGCTCCAATAACTTTTAGTGCAATGAGAAAGGTATGAGATGAAGGGGATTTAGGGAAAAAAGAGAAACCACATTTGAATTAATATTTAATCAAACTATTATTAAAATCATTCATCTATTTTTTGTGGAGTTAAACTCAACACTATGGATCCAATGATGTTAATAAATCCATGATCAAAAAAGAAACCCAAGACAGCCAGAAAATAATCACAAAATAATAATATAATTAATATATACATTAAAGGGTTTAAAAATGTTTTTAAAAAATGGAAAGTAAAGAGGAAAATGTCAATTTTATTCAAATTAATCAAGAAATGAAAAATAAGACCATAGAAAAATCAGAAAAGAGGCCATGTGGTTTTATAAAATTTTTAGGAATTTTTAAAAGTCAGAAACTATTTTTAAAAATTAAAATAAATGGGTAAAATAAATAAAAATGGTAAAAAAATAGTAAAGTCAGAAACAAAAATAAAATAAGGTCACCAATATTTGTCACAATATCATTGGATCATTCCATAATTTTTTCAGAATTTAAAAATGTGTAGAAGTATTTTTAAACATTTTAAACAAATCAAATAAGTGAAAAATTTATAAAAAATACCAAAACACAAAATCAATTTGTGAAAAAATAAAAATCATAAAGAGAATAATCAAAAATATTTTTCATAATTTTTTCAGATTTTTTGGACTAAAAATGAATTTTCTATGATTTTTTGAAATTTAAAACAATTAAAATATAAAAATCAGAAAAAGAAAATAAAAGTAAAAGATGTGGACCATTGGATGAGAGGCAAAATGCGTTAGTAATCAAATCCAAGGGATCTTGGACGCTGTGCATATCATGGTCTTTAATGAATAATGTATAGAATCATTAATAAAATCAGAATTTGAAAATAACAAATGGCACACCTTCATTGGTTAGAAGATGACACGTTGGTCATCTTCAACCTCCAGCTATCACGAATTGCCGGTCTCTCAAACTGTAAAATCAGAAGCTCAGACCTATGCCATTCGCTTCGTCTCTTTAAGACGAAGACAACCACACCCTCGCACCAAATTTATATAAACTGTAGCTCAAGCAACTTAGAAAGAAATTTTTGAAAAGAGATTTGAAATTTCATGGTCAAAACGTGTTTCTAGTAAGAAGTAAGTGTTGTGACTAGAACCAGGGCAATGAGAGCAACACAATGATATTAGAGTTTTGAAGAATTGATGAAGGAATCAATCTATTAAACTTGAGTTGCAGAGCTCTGAAACTGAATTTCTATGGAGAAATATAGGGCACGATTCTTGAATGTAATTATATGGTTAGCTTGAGGGAAGATCAAGGAAAGTGAATTGATGGAAAAAATTGATTGAAAAAGGCTTGAGAATGGAATTAGAAGTAGTTAAATTCTGGGTTGTGAAGCAAGTTTGGCAGGGTGATTTTGGCTATCTAAGCTTGGGAAATGAATGGGGGATGACCCTCTATTATTAGGGAATCAAATGGAATGTTCAAGCGTGTGAAATGATGAAGTTTGGAGGGAAATCGTGTGAACCTGATACACGAGCAAAGTGTGATATGATTTTCATCAAAACTCATCCATACTTTGCGTTTCAAGGCGCTAATCCACTTTGGCAACTTGTTTAAACATGTTTAGATCACAAACGTGTTCTAATTTGATGTTTAAAGGCCAAAACATGAATTTCAAATTCTGACTTATGGAGAAACTTCAATTCCAAGTTACCAAGTTCAATCCAATGGCATTTTCTCCTCAAGGGGTCTTAGAGCAAGATTCTTGATGCTTTGGAAAGACGAGGTTACAAGATTTGCAATGGAAAAAGAATGGAATCAAATGGATGCTTGAGCTGAAAGTTACATGGAGTCAAAGTTGAAGAAAAATAGTTGACTTTCCATACTTAGAAATATTTCAAATTCTTCTTTAAAAATGACCTATAATCATTTGCATCCAAACATGGCCTTCCAATTAGAATTTGCTTTTGATAAAAAAAATATGGAATGAAGTAGATCTCTTGAATGACATTTTGAAATTTGAACCACTCAAAATATCCAAAAATTGAGCAAGTTATGACTTGTTGAAGTTGTCCAAAAATCATGAAATGACCTATAATCTTTTTCATTCTTAAGGCAACTTCCATCCATTTTCTAACTTTGCACATAAAATAAGGCATGAAGTACACATCTTTAGGATCATCATGAAAAAAGAATGGGCTCAAGGTGATAAAAATTGACCAAGTTATTACCATTTGAAGTCACATATGGAAAATTGGGGATTCATCTAGGTGACTTGTAATCTTTCTTCTTCACCAAGTTCCTTCCACATGAAAACTCCTTGGAACTTTTGAAGTTATTTATTGGTAACTCTTTTAAGAGAAGAATGCTTTTGGAATCATTCAAAAATACCAAAATATAAACAAGATATGCCCCTTTGAAGTCCAAAACCCTAGCCTCTATATCCAGAAAATGCTTTGTGGAACTTTGCCAAGTTGAACAAACTTCTTGTGCCAATATTCTTCCTTTGTGAATAGAAATTGTTGAGGATGATGATGAGGACTCATGGACACCAAAACCACTTCCATACTAATCCTTCCAAAACAACTTCAATGGTGAGGTTTGAATTTCTCAAGCTATTGACTAGGGCATGGAAATAAACTCATGAATCCATGATGCAACTTGCTATACCTCATTGCCTTTACCTACATTATTAGCAAGTAAGACAAACCAATATTGCATTTTGTTAATTAGAGAGAAAATCAAAGCAAAATATCCATGATCATAAAAGAAAACAAGTTAAGGTGCTTGGTAACTCCTCATAGAGCAAAGCTAAAGATAAGTAGAAGAACAAAAAGCCCTAATGTGATCTTGTTGTGATCGAAATAAAATGGTATGATGAAGAAATCTTAGGGGGGGAAATTGGGTTACAACAGTTGCCCTTATTTTAGTTTCTTCTATCCGGAGATATGAAGGTTAAAAATCTTCGTGTCGACGTGATCGAAGATACTTAAATACAAAACAAACCCTATTTTTGGCCCTAAGATGCCATGCAAATGTTTATGCATATGAATGCAAAGTAACATTGGGGATGCAATAAAAATGAGGAAACAAAGGAGCAACCCTACCAGGAAAATAAATCACTGGTGAACCATAAGAACAAAATCAGAGAGGAAGATAACAAGCAATGACGTTCACTGCCGATGTCCTACGAACATTCACTGAAGGTAGAAAGAGAATGTATATCACCTCCGTTCACTGACGATGAACTATCAACATTCATTGAAGATAGAAAAAAGATAACAAACACCGACATTCACTGTCAATAAACTATCAACATTCACTGAAGATAGCAAAAAGATAACAAACATCGATGTTCACTGCCGATGTACTACCAACGTTCACTGAAGGTATAAAGAGAGAATATATCATACCACCTCCGCTCACTGACGATGAACTATCAATGTTCACTGAAGATAGAAAAAAGATAAGAAACACCGACGTTCACTGCCGATGTACTACCAACATTCACTGAAGGCAGAAAGAGAGAATATATCATACCACCGCCGTTCACTGACGATGAACTATAAACGTTCACTAAAGATAGAAAAAAGATAAGAAACACCGGTGTTCACTACCTATGTACTACCAACGTTCACTGAAGGTAGAAAGAGAAAATATATCATATCACCGCCGTTCACTGATGATGAACTATCAACATTAACTGAATATAGCAAAAAAATAAGAAACACCGGCATTCACTACTGATGTACTACCAACGTTCACTGAAGGTATAAAGAGAGACTATATCATATCATCGCCGTTCACTGACGATGAACTATCAACGTTCACTGAAGATAGCAAAAAGATAAGAAACACTGGCGTTCACTGCCGATGTACTACCAACGTTCACTGAAGGTAGAAAGAGAGAATATATCAAGTTTCCCCAAGATTCTAATATTTTGCCTAGAACGAGTCTCAACTTCTTCTTTAACCAAGGCACTCTTCCTGGAAAGGGTAATATGTAAGTTGTCTCAAATAAAGAGACTTCCACTCATTGTCAAGGGAAAATGCAAAGAGAAATGACATTCTAGGGATAGAAACATGACTTCTCGGGGAAATGCCACGATATTCCTACTGAGGAGATAAAGTCTTCCCGTGCAAAATAAATGCACAAACCAAAATTCCAAGTTCTCTGAAATCCCAAGTGAATAATATTGTCATGCAACCACAAATCTAATTCAGAAATAAACTGGAGCAAGACGGCTAATGAAGATACATCCTTTGAGAAATAAACTCAACAGGGAAAATCAAATTCAACTAAGCAAAGAGTGCTGCAGGAAGATTAGAACACAATGTCAATGAACGATGATCAGTGCGAACAAAAAAAACCGCCACAAGTACTAACAACATTGGGCTAAACTTCAACCAAAAAGATCAATCCAAGAAAGGTAAAAATCAAATGCGGAAACCAAACCCATTGCCCGCCTTAACTTTACTGAGGAGAAACATAATCTAGATGTAGCAAAATCAGACAGATACCGGGATAGAACAATATTTCTTCTGGTTTCATCGGAGAAAAAAGAAAAAGTTATCCAAAAGCAACATGCCTACTGGGGATCGCAAGACCAACCTCAAATAAAGCAGACTCACGCCGAAACAACCAAACCTTACTGGGGAATTCAAGCCTACCTCCCTGGAGAAAAACTGCGGATTGAGACTTTCATCACGAATACTCATTCAAACAAGAGATGCCCTGGGATAGTCTTCCCGGGAAATCAAGAAGTCAACATTAATGCCAATACTGCAAAAAGAGCGACATCTTAGCACACCAAGGGAATAAAACCTTTCATTATATGAGGGAAGACTTTGCTGGGGTATCTGGGACGGAGGCTTCTGACCATGCAAACCCAAAATTAAAAGTGAACCAAGACTTGACTGGGGATAATGGGATCACAATCCAAAACTGTACCTTGCACCCACTGATATCGTCTTTAACTATCTGAGAAACACACAAAGATTGCACACATACCAGCAAAATGACCTGAGAAAACCTTTATGAAGGGAGTAAATCTTCTTAGAACAATCGGAGTTTGTTTATTCTTGGGATCACCATTCTTGTTGTCATTGTTTCATCACAAATCCCAAAGTAAATTGAATTGTAAAGATCTCTTCTCTTTTTTTTGAAAAGTCAATTTTGGTTTTTTAATCTTTTTGCTTTAACAGTGATTATCAATAATAAATGATGTCTTTGTAAGCTAAATAAAAATAAGAACACAAAGAATTGGGTAAAAGCTCGAATTTCACAAAGAATTGGGTAATAAATGATGTCTTTGCAAGCTAAATAAAAATAAGAACACAAAGAATAAAAATAATAGAATGGTAGTCTGCGAATGGCGAGACTCCATAGATGATTACAAAGTTTGGGAAATGGTAATACATAATGGAAAAGATACATTGAGATACAATGACCACTATTCCCCCTATCAACTTTTGAAATCCTGAGCAACAACTTTTGTTGAAGTATGGTGAGGATCTGAGAAGATTGTTGCATCAACGATCAAGTCTTGTCTGACGTAGTTACTTGACAAGAGAATCCCTAACTTTTGCCTAAGTTGCCCTTGCGGGTTTTCAACTTAGCAAGAAATTTATTCTGTTTATGTCTCTAATTTTTGCCTAGACCGCCCTTTCGGGTTTTCGGCCTACCGAGACACTCCTTTTTGCCTAAGCCGCCCTTTCGGGTTTTCATCTTAGTGAGCTGTTCTTTTATTTCTTTAGGCGAAGTATTTCTTGAATGCGTCAGCATTCATGGGACGTGGGAACTCCTCGCCATCCATAGTTTCAAGAATTAATGCACCACCAGAGAAGGCTTTCTTGACAACATACGGGCCTTCAAAATTGGGATTCCACTTGCCCCTAGAATCAGTGTTAAAAGATATGATCTTCCTGAGCACGAGGTTACCTTCTCTGAATTCACGAGGTTTGACCTTTTATCAAAAGCTTCCTTCATTCTTATCTGATATAACTGCCCGTGACATAAAGCTGTCATTCTCTTTTCCTCAATCAAGTTCAATTGGTCAAACCTGTTCTGGACCCATTCGGCCTCTGTCAACTTGGTTTCCATTATTACACGAAACGAGGGAATCTCTACCTCGACAGGGAGTACAACTTCCATTCCATACACCAGGGAGAACAGGGTTGCTCCTGTTGAAGTGCAGACAGATGTTCGATATCCATGCAGAGCAAAAGGGAGCATTTCATGCCAATCCTTATAAGTGACAACCATTTTTTGGATAATTCTCTTGATGTTCTTATTGGCAACTTCAACAACCCCATTCATCTTTGGCCTGTATGGAGATGAATTATGATGAACAATCTTGAATTCTTCGCACAGTTCTGTCATCATCTTGTTGTTCAAATTCGAGCCATTATTAATGATGATTCTGCTTGGCACACCATACCGGCATATAAGATTGTTTTTGATGAAACGCACAACCACCTGTTTGGTAACATTGGCATATGAAGTAGCCTCTACCCATTTGGTGAAGTAGTCAATTGCTACCAAGATAAAACGGTGCCCATTTGAAGATTTTGGTTCTATCATCCCAATCATGTCAATACCCCACATAGAGAAAGGCCATGGGGAGGAAATCACATTAAGAAGTGTCGGAGGCACATGTATCTAATCTGCATAAATCTGGCATTTATGGGACTTCTTTGCAAATTTGTAATAATCAGATTCCATTGTCAACCAATAATAACCTGCCATTAGCATCTTGTTAGCCATCGAATGTCCATTAGCATGAGTGCCAAATGAACCTTCATGTATCTCATGCATCAACATGTCCGCTTCATGTCTACCCACGCATCTGAGCAAGACCATGCCATAATTTCTCTTGTATAACACATTTTCACTGAGGAAGAAACTACCTGCCAATCTTCTCAGCGTCTTTCTATCTTTCCTTGATGCACCCAACGGGTATTCCTGAGTCTGAAGAAAATGCTTGATATCATAGTACCAAGGTTTTTCATCCGCTACCTCCTCTGTCGCAAACACATGAGCGGGCCTATCCAGTCGTTGAACTGTAATTCGGGGTATATCATTCCAAGTATTCAATTGGTACATGGAAGCCAGAGTTTCCAGAGCATCCTCCATCTGATTTTCATCTCTAGGGATGTGATGGAACTCAATTTTATTGAAGAAGGGTAATAATCTTCTAGCATAATATTTGTAAGGCATCAAGCCAGGGTGACGAGTGTCCCATTCTCCTTTAATCTGATTTATTACCAAGGCTGAATCACCATACACATCCAGAATCTTGATTCTTAGATCAATAGCTTCCTCAAGACCCATGATGCAAGCCTCATATTCTTCCATATTATTAGTGCAATCAAATGTTAACCTGGCGGTAAAAGGAATATATGATCCATGAGGAGTGACAATCACAACACCAATTCCTTTACCATAAGCATTCAAAGCTCCATCAAATATTATATTCCAAAGAGTTTCAAGGTCGGGGCCCTCCTCAGGCAATGGTTCATCACAATCTTTCACTTTCAGGAACATCACATCCTCATCGGGGAATTCATATTCGGCAGACTGATGATCTTCCACCGGTTGGTGAGCAAAGTAATCTGCCAACATACTACTTTTAATAGCCTTTTGAGTGCAGTACTCGATATCATATTCAGATAACAACATCTGCCAGCCGACAATTCTCCCAGTAAGAGCAGCCTTTTCAAAAATGTACTTGATCGGATCCATTTTGGAGATCAACCAAGTGGTATGATTCAACATATACTGCCGCAAACGCTTTGCTGCCCAGGATAAAGCACAACATGTTTTTTCTAGCATAGAATACCGCGACTCACAATCAGTGAACTTTTTGCTGAGATAATAAATGGCAAACTCTTTCTTTGCTGTTTCATCCTGTTGTCCCAAAATACAACCCATGGATTTATCTAACACCGTTAGATACATAATCAACGGTCTTCATTCTATGGGAGGGAGCAAGATAGGAGGTTCAAGCAGATACTCTTTAATACTTTCAAATGCCCTTTGGCAGTAATCCCTCCACACACAACCTTGATCTTTCTTTAACAACTTAAAGATTGGTTCACACGTTGTAGTCATGTGGGAAATAAATCTGGAGATATAATTCAAACGCCCGAGGAAACCCCTGACTTGCTTTTCAGTTCTTGGTGCTGGCATTTCTTGAATTGCTTTGACTTTATCAGGGTCAACTTCAATTCCTTTCTGGCTAACAATAAAACCCAACAATTTCCCCGATCTAACTCTGAAGGTGCATTTATTTGGATTCAAGCGGAGACGATACTTCCTCAAACGCTGAAACAACTTCAACAAATCTTCTATATGCCCTTCTTTAGTTTTGGATTTGGAAATCATATCATCAACATATACTTCAATTTCTTTGTGCATCAGATCATGGAATAGGGTTGTCATAGCCCTCTGGTACGTTGCACCAGCGTTCTTCAACCCGAAGGGCATCACTCTGTAACAGAATGTTCCACAGGGTGTGATAAACATTGTTTTTTCCATGTCCTCTGGAGCCATTCTTATTTGATTATACCCGGAAAATCCTTCCATGAACAAGAATACTTTGAATTTTGATGTGTTATCCACTAACATGTCAATGTGAGGTAATGGAAAATCATCTTTTGGACTAGCTTTATTGAGATCTCTGTAATCTACGCACATGCGGAATTTTCTGTCTTTTTTTGATACTGGGACAATATTGTCAATCCATTGAGGATACACTGATGTCACAAGAAAACCAACATTAATCTGCTTTAGGACTTCCTCTTTGATCTTTACTGCCATACCCGGGTGGGTTCTTCTCAACTTTTGTTTAACTGGCGGACACTATGGCTTCAATGATAAACGATGCTCGACAATGTCTGTATCTAGACCAGGCATATATTGATAAGACCAAGCAAAAACATCCACATAATCTTTCAATAGCTCAATCAACCCGCTCTTTACATCAGGATGCAACAATGCTCCAATCTTGACATCCTTCGGATCTTCTTCTGAACCTAAATTAATCACTTCCAAAGGCTCTTTATACGGATGAATGGTATTTTCCTCGTGCTCAAGCAAACATGAGACCTCTTCTGGAATCTCATCATAATCTTCTTCTTCAGCCCCAAACACAGGACATTCAAAGTTGGGAGAGGGTGCAGGGTCATTGTATTCAACGGATTTTTTAATTAACATGCACATGTGATTTATGATTTTTTAGAAACTGACACATATAACAAGTGATCATGCAGATTAATTTTCAGTTATTGTTTATTTTGAAAGGTTTTTTTTGTTGATTATTATCATTTCCCAAGAAAAAGTAGAAAATAAAATACATAATTTGGAAGCAAAGATAACTTTTATTAATGATCTTAACAGTTATAGCAAACAGATAAGCCCTATAACATTAATACTTCCACCTTGGGCAGAGTGAAATCTTTTCAAAAGAAAGAAACAAATTAACAAAAAAAATTACTTTGAAACATGTATGCAAGAAGGAACATCAATGGTGACCCAGTTTTGAACTCGGACTCCATGCGTCACATAATTCGGTACTTCCTGCTCTGCTTCATCCTCTTCAACAACATTAATTCCAGAACCAATTGGATGGAGGTAACCTCCGCTGCAGAAAACATCTTGATAATTGTTCATAGAAGACTTTGAATTCAAACCTTCGCCTTTGTCATTCCTCGAAGGGAAACCCAAACCAGCTCTGTTTTTTTTCACGGTTGGATCCACAAGTCGTCCCCAAACTGCATTATTACCATTGCGCACAACCTGTTGCGCGTCCTTCAAGGAAACCACAGAATTCTCATTCCTCCTTATATTGTCAATGGATTGGGCCTGGAACTGGGTTCTAACAGCGGCCTCATCCGCTTATACAATACTGAAAGAGGATAGATGGGATATTAACAACGCCTGCTCCCCATTTATGATCACTACCTTCCCTTCACGCACAAATTTTAGATTCTGATGCAGAGTTGAAGTGACAGCCCCTACTTCGTGTATCCATGGCCGTCCTAGGAAACAACTATATGCGGGAATAATGTCCATGACTTGGAAGGTTATCAAGAACAAATGTGGTCCTATATGGATGGGTAAGTCTACTTCACCGATGACAGATTTCCTCAACCCATCAAAAGCCTTCACAATGATGCCACTCGGGCGCATAGGTGTTCCTTGATACTTTAACCTCATGAGGGTACTCCTTGGTATAAAATTCAACGCATATCCATTATCAATTAGCACATTAGATAGCGAGTCATTCTTGCAGTTCATAGATATGTGGAGGGCCAGGTTGTGATTCCTCCCTTCATCTGGTAATTCATCATCGCAGAAACTCAAGTTGTTACGTGATGTAATGTTTCCAATTATGTATCTAAATTGATCTAACGACATATCATTCTCCACAAAAGCTTGGTCTAATACTCTCATCAGTGATTCTCTATGAGCGGAGGAATTCATCAATAAAGCTAGGATGGATATCTTTGAAGGAGTCTACAATAGTTGATCTACAATTTTGTAGTCGCTCATCTTAATTATCTTCAAGATACCTCCCGCTTCTTTCTCTAATGTAGCTCCACTAGTCTCTCCTGCAGCCTTCTTAGGCTCATCGTTCTCAGCAATTTTCTTTCCAGCAACAAAATCTCTTCGTACAACTGGCGCAAACACACGATCTCTACGGGTCACCCTGCTATTATCAGCTATATTTCCAACATCTGGAATTGGATAGATGCGAATTTCCACCCCATCTTCTAATATTGTAGCGTTGTATTTTTAAGGCACATCCTTATCTGATTTATAGGGAATAAGACCTGGCAGACTAATTACCAATGGGGTAACAACTGGTTTGCTATGGTACTCCACCTCAAGGTGAGCGGGTGCACCAAAACAAGGTACAATTATGTTTACCCCTTCCTCAACACAATCAACCCTCAAAAGGTCATTTCCGGCAAACAAATCTTCGTCTGAAGAAAAAAACTCATCCGCGGAGGCATACTCTTCCTCTGACTCTTCTTCCATCAAACAAACTTCAACCATATCAATCTCGTGATAATCATCTCTCTGACCCGTGATCTTGATAGTTCCATTGTCTAACAACAATTGAACACCCTCTTTCACAATAGAACATCCTCGGGGGTCTCGACAAAAAACTATGCAAGATCCATATTGGTGTTCCACCTGACCAACAGAACGGAAGAAGGTAGCATGCAACTGCACGAGATCCTCATTTAAATGCTCCACATTAAAAATTCTGAATTCACCCGGACATCTAGAGACCATATTCACTTCCTCTTTATATTCTGCTTGTGGCCTGATTATATAGATTAAACCTTCATCCATCATCTCCTGTAAATCAGCCTTTATCTTCTCGCAACCTTGTATGTTTGTACTGAAAATAGCACAACCGACGTGGTCATGCGTATAGTAACTGAATTCACAGAGGTTTGCATGCATCTTCACCAAATCCCCTCTAACCAGTTTAATGTCAAAAATACGGAAGTCACCTGGACAACCGGCTACCATATTCACAACGTTCACTCCCCCGTGCTTGGGTAGAGGATTGTCTTTCACATTAGGTCCCATGTCTTTGAAAGATAGAATTCCAGACTTCACCAACCTTTGCACTTCAGTCCTCAAAAGGTAACAGTTTTCAACACTATGCCCTGGTTCTCCCTGATGAAAGGCACACGTCTGGTATTCTTTGTGATACCAAGGCAATGGTGATGGTACAACTAGAGGTGGTCGTGTATGGACCAACTTCTTCTAAATCAATGCTGGTAGTAGCTCTGCATAACTCATGGGGATATGGTCATAGTTCTCCCTTCTATGATTATTCCGTTGGTTTCCCTGCTGGGGCTCTCTTTGATAAGCAACGGTAGTTAGAGCGGCATTCATAACAGGAGTAACTGAGGCAACTTGCTGGTAACGCTGATAATTCCTTCTAGGAGTGTTCACTCTCCTCTCTTTTATGACCACATTTGTATCCCCCTCTTTCTTCTTTGTAAACCCATAAGATGGCTTTTTCACACCTTCGAATCCTTCACCCTTCGCCAAATGGCCTTCTCTTACAGCCTCTTCTAGGAGGACGCCCATTCCTACCATTTCTGTAAAATCACTCGGGGCACTTGCTACCATTCTTTTGTAGTAGAAAGCGCCTAGCGTCTTCAGAAAATTTTTAGTCATTTCCTTCTTCTCCATGGGAGGAATCACTTGTGCAACTACTTCGCGCCATCTTTGCGCATACTCTTTGAACTATTCTCCGTCTTTCTGAACCATGGCCCTAAGCTGGTCACGATCGGGCGCCATGTCCATATTATACTTGTATTGTTTGATGAATGCTTCTCCCAAATCATTAAAAGTATGGATGTTGGCGCTGTCTAAACTCATGTACCATTTCAACGCTGCGTCGGTCAGACTATCCTGGAAAAAGTGAATCAGCAGACGCCGATCATCAGTGTGGGTAGACATTCTCCTCACGTACATCACCAAGTGAGCACGAGGGAAAGTGTTGCCCTTGTACTTCTCAAACTCTGGGACCTTGAACTTAGCAGGCACTTTAACATTCGGGACCAAACACAACTCATTCATATTCTGCCCAAATAGCTCTTTTCCTCTAAGAGCCTTCATCTCTCTTTTCATTCTATCAAACTGCTCTTGGAAATCATCCATTCTGTCATAAAAACCCGTCTTCACTCAGCGGAGGGAAAGGACGACGCACATCTTCATTAACAACGGAACCAAGTTCATCGAAGGAGGTGTAGCAGGAACAGTATACACCATAGGAGGTGCTGGAGTAACAACATTATGAACCACTGGAGCATCTTGGGGGCCCAAATTGAAACCTTCAGGTGCAAAATTCTCTGGAATTCCCCACGGATAACCCTGAGGCATTCGGTTTTGAACAATAGTCGGAGTAGCAGATACAAGAACAGTAGGGACTTCAACATTTGCCCTTGTTGGTTGAGGTTGAACATTCGGTGGCTGATTCTGAGCAACCACCAAAGCTTCCATCAGAGTAGTCAAATTGGCCAAGCCAACCTTCAAAGCGGAAACTTTTTCGCATAGCTCGCGATTCTCTTGTTCCAAATTATCCATCTTCTTTTTGAAATTAGCCCGAGTGTTGTAGTGATGAGTCAGTTTGCTGAACGAAGCAAAAAGCCGGGTAAGGCACCTGGGTATGCATAATAAATGCAAGAAATATGTGCAATATGATGCATGATGTGCAATGCATATGACTATTTTTACTTTATCATTTAATATTTCAAGGGATTTAACGTTTATAGACATGTTGCAAACATCAAAGTAATAAAGCCTTTTTTGAAATACTGAATTTTTTTATTATAATAACTTCAAAATGGGTTACAAGTTACAATGATCCCAAGTACAAGATAAAAACACAATCTAAAAATCCTGAGAAAAAGAACTGATGGAGATCAATCTGTATGCTGGCGCTTCCCTGTGAACTTGGTAATCTGAGCCCTCAACCTCTGGTTTTCTTCCACATGTCTGATGGAAACCTCCTTCCAATCATCCGAAGCAGGAAATGAGTAATCATCACCTGTTTGAGGCTTAGGAGAAAATAAATCCCCTTGCCTCTCCATAGACTCTACTGCTCGACTCTCAAGGATCTCGATCAAATCATCTTTCTCCTTCAGGCCTGCTCTGTAGGAACTCTCTAAAGTCTGGAACTTTTTCTTCCAAGCATCCCTTTCATGTTGCATCCTAACCAAAGCAAGCTGCAGCTCCTCTAGATCATCTAACAAAGGAGGAGTGGTCTTCACAAATAGATCAGGCATGGGTGTCTCCCGAGTATATGGCATCTTCAACTGAATGGCTCTCGATCGAACCCACTGAAGATATGGCTCCAAAGAAACAACACCTCTAGGTCCCAAATCCTTCCTACTCTTCTTATGAATGTGACGCCAGGCCTTCACAATCTGTTCCCTAGCTTTCTTGTGGTCTTCTCCCACCTTCAGAAAGAAACTACTCAAATGAATACTGTTTGGTTTATCCCTCATCGGATAACCAAGCCGTCGCCGTGCAAGAACAGGGTTATAATTAATTCCTCCCTTTGTACCAAGAAGAGGTACATTGGGGAAACTACCACAACTATCAATAATATCCATATCCTGATAAGCTCGATGATACCAATCAATATCTGAGTGAGTAAGTGCCGTGATTTTAGGAGCCCAACGGAGTTCCTTCTTGACATTCCAAAAAGCATCAGACTGAGGCATATGAGAGATGAACCATCGGTACAACAAAGGCGTGCAACAAATAATCATTCCCCCATGATAGAAGCTCCGAAGATGAACAGAGTAATAAGCATCACCCAACAATGTAGGAACTGGATTTCCAATCATGAAGATCCCGATAGCATTAATATCGACAAACTTGTCCACATTAGGAAATAAGAATAATCCATAAGCAAGTAAAGCGAAGATGGCCTCAAAAGCAACCGTACTCTTCATTCTGGCAAAGTAACGAGCTTTCTCCAATAAGAACTGAGCTGGTAATCCTCTAATCCCTCCTTTAATAGTCATATGGGCTTCCACCTCAGACTTCCCCAGATGAATCAAAGCAGCAATCTCATGTGGTTTTGGCTCACCCTCCAAACAAGTAAAAGGAACACGATCGGTAACGGGTAAATCCAATAGATAGGAATACTCCTCAAGTGTAGGCATCAATTGATAATCGGGAAAAGTAAATCAGTGATACACCAGATTATATAACTGGACCAAGGTCGAGAGAATACCCTCCTTCATCTTCAGCTTCATGAGAGGAATAATGGATCCATACTTCTTCCGAAAGTCTGCAGAACACTCGACCTCTGGAATTAGACTGACCAACTCATCTATCTTGGGATCCTTGAAACTGTATTTTCCGGTCTTTCTCTTTCCAGAATCCATGGTTAAAAGTACCTAAGATATTCACAAATAGTCAACCTTTAAATCCCTTGAAATATTGTTTTCTTCAAAAGATGCTTATGAGTGCATGAATGCATGATGCAACAATCACACAGAAGATCACACATATAGGGTTCATAGGTTCAACGTCACGAGCATGAGGTCGCAGGTACTACCCATATGGTGTTGGTCTAAAAAGTTATCACCTACCGAACAAGGTTTTAGAGGTTCCCAGAGTCTACATCCTTCATTCGAATATTACCAACTTCTCGATTAACTCGGTAATTAGTAATATTCTCAAGAAAGACTCGTCCGAGCGTAGTATCGCGTGACAACTATTTCCGGATTACTCCGTCATAGCTTCCGCACTACACCTAAAAGGCCAAGATGGGTTTGGTATTCTACGATCCTCAGTTTCAGCAGGCTCCCAGGTCGAAAGTAGTACGTCTTCCCGATTACTCAGTAAACGACACTACAGTCAAAGGGGCCTCCACTGAGTGGGATATCTCATGCCTCCTTTTTTGGGATTACTCCCTCAAAGTTAACATGACTATACCGCACGTCCTATCTTAGAGTTTGCCCAAGTCCGGGTATAGGACTTATGAGTAATCACCAAGCACCCTAAAAACCAGGAAAAATCCAAACATGCATATATACAAAATATAGCACATAAACAACAATAGCACATATACAGATATAAACAAAGATAGGCTTAACCCACTTAGGGATGGACCAGCAAGAGGTCAATCTTTCCCCAGTGAAGTCGACATTTTTCTGTAGCGGTAGAAATGTTCAAGACTAAGCCATTGGATTGACTAGACTTTATACAAATCAAAAATAAAAATCGCCACCGTGCTTTATTGTTTCCAAAGGAATGGGAAAAGAGCGAATAACCCAAAAAAAAGGGGGGAAAGATTTAAGGTAAGGGGGTTGGTTATGCAAAGGGAAAGTATCAGCACCCTAAACATCTACGGTACTCCGCAGGAACCTCTTTTAAAAAATCTATATATTTTGGCTATATGAAATGTGTTATATGTAAAATTGATGGTGGAGGTGAGAAAAGAAATATATTTTTTATGATTTTTGCACCCTCCGCGGTTGCGAACCTTTAGTGCCTATGTACCACCTTTCATGCAATAGGGGATCAGGGTACACGTAGTTCCTCTTTTAAAAATTTAAAACAAAAGTGTGTTGGTTGATTTTTAAGAGATAAGACATCATCGTCATTGTCCGTGTGGAAAACATACTTACTACCCACAATCATGAGAAAGGAGAATTTGCATCATCTCAAAGTGGAGGCTATGGCTTGGATTTTAAAATCAACAATGCCTTACTCAACACCCAAGTGGAAAATATCTCTCTTCACTACATATTGTAGAAGTATAGTTGTTTGCATCACTATAAGGATTGACAAGAGTCTAATCTTTTAAGAAATGTTTAAAGGTAAAAGCCAAAGTGGCAAAATGGTTTGAAATGATATTGGTTGACTTTTAGTCTTCTCACAAAAATGTCAAGGTATTATTAAATAGATTGAAGTTTATTTATGAAAATATTTTGAAAATGCATGGACCTAAGTCCAAGTTTATTATGAAAGTGGTTTAAGTTTCAAAACAATAAGATTTTTCAAAAGGAGGGAGAAAGTTTTTAAAATTAAAGAAGAAGGGAGGAGAAGAAGAGACTATCCTAAAGCATAAGATAAAAGCTAAGGATAAGAACCATCTAACCAACCAGAAGCCAATACTTGACATTATGAGCCAAGATAGAATTCCCATTCTTTGGATTGAAACCAAGCAAAGATACTAGACCTCTTCAAATGCATTAAGTCTTCACAAAAATTGGGCAGAGTAACGGTTGTATACAAGTGAATTCCAGATTACAAGCAAAGGAGGTAATCACAAAAACCTGCACACAAAAACAAATAAGCAACCCAATGTCTTGAGGTAAACCTCAAGAGCTCCAGACAAAATAATCATATAAGATCACAAGGTTTCCAAGATAGGCCAAGGTTTCTAATCCTAAGTCCAAGAAAAGTCCACTGCTCCATAATGCCAAGGATAGTAACCAAATAGTCCAAGTACCATTAAGAGTTTTTTAGGGTTTATGTTGATTATTAAGTATCTTAAGAAAAGAAAAAGAAAAGCTCAAGTGAGCAACATAAAAAAAGACAAGAAAATAAATGCTCAAATGAGCAAAGATGAAAATGGCATGAAATGTAAAATGCTAAATTTAAATAGTGCATAAAGCATAAAAAGAATAAAAGCGTAAGATAAAACAAGTCAATAATTAGTGGTTAGTTGGATGACCATCTTGAAACTTGCATTTGGAACTCAATAGAGGATTGGTAGAACCAAAGCCTCCACACAACAAGTTGCATTTACTTTTTGTCAAGTATATCATCCATTTGGAATTCTCATAAGTACCATTTAATGATCAATGATGTTTAAGTGATCCGCGTTGACCAAAGGTGTTGTAGATCCATTAGAGGATTGGTAGAACCAAAGCCTCCACACAATGAATCTCAAGTTTATTGGATCAAAGAGATCAAATTAACATACTTGGGCTTGCAATCATAAGTTTGGGCCACGGATGATCATTTATTCGAATCGGGACAAAATTTAGCCCTATGTTAAGCAATCATAAGTGGACTTATATAGAAGTCGCACCTATATATAAGTGCACCATTTGTTTTGAGACATGGTATAGAGATCATGCTCCAACAACTTTTAGTGCAATGAGAAAGGTTTGAGATGAAAGGGATTTAGGGCAAAAAGAGAAACCACATTTGAATTAATATTTAATCAAACTATTATTAAAATCATTCATCCATTTTTTGTAGAGTTAAACTCAACACCATGGATCCAATGATGTTAATAAAGCCATGATCAAAAAATCAACCCAAGACAGCCAGAAAATAATCACAAAATAATAATATAATTAATATATACATTAAAGGGTTTAAAAATGTTTTAAAAAAATGGAAAATAAAGAGGAAAATGTCAATTATATTCAAATTAATAAATAAATGATAAATAAGACCATAGAAAAATCAGAATAGAGGCCAAGTGGTTTTATAAAATTTTTGGGAATTTTTAAAAGTCAGAAACTTTTTTTAAAAATTAGGCAAAATGGTAAAAAAATAGTGAAGTCAGAAACAAAAATAAAATAAGCTCACCAATATTTGTCACAATATCATTGGATCATTCCATAATTTTTTCAGAATTTAAAAATGTGTAGAAGTATTTTTAAACATCTTAAACAAATCAAATAAGTGCAAAATTTATAAAAAAAAATACCAAAACACAAAATTAAATTGTGAAAAAATAAAAATCAGAAAGAGAATAGTCAAAAATATTTTTCATAATTTTTTCAGATTTTTTGGAATAAAAATGAATTTTCTCTGATTTTTTGAAATTAAAAACAATTAAAATATAAAAATCAGAAAAAGAAAATAAAAGTAAAAGATGTGGACCATTGGATGAGAGTGAAAACGCGTTAGTAATCAAATCCAAGGGATCTGGCGCATTGTGCATATCATGATCTTTAATGAATATTGTACAAAATCATTAATAAAATCAGAGTTTGAAAATAACAAATGGCACACCTTCATTGGTCAGAAGATGACACGTTGGTCATCTTCAACCTCCAGCCATCACGAATTACAGGTCTCTCAAACTGTAAAATCAAAAGCTCATACCTATGCCATTCGCTTCGTCTCTTCAAGACGAAGACAACCACACCCTCGCGCCAAATTTATATAAGTTGTAGCTCAAGAAATTTGGAAAGAAAGTTTTGAAAAGGGATTTGAAATTTCATGGTCAAAACGTGTTTCCAGTAAGAAGTAAGTGTTGCAAATAGAACCAGGGCAATGAAAGCAACACAATGATATCAGAGTTTTGAAGAATTGATGAAGGAATCTACCTATTGAAGTTGAGTTGCAGAGCTCTGAAACTGGACTTCTATGGAGCAATATAGGGCACGATTCTTGAATGTAATTATATGGTTAGCTTCAGGGAAGATCAAGGAATGTGAATTGATGAAAAAAATGGATTGAAAAAGGCTTGAGAATAGAATTCGAAGTAGCTGAATTCTGGGTTGTGAAGCAAGTTTGGCAGGGTGATTCTGGCTATATAAGCTTGGGAAATTGAATGGTGGATGACCCTCTATTTATAGGGAATCAAATTGAATGTTCAAGCGTGTGAAATGATGAAGTTTGGAGGGAAATCGTGTGAACCTGATACACGAGCAAAGTGTGATCTGATTTGCATCAAAACTCATCCAAACTTTGCGTTTCAAGGCGCTAATCCACTTTGGCAACTTGGTTAAACATGTTTAGATCATAAACGCGTGCTAATTTGATGTTTAAAGGCCAAAACATGAATTTCAAATTCTGACTTATGGAGAAACTTCAATTCCAAGTTACCAAGTTCAATCCAATGGCAATTTCTCCTCAAGGGGTCTTAGGGCAAGATTCTTGATGCTTTGGAAAGATGAGGTTACAAGCATTGCAATGGAAAAATAATGGAATCAAATGGATGCTTAAGCTGAAAGTTACATGGAGTCAAAGTTGAAGAAAAATAGTTGACTTTCCATACTTACAAATATTTCAAATTCTTCTTTAGAAATGACCTATAATCCTTTGCATCCAAACATGGCCTTCCACTTAGAATTTTCTCTTGATCAAAAAAGATGGAATGAAGTAGATATCTTGAATGACATTTTTCAATTTGAACCACTCAAAATATCCAAAAATTGAACAAGTTAAGACTTGTTGAAGTTGGCCAAAAATCATGAAATGACCTATAATCTTTTGCATTCTTAAGGCAACTTCCATCCATTTTTTCACTTTTCAAATAAAAGAAGGCATGACGTACACATATTTAGGATAATCATGAAAAAGAATGGGCTCAAGGTGATAAAAATTTACTAAGTTATGACCATTTGAAGTCACATATGGAAAATTGGGGATTCATCTGGGTGACTTGTAATCTTTCTTCTTCACCAAGTTCCTTCCACATGAAAACTCCTTGGAACTTTTGAAGTGATTTATTGGTAACTCTTTGAAGAGAAGAATGCTTTTGGAATCATTCAAAAATACCAAAATATAAACAAGATATGCCCCTTTGAAGTCCAAAACCCTAGCCTCTATATCCAGAAAATGCTTTGTGGAACTTTGCCAAGTTGAACAAACTTTTTGTGCCAATGTTCTTCCTTTGTGAATAGAAATTGTTGAGGATGATGATGAGGAATCATGGCCACCAAAACCACTTCCATACTAATCCTTCCAAAACAACTTCAATGGTGAGGTTTGAATTTCTCAAGCTATTGACTAGGGCATGGAAATAAACTCATGAACCCATGATGCAACTTGCTAGACCTCATTGCCTTTACCTAAATTATTAGCAAGTAAGACAAACCAATATTGCATTTTGTTAATTAGAGATAAAATCAAAGCAAAATATCCATGATCACAAAAGAAAACAAGTTAAGGTGCTTGGTAACTCCTCATAGAGCAAAGCTAAAGATAAGTAAAAGAACCAAAAGCCCTAATGTGATCTTGTTGTGATCAAAATAATATGGTATGATGAAGAAATCTTAGGGGTAAAAATTGGGGTACAACACCAACCCATACTACTGATAGAAAGTTATGGGTTTACTTCTTTCTAGAGAGTTTATCTGGGACACAACTCGAATGGTTCTATCAGCTGGAAGGAACCCATATCTGCACTTGAGAAGACCTAGCTGCTTCTTTTTACAAGCAGTATCAATATAATGCTGACCTTGCACCAACTCGTGTGCAATTACAAAATATGACCATGGGATCGAATGAAGGGTTTAAAGAATATACCCAGAAGTGGAGAGATCTAGCAGAAGAGTACAACCTCCTTTGTCTGACAAGGAGCTGGTTGATATGTTCATGGGCACTTTGACAGGGGCTTTCTTTAATCACCTTATCGGAAGCTCCACATCTGGTTTTACTGAGCTGATCCTAACTAGGGAACATGTCGAAAGTGGTATCAAGAATGGAAAAATTCAAGTGGCCACGCCTTCAAGTGTTGTAAAGAAGACATTTAGCATAAAGAAAGAAGTTAAAGTTGTTTATGGCCAGAAGGGTCGTATTAGACGTGACCGCATTCAGTCTGTAGGAGCACTGCTAATCTCTAATCATGCGTTTGTTTAACAACAACAGTGCAATCAGGGTAGGTCAGACGCACCGAGAAGAGAGTTCACCAAAATCAGTATGCCACTGTCTCAAGCATTACAACATTTACTAAAAGTGAAACTGATAAATTTAAGGGACCCTTCTTAAAATCCCAACACCTCCTCTCCTCGCCACAATTCAAGTGTGAAGTGTGCCTACCATTCCAACAATCATGGGCATGACACCAATAACTGATGGGCCCTAAAAAACAAAATTCAGGATATGATTGACAACAAAGAGATTGAGTTTGATCCTTTGGAAACTTCGAATGTAATTACTTTACCAATGCCGAAGCATGATAAAGTAATAAGTGTTATTGATGATGTTCTTTATATTTCTATTGTAAGTGAATTGGTTACTCCCCTCCCAATTATCAAGAAGAATCTGTTGTGGGCCGATTTATTTTCGGGCTGTATTGAAAGATATTACTATTGCGCAGCCTAACCCAATGGCTGCAAGTTACTGAAGGAAGGCATTCAACACTTAATGGACAATCACATAATTCTGGTTGAGAAGATTCCGTCTGCTGAGAATTTGTTTCAAGATTTATCTGTAATTTCTGGAACTCCTATCAGGATCACTTCCAAGGGTCCTATAAGGGTCACTGCTAATCCCAAGGTTGCTCCTCTAATAATCACAACACTTGGACCTATTCCATACTCTTCGGATAAAGCTAACCCGTGGAACTATGGATCTGACGTCTACTACCATGGTGTCAAGAAAGAACTACCGATTACTGAGAATGAAGGTTCTGAAGTTTCTGATCCCGACATTGGACAATATTGCTGATCCTTGTAAATCGCTCCAAAGACTGTTGCTACGCCAGTTAAAGTTACCGCTATCAAGTCAACTACTGAGGCTCAGGTAAAGAGAAAATAACGGAGCCTTCCCAGACGGAGGCACCTAAAGAAGTTGCAGTTTAAGACTCCTCCAGGCAAGTGTTGGAGGAGGTGTTGAAGATCATCCATAAAAGCGATTACAAGATTGTTGAACAGGTGGGGAAGAACTTATCCAAAATCTCCATGTTATCCCTATTACTGTGTTCTAAAGCTCATACATAAGCTTTGGTGAAATTCTTTAAGTCTGCTCACGTGCCACATGATATTTTTTAGATCAATTTGAGAACTATGTTGCTAGATTAACGACCGACAATGGGTTAGGTTTTTCTAATGTTGATCTGACCCCTGAAGGAAGAAACCACAACAAGGACACATATGTCTCCATTGAATGCAGGGGCACTACCTTGGCTCATGTATTGGTTGATATTGATTCCTCACTAAATGTGCTACCGAAGGGTGCCCTTGACAGACTTGATTGCGAAGGGGTTGTACTGAAACCTAGTGATATTGTGGTTCAAACCTTTAACGAATCAAAGAGGATGGTTCATGGAGAAGTGGATCTTCCGATCAAGGTAGGTTCATAGGTTTTTGAATCTACCTTTTATGTAATGGATATCGACCAGCTTATTCTTTCTTATTGGGACACCCTTGGATCCATGGCTCATGAGATATTACCTCAACTGTACACCAGAAGTTGAAGTATCCCGTGAAGGGAAAGGTTGTTACAGTCTGTGGTGAAGAAGATTATATTTTTATCCACCTGAACTCATTCTTGTATGTAGAGATGGACGGCGAATTCATTGAGACTCCCTATCATACTTTTGAAGTTATCCCTCCCACCACTACTGAAGACGTTTCTTCCATTCCCAAGGTTACCAGGGTTCCCTCCAGAATGGCTTCTTTGAAGGATGCTAGAGCTGTTGTAGAAGAAGGTGGTTGTACTATTTGGGGTTAGCTTCTTGACATTCCGTATAAATATGACAATTTTGGTTTGGGTTTCACTGTAGAGGCTCAAAGGGATATTCTTCGCGCTCGTGCTAAAAGACCACCATTCCACGTCAACAATAATGGAGTCAACGCTATAGAAGATGCTGACAATGATCATGACCTTGACAACTGGATCTTTCCTACCACCAGCAACAGACTTAACAACTAGAAGTCTCAAGACATTATCTCTATCTCCTTTAGTCAGGAGTAATAGCTACATTTATGTTTTTATTGCTTTCAAAGTTTTGGTTATGTAATTTTTAAACAATGACATTAATCCTTGTGCCTTACCCGGGGCACAATGGTTCATTTGTTAAGGGTTATCATTTCATAAACATATTTTAATTTGATAAAGCATTGGACGTTTGCATTCAAATTTTATGCTCTCTGTATTTCTTTTTTACTTTTATCACTTTCAAATAGCTATGTGTTCTTACACACACCCACACAATAAATTGCAGATCTATATCCATTCTGGATCTCGTTGATAACGATTCTGCTATTGCCACTTATGACTTTGAAAATCTGATCTATCATGCTGAGGATGAAGGTGAGGAAGATTATGAAATACCTTGAGAACTTTCTAGACTGTTAGTGCAATAGAAAAAGGCTATTCAACCACATGAAGATCCAGTTGAAGTTGTAAACTTGGGTACTGAAGCAGACATAAAAGAAGTCAAGATATGGGCCAACCTAGAGGACACTATCAAGAACAGGTTAATCTAGATGTTGCATGATTATGTTGAGATCTTTGCTTGGTCATATGAAGACATTCCAGGGCTATATACAAATATTATGGTTCACCATTTACCGATGAAAAAGGGTTGTTCTCTGATAAAACAGAAGGTTCTTCGCATGCGTCCCGAGATGTCAGAGAAGATCAAGGCCGAGGTTATGAAACAATTTAATGCGGGCTTCTTAGTTGTTACCTCATATCCTTAATGGGTTGCAAATGTGGTTCCGGTACCAAAGAAAGATGGCAAGGTGCGTATGTGTGTAGATTACATGGATCTGAATAGGGCGAGCCCCAAAGATGACTTTCCGCTTCCACATATCGATGTTCTGGTTGATAACACAGCTCAACACAAAGTATTATCCTTCATGGATGGTTTCTTGGGGTATAATCAGATCAAGATGGCACCTGAAGACATGGATAAAACTACCTTCGCCACATAATGAGGAACTTTCTGCTATAAGGTTATGCCTTTTGGGTTGAAGAATGTCGGCGCCATATATCAGCGTGCCATGGCGGCTTTATTCTATGATATGATCCATCACGAAATAGAGGTTTATGTTGACGATATGATAGTTATATCTCAGACTGGAAAATAACATCTTGATCACCTACACAAGCTATTTAAGAGATTGAAAAAGTACAAGTTGAGGTTGTATCCAAACAAGTGCACCTTTGGGGTGAGGTCCGGTAAACTCCTGGGTTTCATTGTTAGTGGTAAAGGAATTGAATTTGATCCCGCCAAGCCCAATGTTATTCAAGAAATTCCTGCTCCCTGTACCGAGAAGGAAGTCAGAGGTTTCTTGGGACGACTGAATTACATTGCTCGATTCATTTCTCATTTGACTGCTACTTGTGAGCCAATCTTCAAGCTATTGAAGAAAGATCAGGTAGTAAAGTGGAACGACGAATGTCAGACAATCTTTGATAAGATCAAGGAGTACCTACAAGAACCTCCAATTCTGATGCTACCAATTGAAGGAAGACCTCTGATTATGTACCTAACAATGTTAGAGAACTCAATGGGGTGTGTACTGGGCTAACATGACGAGTCTGGTCGAAAAGAGCATGCAATATACTACCATAGAAAAAAGTTTACCGACTGTGAAACAAGATACTCACTACTCGAGAAAACTTGTTGCGCTTTGGCATAGGCTGCTTGCCGACTAAGATATAATATGTTGACCCATACTACTTTTCTAATCTCTAAAATGGATCCCATCAAATACATATTCGAGAAGCCAACTCTCTCCGAAAGGATAGCCCGATGGCAAATGGTCTTGACAGAATACGACATTTAGTACACCACTCAAAAAGAAATCAAAGGAAGTGTATTGGAAAATCATTTGGCTCACCAAGCTGTAGACGACTATCAATCTATGAATTTTGAGTTCCCGGACGGGAACATTATGCTAGTCAAAGATTGTGAAGAACCTGGACCGTATGAAGGACCTGAGCTAGGATCCCAATGGACTATGGTTTTTGACGGAGCTTCTAACGCACTTGGCAATGAAATCGGTGTTGTAATTATCTCACCCAAGGGTTGTTATATGCCCTTTACTACCAGACTTTTCTTTGACTATACCAACAACTAGGCCGAATACGAAGCATGCATCATGGGCATTAGAGATGCTATTGACTTGAGGATCAAGTTCTTGAACATATACGGGGACTCATCCCTGGAAATCAGTCAAATTAAGGGAGAATATGGTACGAAACATATGAACCTCATTCCTTATCGAGAGCATGTGCTGACCTTAATCCCGTACTTCAAGGAAATCACTTTTGAGCATATTCCACGAGAAGAGAACCAATTGGAAGATACATTGGCTACCATGTCATCTATGTTCAAAGTTAGATGGAATAATGAGGCTCCTCGAATTAACATTGAGAGACTATACAAACCGGCACACTGTTACAAAGTTAACACTGACGGAGTAGAAGAGAAGCCTTAGTTTCATGAAGTGAAAAAAAACGAGGCCCAAGAATATCCCGAGGGGGCATCCGTTAATGAAAAGAAATTCCTATGGAGGTTTTCTGCTAAGTTCTTCATGAGAAATGAAATTTTGTACAAGTGTAACCATGACTTGACTCTGCTTCATTGTGTGGACAAGAAGGAAACTGAGAAGATTATGGAGGATATGCATGAAGGCATCTTTGGTACTCATTCCAGTGGGCATACTATGGCTGATTTTAGAGTGGGTTATTATTGGTCGACTATGGAAACTTATCGCCATCGTCATTCTAGAACCCGTCACAAATTCCAGTTCTATGCCGACAAAGTACATGTGCCTCCAGTTCCCCTGAATGTCTTGACTTCTCCTCAGCCGTTTGCAATGTGGGGCATTGATATGATTGGAGAGATTAAGCCTACGGATTCTAATGGGCACCATTTTATCCTGGTCGCTTTTGATTATTTCACGAAGTGGGTTAAACAACTTTGTTTTCCTCCGTTACCAAGAATGTTATTTCCCAATTCATTAAGCATAACCTCATCTGTTGGTATGGCATCCCCGAAAGGATTATCACGGACAATGGTACTAATATTAACAATACTATGATCATGGAACTCTACATGCAGTTCAAGATTAAGCACCATAATTCTTCTTCGTATCGATTGAAGATGAACGGCATAGTGGAAGCCACCATAAGAACATCAAAAAAATTATACAGAAGATGACAGTGATGTATAAAGACTGGCATGAGATGTTACCATTTTCTCTTTAGGGCTACCGCACTTCAGTACGGACATCAACTGGGGCAACTCCATTCTCTTTAGTCTACGATATGGAAGTTGTCTTACCCGTCGAAGTCCAAATTCCTTCTTTAAGGATTATGAAAGATGCAGGTTTAGACGAAGACGAGTGGATTCATACTAGGCTGGACCAATTAAATTTAATTGACTAGAAAAGGTTGACGGATGTCTGTCACGGTTAGATGTATCAGAAGTGTATGATCAAAGCCTTCAATAAGAAAGTAAAGCATCGGATATATCATATTGGTAACTTGGTAATAAAGTGAATCATTCTACCGTAAGGCGACCCCAGGGAAAAATGGACTCCCACCTACGAAGGGCCATTTTAGTCAAGAAGATATTTTATGGCGGTGCTATGATACTTATCACCATGGGCGGTTGAGATTTTCTGCACCCTGTGAATGCAGACATAGTCAAAAGATACTATGCATGAAAATGACCCGCTAGGTTGACTGGCCTAGGTAAAAATAAGGGCATCCCGGTGAACCAAAAGGGTTTGGGAAAAAATCAGGGATTTATATAAAGATTGTATACCCGGCAAGTCGAAAACCTGAAAAGGAAGCTTGGGCAAAAAAGGGTATCCCGGTGGTCTGAAAACCCAAAAGGGCGGTCCAGGGAAAAGTTAGGGATTAAAGCGTACGACTATGTCCCGTTGGATCACTTACAACCATCTTTATTATCAATGTCAACTTCAAATGGTACAGACCAATTCAGTTAACTTCTTCTGATATCAAGGGATGAGATGCTCAAAGACATATGGGCAATAGTAGATTTGGAACCCGCCGAGATTAGTTACACATAACTATATGTTTTGTTTTACTTTGTACTCTTTTCATTTTTTATGACAATTTCCTCTTACTAGGATTTATGTCTTTTTGTACAAAACCGCCTGTTTATAGGCAAAATATCAATACAAATACCACTTCAAAATTCAAAATTTTGTTTTACTTTTTCTGTTTTGTTTGCAAAAACATCCACTGACTAAATTTAATGAACATATGCATATGAATATGATTACTATTAACAAATATATGCATAAAAACAGGAATAAGCATATACACAAGACTCTAGGAGTTGGGAAAATGTTCAAGTCGTCCACAAATCTCCACAGAGAAATCCCCACCGAGCTACCTTCACAAGCTCATTTCTGACAAAGATACATTCCCCATAAATCCAATATGCTTTCAAGACAGGAATTGAGGCATCTTCCAGCAATTAACCTAATCATACTCCCCAACAGATCCCCCTAGTAAATAAAGGAGTATAATCTTTTCCCCGACAATGTCGCCAACCTACGGAGTCCCAATCCTCATCATAGATTATGTCATCAACACAGTTCATAGAAATTCTCTTCCCCAAATGATTTTATTTCTCTAAAACTATAAAAACCCCTGCAAAATTCTCTTCTCCTGCAGGGCACATTTCCTCAGTAGAATATATTTCTCCAACAAGGTTTATTTCTTCAGCAGAGTATATTTCTTCAGCAGGGTTTATTTCCCCAACAGAATTCAGTCTCCCCAACTTGAGTCTATTTTTCTTACTACTACAAATCACCGGTAAAATTCCTCTCTCTAACGAAGGACATTCCAGGCTTCTATCCCTAGAGAGTTGCTACGGAATCTAAAGTCGGGCCAGATATCAGTTAACCTTATCTTCCCCAGACGAGTCGACATCCATATCTAAAACTCGATAAGACAACACCTCAGAAGGTTATCCCTCTCTTTCATCTCCAGTCAAGATATATAAGAATTAAGTTCCCCAGTAGAGCGATGAACGACCAATGTCCTCGAACTCTTTATTCCTCAGTAGAGTATCCTCAAACAGAAAGCATGAATTCCTAGCGGAAACATTTTATACAAGATTGAAGATTACACGTATTCTTCATCCCCAACAGCAATCAGGGATTTATTTTCCCAATTAAAGATGTTATACAAAGCTAATGATATGCTTCAACGACATCTCACATCCATACATCATTTACAAGTATCATAGCATACACATATGACACACATATTACACTCTCATTTGCTTTGAGAATATCATTACACAATGCATTACATATATCATGACATTGCATACAACTAACTTTTTATCTTTTCAGGTAGAGTCTATATACAGACGAATATCATCAACAAATCTTAAATAAGTCACATATTAATTCTCGAAACAATATGGGATAACTATTTGTATGACCAGGTCAAAGATTAATTTCCGAAACAAGACGGGGAAACTATCTGTACGACCAGGAGGTATGAATTCCCCAAATAGGACGAGTTCGCCAATAGAAATTAGGTCAAATATTAATTCTCGAACAGGACGAGGCAACTATCTTTATAACCAGGCAAAGATTAACTCCTGAAACAGGACGGGGAAACTATCGATATGACCAGGTGGTATGAATTCCCGAAACAGGAGGGTTTACCAAAAAAATCAGATTGTGGATCAATTCCAGAAATAAGATGGGGAAACTATCTACATGACAAGCATTTCCCTCAGAGACTAAATTTGACAAGAATTTACCTCAAAGACTAAATCTGACAAGCAGCTACTTAAGCACTTTCCCCATAGATTCATCCTGGACAACATTCTTCAAACGTAGACTCATTCTGATACTCCTACCGACAGTTACTTTGGATGATATCTATAAGCTCATCTCCGACGACATTTTATCATCTCTCCAAATGGCATCTTTAATCTCATTCAAGCAATATTACCAATCAAAAGTGTTACTTCTCAGGCGAGTGCAAATTTATGGGCACTTAAGTGTTCAATCCTCTTCTACCTTCAGATCACAAATGGAGGACATGCCAATCTAACTCTTCAAGTTTAAGAAGATTAAACCGGGGAAGATGTCGTACCCCAAAATTTTCCCTCCCTTTTCTTCAAAACATCTTCCTAGGGTTCTCAAATGCTCAAGGTTGCTCAAGAATTGATCAGACAAATTCTCCTCCTAAGCAATGGATCCACAACTAGGGTTTCACTTTTCACAAGAAAGTTTGGGTTTCAAAAACCTCAAATGGAATTCCATGGTTTCTTATAGGTCTCCAATAATGCTCATACCAAGTTTCATGTCTTGAATAACAAGTTTGCTCAATGAATTACTCAGATGACTAAAAATCAATTATAATGGGTAAAAAGTCAACCATGGTCAACATACAGTCAAACCTCAAGATTTTGGTCAACATCAACATTTTGAAGTTACATTCATCATTTTATCAAAGGTTGATCATGATTCCTCAAGAAAAACTCTCAAATTATCAAAAGTCAAAAGTTGCTAAATTAGGGTTTTCTTAGGAGAAGTCAATTGAACTTTGACCAAGCATAACTTTCACATGCTTCATCATTTTTTTCCCAACCAATGCTCATTTTGAAGAAAATTAAATTATCTACAACTTTGTATCTCTAAGCTCAAGTCCAAAAAATTCTTCATTTGAGAGATATGGGTCAAAACAATACAGGTCATTTCAAAAGTCAACAAAAAGATACTTTTTATAAAGGCCACTTACATTAAGATAAGGTCTTCAAATGCAACAATGATCAACATAAATATTGTAGAGGACACTTTCGGCTTTCTAAAAAACCAAATAAAACTTTCAAAATATGATAATTGAGAGAGTTATGGCTAATGCAAGTTGGGAAATTTTGAGTAAATGCATGAAATTCAAATTGAGAAAACTTGATATTTTAGACTATTGGGCCATTGCTTTAAAGTCCAAGTGTGTATTACACTCCTTATACACCTTAGATCTTATTCATGCACCTCTTGATCTATTTTATTTTTATTTATTCATTAATAATTCAAAATTAAATAAGATAAAATATAAGGCTTCTTACATAAAGTCCAAGCTCATCTTATCTTTGACCTAGTTCATGCTATATATTCTACACTCTTCATACAAGAAAGACACAAAACCCTTATATCAAAAACTTGTCCAAAATCTCAATTTTTTAAGAACCCTAAGACAATTCAAAACCATACTTACAATGCCTTTCACCATAAACTAATCATCCTATTCATTCCCAGTAAGGTCATAGGGTAAGATCAGATTGGTTGCAGCGAATCAAACGGCCAAAAAAACCTTTGCATGCATCATTGTTCTCTTTTCATTACATAAATTCATATTTTTGTTTCCTTGTTGTTTTGATTGTAACTAACATCTTTTATGTGTTTCTGAGGTTCCAAAGGGAAGGAAAAAACCACCGTGGAGGTCCCATGCTGGCCAAATCGTGAACCACCATCTTTGTACCGATTGGAGTAGTTTTCACCATAGCTCTTAAACCATTAATTTTCATACCAAAACAACTGTCCCATTGAACTCGTAACCCTTGATTTAGGGGGTAGGGTACTTTTGGCTTTCTAATAGTTGCTATTTTGCAGGGGCGAAGGATTGACTCACTAGAGAAGACGACCAGAGCTAGGGCTCCGGCGCCTCTCTGGTCTATGCCTCTTTGCTTAATATTTATTTTATTGGTTTGATTATAATGAACGAATGTATTATCGCCCCAGCAGTTGAAGTGCACACATTAAGGACATATTATGCCAAGGCGTGGGTTCGATCCTAACCTTTTGGCATTTTGACATTTTTTATGATTTATTTGATTTTACAGATAATAAAGCACACTGGTTTCCTCCCTTTGTCACCAAGGCACGCCTGGCCTTATGGTGAAGATGCTGCGTGAAAGGGTAGAGGGCGAGGGCTCAACACCCAACCCTGGTAACTTTTTTAAACCCTTATTTTCTTACCATTTTCACTTATAAAACCCTAAATTCATCAAACTAAACAATTTTTTTATCAATTAATTTTCTCACAAATCCTAACCAACATTAGGGTTTACTTTTTTTGTTAATTAATAAACTTTCTTATTTTTTTCAAATTAAAATTAATTAGGGTTTTTAGGTTTTTTAATTAATTAAAATTAATTAGGTTATTAGGTTAATCGTCAAAAACTCTTTTCTAACAAAAATCAATCCAAGCAATTTCCTTTTCCTTTTCCTTTCTTACCGCTTCATGTATTTTATTATTTTCGCATTTTTCGATTATTGTAACGGCTTACAGTTTGTAATAGTTAATTAGGGTTTCTTTTTTCTTGGATTTTTATTACATGTACCCCCCCCCCCCCCATCCTCTAAGCCCTGTAATAGCGTAGACTTTTATTTTTCCGCACTTATATTTTTAAGCTTTGTATACATTACTGTTATCTTAATAGGATTATATGGCAAGAATAAAAACAAGCGGTAGAAAAACCCTAATGCAAGATAAATGAACTGAATGTAATACACTCGCACACTCACACCTCTAAGGTAACCTCACTTGCTGCATCGACAAAAACAGTCATGTCCCTCGAACGTGGGGACGCTTTAGCATTGTCCCTCGGTTAAAAAGATCGTATTCCCTCAATGACCCTTTCAATGTTGCCTTCAGTAAACGATCTAGTCTCTTACGAAATTGCTAAAGCAGCCCTACTAGTTTCCTTTGATGACTGTATGATGACCCATGTCTGTCCCTTCACATCCAACGATAGAGCTTCCTACTAACTAATGGTAGGGTAGCACTATCTAAAGGAGAAGGAAAAGAACGATAAAGACTTTGAGCAGGTAGATACCTTGTAATCGCTTGCTTACAAACAAAACAAAACATCTTTTTACACAAACACTTTCAAAACTATTTTAAAACAAACACTTTGTACGCATTCTCAAGAATCATTACAAAGTTGCCTTACTACTGGCATTTCTAAATAATTTTCAAACACACAACACAAGGCATTTTCAAACAAAGTGGGCTAGCGATTAAGAGTCTGTAGATAACTACGGTTGAAAAGGGTGCTAACACCTTCCCTTTTCATAACCTACCCCTAGAACTCAATAAATCTCAAAGATCTTTCATGTTCTTTTCACCCTTTTCTTTTTGGATAAAAGAAAAGTCGGTGGCGACTCTTTCTATCTGCAACATTTGCGATAAAATGCAAAACAAGTCAGTTCTCCCACTGTATTACAGATGTTCTTTTGGACTTTCCTTATGGGAGTTAATCTAGATATCTTCTTCTATGTGTGTGATCATTAATTTGTCAAGAGAATGTCATTACAAAAGTCATCAAGTACATCATAAACCATCACATTCCAAGGCCATTTCTCCTTTACAAGGTTATGTTTCGACCAATATGTTACAAAAGTTTCTCAAGGTCACATTACATCAAGGAGATATACCAAAATTACATCAAAAGACTTATTTCCAAATCCTAATGCCTATCCTTCCACCTTCATTCTTTCCATCATTCTTCATGTTTTAAACCTTGTCGTGACCAACCTTTATGCCTTCCAAAACCTTTATGATTTTATATTTTCCTTTTCCAAACTTCAAGTCCCTCATGACCATGTGCTTCTTTGCATACTCAGTTCACTTTCATTTGCAATTACTATTCCAAAGATTTCTTGTACCAATGCCCTAGCCATGACAATACATCAACAACCAAGTTGCACATGAATAAAAAGCCAATTAAACTATGCTAACACAAGATAATTCATGAACCTGCCATGCATTAAACCAAATTGGGTCGACTATCCACAAAAATAATCGGTTTAAACCTTAACCTTATTGTAATCTAACCTTATTGCAATCTAACATCTCTAATTGCCAACAATAACAGGGAGCTAACCTAACTAACAATTTTCTATAAAAAATTTCACTAACATAAATAGCCCACAGGAAAATCAGTTAGCACTTTATGTAGCAATATCCAAACATAAACCTGCACTATATCTACAAACCAGTTTTTGTACTAACTAATAGCTCTGCATTAGTTTAAAGAGAAAATCTAGAAAATACAAAACTCAAACTCAGAAAAGTGCAAACCGTGAAAAATTATATCATAACAGAAATTGAGATAAGCTGTAAACTCAAAAAATCAGAAAGCTCATTAAATCTAGGATTCCAATCTCACCATTCAGTTATTGTAACTAACTCTTAGATCAAAGGCTAGGATTTCTTCTACTATAACAAACTCTTTCCAATCTCAACAGAACTGTATAACATAATTCATGCTTCAATCATCTTCATTCTTAAATCAGCATGAAGAATCACCAAAAAACTCCTCTCTCTCTCTCTCTCTCTCTATATATATATATATATATATATATATATATATATATATATATATATATATATATATATATATATATATATATATATATATATATATATATATATATATATATATATATATATATATATATATAACTATATCTATCTCTATCTCTATCTCTATCTCTATCTCGATATCTATCTCTATATCTATCTATATATCTATATCTATCTATATATCTATATATCTATATATCTATATATCTATATATCTATATATCTATATATCTACCTCTACCTCTACATCTACATCTACCTCTACCTCTACATCTACCTCTACCTCTACCTCTACCTCTACCTCTACCTCTACCTCTACCTCTACCTCTACCTCTACCTCTACCTCTACCTCTACCTCTACCTCTACCTCTACCTCTACCTCTACCTCTACCTCTACCTCTACCTCTACCTCTACCTCTACCTCTACCTCTACCTCTACCTCTACCTCTACCTCTACCTCTACCTCTACCTCTACCTCTACCTCTACCTCTACCTCTACCTCTACCTCTACCTCTACCTCTACCTCTACCTCTACCTCTACCTCTACCTCTACCTCTACCTCTACCTCTACCTCTACCTCTACCTCTACCTCTACCTCTACCTCTACCTCTACCTCTACCTCTACCTCTACCTCTACCTCTCTCTCTCTCTCTCTCTCTCTCTCTCTCTCTCTCTCTCTCTCTCTCTCTCTCTCTCTCTCTCTCTCTCTCTCTCTCTCTCTCTCTCTCTCTCTCTCTCTGCAGAATCATATCAACCTTCATCTTCAACAATTGTAATTCTCCAAACTTCACCTTCCCTAAAACTCTCTCTATTTTCTGCAAAAACCTTCATCATCGCTGCATCTTTAAGACTCTTGGATCTATCTTCATCAGTGCTCTCTCTCTCTCTCTCTCTCTCTCTCTCTATCTGAACCATAGCAAGGTGAAACCACATCTCCAATCTGAAACCTCTGCATTTTCTCCACAACAGCCCGCATCAACACCTTTATTCATCATCACTTTGCTTCATACCGCTATCATCAATGTTCTGCAACATCAACAGAACAACCATGACGAAAGTGTTTTATACAATGTTCATTTTATACCACAGGAAAACGCAACGAGAACACAAAGGATCGTGGAATCAAAAAAGAAAAAGAAGAAGTTAAGGAACAAGAAAATCAAAAGACTAAGAGATTCATAAGCCATATCTGAATCGAGTTCCTCTCTTCTCCACCGATGAAGCTATGTTGCATGAACCTTGGAAAGCCTTCGAAATCTGGCGTCCTTGAAATCTCCATTTTGTTCATTTAAACAAAGGCTGAGATTGGAAACAGTGAGATCAAATGAAACAACGTGAATCGGTGGACGATTTCGATACGGTGGCCTCTCGTCGAGAGGAAGCGGATCGGAGAAGAAGGATGAAGGTTCGGCCGCCGTTGCATTTTGGTAAAAGAAAAGAGGAGTTCTGTTTCTAAGAAAGATGAAACAGCTTAACCTAGCCTCAAGTGGCACACATGTTTACTGTGTATCCATTTTTGCTTAATTGCTTAAATTCTATTTCAATAAAAATCCAATAATTTTTTTATTGTTATTTTTGAATAAGCTGAATGTAGAGTATGAGACTGTGTATTGGACCGTGATACCTTTCCCTTGGGCCAATCCTAACTTTTTTTGGGAGGGTTCTGGACAAAAAAGGCTTATTGAACGTGATGAGTTAGGCTTAGCGCCGTAACTTGTTTCAGCACCACTAGCTACAGCTTTGCATCCTCCCGAAGCTTTATGTTCTATACTTGTTTCAAGTGCACTTTTGATAAAATGTTGTGATTGAATCTTTGTAATATTGGTAAGTGAAAGAGATATTGGTGAAGAATTGCAAGAGAAAATTCAAAGAGGCTTTTAGTAGAGTTTTCTTATCGCTTGCGCGCATTGAAGAAGCAACGAACCTCCTCGGTTCGGTACCACTTGAGATATCTTTACTATATCATTCGTATATCAATTTCAATTAATTTTTCCATGAGAAGTAGGACTAGATATGCATGATAAAGAGTCCCTAGTTTAGGTGGGCAATGCTATTTTAAAAGACCTGTAGCTGGAAATTCCTATGTGCGCTTGTTTGTTTACCATTCGGTATGTTTACATTTGTGCCAAATACCTCGATGAAGGCGTCTGATTCCCATTCCCCATTGGTAAGTCCTCAAAGAAGGCGAGTGGGAAAGGGTCCACAATTGACCCCTACAATTTCTATTCTACAGGTCATTCGTAGCTCAGGTCGTACGTCGATGCTACGAATCGTGCTATTCTTGTTATCGAGTCAGTCAAATAGAATACAAGGATCTGTAAGCAATCCCCCACGTTTGTCATTAGCTCATGTGCCGTGCACGTTGACACTCCGATGTGATCTCATTATTTCCTTCTATCTTCTACCTCGATGATACGATATATTGGTTTTGTGTTTAGTTGCTTATGACTATTCACTCTCGTTCTTCTCTTGCCTAGATAATGTGATATCTTGGTTAAGAGTTGATACCCCTTATTCTTCTTGCCACGATGACGCACTATCTTGGTTAAGAACTACCTATTCCCCCATTTTTGCTTGTCTCGATAACTCGATATCTTGATTAATACTCCCTTTATCCTTCCTTGGTGGCTCAATATCATGGTTAGGTGCCCCTTCTCCCTTGTCCTACCTTGATGACATGATATCGTGGTTAGGCGTGATCCCTCTCCCTTTCCTTCCTTAGTAACATGATACCTAAGTTAGGCGTTTGCTACTTAAGTGAGTGGATACTCCCAAACTTTGTATGTTTACTTTACATTGCATGATTACATGATCCCGTAGTATTTCTCGATTTAATATTAGGAAGTGAATTGAGATAGACCTTAGGTTTGCAGACCCTGCCTGACAACTCTAGGCTTACTTTGCTAGTTTCCCTTAGGCCTTTTTCTTTCTCTTTTGCATTCGCATTAAAACTAAAACTTCTTTTTTTTCCTTTCAACTTCAAAACACTTTAATAATACAAAAACTCTTTTTCAAGGTAAAAAACACCAATCAATTCAAACTTCATTTTTCCGCTTGGCTTTTCTTTTAAAACGCTTTTCAAGGTAAAAAAACATACAACAAACCAAAACATGTGAGCCGAACTACAATGGTCTGATTCCTCGAAAGGGCTACGTAGGCATTAAGTCGTGGGGCCTAGGCGAGCAAAAATTTGTAAATATTCCTTCTTTTCCCTGTATTTTCTTTCGCATGCATTCCCTCTTAGTATTAAGCTTTATACATAGATTTTTACACATCCTTAGATTAGAGCAAACTTAAGTGGATCTTGTAGAGTACCACACACGCGTGGAGTGTTAATACCTTCCCCTTGCGTAACTGACTTCCGTACCCTTTCTCTTGGTGGCAAGACCATCTTATCCATTTCTTTGGGGTTCTCTCGATATCTTCCATTCCTTTGAGATAAATATAGTTTGGTGGTGACTCTGTATTTTTCGCAGCGCGACAGTATGGAAATGAAAGAAACCTAAAGTTAAATACTTTCATATCTTCGGAAGTATATGCCAGATCTTTACTGACAAAGATCAAGTGGACAAGAAGGATCCCACAGGAGTTGAAGAGATATTTTTGGGTTACTCTTCAAGAAACAGAGTTTATAGAGTTTATAACTCTATAACTGGAATGACAAGGAATCCATCAATGTGAAAATTGATGATTCAATTACTGAAGAGAAAGTGGATGTCATAGAAAATATTGTAACATCTTATGTGCAAACTGATGAAGCACTAAGGGAGGAGATTTGTGAATTCACAAACACCGAGTCAGTGAATTCTCAATCCAGTAAAGGTCTGTATATTAAAAGATAGATAGATCAATCCAGGGATCTAACTATAAGTCACCCTGATAAAGGTAACTTCACTGAACTTAAATAGAAGATGTCAAATACAAATGGATGTATTTCCTTAAGGGAAACAAGAGGGAGTTTCTATGATATAGTGTTTAAGAGATAAGATGTCAAGAAGAATGTCAAGACTTTTTATATTGAATATCTAACTTCTTTCAGATATCTCATTCAACATGGCTGGAACAAGAACCTTGATGGGAATGATCAACTAATCAAGAACCTTGTTAAAGGTAATGAAGATACTTTGATTATATGGACAACAAGGAATAACTTGTTATTATAAAAAACAATGGGATTGGAACTTGTACTATTAAAGAGTTATAGAAATTACAGATATGGAGGAATGTAACAATTACTGCATCTTTCCTCTATAATCTGAGGCATGACATGCCTGGACAAATTGCTACTGAGAAGGGATGGAAGGAAGGTGTTCTGCAAGATAGTGGTACTGGCTACAACACCGAGGAATGCATAGGGCTCTTTGACAGGGGCAAGAGGTTGAAGACCACCTGAATGTGACCAAGTGTTTGTGTTCTCCCATCTGTGGTATTGTTAGTATTCAATACATGTGCTTCCATCTATGGTATTGCTGGTGTGCAACATTTGTGTTTCCATATGTGGTATTACTGGTGTGCAAGATCTGTGCTTCCACTACATCTGTATATTTACTCCAATTTTTTGTCAATATTTTGGCTAAAAGGGGCGTAAAATGTTGGTGTATTTTGTGTGTCCTGATGTTACATCACATGTATTGACATGTTAATTTAAAATTGTGATAGGATTGTGTCCTACTGCTTTTGGGAGAGTAGTTATTATGGTTTCTTATGCAACTATTCAGGGGGAGAGTGATAGTTTGTCATGCTTGATTATGCTGAAGCTGCTGCTGCTTCTGCTGTTGTGCTGCATGTGCTTTGATATGGGGTTTTTCCCTTGAAGGTAGCACTAATTGTGTTTGATAGGGGGAGTAATAGATCTGTCTAATTGTACAAGCTATTCAGCTGTGTTAAGATGTGTTGTGCTTTTAGAAAGTTTACATGGTTTCATGTAACTTGTGTTTGTGGTTGTTTTAGACAAAATTTACCAAAGGGTGGAGATTGTTAGGTCTTTGATTTTATGGTTGGCAATAATTTTGGTAAAACAAAGAGTTGGCAACAATTTTATCAAAACATATTTCATTTCGAAAACATGTATTACAGCCTAATGTTGACCAACTTGTACAATAGAGTTTGCTAGTACTTATTTGACAAATGTTCTATCAGATGTTGTAACATGTTGCAACATAACATAATGACAGTACAAATGGTATGTATCCTTGAAAATTTGATTAGAAAATATGAGTTTCTAGAAGATCTTAGTACTCATACAGGCGCAGACAGTCAAGGATTTATTTAGGAACATGTGCAAATTTGATTTGTTTCATAAAAAGAATCTTTGAGACTTTTTAGGAAACTTTTGAAGATTTGTTCCTATTATTACGGAGAAATTTTTGCAGGGATTTACCACTGAAGATTGGATTTAACTGAAGAGTCCAAGCCAATCCAAGCTCAACTGCAAAAATCTATTTAGGGAGATGTCTAAGACCTAGTTTTTTAAGAATAATTTTTTGTAAAATCGTGTGTAAATAAGGGTTTAGGGATTAAGAGTTCCTTAGTTTCTGTGTGTTTTTGTACGTCCTCATGTATCTTTTGATGCATTTGAGTTGATGGATTGTTACTTATTTATCAAGTTATTGGTCTCCTATAAGCTTTTAAGCAAAGTGTTGAGTGTTGTTCTTAGTTGAAGCTTTTAAGCAAGACTAAGTATTTGTATTGGAAGAAATATATTCTTTTTTGGTTCCTTGAGACATTCCCTGGGATTGGGAGTGTTTGATATTACTGTGGTGATTGTGAGTGAAAGGGGTTCTCATATCTATAAGGTTCCTAGGTAGAAATTATATTGGGTAGGGATTAAGTGAGAAGTTGTAAACTGGGATTGTTTAGATTCAAATTGATACTACTGATAGTGGATTTCCTTCCTAGCTTGATAGCCCACATAGTAGGTGAAGTTGCACCAAACTAGTTTAACAATTGGTTGTGTTCTTTAAGTTTATGCATAATCTTTCTGCTTTTAGCAAGTTTATTTGCTGTCAGTAGATGTCGTAACATCTGTTGTGACATTGTGCTTGTGTGTTGAGACATCAGTCTTGACATTTATATTGTGTGTGCCAGAATTTCAACTTGCATATCATGATATGAAGATAAAGTTGCACTCATCATTGAATATATAGTTATGTTGATCAAGACAAGTGATGATAATCAAAGTTATGGTTGATCTAGTTTGAATATCAAGACATGATGATCAACTGTGCTTGTAGATCAAGGTATCAATGACTATATATGGAGAAAACACCTTACGTCAAGCAGAGTTTAGTGAAGTAATCTAAGATATCTAATCAAGCGGTTTGTATAATGATGAATAAAATTATGATAGTTCAGATTTTCAGATGTCCTATGACATGTTGGGACATCTGATCTAACATAAACAATACAGAAAAGGAACAACAAATAAAACAGTACTGAAAAGCATAAACAACACACCAGAGATGTTAACCCAGTTCGAAGCAACTCTCCTACTCTGGGGGCATACCAAGCCAGGGATAAAGTCCACTATAATAGTATCAATTGGAAGCTAAACTCCCCCGTTTACAACTTCTCACTTAATCACTACCCGTGTTATACTTTCTACTTAAGACTCACATATGTATGAGGCCCTCCTCAACTCCCCTTCAATCACAAACATCGATTGGAAACAAACAAGAAGACACACTTCCATGACAACAAAAATAGAAGACACACTTCAATGAAAATACTCATCAAGACACTTGACAAGAACACAACTTGGAGTTACTTACAAGCTTTCTCCAAGAACAATACTCACTCTTGCGTCAAAACTTCAAGGAGAACAATAATCAACTCATTACCTAAAGGCTTTTGAGTGATAACAGAACCTTGCAACACAAGGAACACAGTCCAACTTACGTGTCGAGTGGATCACACAACCAACTCTCCTAGAGAGTGGTACAAACTCACACCTAATGAGTACATCTTTTCAATTCTCGTCTGGTACAAAGACAAATCCCTAAACTTCTACATCTTGGACCCGTGCCTTTTCTATGTTACAAGCATTCTATTTATAACCTATTCCCACTGGATTAGGGCTTCTAATCACAACACATTAGCTGTTACAAATCACCAGAAACTTCTTCTACAAACAAGGTCTTGAATCATTACTTTCCTAATATATCTCCATATTTAGAAACTGCATATTCTTCAATATTCTGACTTGATTCTTCTTGACCTACAAATCAGCGCCACATAACATTTCATAATATTACCATAATATTCTACATCTTTTAAATCATAACTAAATTCACTAATCTAGCTCAGCTCAGGCGCGATGTCGTATGACCCTGCATATGACATCTTATCTGACATGTTGCTCCAGATTTTGAAACATTTCAATTTTAACATGCTCCTTCATATGATAGGATTTCTTGCTCAACATGTTCTTGTTTAGCAAGTTAACACATCATATCTAACATATTGCTGCTATATTCGTTTTACTAAAATTAATACCAATCCTTAAAGTAGAGCATTAACAATCTCCCCCTTTGGATTTTTTTTGGCTAAAATCAATAATACAAATTACAACTCAGATTACAATAATAAACAAAAATACAATCCTTCATCAGTACTCTTCAATAACTACTAAACACAGCAGTATAGCAACATGGAGTAAGTCTTTACAAGCACAATGATGTTAGGACATCATATTTGATAGTGTCTTCAATTGCATCTCCATTGCAGCAATAACTTTAACATCAATGAACAACAACCTTTGGATAAAAGGGTAGAAAGTACTGAAGTCATTTGGGGCACACGAGGAAGAAAATAGCTGACACTCACCCTCAAACCAGGAACCATCCCTTGTCACAGAAGACCAATGGTGGCATAATAGATCTCTCAATCACTTTTTGATCAGCAGCCACCCGCTGACCTAGACCAATCAACCACCCCCTGCTAACTCAGAACATAGGTCACAACAGTGTTCATAACTAATATCACAGGTCACAAAACCAAAGCACATGCCACAAGATAGAATAACTTGTTCGAAATTTGTGTACAACATCTGGAAATGCAGACTCTAGACTAATAACTATAATACCCCAAATTTGTCCTACCCTTTTACTTTTATCTGGCTTAAGCTTTTTCATTCATCTACATATATTCTATTAGGTCACTAACATGGCATACATTTACATTCAATAAGGCACTTGAGGTTCAAAAGTTCAATGATCATGCAATTTAAGGCTTTCATAGTGTTTTGAGATGCACATATTGAATAAGGTTGTTTCGTCTGTTTCTCCTCTAAGTATTGAATGGGAAAATTAGGGTTTTTCTGGCTTTGAGGTTTCCCTTTCCATTCAAGGGTCGTCAATGTATTCCTTCATCAACCTTGGTCTGAGGACCTAGGGTTTGTGATGGTGACCATTGAAGACTTATTTCTTTATCACCAATGATTCTGACTGAGAAGACTGTGAACTATGGCTTTGATGGTAAGTCGTGTCTTCGTTCAGCATATACCTCAGGAAGATTAGGGTTTATATCCTATCATAGTTAGGTTTGTCAACATTTTCACTGGATGTTCATTGGATAGCGAGGCATGATATAAGGATGGTGTTGTTAATTCATTAAGATCAAGTCATGTTGATTTTCTTATTGTTTATTATACAAGATTTATGGGGATTAAAGAATTGAATTGGTATGGATTCATGTCGTGGATTCAAGTCGATTCATTTACTGGATTTAAAATTGGCTAAAACATGCAAGTTTGGAGGTTTTGTTCACCTGAAACAAGTAGTAAGGTTTGTTCAAGTCTTAATTCAAGTATCATCCAAGCATGGATTCAGACTCCATTCAAATTTGTTATAATTTATCATGGTTCAAATCACCATTTTCAAGTTCAAATAAAAGAAGCGAAATCTTTAAAATTCGGAGTTCAAGTCATCCATCCTGCACCATGGTTCATTTTATATGAAAAAAATTAAGGAAAACTTGGTATTCAAATGCAAATTGGATGGCAAGTTTATTCAAGAAGCATTCATTACATCAACAGGAAGGATTACAAATTTCATAAAAAAACTATCCTAAACCTATGTGTCATAAACTTATGTCGTTCATCTTCAATCTTCATGCTATTGTATCTTCAACTCTTGCTCACTTCTCAAGCTTCTAGCAACACATATGCCTCGGACATTCCATTCTTTATCCCTTCCCTAATACCACAAAATCAGACCTAATTTTTATTCAAATAAACGGGCAGCCCTGCATTTGTTTAAGAAATCAATTCACCAAATCAGTTCACAAAAGTTTGTCCATAACATAATTCTAACTGTCAAAAACCAACTTCTAAAAAACTGTCCTAACAGAATTCTAGCAGATCCCAAAACTTGTAACAACCAATTGACAAAACCTCCAAAACTGTTTCTAAACAGAAAAATGTCCTCTAACAATTTTCCAAACATTCTAACAAACTCTAACTAACTTCATAAGAAACTCTCAAACAAAATCTAACTAAAAACTAACGGAACTTCTGCACTCCGGGAATCTCATTTACAATCATTATTCATAAACGTAGATAAGAAATTCAGAGAGGGAGGATCATTATTCACGATTCAGCTTTCACGAGATTTAGAAAAACAAGAACAAAAACTCACTAAAATCTCAAGAACTCTCTGAATTTCTCTGCCTCTTCTTCAAGTTTCTTCAACCGGCATCACCAAATTTTCTTTCTCTTCATCAATCTTTATCACCTTGCTCCATCATCAATCTTCACCACCTATCTTCCAACACCATTCTTCACCCTCAACCACCATAACCAACTCTAAAATCCTTCATCATTATCCAAATATTCATCATGCAACTGCATCTTCGTTCATCATCAAAACGCATCTCTGTTACAATGCAAAAACTGAATCATCACTGCATCACAATACTCATCAACATCTTTCTACAATGAAAACAACAACACATCCACGAAGTGCAAATCAGTGAGAAGAAGAAAAGTACGAAGAAGATGCATACCTGCAATTCTAATTTTCTATGCGAATCGTCGTGGTTGAATAAGAGTCTTCTCTGGTGGAAGGAATTCGAATCGAAGGATATGACATTGTGATGAGTCGTAACGGGTTGACGGATCGGGGGCGAACCAGATGAAGAGGAAAGTGGCGGAACTATGTTGTTTTCGTCAGAAATGATGAAAGATTGAAATTAAACAAAGAAGTATGAGACAGTGAGGCCTTGGTATATCACGATGGTGATAATCAGTAGCCGACAATGAGCCAAAAGGAAGACGACATTCTCAGAAGCAGAGAGAGACGACAGAGAGTTTGAGAACAAAGTGATAAAACTGAAGACAGTGAGAGGTAGAGGTACAATATGAAGAGTTATTTGTGGTGGTGGAGATGATGTTCACTAATCAAGGAAGGAATAGAAGGGTGGGGTTAGTGGCGCCGCGAGAGAGGAAGAGAATCAGAGAAGTCCAAGCGTCACAGTAACCCTAAATCCCAAAATGACACCGTATCTTGCTATTTTCATTTTCTTTTTTTTAATTGTTTTAATAAATATTTATAATAATATAAATAATGTTGAAGGTTAAGGTGGGATGAGGGTGTGTAGTGGATCATTCTTATTCTAACTTAAAGGGAAATTTTTGTAGCTTTTGATAATGATACAAAAACATATGGACCCTTATCCTGGCTTAAAGGGTAATTTTTTTAGCTTTTGGATAATGATGCAGAAAGTATATGGATTATTCCCGAATTGGGCCTTATATCACATATTGAACTGCTGGATTATATGTATGATTCATACTTTGCTCCCCTGGCTCTACTAATCTTCTTTTCATCACCTTTTAGTTTTTACTTTCTTTTACATTATTTTGTAATAGAAAACATGATAAAACAATAAAAAGATGTTAATATACCCCTTTGGAATTTATTTTAGAATTTTGATTAGAGTTTTATTATCATTTTTATGTTTGATAATCATTTGGTTGTCATTGTTGTTAAGAGTTTATGACAGTATTGAGGCAAATCCTTCACAATGGGGAATGCTTGGAGATTAATTTTTCGATCACTTGTGTGAAGCAGCTTTGGTAGAGCTTTCTTATCGCGTGCGTGTTTTTGAATAGGAAACGGATTTTCTCCGTTTGGTATCATTGCAAATTCATATATTCCTCCTTCCTACTTTATCGCATTTCTTTACCGCTTTTCTAGATACCATGAGAAGTAGGAAATAAAGAGTGTGCGCTTGAAGTCACTGTTTAAAGACCTGTATCAGGCATTCCGCACTTCATTTTCTATATGTGTTGTGCTTGTGTTTGTTTCTTTGGTTGTTGATCAATGAGTCACTCAATTTAGGAATTGAGATCACGACTTCGCTCTCAGTGCTTGCTTCCTATAGGATTTTATCGCTTTCCTTTATTTCTTGTTGATCGATGAGTCACTCAATTTAGGAATTGAGATCACGACTTCGCTCTCAGTGCTTGCTCCCTATAGGATTTTATCGCTTTCCTTTATTTCTTGGTGATCGATGAGTCACTCAATTTAGAAATTGAGATCACGAATTCTCTCTCATTGCATGTTTCCTATAGGATAGTTTTGTTAGACTTTCTTTGGCATGCTAACCTAGATAAGATCTCTCTAGGTGTGCTCTCTTGAGCTTATTAGCTTATTTGCTTTATCCTTGTACATACCATGTCCCTTAGGACGTGCTTGCTCCCTTCGAACGCAAGTTAGACCTTAGGTTGTAAGTCATGCATGTCGACACTAGGTAGAGATTTCCTCTTTCATCCTTGACGTAGGGATACCATTATATGATAACATTAGGTTAGAAATAGGCTAGTCTCCCTTATACTTTTTTCTTCCCCTTTTTGCATCTTTACATTCAAAACTATAACCTTTTCTTAGCAAATCAAAAACATGCTAATAACGACTTAAACCCTTTTTCAAGGTAACAAAATACAAACCAACTCAAACCTTTGTGCGTCCAAGAACCTTTTCTCTAAAACCCCTTTCAGGTAAGGACGTGATTAATTTACTTCTGTGCCAACGCATAAGTCTCCAAAGGCCGAGCTGCGGCAGAAGGAGGAATTAACATTGTCCATAAAAAACACAAAACAAACAAAATCATGTGAGCCTAACTACGGTAGCTCTGATTCCTCAAAAAGGATAAGTAAGCATTGGGGTAGGGCCTAAGCGAGTACAACTTTATTTTCCCTACATTCTTTGCTAATTTCTTTTGCATGCATTCTACCTTTAGCAGTAGTAAAGAGTAAGTATAGATTAAACACACCCATAAGATAGATAACAAGAGTGGATATTGTAGAGTACTACGGGCGTGTGGGGTGCTAATACCTTCCCCTCGTGTAACAGAATCCCTTACCCGATATCTCGGTCGCAAGACCGTGACTTCTCCCTTCTCAGGTTTGCTCAATGTTTACCTTTCCCTCCATGTGGGATAAAAGACGTTCGATGGTGTTGTACCCCAAAATTTGCCCTCTCTTTTTATCAAGATTCTCCTCACAAGATTTCTTGGACTCAAGACCAGATTAGGGTTTGAGTTTGCACAAGGATTTTTTGACTTCCAATTCCTCATGTGACTTTCATACTTCATGTTGGACCTCCAATATTGTTCATACCAAGTTTCAAGCCTTGAATCACTTTTTTGCCCAGTCAATTGGACAGTTGACCTAAAAATCAGCTGTATTGAGGAAAAACTCAACCATGGCCAATTTACAGTCAAACCTCATAATTTTTTATCCACATCAACATTATAAACTCATATGAACCATTTGATCAATTTTGGACCACAACTCCTCAAGAAATTTGATCAGATATTCAAAACGGCAAAATGGTCAAAATTAGGGTTTTGACTGTAGAAGGGGAATTTCTGATTTTTTAACATAGCCAATGACCAATTGGGTTCAAGAATGGTTTCAAGGACTCAATAGCATCATCTTTACCTAATCACAAGGTTCAAAAGATCTCAAATGCATTGGATTGACAGAGTGAATTTCCCTGTCAACTGATCAAAAATCAACTGTACACTGAAAAGTCAAACTTTGACTTTTTGGTCAAAATTAAGTGCCCAGGGACATATTTCATAAAGATGTGTCAAAACATGAAACTTGTTCACCAAGAAACTTAAATTTGGAATTTAGGGTTTAAGTTTGAAAATTTTAATAACTTAGAATTTTTCTATGTTATGAAAATTTCTTATTTTTTCCCAACTTTTCCCAACTTTTTCACCATGATGCAATTGGATTCAAAGAAAACTTACAATATTAAAGTTGTAGTACTCTATGAAATATACAAATTTTATTCACAAAGTTTTCCCAAAAGATGCTTGGATCTCAAGTTATGATTTTGTGAATAGGGGTCCATAAACTTTTTAACTTAGTGAAATTTTGCCCTAGTTTAGGCAGATTTTTGACCTAACTTCATGGCAACTTTTCACCTAGTTCCAAGAGGAATATTAAAATGCATTTCAAATATGGATTTTAGATAATGTTATAAGCTTTCCAAAATGTCCAAGAAATCACCAAGATCATTTATGGTTAGGGAGAATCGAAGAAATGAAAATGGAAATTTATCACTTTTGTCCAAGGCATTTTCACAATGTTAAAAGTTGCAAATCAGTTTCAAACATGCTTGTACTTGGTTTTACAGGTCCTAATCCTTTATACACTCCATAATTTAATGCAAACACATTGGATAATGGCCTTGTTCTTATCTTTGAAGCATTGCACATTGAATTAATCCAAAAATGGCATAAAGTGCATAATACCATTTTGATAAAGCATGCTTTTTGCAATTTTGTATTTCTTGAGCCATGGACCTGATCTTTGGTTGCAAACAAGATCCACAAACTTCAGGCAAAGTACACCAACTCTCATCAGGCCTTAAGCTAGCCTGTACAGGCTTTTGGCTTTGTCACTTCACCTTTTCTTCAAAAGCAAGCAAACTTGTAAAAGTCAAGCAAGCTTGTGTATTTGATAAAACCAAGACTTTGTATCATTTCAAAGGACCTCAGAACATTGTTGCAAGCCTAATACACGATTCCATAACTTCTCAAACACCCTAAAACACAAAAAACACCATTTTCTGCCCAAACAGAGCATCTTTTGCAAATCTCAAGCCATTTCCGTTTTGCCTCGTGTGTTTTGCCTTGAATCACTTCAAACACATTACATACATCCCATCCGAGCTATCCAGGCCCCTGTCTTGCAACAGTGAGCTCATTTTCACACTTCACCATTTTCATTTTGAAGGTTTGCAGGTTGACTCGTGCAAGGAGTTCTAGCCATCTACAAAACCAGCTGAGCATTGGAGAAGCTTGAGGGAACCTCAAGGAAGCTCACAAGAACTTCAGGCCTCACTCAAAGTTCCCACATTGCCATATCCAAACTCAACTGAATAAGGTATTTGTCAAGTTTCTATCTCTCTATTTAGGCATCTTTAAGCTTAGGTTTGTGAAGCAAAAATGTAGTCCTTAAGTTGCTTGAGTTGTACATATGCATAGTTTGTATTTATATTAACTGAGCTAAGAGTATTTGATTGTTGAAGTTGCTGAAAAAACTAGGTCAGAAATTAGGGACATAAAAATTCTCCTAGGTCTTTTAGAGTTAGGTCATGTTCTTTATATCATTGGAATCGTGAGTTCATGAGCTACCTTTTTTGTGTTATAAATTTTTGATTTTATGCAAGCATGAGCAAGAACAGGATTTGTACACAGAAGCGCGCGTTTTGGAAGAAGGCTGGAGGACAGGGATGAAGTCCTGGGCCTGGCGCGCCTTGGGCCTCCTTTTCTGACTTTTTGCACCCCCTGTTTTCTATTTGCACCCCCTTTGCATATTTTTATATTTTTTTGTATTTTCTTGCATAATTTATATTTTCTGACTTTATTATTTTTTTTCTGAACATTAAAAATCCAAAAAATATATTCCTAATTTTTTGTATTTTTATTTTATTATTTTTATTATTTTTTGGCATAAAAGATAATTTATTAGTAATAATATAATTTATTTTCTTAAAGAAACTTGTAAATAATATAAAAATATCATATATTTTTATTTTTATTATTTATACAATTAAAATAATATTTTCATACATATTTCAATTTTTTAACATTTTGTATATATTATTATTATTTTTTCTTGAACAAAATGAATAAAATAAATGATTAGAAAACAATATTTCTTTTAAACAAAAATTAGGGTTTTCACCCTTTCAAAAATAATCATTTTATTTTTTCTTATTTTTGAGACTTAAATAAACTTATTTTTACATACATAAAATTAATACAAAAAACATTTTTGCATACATACATTTTATTGCATATTTAAATGTTTGCTTATTTATTTATTTGTACAATAAATTCAATTTGGTTGTAATAGTTTTAGGGTTTTATTTTGAGCAATATCCCCCTATTCAAAACTTGTATCCCCCTCCCCATAATATTGTTGTAATAGTTTAGATTTACTTTACGCAATTTATTGCTTTCATATACCATGATAGTAAACTAGGGTTTTGAATGAAAAGACCAAAAAATCAAACAAATAGCAAGACCTAATACAAGACAAAAATGCATGAAAAATGACAACACCTTGCACAAAAGCACCCCTAGGGTTTCACCCACTTGGTTGCCTTAAAACATGGCCATGGTATACAGGCTAGGTATCTTAGCAAAACAAAACAAAACAAAAGATCATAGTCCCTCGATGACGCTATCTTGGTTGCCTAAACAAAAATGATCTTGGTCCCTCAAAACTTGCTAAGATACTTGGCAATATTGTTATCATGGTCATACGATGACCCACACCTGTCCCGTTTAACATCCAAAGATAGGGTTATCTACTAAAAAAATGGTAGGTTAACAATATCAAAGGAATACAAATGTATAGGAAAGACTTTTGAGTAGGTAGATAAGCTTCTAGTTACTTTATCAAACTTGCAAACCATCCTTTCTATTTTCAAACAAACACACATATTTCAAAACACTTTCCAAACAATTTTCAAAACATTGAAACATTTTTCAAAAGACAAACATCTTTGTATACATTCTTACGAACGAGAATCATTACAAAGATTTCCTAAATAAAGGCCTCTTTTCAAAATACTTTTAAAACCACACAAAGCACCATTTCAAACAATTGGAAAAGCAAAGCAAGTGATCTAAAACAAGTAACTAAGAGCCCATGGAAAACTATGGATGAAAAGGTTGCTAGCACCTTCCCTTTTCATAATCTACCCCCCGAACTCAAAAGAAATCTCAAAGGTCTTTCCTGTGCTTTTTTACCTTTCCTTTTGGATAAAATAAAAGTCGGTGGCAACTCTTGCTAAACCGCAACATTTCCAAACACAAACGCAAAACCTCAAGTCAGTTCTCCCACCGCATCACAGAGCTGGCGACTCTGCTGGGGAAAATTCTCTTAAAGTGGGGTTACCTTAGGGTTTAGATCACTTCTATTTGCTTATCTTGCTTGACTTGTTTGCTTTACACTTTGGTTCTATTGTTTGGGTTTGAATTCTCTACCCGGATTTGGGAAACATTCATAGGTAAATAGAAATACGTTGTGGAAACTGTGCGAGGTATACCGACATGGTCTAAGTAATAGCTATATTAGTGCGACATATTTATGGGTACCGGTAGCCTTTGAGTCAATCAAAGAGAATACGGGGCCGCTAAGTGATGTCATGAAGCACTAATGGACTTTTAGAACCTTTACTTGACCAACTTGGCCTTTTAGGATGTAGTGAGATGACCGACTTTGGTGAAGTCCGAAGTTGGTAGATACTCGATAATACACTAATTGAGGGTTGTTTTCTTGGAATATTCTGGTCGCCAGTAAAGTGGCTAAACTGAAACAATGAACACAGAAAACAATCCAGTGATATTGAGCTCCTTAGAACCCGGTTACTATTTTCTAGGATAGGTTTAGCCAACTAAACTTCAAGAGGGTACTTACCTATGAAATCCCATGCAAGCCTAAACTAGGAACTTGTGTGACTTGCTTGTACATACATACTTGTGCATAACATCATGAACATCATGAACATCATGAAGCATCATATGCATCCACTAACCGTTTCAAGGATTTTGGATTTTCTCTTTGTTCCTGTTTTGTAGGTTATGGACTCACTTCGCAGGAAAACTATCTAAGTCAACCTTGTAAGAATTCCTCCACAACTCAAGGAGCTAGCTTCAAGGATTCTTGAGAATTCTCCATTCACCGAGAGGCATGGTCGTCTACTCAACTTAGTCACTTCCAACACAAAGGAGGATATAATGAAGGTTATCTTCCAGTTCTTTGACCCTTTGCATCATTGCTTCACATTTCCTGACTACCAACTTGTGCCTACTTTGGAGGAATTTTCTCAACTCTTGAGGATTCCTACTCTCAATCAACTACCCTTCAACGGTACGGAAAAATATCCAAAGCCAGAAGAGATTGCTCAAGCCTTACACTTGCACTCCTCTGATATCACAACACATTGGGAAACTAGAAGTGGTGTCAAAGGTTTCTTGTCAAAGTTTCTGTTTGAGAAGGCCTAAAGCTGCTGGAATTCTCTAGACCTGCAAGCTTTTGAAGAGATTGTAGCTCTTCTCATCTATGGGATGGTCTTGTTCCCTAACCCTGACCAACTCATAGATGTGAGTGCTGTCAAAATCTTCATGGCTCGCAACCCGGTGCCTACTTTATATGGGGATATCCTCCACTCTTTCCACACTCGAACAATGAGGAAAAGAGGTGTTCTCATGTGCTGCACTCCTCTACTGGAAAGATGGTTTATTTCTCATCTTCCCCAATCATTCTTGAAGAATGAGCAAGGTTTGAGGTGGTCACAACGATTGATGTCTCTTACACATTCAGATGTTCATTGGTGTTCTCGATCCAGAGAAAATGTTATCATCATTGATCATTGTGGGGAATTCCCCAATGTCCCTCTACTTGGCATTAGGGGAGGCATTACCTACAACCCCTACTTGGCTCTGAGACAGTTTGGGTATGCCCGAAGAGATGGCCCACATGACATGCTGATTCCAGACTTGGTTTTTGACTTCGACAACAACGATCAAGTACTTCGACAAAGGTTCATCCGAGCATGGAGGATGCCGAAAAAGGTAGACAGTAAGACCTTGGGACACAAGAATTCCATCCCCCTTGAGCCTTACCTCAAGTGGGTATGAACCCGCACCCAAAGTCTTATGATGCCTTACCCCTCTATTCTCCCTATGATTATAGAGCCTGTTATGGAAGGAGAGGTTCCATACACCCTTCTACATCCTGACATGCCAACATCACTCGAAGATTTACAAAGGAGTTGGATACAACTCAAGGGAGAACGTGATACTTTTGAAGCCCAATTCTACGCAAGCGAGAAGAAGGTTTTGGAACTTACTCATCAACTTCATGAAGAGCAGACTCTCAACACCTACATTGCACCAAAAAGGATGCGTAATCTCTTTTTGCCTTAGAATTTTGTATTATTTTTCCCATGGGGCATTGATGTACTAACAAATTCTATCTTATTAATATGACGTCTGTTCTTTTTTTGTTTAAAACAAATTTGAATTTCTGAATCCTTGAATGCATTACATGAATACATATCATTCATCATATGCATAAGCAGGTCTTCACACCAAGTTTCCTCATCTCTCTGCTGTTTATTTCAGCAAGATGGATATTGAACAAATGGTTAAAGACTTATAAGCTCAGAATTCACAATTTCAATAGCTACTCTTGACCTTGGCTAAGGGTCAGGAGGAGATCAAGACTCTGTTAGAGAAGGAAAAAGAGAAAAAGAAGAAAAAGAGGGCTGGTGTAGCTACCATGGGTAGAAGATTTAAAGGTCAAGCCAGAAGGGTCCTAGATTTTCCATCAACCTCGGAGGAAGGAGAGAGAAAGGGTAAAGAGACTGCCGTGCCCTCAGATTCTGAAGCTGAAGAGGAGGAGGATGAAGACTACCCTGAACAACAATACCCTCCTGCAAATGACAAATACAAAAATCTGGAAGAGCGTCAGGCAACTATGGAGATACAGAGAGTTCCTAGGCTGGACTTTGAAGAGTTAGGAATTGTAATCCCTCCTAAGTTTAAGGTGCCTCTTTTTTCTAAGTACGATGGGTTGTCTTGTCCCAAGATGCACCTACGATGTTATGTCAGATAAATTCAACCACATTCTTCTGACAAAGACCTGTGGGTCCACTTTTTCCAGGACAGTTTATCGGGGACGCAGCTGGATTGGTTCTACCAGTTGGAGAGGTATGATGTGCATAATTGGGAAGACTTGGCAGCCTCCTTCTATAAACAATATCAATACAATGCGGATTTAGCACCAACCCGTACTCAATTATAGAGTATGGGCATGGTATCAAATGAAGGCTTCAAAGAGTATGCCCAGAAGTGGAGAGACTTGGCGGGACGAGTACAATCACCTCTATCTGAGAGAGAGAGCTAGTAGACATGTTCTTGGGAACTCTGTCAGGGCCTTTCTTTAATCATCTGATTGAAAGCTCCTCTGTGGGGTTCACTGAGTTGATTCTAACTGGTGAGAGAGTTGAAGCCGGCATAAAGAGCGGGAAAATTCAAAAAGATGCATTTGCTTCCGCTGCCATCAAAAATACTTTTCCGACAAAGAAAGAAGTATCAACTGTTTACTCCCAAAGAGGTCAAGGAAGAGTTGAGCGTCGGCCAGCGGTGGGGGCCGTAATGATTCAGAAGTCTGCAGCTGATCAGCCCAGAAACAATCAACCCAGAACCAACCAAACAAGGGTGGAAAGGCCTGTACGGAAATTCACTCGGATAAACATGACTCCTGCTCAGGTTCTACCCCATCTCTTGAAGTTAAACCTTTCCAGTCTGAAAGAGGCCCCGAAGAATCCGAATACTGCTTCTCCGTACTACCATTCGAACACCAAGTGTGCTTATCATTCAGAGAGCTCGGGGCACGACACCAACAATTGTTGGGCCCTCAAGAATAAGATTCAGGATTTGATAGTTGCTAAAGAAGTTGAATTCGACGCCCCTTAAAAGCCGAATGTAATATCATCCCCAATGCCAAAGCATGGCCACAATGCCCATGTTGTTGAAGAAGACCTTTTTGTTGCTACTGTTGATGATTTGATAACTCCGCTACCGATAATCAAGTTGAATTTGTTGAAGGCTGGGATTTTCCCAGGTTGTGAAGAAGATTGCTACCTTTGTTCATCCTTACCAACCGACTGTCCATTGTTGAAGTTAGGCATCCAACACCTAATGGATAACCAAGAAATCCTTTTTGAAAAGACTCCTGTTACACCGACTCCTATCAATGATGTTTCAATAATAACCATATCCGCCAATCTTTCCAAAGTCTCCAAAAGACCTGTTAAGATTACATACGCTTTGAAGACTGCACCTTTGAAGATAACCATGCCCGGGCCCGTCCCGTACAAGTCCGACAGATCAGTACCGTGGAACTATGGTGGAGAAATCTACTACCACGATATTAAACAAATTGAATCAACTGAAGAGAGTTCTGATGAAGAGACTTCCGACATTGGAAACATTGTTGGAACAAGCAAAATCACCCGCAGTGGAAGAATTTTCTCTCCAGAGGTTGCCCCTCCAAAGGCAATCTTTGGACCCTCAGCTTCTCCTAAGGTTACCCCTGTACCGGTCAACATATCTGCGAGAACTCCAATTATTGAAGAAGTTGTAACTCCTGTGGTTGTCCCCTCTGCTGCTGCTGATGATAGAGGGAAAGGGATTCAAGAAGAGCCCGTCAGGACGAGGGTTCAACCATTGGTCATCCCTGAGACCTCTCAAAAAGAAATGGAAGAGATTTTGAAAATAATCAAGAATAACGATTATGATGTTGTGGAACAACTGGGGCAAACCCCCTCAAAGATCTCTATGTTGGCCCTGCTGCTTTGTTCAGAAGCTCATGCTAAAGCTTTGATAATATTCTTGAAGACATCCCACGTGCCACAGGTAAGCTCCGCTGATCAGTTCCAGGAATGTGTAGCCAGCTTAACAGCTGACAATAGCCTGGGATTTTTCGATGCAGACTTGACCTCCAAATGGAGAAAGCATAACGACGCACTGCATGTCTCGATGGAGTGTAGGGGAACCACCCTAGCTCATGTTTTGGTTGATACTGGGTCGTCTCTAAATGTCTTGCCAAAGAAAGCCTTGGATAGGTTGGATTGTGAAGGCCTAACCTTGAAGCCCAGCAATATAATTGTCAGAGCCTTTGATGGTTCTAAAAGGATGGTCCACGGGGAGGTGGACATCTCGATTAAAGTGGGAACTGAAACCTTCAACTCCACATTCTATGTGATGGACATCCGTCCTTCCTATTCTTGCTTGTTGGGAAGACCCTAGATTCACAATGCTGGAGCCGTCACTTCTACTCTGCATCAAATGCTCAAGTACCCTGTCCAGGGGAAATTCTAACTGTTCACGGCGAAGAGGAATACATGATAAGCCATCTAAATTCTTTCCGCTATGTAGAATTGGATGGCGAATTCATCGAAACCCATTTTCAGCATTTTGAAGAGGTAGCTCAGGAGATTGCGGCAACCAAGACAGTGTCTTCTGTACCCATGATTACCAGACCTCCGCCTCGGATGTCGTCTCTCAAAGATGCAAAGGCTGTGATTGAAGAAGGAGGAAGCATAATCCGGGGGCAACTTCCCGACTTTCCTTTCAAATTAGATAAATTCGGCTTGGGTTCACTTCTTCTGCTCAAAAGGTTGTACGCTGCTCCCGTGCTGGAGGGCCACCAGTGAAGATCACCCATCATGGAGTCAATTCTTTGGAGGATAGTGAAGAGGAGAGCAACTTGGACGGCTGGATTTTCCCTACTGTTGACGAAGGACTATGCAACTGGGAAGCAAAAGACTTTGTTCCGATTACTTTCATACCGCAGTAATTTATCTTTCAAACATTTCTGTTGGTTTGTAATAATTCTCAAACAATTCGTACACTTTTAACCTTATGCCTTACCCGAGGCACATAGGTCCATTTGTAAGGGTTTGATTTTTCATCTTCATATGCCATTTTAATGAATCATGGACGTTTTCACATTTAAACTTTTTTGTTCATTGTCTTTCTTTTTACATTTTATTTGTTTAAAGGTGGCTATCCCTTACACACACCCACACTCACAAATGCAGGTACCCTTCCATTCCGGATTCCATGGGTAACAATTCTACTATGGCCTTCAGTGACTCTGAAGATCTGGTCTACCATGCCGAATATGAAGGTGAGGAAGATTGTGAGGTGCCGGGAGAATTGGCTAGACTACTACAACAGGAAGAAAGGGCTATTCTACCTCATGAGGAGTTGTTAGAGACAATCAACTTGGGTACTGAGGAAGACAGAAAAGAAGTCAGAGTGGGTGCCAACCTAGAGCCAAGTGTCAAAGAGCGCTTAATTCAGTTGTTGCATGAATATGTTGAGATCTTCGCCTGGTCTTACAAAGATATGCCGGGACTCGATACAGACATTGTGGTACACCATCTACCCACAAGAGAAGACTGTCCACCAGTCAAACAAAAAGTCCGCCGCATGAGGCCCGACATGTCAGAAAAGATCAAAGCAGAAGTTATGAAGCAGTTCAATGCTTGATTTCTTGCTGTTACTTCCTATCCATAATGGGTTGCTAACATTGTGCCCGTGCCTAAGAAGGACGGCAAAGTGAGAATGTGCATGGATTATAGAGACTTAAACAGGGCCATCCCCAAAGATGACTTTCCACTTTGGCACATTGACATCCTGGTTGACAATACAGCTCAGCACAAGGTATTTTCTTTCATGGACAGATTTTCTAGTTACAACCAGATCAAAATGGCACCTGAAGACATGGAGAAAACTACTTTTGTTACACAGTGGGGTACGTTCTGCTACAAAGTGATGCCATTCAGACTAAAGAATTCTGGGGCAACCTATCAACGCGCCATGGTAGCTTTGTTTCATGATATGATACATCATGAGATAGAGGTCTACGTAGATGACATGATAGCCCATTCACAAACTGAATAAGAACACATCGACCACTTGCAAAAGCTGTTTGTCAGGTTGAAAGAGTACAAGCTCAGATTGAACCCTAACAAGTGTACTTTCGGAGTCTGGTCCAGTAAACTCTTGGGTTTCATTGTCAGCAACAAGGGCATCGAGGTTGACCCTGCCAAAAAGTCCAAGCTATACAAGAAATGCTTGCTCCTAGCACTGAGAAGGAGGTTAGAGGTTTCTTGGGACGCCTAAACTACATTTCTAGGTTCATTTCTCACCTAACATCTACCTGTGAGCCAATATTCAAGCTCTTGAAGAAAGATCAGGTAGTTAAATGGAATGATGACTGTCAAATTGCTTTCGATAAAATCAAGGAGTATTTGCTAGAACCTCCTATCTTGATGCCACCCTTTGAAGGAAGGCCGCTAATCATGTATCTGACCGTACTAGAGAATTCAATGGGGTGCGTACTGGGCCAACATGACAAGTCTGGCCGAAAAGAGCATGCCATTTATTACCTTAGCAAAAAGTTTACCGACTGTGAAACAAGATATTCACTGCTCGAGAAAACTTGTTGCACTTTGGTATGGGTTGCTCGCCGGCTAAGGCAATATATGTTGACTCATACCACTTTGCTGATATCTAAGATGGATCCGATAAAGTACATCTTCGAGAAGCCTGCTTTGTCTGGAAGAATAGCTAGATGGTAGATGATCCTAACGGAATATGATATACAATACACAACCCAAAAAGCTATAAAGGGGAGTGTGTTAGCCGATCATCTGGCCCATCAAGCTGTTGAAGATTACCAATCCAAGAGATTCGACTTCCCTGACGAGGACATCATGACATTGGACAATGTTGAAGTTATTAGACCATATGACGGACCTGAACAAGGATCCCGATGGACCCTGTACTTTGATGGTGCCTCCAATGCACTTGGCAACGATATCAGTGTTGTGCTTATATCTCCAGAAGGTTACCATACACCTTTCACAGCTAGACTTTGCTTCAACTGTACGAACAACATGGCAGAGTATGAAGCTTGCATCTTTAGACTCAAGGCTTCCATAGACTTGGGAATCAAATCCTTAGATGTGTTTGGGGACTCAGCTTTGGTCATCAGTCAGATCAAAGGAGAGTGGGATACTAAACATCCAAACCTCATCCCTTATAAAGAACAGGTCTTAACATTGTTACCACATTTCGAGCAGATTACCTTCGAGCACTTCCCACGAGAAGAAAATCGGCTAGCAGATGCTCTAGCTACAATGTCTTCCATGTTTAAACTTAACTGGGATAATGAGGCTCCCCAAATCACCATTGAACGGATGGACGAACCTGCACATTGTCACGAGATTAATACCGAAGAAGTAATGGACCGACCTTGGTTTCATGAAGTCAAAAGGTATCTCGAGGCTCAAGAATATCCTGAAGGAGCTTCAGTCAACGACAAAAAGTTCTTGAGGAGATTCTCTGCTAAGTTCTTCCTAAGCAATGGTATCCTGTACAAGCGCAAACATGATTGCATTCTGCTCCGTTGTATGGACAAGATTGAAGCTGAGAAGATCATGGCTGAACTGCACAATGGTACCTTTGGAACTAACTCTAGCGGGCATACGATGGCTAAGAAGATTCTACAGGAAGGCTACTATTGGTCTACCATGGAAGCTGACTGTTATCAGCACTCCCGCACTTGTCACAAATGTCAAATCTATGCGGACAAGGTACATATACCTCTAGTTCCTCTCAATGTCTTAACAACTCCTTGGTCGTTCACTATGTGGGGGATAGACATGATTGGGGAGATCAAGCCTACAACATCCAATGGACACTGTTTCATTCTGGTGGCCATTGACTACTTCACCAAGTGGGTCAAAGCAGCTTCCTTCGCATCTGTCACAAAGAATGTTGTTGCCCGCTTCATCAAGCAGAACCTTATTTTACGATACGGTATCCCCGAAAGGATCATCACTGACAACGGTACAAACCTTAACAACACTATGATCACCGCCTTGTGCGAGCTGTTCCAGATTCAACATCATAATTCATCTCCCTATCGGCCAAAGATGAACGGTGTTGTTGAAGCTGCGAACAAAAACATTAAGAAGATCATACAAAAGATAACGGTCACCTACAAGGACTGACATAAGATGCTACCGTTTTCTCTCCATGGGTACCGTACCACGGCACACACATCAACTGGGGCAACACCCTATTCCTTGGTATATGGCATGGAAGCTGTTTTACCTATCGAGGTTCAGATTCCCTCCTTGAGAATCATGAAGGATGCTGGTTTGAGTGAAGATGATTGGATCCAAACTCAACTTGATCAATTGAACTTAATTGACGAGAAGAGACTTACTGCTGTTTGTCATGGTCAGACGTATCAAAAACGGATGATCAAGGCTTTCAACAAGAAAGTCATACGACAAGTATATCAAGTTGGGGATCTTGTAATCAAGCGGATCATTTTGCTGCAAAGTGATCCCAGAGGCAAATGAACTCCTACTTATGAAGGACCATTTGTAATAAAAAATATCTTTTCTGGTGGGGTAATGATCTTAACCACCACGGATGGCGACGACCTGCCGCACCCTGCGAACGCCGACATAGTCAAAAGATACTATGCATAAATGACCCGCTAGGTTGACACACCTAGGCAAAAAAGGGGCATCCCGGTGAACCGAAAACCCGAAAGGGCGGTTCAGGCAAAAGTTAGGGATAAAAAAAAATCTGTACACCCGGCAAGTTGAAAACCCGAAAGGGAGACTTGGGCAAAAAAGGGTTTCCCGGTGGATCGAAAACCCGAAAGGGAGGTCCAGGCAAAAGTTAGGGAATTAAAGCGTATGACTATGTCTCGTCGGATCACTTTAAGGATAATCTCTTCACAGACAAGCTCCGGGTTTCTGATCAACTCAATCATCTTCGGACGAAGTAACAAATGGACAAGATATCCAGAGTTACGAAGGCTATAGCAGAATGGGAACCCCATGGAATTTTTACACATAGCCATCTTTCTTTGTATAAATTTTTCTCATTTTTTATGACAACGTTCTCTTACTAGGATGTCTGTCTCCTTTGTATAAAATACTTACACAAAGTTAATACAAAGATACTTCAAAGTGCAGAAAACTATTTGTCTTTTCCTTTTTACACTTGTGTTTTATTTGAAAACGTCCAATGATTTATTAATGAGCATATGAATTTGAATATAATCACTGTTTACAAATAAATGATTTGGAAAAGATTAATTACTGATAGGTTGAAAGTATAGGAAAACGTCTTTAGGCTATTCCAGGGGCAATCCTTACAGTACATCATCTAGATCCCCAGCGGAGCTAAATTCCAAAATCCCCATCAGAGTTAAAATTTCAAACTCCTAATCCCCAGCAGAGCCAAAACTTTGAACTACAGATCCTCAGCGGAGATGAAACTTTCTTCCCCAGCGGAGCTAAAACTTCAACCTTTAAACCCCAGTGGAAATCCTCCAGTTTCCTCAAATTCCCCTGCAAGTTATCTTAAAACCTGATAATTTCCCAGCAAGTTGCTTTGAAGCCTGACAGCTAACCAGAAAACAACCTCGGATAATTCCCTAGTAGATTGGCATACAACCCAAACTCCTGAATTTACTCTCCAGCAGGAAGCCTTCTTCCCCATAGAGTTTTCACTCCCCAGCAGATTGAAGATTCTCATTTCCCCAGTGAAGTCACCAAAGTTTTCATTACTCCTCAACAGAATGAAGATTCTCATTCTTAGCTCCCCGCAGAAATCGTCAGAATTTTCCCTATTCCCCAGCCGAGTAAGGATTCCCGTTATTTAACCCCCAGTAGAAGTATTCAAAGTTCTCTGGATTTCCCAAGCAGATTTCTCAAGCAGTTTGACATTACTCTCACAACAGATTTTGTTAATACTCCAACTTTCAAGACATGAAGGATCCACATATCCTCGCAGAAGTTGTCAAGGTTTTTTATTCTCCAGCAGCGGTCAAGGATTTATTTTCCCCCAGCAGCAGTCGAAGATTTTATTATCCCCGACCGTCAAGGATTTATTTTCCTCAGCAAGACAGGGAATCAGCTTACATGCGCATACATTACATTCATATATCACAAACATTGATAAAACACGTTTTATTGCATCATACATTTCATGCAACATAACTTTGTGTTTCAGCTAACATTTTACCCTTTTCAGGATAAGATTAACAGATATCTTTAACAAATATTCAAAGATTTCCGATACAGTACGGATACACTCCAGACACGGAAGTCATTCTATTACTCATTCAGAATTCAAAATCAAGATACAGTACAGATACACTCCAGACACGGAAGTCATTATGATACTTATTCAGATTTCAAATCAAGATACAGTTCAGATACGCACCAGACACAGATGCCATCCTGATACTCATTCAGATTCGACTTGCAGATCTCTTATTCAGATACAGTCCAGATACGCCCCAGACACGGTTTCCATTCTTTCACTCATTCTGATTTTCCCCAGCTCAGATACACTCCAAACATGGAAGTCATTCTGTCACCTATTCAAGTTACAGTCCAGATACGCTCCAAACACGGAAGCTATTCGGTCACTTTTTCAGATTCAAACCTCCAGATACAACTCAGATACGTTCTAGATACGGATACCATACTGATTTTCATTCTCCTGATTTACAACAAGCATTCTTGGATGGCATCTACAAGTCCATCTCCAACAAGATTCAATCACCTTTCCAAATGGCATCTTTAAGCCCATTTCCTTAACTACACTTTGACGAGTGCAAATTTACGGGAACTCTAGTGTCCAATCATCTTTTACCTTCAAGTCACGAACGGAAAACTCGCCAATCTAACTCTTCAGGTTCAAGAAGATTGAACAGGGGAAGCTGTTGTACCCCAAAATTTGCCCTATCTTTTTTTCAAGATTCTCCTCACAAGATTTCTTGGACTCAAGACCAGATTAGGGTTTGAGTTTGCACAGGGATTTTTGGACTACCAATGCCTCATGTGACTTTCATACTTCATGTTGGACCTCTAAGATTGCTCATACCATGTTTCAAGCCTTGAATCACTTTTTTGCCCAGTCAATTGGACAGTTGACCTAAAAATCAGCTGTATTGGAGAAAAAGTCAACCATGGCCAATTTATAGTCAAACCTCATATTTTTTTATCCACATCAACATTATAGACTCATATGAACCATTTAATCAAGTTTGGATCACAACTCCTCAAGAAATTTGATCAGATATTCAAAAGGGCAAAATGGTCAAAATTAGGGTTTTGACTGTAGAAGGGCAATTTCTGATTTTTAACATATCCAATGACGAATTTGGTTCAAGCATGGTTTCAAGGACTCAATGGAATCATCTTGACCTAATCACAAGGTTCAAAATATCTCAAATGCATTTGATTGACAGATGAATTTCCTAGTCAACTGATCAAAAATCAACTGTACACTGAAAAGTCAAACTTTGACTTTTTGGTCAAAATAAAGTGCCAAGGGTCATATTTCATCAAGATGTGTCAAAACATGAAACTTTTTCACCAAGAAACTTAAATTTGGAATTTAGGGTTTAAGTTTGAAAATTTTCATAACTTAGAATTTTTCTAAGTTATGAAAATTTCTTATTTTTTCCCAACTTTTCCCAACTTTTTCACCATGATGCAATTGGATTCAAAGAAAACTTCCAACATAAAATTTGTATTCCTCCATGAAATCTACAACTTTGATTCACAAAACTTTCCCAAAAGATGCTTGGATCTCAAGTTATGATTTTGTGAATAGGGGTCCATAAACTTTTTAACTTAGTGAAATTTTTCCCCAGTTTAGGCAGATTTTTTACCTAACTTCATGGCAACTTTTCACCTAGTTCCAAGAGGAATGTCAAAATTCATTTCAAATATGGATTGTATATAATGTTACAAGCTTTCTAAAATATCCAAGAACTCCCCAACATCATTTATGGTTAGGGAGAATCGAAGCAATGAAAATGGCAATTTATCACTTTTGTCCAAGGCATTTTCACAATGTTACAAGTTGCAAATCAGTTTCAAACATGCTTGTACTTGGTTTTACAGGTCCTAATCCTTTCTACACTCCATAATTTAATGAAAACACATTAGATAATGGCCTTGTTCTGATCTTTGAAGCATTGCACATTGAATTAATCCAAAAATGGCATAAAGTGCATAATACCATTTTGATAAAGCATGCTTTTTGCAATTTTGTATTTCTTGAGCCATGGACCTGATCTTTGGTTGCAAACAAGATCCACAAACTTCAGGCAAAGTACACCAACTCTCATCAGGCCTTAAGCTAGCCTGTACAGGCTTTTGGCTTTGTCACTTCACCTTTTCTTCAAAAGCAAGCAAACTTGCAAAAGTCAAGCAAGCTTGTGTATCTGATAAAACCGATAATTTGTATCATTTCAAAGGACCTTAGAACATTGTTGCAAGCCTAAGACACGATTCCATAACTTCTCAAACACCCTAAAACACAAAAAACACCATTTTCTGCCCAAACAGGGCATCTTCTGCAAATCTCAAGCCATTTCCGTTTTGCCTCGTGCGTTTTACCTTGAATCACTTCAAACACATTACATACATCCCATCCAAGCTATCCAGGCCCCTGTCTTGCAAATGTGAGCTCATTTTCACACTTCACCATTTTCATTTTGAAGGTTTGTAGGTTGACTCGTGCAAGGAGTTCTAGCCATCTACAAGACCAGTTGAGCATTGAAGAAGCTTGAGGGAACCTCAAGGAAGCTCACAAGAACTTCAGGCCTCACTCAAAGTTCCCAGATTGCCATATCCAAACTCAACTGAACAAGGTATTTTTCAAATTTCTATCTCTCTATTTAGGCATCTTTTAGCTTAGGTTTGTGAAGCAAAAATGTAGTCCTTAAGTTGCTTGAGTTGTACATATGCATAGTTTGTATTTATATTAACTGAGCTAAGAGTATTTGATTGTTGAAGTTGCTGAAAAAACTAGGTAAGAAATTAGGACCGTAAAAATTCTCCTTGGTCTTTTAGAGTTAGGTCATGTTCTTTATATCATTGGAATTGTGAGTTCATGAGCTACCTTTTTTGTGTTATAAATTTTTGATTTTATGCAAGCATGAGCAAGAACAGGATTTGTACACAGAAGCGCGCGTTTTGGAAGAAGGCTGGAGGACAGGGATGAAGTCCTGGGCCTGGCGCACCTTGGACCTCCTTTTCTGACTTTTTGCACCCCCCTGTTTTCTATTTGCACCCCTCTTTGCATATTTTTAAATTTTTTTTTGTATTTTCTTGCATAATTTATATTTTCTGACTTTATTATTTTTTTTATGAACATTAAAAATCCCAAAAATATTTTCCTAATTTTTTGTATTTTTATTTTATTATTTTTATTATTTTTTGGCATAAAAGATAGTTTATTAGTAATAATATAATTTATTTTCTTAAATAAACTTGTAAAAAATATAAAAATATCATATATTTTTATTTTTATTATTTATACACTTAAAACAATATTTTCATACATATTTCAATTTTTTAACATTTTGTATATATTATTATTATTTTTTCTTGAACAAAATGAATAAAATAAATGATTAGAAAACAATATTTCTTTTAAACAAAAATTAGGGTTTTCACCCTTTCAAAAATAATCATTTTATTTTTTCTTATTTTTGAGACTTAAATAAACTTATTTTTACATACATAAAATTAATACAAAAAACATTTTTGCATACATACATTTTATTGCATATTTAAATATTTGATTATTTATTTATTTGTACAATAAATTCAATTTAGTTGTAATAGTTTTAGGGTTTTATTTTGAGCAATATCCCCCTATTCAAAACATGTATCCCCCTCCCCATAATATTGATGTAATAGTTTAGATTTACTTTACGCAATTTATTGCTTTCATATACCATGATAGTAAACTAGGATTTTGAAAGAAAAGACCAAAAAATCAAACAAATAGCAAGACCTAATACAAGACAAAAATGCATGAAAAATGACAACACCTTGCACACAAGCACCCCTAGGGTTTCACCCACTTGGTTGCCTTAAAAATGGCCATGGTATGCATGCTAGGTATCTTAGCAAAACAAAACAAAACAAAAGATCATAGTCCCTCGATGACGCTATCTTTGTTGCCTAAACAAAAATGATCTTGGTCCCTCAAAACTTGCTAAGATACTTGGCAATATTGTTATCATGGTCATACGATGACCCACGCCCGTCCCGTTTACCATCCAAAGATAGGGTTATCTACCAAAAAAATGGTAGGTTAACAATATCAAAGGAATAAAAATGTATAGGAAAGACTTTTGAGTAGGTAGATAAGCTTCTAGTTACTTGATCAAACTTGCAAACCATCCTTGCTATTTTCAAACAAACACACATATTTCAAAACAATTTCCAAACAATTTTCAAAACATTGAAACATTTTTCAAAAGACAAACATCTTTGTATACATTCTTACGAACGAGAATCATTACAAAGATTGCCTAAATAAAGGCCTCTTTTCAAAATACTTTTAAAACCACACAAAGCACCATTTCAAACAATTGGAAAAGCAAAGCAAGTGATCTAAAACAAGTAACTAAGAGCCCATGGAAAACCATGGATGAAAAGGGTGCTAGCACCTTCCCTTTTCATAATCTACCCCCCGAACTCAAAAATAATCTTAAAGGTCTTTCCTGTGCTTTTTTACCTTTCCTTTTGGATAAAATAAAAGTTGGTGACGACTCTTGCTAAACCGCAACATTTGCGAACACAAACGCAAAACCTCAAGTCAGTTCTCCCACCGCATCATAGATGGCGACTTCATTGTTTGATGATTTTCAGCCAGTTGTTTTACTAACCATCTGAGCAACAAACCCTTTCTCACCCATTTTCGCCAAAAATTGACAAAGGAATCCCTCACAACCATACCCAGACACAACTCACCCATATTCGAACAAAACCCATCAGGATTGTGAAAACTCAGATTATTCACAAGCTAAAAGAGGAAAGGATTAACCTCTATAAGTACTTGATTATTTGCTTGGGAAATAACAATTCTTGATTGTAGAAATGGTCTTGGTCAAAAGGAAACATTATTTGAGGAGAAAAACTACCACCTAAATTAATGTGCACCGCCCAAAATTTCTTTGAATGACTTTATTAGCTCTGGATTGTTTCTGTTGAAAAGAGATAGTCCCAGTACATGCACATGCACATTCAACCATACTTTATACATTCCCTTCAGACACTTGTTTGATCACACCATCCACAAAACTCCTTTGTTGATCACACATGAAACAAGTCCTGAATAATATCCTGACATCTAGTCAGACATTGTCTTCTTTCTCTTGAATGCACAAACCTGTGACCAACACATCTTCAACCATCAGTTAAAAAATGCTTCACAAGATTATCTAAATATGTTCTGAAGCATAGATACATTTCTTTCTACTGGATTCTAAGTGCAATCCTTTCACTTAGAAATAGTAACACACATACACACACTAAAACATCATAATATCACATATGTGACATCTCTCAACAACAAAGACCCTCAGAGAATACTTCCAAAATCTGCAGAGAAATAACTTCTCCTAGACACAACTATTGACCACTAAATAGATATGTGTACTTCTGATTCAATTATCCAACTTTTTGAGAATAACTCCAATCACCTAGATCTATTCACACACAAGATACACCTGATTTGGAATTTCTCACATATTCCAGAACAAATGCTCTTAGCCTGCTTGCTACACAAGTTCAAGATTGCCACCATCTTTTACTTGCAGTAGAAGAAACAAACACCTCAACATCATTCTAATCAGAAGAAAAACGCCTCCAAAAACATCCAGTTCAGATCTCAGTATCTGAGAACCTTCTTCTACCCTTACATCCACTAGGAGTTGCTGATACTAGTGAATTCTTAAAAAATAGAAGTCATGAAATCACCCGGCATACTATAGTAGACAGGATCAAAATCTACACATTCTAATCCACATAGTGAGAACTTCCACTTCTGAAAATCATGCTTGAGCATCCAATTCATCATGCCTAAGTCTAAGCATCTTCCAAACACAACCCAACATGATACTACAACATCATTTAGGACATCAATTTCAAAAACAAAAAACATAAACATTTGGTTCTTGATTCATCATCTAAAGGACTTATTATTTGCATAAAATTCCTAGACACCAGAGGATCTCCAATTACACACCTTCAACAACTAATTCAGGTTGTCACACACCAAAGTGCCACATAGAGAAATAAACTCTCAATAGTTATCCACTTCCTATCCCAAGCTACTTAACACAACCATGTAGAGAGAAAATAAATTCTTTATACTTCTTCTGAATCATAAGGTTCAGACTACAACCTTGCATTATCACTTCAGACAAATACTCACATCCCGTCAAAGTATTCACCATCAGTCAAATATACAACCTCAAACAAAGGGCATACAAATACTCATCTCCCGTATGAGTATTTGAAATAGTTAGATGATACTACCTTCTCACACTAGGTAGGACATTTAGTCTGACACCATCCTTCTACACACTTGTGGAACTAGCTGACTCATCTTCATGACAAACAGTCATGACACCCATTCACACCATTGACTGTTACCAAAATAGGCCAGTGGCTTGACCTTACACCCCACCATGAACAAATCAAAAAACTTCCTTGGCTGATGAAGCAAAGAATAGAAATTATGTTCCAACATCAGTTCCGACATTAGTACAAATTACATGGACTTGATCATTTACTATGGATTTTGAGACAATACCCATAGTAATCCATACACCACTCTTGCAACGGGTACAAGAGGATCAACCATCAGTAGCTGATCAACCTTCAAACTCAGACCAAAAACATATAGAGCATGCACACCTCAAGAAAACTTCTTCTAATAAACACAGACCTCATGTCTGACTTTGAGATGTTAGTTTCCATTCTTCTGCACCTAAAGAGGAGATTTCCTCTAACAGGTATCTAGAGTAGACTTCAACAACCATGGCATATACACCACAAGAAAACTGTTCAGGATATGTCTGCTTCTCCCAATCTTCCAAAACACAAGGATGCCCTTAAATCCTTGCAAAAATATATGTTCCATTATGTGAGGACTTCATATAACTGAACTCTAGCTTAAGGAGAACCTTCTAATGAAAATACTAGGAAACCATACTCCGTTGGTTCCAAAACAAACTCCCTCTTCTTACTCCAGATAGAAATCTGAAATGCTCATCCTAGGTGATTCAGATGACACTCCAACTGTGCAGACACCAATCAACCACAAAATTCTAGTTGATACATCTCCAATGCATACAGCCCTTGAAAGAACTTTCCACAACAACAAAACAAGAGTTCCATGTTCTCATATAATTGATAAGTGATATCAAGTTTGAGTAAACAACCTCTATTATGTTAATGAGAAACACCACAAGTCATATTGAGAAAAATAAATTCTCAATACAAGGATGTCAAGAAATTAAATCTGACATTTCTTTAAGAATCTCCAACTCCAGATTAGGGATTCTTCTTCACCAACTACTAGGAACACCTTGAAATTTAAACATTATCCCCCTTTAATAGCAGTACAACATATGGTTAGTGCATACCACTGTTACTCCCCTTAAACAAAATCTGTTTTATGGCCACAAACGAGATTCCAAAATTTAGCTCCTTTGATCAGAAGAATAAACCAGGTGTCAGAGAGAATGTACTTGACATTTGACCTTTGTGTACAAGGAATCTGGCTGAGATAACACAATTGTACTAGAAAATCTAGCTCAACCTCTGCACTTCTACTAACTTGGATCAGAAATAAACTGAACCAAGAAGTAACCAATTGGTTGATCAACATTCAACCAATCCACCAATCTAAGACATGTTTTCTGGATAAAACTTCTTAGATAAACATCCCAGATGCCTCCTTTTCCAAATTAGGAGTAGGTTTCAAACATATGCGACCACATATTTGTTTAGCACCCAAAGCATCTGCTATTCAATAGGAAGCTTCACACCTGCTGACATGATGTCACAACAACTGGTAGGACATTAGTTCCCTTCTTCTAGAACACAAAACTGAACTTGGTTCTGAAGCCATCACTGCTTCCAGAAAATCAAAACATCCCTTGATCACCTTCTAGGTCTTCAAAAATAGTCCAAGATCTAGCTACACCAACAACAACAAGACTCAGAGTCACTTTCCTAATTAGGTCAAGAATTAGGAAGACTCTTTTAGAAACAAAAAAAAAATGGATCTATCCTTTCTTCAATAATCTATAAAATAAGTGATAGGTTTCTTGAAAGAATACATCAACCACACACTAAAATGCCTTTATGAGTGGACTTGAGAAATAAAACTCAAGTATCGTTGGCTACTCTACAAAGTTGGTTGAACCAATCTTGCATATATCCCATCACCATAGGATAAACCTACTGAGGAGACCAAACCCTAATGTTATGATAAGTCCAGGTGCAATAAATACTATGCAGCGGAAAAACACACCAAACGGTCCTCCACATCCATTAGGAACAACACAAAACTTTGCATACAACCACCGCAGTCCAGGTGCAAACAATATAACCTAGGTTTGAAAATAAATCAAACCTAACACAACATGTCACCACCAAAGCTACAGGCCTGATAACAATAGACAGGTCCAATAGACACCTGTAATGAACAATCCATCCTCGACTTCTAAGGACCATTCAACCACAATATAAACTTATCCAAGTTCAAACAAATTTTTAGTAGATACATCCTTCCTTGCTCATGACCAGAAAGTATCATCCTAGGATCTCACCCATAAACAGAACAAGATTCCTGCTCTGATGTCAATTGAAATTTTGGTATGTCATAACTTCAGATGTCCTATGACATGTTGGGACATCTGATCTGACATAAACAATACAGGCAAGGTACAACAAACAAAACAATACTAAAAAGCATAAACAACACACCAGAATTATTAACCTAGTTCGAAGCAACTCTCCTACTCTGGGGGCATACCAAGACAGGGATAAAGTACACTATAATAGTATCAATTGGAATTTAAACTCCCCCGTTTACAACTTCTCACTTAATCACTACTCGTGCTATACTTTCTACCTAAGACTCACCTAGGTATGAGTCCCTCCTCAACTCCCCTTCAATCACAGACAACGATTGGAAACAAACAGGAAGACACACTTCCATGACAAGAAAACTAGAAGATATACTTCCATGACAATACTCATCAATACATTTGACAAGAATATAACTTGGAGTTACTTACAAGCTTCCTCTAAGAACAATACTCACTCTTGCTTCACAGCTTTGAGGAGAACAATAATCAACTCATTACCTAAAGGCTTCTGAGTGATAACAGAACCTTGCAACCCAAGGAACACAATCCAACTCACATGTATAGTGGATCACATAACCAACTCCTAGAGAGTGGTACAGACTCATCCCTAATGATTACATATTTTCAATTCTCGGTTGGTACAAAGACAAAGACCTAAAATTCTACATCTTGGACCCACGCGTTTTCTAGGTTACAAGCATTTTATTTATAACCTGTTCCAACCTGGATTTGGGCTTTTAATCACAACACATTAGCTGTTACAAATCAGTAGAAACTTCTGCTACAAACAAGGTCTTCAATCATTAGTTTCCTAATATATCTCCATATTTAGAATTTGTATATTCTTCAATATTATGACTTGATTCTTCTTGACCTACAAATCAGCGCCACATAATATTGCATAATATTCCCATAATTCTACATTTTTTAAATCATAATTGAATTTACTAATCCAATTCAGCTCAGGCGCGATGTCGTATGACCCTGCATAAGAAATCTTATCCGACATGTTGCTCCAGATGTTGAAACATTTCAACTCAACATGTTCCTTCATAAGATATGACTTCTTGCTCAACCTGTTCTTGCTTAGCAAGTTAACACATCCTATCTAACATATTTCTACTATATTTGTTTTTACTAAAATTAATGTCAAACCTTAAAATAGAGAATTAACAATGGAGTTTATCAATCACTACTACGGAAAAGGAATTTAACAACGGTTGGGAAAGATATATAACCATGTGGGACCAAGCGTTGTTATGTAGCGTGTGGTTGTATATGCAGTACTTACAATCACGGTCTTAGGACTGTTGTTGTATTCTAGGAACTGTGCGTTATATCACAACGATTCATTAACCCAACCGTTGTTATATAACTAAAGGTACCAGGTTCGATTCTCAACATCAATATTTTTTAATTTATATTATTCTGGTCACCGTTCAATATACAATCACAATTAGGTTTTATAACCATTGTCAAAACTTCCTCTATTTTAAATATGCAATTCTCTGCTTCTCAAATTCTTCCCATTTTTTATCCTGTAACTATTATAACAATTCAGAGAATTTAGAATAACCCGTATTTTTGTTAACCATGAATAAAGAGCATAAAAAATAAGTCATTAGCACATCTTAATAAATAAAATAACATGACCCTTAAGCACATTGTGGATATACACCCAACATTTACAAAGACTGACAAAGTCCTCAATGGGGAATAGGGTTACATCGTTAAACAACTACATATGAACGAGCAAAAAAGTGAATATCATGCATGATAATAATTCAATAGTCAACTTATATATTAATATATGTAAACATATTATGACACCTTATCCCATAAATCAAGAATGTCGGTAAGGACAATGTTTAACATGTGTTTCATGAGATAATACCCACACTCGTATTTCTCGGGTTGTTTCCTCGTCAACAAATGAATGTAACCACACATGAATATAACCACACATGAATGTAAATGAAAGAAACAGGTAATCGCGCCACTTAGTTTAGGAGAGATCCATGAGGGCTTTCTTCTAACATTTTTCATCATATTCACTTGCTCCACAACACTGTACATTGAATATGAATTAAACATATTACATGCTAAACTACTTACAATATCAAAGAAAATGAATTAAACATATACTTACGAATTAATAATCTCTTTCATTTTCTTGTCGAGTGACATGCAAGGAATACAATACAGTTATCGTATCCGTCTTAAATGATATTATGATCAATTGCCAATGACAACTAAATAAACATGAGCATATATATTATTAGTATTTTCTAAAACAAAATTAAATATAGAATACATAAACATCAATTACAAAAATACGTATGAACAGTGAAATAGTGTGAAGTAACATTCTTTTCCTCCATCATTTAACTATTTTTTCAAGTAATTTTGAATGTCTCTTGGTTGATTATACGCCCATCAAATAAAAAGCGGATCCAAGATTCCATAAATACTCAATTTATTTAACTCTATAAAAACACGGTGAATGTACCTAAATGGTTAAAGAAAATGAATAAATTAATTGAGGAAATACAAAAAATGATAATGTTCTATAAATGACATGTATATTCAACTATATACTTACGTGCACCAAACTTAAAATATCCCTACATCCAGCCACTTATATCCATCGAGAAAATACCTTACATCTTCAGGATTGTAATATAATAACTCCAAATATGGACAATGTTCTAGCGGGAGAGGTTGCGCATCATTTATCACCGCAACATTCAAGTATAACATGGTGATTTCATTTGAGTTAGGGTCCAATAACTCATTGAGGCTAGCTGGAGGGGGGAAGGGGCTGAACAATTACTTCCTTTTGTAGAAGCATGACATACAACACTTCTACTTGGAGTTTGATCATGATCATCATCGCCATCAACATAACGTAGATCTTCATGTGTACTTTGTTCGAGGTTTTCACTTAATCTCTACATCATAATATTCAGTTATAACAAAAATAAGCACAATACATATCATATATTTCCAATAAAACACTAAAATCTCAAGTAAAGAACATACCAAATATAACTCTTGAAACCTTTCCATATCTTTCTCACTTTGTTCCCTATCCTTTCCTAACATCCTCCTTAGTTCTTCTAATTACTTCTCAAAATTTTCAATCTTTTGTTTTTGTGACTTCAATTCCAAGCTTTCAATACTTTTTTTAGACCCAAAGAATAACCTTAAGTCGACACTTTCTCCCACACCACAGACACACCCACCATGCTTATGTGTTCTGATTGCTTCTAATAACATGTCATGTCGTGATTCTGGAGAAAATGCGCATTCACGAGTCACCTCAACCAACTCATCCTACATAACATGAGAAACTTATGTATATTGTTACTAACGCATTTAAATAACAAATAACATAAGCAAAAAAAATCATACTTACAATTTTCTAAGAAACTACTCTTGTCGCCTCAGAGGTGTACTCTCTATTTGGTCTTAATCGAGTCCTCTTCCATTTCTCATGTCTTGAAGGTGGGGATGGGATGTGATCTTCTCCTGTTTATGGTTGTTTTTCAAGCATGATTCTTTTCTCAAGTTTCCTGTAACCCCCATAAGACAATCTATGGGGGTACATGTTCTTTACCTTGTTACATATTCTTAATTCTCTTTTAAGTTGTTATTAGCATAGTGAAAATATATATGATTAGTATTAACTCATTAGCATAACATTATCGGTTAAATAAGACTAGTACTAACCATAAATTCCTCAGAACAATGCATCTTCACAAACTTCTTCCATTGCTTCTTTGATATAAAACTACATCTTTTCCATGGAAGATAAAGGCCGCTCTTAGGCTTCCTAATGTGGTCATCCATGAGTTGTGACTTAAATCCCCTCCAACGAGTACCAGCATAAGAGATCAACTTTTTTTCAACTTTGAGTCATCGATAAACTAAAAAATCAACTACTTTCAAATCAATGTATTAGAAATTTTAGGTAGTGATATCTAATATATGAAAATTATAGTATGTAATACCTTAACATTTGTCCATATGCTTTCTTTGACTTTCTCATCCACTTGTTTCCAATCATCTATCAAAATACTTACTTTTCTCCGTCTAAGGAATACAACATAACTCTTAAAAGTAGAGTAATGTTGACAATCAACTACTCTGTAGAACGAGTCAAATTTTATCAGAGTTTTTTCACCTGATGAGTTGTGGAATGATGTGAATTGGGGCATCATTGTGACACCTATTTGTGATATTTTTTGATTGAGTATAATTTGTTTGTGTTTAATTCGCACAACACTCATTTGTTTGATGTTCTTCGCTAGTATCTGATGAAGAACTCGACAAGATCGATATCTACATTCAAAAACAACAACAACATGAACAACAAGAACATAAACAACAACCACAACATAAACAAAAACCATAACAATGGAAAATGAAGTTTATTATAGATGGATGGGGAAAATATTTACGTACCCTAAGCGTGATGACTAAGTAAATGATGTTGGTGTTGGTGTTGGTGTTGGTGTTGTCTGTAACGCCCGAAAATTCATTAAATTACTTAAATGAATTACTGAGGATTTAATTGTTGGAATTTAGTCGAAGAAGGAATTATCGGAATAATTATGAGAAGAATTATGGGATTATATATATTGTTAGAAATTGATAATCGAATAATTAGTCAATTTAGCCAAAAGAAATTAATATTGGAAATAATGTTGATTTTAATAGAAAATTATTTTATTAGTTGGGTCAAGTTGGGTGTGTGAACTAGCAAGATTAGGAATAGCATTAGTAGGCCCATTAAAGTTACTAGTAGACCTATTATTATATTAGGTTATGATATATAGAAGCTAGCAGCCAAAAACCAAAAGAAAAATAATTATCACGTAGCAGTAGAAGAAACAAGGGTTTGAAGGCACCAAGTGGGAGGTAAGAAAATTTAGAGAAGTTGCCGTCAAACCAATTGTAGTTTCAACCGGAGAATTCGACTGGCCGGAAAACCAAAAGGAAAGGGTGGGGTCCGGATTTTATAACCGGGAATATAATGGTTAATATGTGGGGATTTAAGTCGTGAATTTATTATTGTTTGTGTTTGTTATGGCAATGGATGCTATGAATTAATTAGTGTTGTTTATTGGTGAAATTTCATGTTCCTGTGTTACATGATGGTTAGTATTGAATCGTTATACGTTGGTTCTGTGAATAGAATGAAACTAACAGGAACTTGCAGAAAATTATTCATAATTGGGCATGCCGATCGCGTTATTGTTGGATGTCATTCGGCAAGGTGGGGATGGAGAGTGACGATCGACAAGGTGTGTGGGTAGAGGTTTCCGGTCGACAACCTTGAGAGAGAGAAGAGTGTCGTTCGACACTGGGCATTTGGTTGATGAGGGGTGCCGTTCGACACTGTGTGTTGTTGTGGAAAGGGAGTGCCATTCGGCACTGGTTGTTGGGCAGACACTTATTTCCCCATAACTTAGCTATATAATATCAGTAGCCTACATATTTTAGCGTAGAATTTATAAATACAAATGAATTAAACTATTCTTATCAGTAGTATTCTATAGCAGAAGAAACTTTAATAGAAGTAGTCTATACGTCAGTAGCCTTAATTAGTAGTTTCAATGTAATGTTAACAGTCTGTAGAAATAAGACAGAGTTGGAAATAATTAGTAAAGTTGTAGTAACTATCTTAGAGGATTGATTAAATAGCAAAAGAAAAGATATATTTCCAGTTAGTTATTTAGAAGTGAATATTAGGAGAATAATTAAATAATGAAGGATTAATACATAGAGACTTATGGGAGTGTTTTGGAAACGACTATCATGTTTGTGTCTTCCTTCATGATGTACATTGATGTTATGATGTTGCGAATATTTTTGTGAAGTGGCAGGAATGGTTATAATGAAGATTTACCTCTATTAATTGATAATATTAGTGATATAGGTGTATGCCTCATGAAACATTTTAATGATATTGTTGTATGTGTTGTAAATTCATACATTTGCATTTGTGAAGGCCTGTATTGGCGGATTTATGAAGTAGGCTTATGCCTTGTGCCTCTATTAATTGGAAATTAGTGAAAAGGGTTGAAGCCCTGTTGGTACCACATGCATATGCACAGTTGTGTCACATTAGAATTGCCATTTGAATCGCTAATGATAATTGTGAATTTTTATTGATTGTTGTGTGTTGTTGAGAAGCGGTGAAATTCATAATGTTCTTGTCTAATATATTAATTATCATAATCTTATTTATCTTATTCGATATCTCACCCCTTTATTTGTTTCGCCGTTGCCTTTATTCTGGTAACATGCAGGTAACGAGGAGTAGAGACTTAATAGCTTGTTGGTGTCGTCGCTCTGATACATAACACTCGGGGGGATGAACGCTTATTTGATTTTATGATGTTTTTAGTTTAATCCAAGATATTATTTTAAGAAGTTATTTTCTTTTAATTAAGTTGATTAAAAGATGCTATGTTTCTTTTGAAGTTTTAAAGTTGTGAATCCGTTGCGTATTTATGGAATCAAGTTGAAATATTTTGGAAGACTAATTAATTGTTATAAGTTCTTTGGATTAATATGTGCTATGTATCTATTATTATAGGTTTTTATGTTGTTGGTTTTTGAAATGAGAATGTAATGCCTCATGTTTGGGAAATTTTGGCACTCTGATTTTAATATAACTGTGGGGTAGATTTGGGGTGTTACATTGTCTTCCTTCCTTACGGTAATGATGATGTTGTTGTTGTATTCCTTCTCGACAGTGACAACTTGGTTGGTGTACTCTTCTTTCTCGATGTCACGATCGTGATGGTCTTGTCAACCTTGACGATGATGACGAAAATGACAAATGCACAGTGAAGAATGGATACTGAAGAGACAAGCTAGGGTGAACGATGGTGTTTTGGTTAAAATCGTGTATTGTTTCACAGTATTGAATGTTAGGGTTTATGGTTGAAATTATGTATTGTTTCGTCTAGTTTCTTTTTTCGATGGAAAAAAGGATAATGAAGAGACAAGCTAACTAGGAGTGTATAATATTATAAAGATACCACCACAGCCAAAACCATAAACTGTTATGATATATTACTTTCATAGTGAAATTTCATAAAGAAGAGCCAAAGTTTAATTTACAATTAAAAAATTTAAATAAAAAACAAACTATATCACAACGGTGGAACATACAAACCGTGGTCATAACCCTTTAAGTTTTTTATTTAAAAATAAATAAAAAAGAAAATCCCAGAAAGTAATATATCAAAAGGTTTCTGGTTTTTATATCATAGTTTCTTTTTTCATAGTTTTTTTTTATTATTTTGTATTATTTGGGTTTTCGTTGACTATAGGTCAACATAAGGTAAAAACCCTAATTGTTGTTGCTACGCCCAAAACACATATCAAAAGCCCAAAATTTCGAATTTTGTTTTGTATTAAATCTGAATCAAATATTTGCTCAAGATTTGTTTTATTAAAAAAATGAGTTACAATACAACATGTCCAGATGCATACAACAAAACCTGAATTCTAAAAACTAAAAACTAATCAAATCTTCTAATTTCAAATTCAAATATCTGAGATTGATTCACTCTAACCTAAAACTACCAATCACTACTAATTTCCTAATCTGCTAATTTCTAAAGCCTATAAGTTAAGACCCTAAGCTATTGGATAGACGATGCTAAAAACCCTTGGAGAATTCTGGATTGCCACTGCTATATCCCTAACCCCTCACCAGATCTCTTCATCCATAAAAGAATTAGGGTTCATCATTAGAACCCTAATTTCTTGAGTTGAATCTCCTTGCAATATGTACATGTAAAAGGAAGAGAAGAAGAGATTAGAGGATGGAATCAGAAAATCATAAGAGGAAAATACTAGAAGGATCACGGCAGAGAAAGGTAATTCGATAACTACTTAGCTTTTAGGGTTTTGATTTATAGGATGATTGGTGTTAATTGCATAAGGGTGGTTTGATTTAGGGTTTTCTGGGTTTAATCTAGGGTTAGGTTAGGTTTAGGGTTCATATGAAAAACCTAGGGTTAGGGTTCATATGCATTGAAGATTTATGGGTTTAGGATATATTAGGGTTCTTCAAGAACCCTTAGGGTTCTTAGGGTTCATGGAAGAACCATAAGGTTTGGATAAAGGCTGGATGAAGATCTTCATCGATATGTGTTTTATTGGATGAATATGGTGGTGGAGATGGTGGTTAAGGGCGTCAGGACGGCCAACCACCGGTGGAAGCGACTTCCGATCGGTGGTGGTAAATTCTAGTGATCAGAATCCTAGAGAGAGGCCAGAGCCTTCCTCTCTCTCTAAACTTTTATAACGTTTGTGTTTTTGTTTGGCTAGAGAGAGAAAGGAGAACGAAAAATGAGCCTGGAGATCATGACTTCGCTTTTATAATACTCCCTCCGTTCTCTGATGCATTCCAGGTGGCTCCTTGAAAGCCCCTGGATAAGGTGACTATTGACTAGTCATTTGCGCTCTCACACACCATATGCTCAGTAAATGCCCCATCTCAACCTTCTGTTTGACATACTTTAGATCAATGGCTCAGGCTCAATGCTTGCTGGCCTTTTGATCTATATCCAACGCGCCAGATCTATGTAGTACACCATAACAGTTACGCTCACTCACACAGTGCTCAAACAAACCTAGAGTTTGTCTTGGGCCATTGTACAAAATCCTGAGCCTAAGGTTTATTCTAATAACACCACCCTTTAACTTATCTAGTTCAAACATACACCCCCTGCACCTTATTGGATTCAAACTTGGTTCTGGGCTTAAGCACTTTATATTACACCCCCATGATTAATTAATACACTCCCTGAGTCATTCAAATAATTTATTTAATTTTATTATTTAATTTTATTATTTAATTTTATTATTTAATTTCTTTATTTTTTTATTTATTCTAATTTACTTATATTTATCATTTTTCATCTCATATCATTTTTATTATTTTGGTGCATTAAATATCTTTTGCATTTATCACAAATCATTTTAATTAATAAATATTGAATTGATATTAAAAATATTTAATATATTTTTAATAATAAGAAAATAATCATTTATTAATTATTTTCTAAAACTTACTAACCTTTTTCCATAAATTCATCAAACTTCTATTATCATTCAAAATTGTATTTTTTTCAAATTCATCTTGCATTCTATGAATGCTAACCCAACAAATCTAACACTTTTTCTATTAACATATTTCAAATTTTAACATTATTTTCAAAAAAAAGGATTGTGGAGATATTTTCTATTAACTGCGAATTGCGTCTACGACTACGCTATTTTCAAACTCAAACAAAGTTCAAGGATAATTACAAATATTTCCGCAATCCATAAAAAAACCTAACCAAACACATTTGAACTACGAATTTGGACTTTGATTCTTCGCAAAGAGATACGTAGGCACGCGGTTAAAACCAAGGTGAGTTCATAACTAAAAAACTAAAATTATTTTCTTAAACATATGGAACATTAACCACTGGGAAGAAAATTCCCATCTTAGCCTTAGATGTAAAAATGGAGCCCCTTGAGAACAAGAGAGATGAAGGGTGCCCAACACATTCTCTTCATCTAACCGACTCACAAATTTAGAATCTCTGACAAAATTAGGGTTATCTGTTCTTCCCCGTCCTTAAGAAAAAAAGTAGTGGTGACGACTCTCTATTTTTTCCAGTTACGACAATTGGCGACTCTGCTGGGGACACAACCATAAGGTTTAGAGTTTCCCCATCTTTTAGGTCTAGGTTTTTTTAGGGGTTCTTTCTATTTTTGGTATATTTTTATTCTATATTTGTTTATTTATGGGTTTATTTATTTGTTTATTTATATTATCATTATTATCATTTTATCTTGTCGTTGGTGGTATTTTAATTCAAAATAATAATATCAAACCTTAGAAGAAGGATTGTCTATTTTCCAAGGGGGGTAAACACCCCTATGAGCTTTTGTGATGACATTGCCTGGAGTCGGTTGAGTTTCAAGGAATATATTTTAGTGGGCTAAACTCTCTAGGAGGTAGGAATTAGGTATTTGTCTAATGACTATTTGTATAACATAAAACAAAATCTCATGGTGAGACCTTGTAAGACCTAAGAGACAAAAGTTTCGGTCTATAATGAGGCTCCGCTTAAGGGAGGCCCTTTAGCCTTTACCCTTTAGTGTTATCCATGATACCCATAAGGAGATCACCCTCATGGGAGGATATATTATCTGTAGTACGAAACTAGAAACGTACCTATTAAGGATATCTTTCATAAATCCCACCACCATGTACATCACCATGCATACATGCATCTTGTATTTTAAAATATTCATCACGTTTTCATTTTTGTGTTGTCTTATTCACATGATTTCTAAGAGAAAAAAATAATCAATGGTTTTGGTGAGTATCCTAAAGATGAATACCAATAAGAAACAAACCATCAGAGTTAGCGTCATGATTCTTGATATGAAAAAAACGAAGATGATTAAGGGAAAATTGACTAAGAGAGCTATGAAAATGTTTGTTCGACGCTATCGGGATATCCCTGAGTTAACCAAAGTAACTGTTCGAGTGTAAGCCGTTACAACCCTTTTTCAATTCTATGAACCTCCACTTAGATGTTTCACTTTCCAGAATTTTCAACTAGCACCTACTTTGGAGGAGTTTGATAGGATCTTGGATTTATCTAAAATCAAGGATGAACCTTACATGGGGATTGGGAAGACTATCAATGTCTGAGACTTGGCTAAAGAATTGGGAATGCCCTTTATTTACATGTTGCTCAATTACAAGAAAGATGGTGGGGTTCAAGGGATTAAAAGACAGTATTTGGAGTCTAAATCTCTTTCTTTTGCTGATAAGAAAGAATGGGGACCTTTTGTAGATTGTTTGGCGCTGCTTATCTTTGGTTTGATTCTTTTCCCGCATACTATGGATTAAATAAATCCTGCTGCTATTAATTTGGTTTGGTCCTAAATGTGTTAAATGCTGATCCTACTCTCGCTTTACTTGTGGATGTTTATTACACTCTTCATACTCATTCTAGAAAAGGGAGAGGCGTTCTAAATTATTGTATCCCTATCTTATACTCTTGGCTTATCTCTCATCTCTACAAAGAGGACTATATGGTTAAAGATCTAACCCGAGATCAATGGTCCCAAAAATTGAAGGATCTTACTACTAATTCTATTTTATGGTATTCAAGGAAATTGAAGATAGGTGAAATTGTTTTAAACTGCAGAGATTTTCCCAATGTTACTTTAATTGGGTAAAGATGATGTATCAACTAAAATCCCACTTTGACCTTACACAACTTGGATACCCTTTGGAAGACAAACCTTCCAACGAGTAACTTCAACAGTTAATTCTTCATGACATGGGTAAAAACAACCTCAAGTTACTTAATAAAATCATCCAAGCTTGGAAAAGAGTTAATAAGAAAGGGTTCAGAAGGAAAAATGACGTGGCAAGGGATCCCTATCCTTAGTGGGTTTTAGAAAGGGTTCAAATAGTCAAGTTGGAATTTGTGGTTGATTCTACCTACACACCAAACATGCCAGATCATCTTCCAATGTCAAAGGAGGAGATATAAGAGCTAAATGATGCCCTTGAGCAAGCTTAAAGGGACAAAGAGCATCTAGAGCATGAGCTTTATAACCTTGCTTGTGAAAATAATCAGATGCAACAAGAGCTTGACCTGAAAGATCACCAGATTTGAAAAGACCCTGAAGTATTATAAAAGGAGATTCTTAAGAGAAAGTGTTCGACTGAAGCGTTATTGAGTGCTACTTTGAACTTGGATTCCCTTAACCAACATTTGGATGATGCTGCAAGCGAAATTGGAAGACTAAAAAGGTGGTATGAAAAATAACTACAAGACAAAAAGGATATGGAAGAAAACATGAGAGCCCAAATCCAAGGGCTGACAGAAGGGGCTCTAGAACAAGAAAAGCAAATCCAATATCTCACCACAAGACTCCAGGATAGCCAAGAATCAGATGTATGAGAACTCCTCAATAGGATGAGGGCAGAAGACTTCTTGCCCAAAACACAGGAGAATATAAACAAATTTTTCAAGAACTAGAAGGCCTCTGAAAAGACTTCCTTATTCAAAGGGAACTCTATAAGGAGATGAGGGCTGAAAAGATGTATTGGGAAGAACAGTATACAAATATTTCTCAAGAGGGAGAAGATAACAAGATCATAACCCCAACACTATACAAGGAGTATCTGAGGTACAAAGACAAGCATGCAAAGCTTTCCTTTCTAGCAAACAATCTCATTGGTAACATTTCTAGAAGCTTAAGGGATGCATAAGCTACAATGGTTCCTCTCCCAAAATATTTTTAAGACTTCCTAAATCTTTGTAGGGAGATAGTTGATGGTTTTAGGGCAGAAATTTGCATGCGCGCTTAGGAGATTTTTAGTTTCCCTTTTGTTATTTCTATCAATATTTAACATTTGGTTTTTATTTCCCGCTTCTAGTATTTCCCATTAAGTATTTATTTCACTATTTGGATTGTATTTCCATTTTGCAAGGATGTTGGTTATTATTCAATAAAGTACTTTCATTTCAGTATTTCATTTGTGTATTTATTTTTGGCTACTCACCAATAAAAAATAAACCTTGAAAAAATAATAAGGAATAATAAAAGGGAATCCAGGAAAATAAGACACTCGAATAAATTTTTAGCATTATTCATACTTATTCATCCAAGCACTAGCATCACATTTCATGCCTCATACAAAAAAACTCATCTTTTTTTATATCATCTCCAGTTAAATCATTGGGAAAACCACACTACCTTCCCGACCACCATATCGAACAAGAACTCATCAAAAGAAAGCAATGGAGAAAATCGAAGTGAATCAAGCCGCCTTCTAAGAAGACTTGGAACAAGTGAAAGAAAGCATTGACTCAAAGAAAGGAGACACGAGCTAAGTTCTTATAGACCTAAAGAATATAATAGAAAGACAAGATCAGATTCCTAAGGAAGCCTTCGAAGAAGTAGCCCCAACTATTGGTGCGTCAAGAGGTCACCAACTAAAACATGAGCCAAAATCAGGTCCTGTAAAGTCAACTCTTGCCCAACAAGAGACCATCATTACTGAAGGTTTCGTTCCACCTCCTTCAAAGGTGGCGACATCCAATAATTTTCAAATTCTAGTTAACAATGTGGATACTTACATAGAACTGAAATATGGAGACTATGATGTAGAAGGAATTACGCAATTTCCCCAACCAAAGACTGTTGAAGATCCTGTGCTAGTTAACCAGTATAAACTCCTTGAAAAAATATTAGAGGCTATGGAGGGTTATGACACTTTTGATGTCAATTCTCTTGAAGTGGGTCTAGTTCTAAATGTAGTGATTCCTCCAAAATTCAAAGTGCCTGATTTTGGAAAGTATAAGGGACTCACGTGTCTGAGAAATCATCTACGCATGTACTGTAGTAAAATGCATGCCTATGCTCACAATCAGAAATTGATGATCCATTACTTCCAGGATAGCCTAAGTGGGGAATCCCTATATTAATATATGCAGCTGGAGCGAGCGCATGTCCAATCATGAGAAGACCTTGCAAACGCCTTCCTGAGACAATATAAATATAACTTGGATATGGCTCCTAATTGTATACAGCTTCAGAATTTGTCGCAAAAGAATGATGAATCTTTCAAAGAATATGCTCAACGATGGTGAGAAATGGCAGCACGAGTACAGTCAACATTTCTTGAAAAAGAATTGGTTGATATGTTCATGAGTATGCTACAAGGCCTGTATTATGATAAAATGGCAGGCAGTGTCTCCTCTAGATTTTTTGATTTGGTGACAATTGGTGAAAGAATTGAAGCAAGCATGAAAAGTGGGAAAATACAAGGGGCATCATCCAGTACTCTGTATAATCCAAAGAAGCATACTCCTAACTTCTCAAAGAAGAAGGAAAGATAAACTAATGTTGTCGCAACCCATCCAAGGGAATAACAACCTTTGGTGATTTGATCCTTTCCCTATGCCACACAATCGATTACTGCAACACCTACTTAAGACATCCTTGGTAGAGATGAATCCACTTGCTCCACCAATTGGGGAACTCCCACCAAAATATGATGCAAATGCAAGGTGCGAGTATCATGCCAGTTCTCCAGGGCATACTATAGAGAATTTTTAGGCCTTTAGAAATAAGGTGCAAGATTTTTTTGGCTCCCAAGATATCACTTTTGACAAACTAAATATCAAAATGAACGCCATGCCTTAACATGATGGTCCGACCGTGAACAAAATTGATATAGTCACTAATCTTGGAGAGACTCGACGAGTAAAATATCCGATGGATATCCTGAAGGAACATCTTTTGGAATATGGCTTTTTATTGGAACATAATAACGCCTTCGAAAACACTTTCAAGAAATTGGTGGATCAAGGGATAGTCCAATTCGGGAATTACCCTGAAGAAGGATATGTAGCTGCAATTAATGGGAGTATAAGAAGACCATTGGTGATTCCTAGCCAAGCTCTAAGTTCTGTAAAGAAACCACTTGTCATTCCATGTGGAGAGCCAATCTCAACAAAAATACCAGTTACAATACCAGTGCTTCCAAAGAGTACAATGGTGATCAGAGGTCCATCTCCCACCCCTTATGAAAGTTAAAAAGTTATTCCATGGAGTTATGATACTACTTCTTACGTTAATGGTTTGAAGAAAGAATACGAACAGTCAACAAGCCAGGGACTTACAGTTACAAATACAGTAGGAACAAAGGGCATGACTCGTAGTGGTCATGTATTCATTCTGAACAATAAAAGAAGGATAATACTATGGCTAAGGATAAAGGAAAGCATGTGGCTGAGGCTAGGAAAGAAAAAGAACCCCGGAGCGAGACATTCAGCGATCAAGAGACGGAAGAATTCTTAAAAATGTTTAATAGTGTTATAAGGTGGTGGATCAACTACACCAAACCCCAACCAAGATTTTAATACTCTCTCAACTAATAAATTCAGAGGCACATCGAGAATCTCTAATAAAAATTCTAAGTTATGTACATGTTACAAAGGAGATTACGCTAAACCAGTTTGATGGAGTCGTGGCCAATCTAACATCAGGATCACGCCTAGGTTTCAATGACAGCAAGCTACCCCTACAAGGTAGAGCTCACAACAAGGCATTTCACATCTCGATTTAGATAGGGAAAACTAGCCTATCTAGAGTACTCACTGATACTTGTTCTTCCTTAAACGTGCTACCAAAGGGTAGCCTGATGAAGTTAACAATGAACGGTATTGTGATAAGATCAAGTTCTATAGTGGTAAAAGCCTTTGATGGTTCTCAAAGTATTATGTTTAGAGAGGTGTATCTCCATGTAAACATCGGTCCTCATATAGTCTACATTACCTTTCAGGTGATGGATATAGAACCGACATATACTTGCTTGCTCGAGCGACCTTGGATTCACGCTGCAGGGTCTATCACCTCAATCCTGCATCAAAATTTTAAGTTCCTTGTTGAAGGAAATTGGTGATAATTGATGGAGAAGAAGAAATCCTTGTAAGTCACTTGGAATCCTACAGATATATCCGTGTAGGAGGAGATTGTGTGGAGACGCCATTTCAAGTCTTGGAAGTGGCTATAGTGGTTACACTTCCGGTGGAGAATGTTTCAAAACCTAGAACCCCTATGGCATCATGGAGATATTTATGAACAACTATGGAGGATCTAACGTCTAAAGGTTGGGGCAAAATTATGGAGATACCTGAGAAAAAGATTGTTTTGGTTTGGACTATAAACTGTCAAAGGCTACGCAAAAAGGCAAAGGGAAATTTCCTCCCATCCAGGAAACCTTTGTCGGCAAAGGAGTAGAGCATAGTGGACATGTGTCAATGTTATCCAACAAAGACAACAATCGAGGAACATCCAACTTTATCTGTGAATGTGCTCCAGGAGAAGAACTTAAAAATTGGATAGCTGTGGAAATTCTAGAGATTTTTTTCCTTCCAAAGTAATTTTTTTATTTTAAAAAGAACATATGTCCCTCCGAAGGCATAGGGGTAGCTTATAAGGCCCCCCATTTGTTTTCAAACAGTATTTTCAATTAAGAAGAGTTATTTTTTGCATTTAATTAAGATCCCTGTCTTTCTCTTGCATTTCTCTTTTATTGGTTAAATGGCAATGCTTTTTTTGTCATATACATTTCCAATTAATATTATAAAAAACATCAAAACATGGTTAAATGTGCAGATCTGCATCTAAACTCATCGATAATGATATTGCTACTATCCGATATAATTTTGATGCACCAATTAACCAAGCTGAAGAGGAAGATGAGGAAGATCTTGAATTCTTAGAAGAATTTGCGAGGGTATTAGAGAAAAAAACAGATAATATACAACCATACCAAGAATCTATTGAGACCATCAATCTTGGAACTTAAAAGGATCTAAAACAAATCAAGCTAGGAGTAACCTTTGAGGAAAATATTAAAGAAAGGTTGATCAAGCTCCTTCATGAATACATGGATATATTTTCCTAGTCTTACTGAGACATGCCAGGTTTAGATACGGATATCGTGGCGCATAAGCTACCTCTCAAAGAAGGATGTTCTCAAGTAAGACATAAACTTAGAAGAACTCGTCCAGACATGTTTGACAAAATTTGAGAAGAATTCCTCAAGAAATTTGATACAGGGTTCCTAGCCGTGGTAGATTATCCAACTTGTATAGCTAACATTGTGCCGGTACCTAAGAAATATGGAAAGGTATACATGTGTATAGACTAACGGGAGTTAATATAGCAAATCCTAAAGACGATTTCCTGTTACCTCACATAGATGTTTTTATGGACAATACAACTCAAGATTCATTGTTTTCTTTCATGGATGGTTTCTTAGGATATAATCAGATTAAGATGGCACCTGAGGATATGGAAAAGACTACTTTCATGACTCCTTGAGACACTTTCTGTTACAAAGTAATGCACTTTAGTCTAAAGAATACAGGGTAAACTTATCAACAAGCAATGGTCATGTTATTTCATGACATGATCCATAAATAGGTCGATGTTTATGTGGATGATATGATTTCCAAATCTCACACAGAGGAGGGCCACATTATTCATTTGCAAAAGTTATCCGAGAGTCTACGAAAATTCAAACTAAGGTTGAATCCAAACAAATGTACATTAAGTGTCAGGTTAGGAAAACTATTGGGATTTATTGTAAGTTAGAAAGCTATTGAGGTGGATCCCGACAAGGTAAAGGCCATACAAGAAATGCCCTCTCCAAGAACATAAAAAGAGGTATGTGGTTTCTTAGGATAATTGAACTAAATCTCAAGTTTCATATCACACCTAACTACTATGTGCGAGGCTATATTCCAACTACTTCGAAAAGACTAATCAGTGGAGTGGAATAAAGACTGTCAGACGGCCTTCAAAATAATAAAACAATATTTACAATAGCCACAAATCCTTATGCCATCAATTCCTAGGAGACCACTTACCATGTGCTTAACAGTACTTGAGGGATCCATGGGATGTGTATTGGGGCAACACAAAGAGACATGTACAAAACAACACGCCATCTACTACCTAAGCAAAAAACTCACTGACTGCGAAACTCGATGCTCACTCCTTGAGAAAACTTGTTGTGCTCTAACTTGGGCTAGTAAACAACTAAGACAATATATGTTAACTCACACCACATGGCTAATAGCAAGAATGGATCCTTTAAAATATGTATTCAAAATGCCAGCTCTCATAGGAAGAATTGCTCGATGGCAGATGTTGTTATCTGAATACGACATCCAATATGTCACTCAAAAGGATATCAAGGGAAGTGTATTAGTTGATCATTTGGCTCATCAACCTTTTCCAAAAAATAAAACAATGAAGTTTAAGTTTCCAAACGAAGATATCATGGTTATAGGTGACACTACAAAATACCAGGACCCAATGAAGAACCTGAACCAGGGGAACAATGGACACTCATGTTTGACGGTGCATCCAATGCGCTAGGACATGGTATTAGGGTTGTGTTGAATTCTTCATAGAACTTTCACAAACCTTATACTACAAGATAATGTTTTGACTGTACCAATAATATTGCTGAATATGAAGCTTGTATCTGGGTTTAGAAGCTACCATTGATCTAAGGATTAAATACTTCAAAGTATATGGAGACTCATCGTTAGTCATATATCAGGTCTACTATGAATGGGACACTCGACATCCTAAATTCATTCCATATCGGGATTATGTTTTGAAACTAGCTACGGAATTCACTAAGATCACCTTCATTTGTATTCCTCGAGAAGAAAATTAGATGGCAGACGCCTTGGCAACTTTGTCAGCCATGTTCAAAGTAACTTGGCCTAACTACGAACAACGCATCATGATCAGACATTTTGAAGAACCTGCACATTGTCTCTCACTTGAAGAGGGGTCTGATAACAAACCTTGGTTCTAAGACATCAAAAGGTATCTGGAAAAGCAATAACATCTAGAAGGTGCGCCAATTATAGACAAACGAACTCTACGAAAGCTAGTTGTGAAGTTCTTCTTAAATGGTGAAGTATTATACAAAAGGAACTATGATATGGTGTTACTCGAGTGTGTGGAGAAACATGAAGTACATACTCTTATGAGAGAGATTCATGAAGGAACTTTTGGGACTCACACGAATGGACATGCCATGGCTAGAAAAATCTTGAGAGCAGCTTACTATTGGTTGACAATGGAATATGACTGCTATCATTATACAAAGACATACCAGAAGTTCAAAATCTATGCAGACAAGGTGCACGTACCACCAACTCCTCTGAATGTCCTGAGTTCACCATAGTCGTTCTCGATGTGGGGAATTGATATGATAGGAATGATTGAACCAAAGGCTTCTAATGTGCATCGATTTATATTAGTCACCATTGATTATTTCACCAAGTGGATAGAAGTTGCGTCTTATACAAACGTCACCAAGCAAGTGGTCACTCGATTTATCAAATATAACATTAGATGTAGATATGGGGTTCCTAGAAGAATTATTGTAGACAATGGATCCAACTTGAACAACCTAATGATGAAGGAGTTATGCAGTGATTTCAAGATTGAACATCATAATTCATCACCTTACCGACCCAAGATGAACGGGGTTGTCAAAGCTTCCAATAAAAATATCAAGAAGATCATTCAAATAATGGACATATAAAGATTGGCATGAAATGCTTAACTTTGCTCTACATGGTTATCGTACCTGATCGTCAAAAATAGCAAGTGTACTATTTTTCCAATGTAGTAATAATAGGGAAAATCCCCGAATATCGATCTCGAGGACTGAGTATAAGTATTGAGTTTAATGTGTGGTTCAATTAAACAAAAACTTAACGTTTGGTTTGGGGTAGAGTTTATCCTTACAATTATAAAAATTAAGCAGAATGTAAACTATGGATTTTTTACTAGTATGAGTACTATGCTAGGGGTGAGTGTGTGATTTACCCTATAACGACCTTGAATCTTGATTTCTTCAACAAGTTCATAACATTCAACTACCAGCCCTTTAGATTATTTTCCCGTAAGTCCTTAGTGAGAAAACCTTTGACCATTAATCCTAAACCCTAAGTACTTATAGATTTCTGATGGAGTCAAGCCTTTGTTTTATCAAGAGTTAACTGGTAACTATAGGGTATCCCTAGTCCTAGGTGATATCTACTATAGTCTAATCATACAAAAACCTTAACAACCATGGTCTAGTTGGTTGTTAACCGTAAATCAATCCTAATTGGACCGATCACGAAAGCATAAAAACATTGCACGATTAAATTGAATAATAAAAACCATGGAATTGATAAAATCAGAAAATCAAAGATATTATAGATTCAGATCAGGACACCCTTAGCATTGGGGGGTTTAGTCATTCATATTTTTCACGAGAATTATAAAAATATAATAATTAGACATTACAGATGATGAAGGAACTTTGGTCTTCAATCCCGTTCGCTCATGAAAGATCTTCATTCATCAAGAATATCATATGCTTACTCATAGACTATGGAATTCGTTGTTTTCAAAAAAGGTCCATCGTTTGGTTTTCAAAATCGTCTCAAATAGTCAGAATCAATTGTTTCCGGTCCGAAATGTCCAAAAAACCCTTTTGGGTCTCACTTAGAGTCAAATAGAAAAATAAAAAAAAACTCAGCATTTGGATCAACATGGCCCGTATCAGGTGACACGGACAACGGTGTTGGTCATCTGTCAATTGCCCAAAAATATATAAGTCTCAGCATGGCTGACACGACCTGTGTCGTGTGACACGGGCATCCGTGTTGGCACTCTAGTTTTTTATATTCATGTGATCCTCTGCCTGACATGGCCCGTGTCAGGTGACATGGGTGGCTGTGTCAGGCTTGCTGTAACTTGCTGAAACTTCTCTAAAACGTCTGATTTCTTGACTTTTCTCGTACCGGGTACCTAGGATCATTCACTAGAACCTGAAACAGTCATAACAACTAACGAAAGCATAAAATGAGAAATAAATTGAAATAAACTTAAGAAAACATAAAACGCGAAGAAACTCAAGAAACATAGTCAACTCAAACGGTATAAAAGTATGACAAAAAGTGATATAGAATACTTGGGTTATCGCCAGATAAGTGACAAACACATAGTTAAAATGGTGACCGATCACAACCCTAAACTTATCTCGTTGCTTGTCCTCAAGCAATGTTCGGGAATAATAGAATCAGACACCCCCAAAATATAACTTACCACAATACTGTCGAGATCTTTTACAACTGATTTTTTCTTATTTTCCACAGTTATCTGCTTCCCTGAATCGAGTGTTACGTCACACTTCCACCTCCAAACACTACTTCACCTGTAAGCTTATATCACACTCTCACCAAGTCTCTCCTTCTTAAAGTGTTTTCACTCATAGTTCAACATACGCAATATCAACTTAAGAGTTTGAATGCATTCTCAATTCATTTCCCAGACACATAACACACACTTTTTTGAGGACTTCAGGTTGTAATGGGGCTTAGGTACGGTGGGATAAACAAAGAAAAATGGTAAATCAAAGGGTTTTGGGCTCAGCATCAGTGTTTTCATTTTATTCTCTGTATTTCATTTTTGCATTCTTTCTCAAATGTGATTTACGAACACCTTTTTCAATTTGACTCCTCAATTCCACTCAAGTGTTTCTTTCGAGCGTTATTTTGAATTTTAACTGAGTCTCTTATTTTAGGTAAGTGTTTTTCTTTTCAACATTTTTTTCACAAGACATGTCTATCTTCAATTCTTTTTTTCTTACTCTTTTTTTCGAACTTACCTATTTTATCTTAGGTGTCACAACCCCAAACTTGGAACTTGTCACAGATTAAAGATCAAAAACACTTAACTGGGCATGGTAGGAATTGTTTGGCCACAGGTTTACATATGCGGTGATAAACAAAAAGGGATACATTCCCAACAAAGTTAACAAGGGATAAACATTACAATGGGATGGCTAGAAAAGCTCAGGGGTAGAATAGAAACAACTTGCCTCATTGTGTGTCATAATGCAGTGATAATCAAATAGAATGCACGCAAACTTAGAGGGATAAAGACATACCTGACTAAGCTCTCATGATGATCAAATATGTGTTTGGCTTTCTATGATCTCACCATGTCGGGTAAAGTTGAAAGATTCCATAATGCCTTTCAATCAGATGCAACTTTCCACCTAACTCTGGTTGTATCAGATACCTTTGTCAGTCAACTCTTGATGGTTGCATCTGATCAATCATTCAGTGGTATCAACATTCGGGGGTCGTTCACAACAAGCTCAATCAGTAGAGTGATCTCTTCATCCACTATCACCAATATCCATCTTTTATCCAGACAATAATTCCATGATTCTGCATTACATGATATAACAAAACAACACAAAATCAAAACAAAAACGAAAAGGAATAAAAATGAAATCAAAACTAAAAATAAAAACTGACAAAAGTAATATTAAATCAACAACCCCCCACTTAAACCAAACAGTGACCTGACTGTTTTAGTATAAGATAGAGAGGGGGACTCAAAATGCGTCATTGCGGAAGAAGAGATGGGCCCACAAAACACAACTAATGAAAATGTAAAATTTCACTCGCCACACTGACTTAGGTCGTGTCGAATCACACGGTCGGCCGTGTCAAGGTTCTGAAATCCATTTTTTCGTTGCTTTTTCGCGCATGCTTTAAGGGAGCGGACACGGTCAGTGTCATCTGACAGGAGTGTTCGTGTCAGGGACATGTTTCTCATTAAAAATATTTTTCTCTTTTGCAGATTTTCTCGTGTCTCCCGGCTTAGCTTCCTTCACTTAAGGGGGCACAAATACCGCATTCTCTTCCTCGCACATGGCACTTTGTAAATCTAAACATAACCTACAAAATAAACTACAAAACAAAGAAACTAATAAGCAATAAAACGAGTGGGTTGCCTCCCACGAAGCACTTCGTTTAACGTCGCATGGCTCGATGGTTTATCCCCTTAATTATGGGGGGTACTTCCTCTTCCACACCTTGTTGCTTGTCCTATCCGCAACCCAAAAATCCTATATATCAAAAGTGTGAACCAATTTGTGCTTCCAGTTACTGCCAACTTCCATCTCCTCACCTTTTCGTTCCTTCTTATTTTTCTTTTAGACTTCTTGAATGGAATTGGGAATTTTTATTGATGCCATCTGAGAGATTATTCCTGAGACTTTTTCTAGGAGTAACTTTGAAATTTTTCTTTCTCCTTCTACTTTGATCATTGCAACTAAAGATTGTTTCTTTCCACCTGCACCCTGCTTATTGATATCTAACACTTTTAAGGTTATCTCTTCATCAAATAATTTTAATATCAAATTACCTGTCTCGATATCAAAATTTCACCGACTAGTCAGCAAAAATGGTCGACCAAGAATGATAGGAGTCTCTTCATCTTTAGGGATATCCATGATCTGGAAATCAACCGGAAAAACAAAATTGTTAATTTCCACCAACACATCTTTCGCTATCTCGTATGACTGCTTGATGGAGTGATCGATAAATTTCAATTTTGTCCTACTCTCACTTATATTTTTAATGCAGTTTCTTGAAGATAGATAATGGTCTTAGACTCACACTAGAGCTAGAATCAATTAGAACCCTCTTGAAAGTTCTATTTTTTATGGTGCACGGTATTGCAACTGACCCAAGATCCTTCTGCTTGACAGGTATTTTTCTCTCATACGCAATTGCACACAATTTCTCATCACTGGATACCAATCCCTATCATGTTGATCTTTTCTTTGATAGTACCTCCTTCATGAATTTATGGTACAAAGGCATTTTCTCGAGTGCTTCAAAGAACAGTATGTTGATCTCCAACTTTTTAAACAATTTGACGAATTTATCAAACTCTTTCTCTTTTGTGTCCTTCTTTGCCACTCGAGAGGGATATGTAAACTTGATCGCTGGTTTATCATCCTTTACACTCTTCTCTTCAGTTGGATTCATAGGTGATACCACTTCTTTATGCTTTTTCTTTCTCTCTCACTTCCAAATCAACTTCTATAATACTATCATCAAATTATACCTCATCTTCTTTTTCTTCAGTGGCTTTCTGACTCCTTGTTGTGACAACATTCATATTCTCATGATTTTTCTGATTTCCTTGTGCTTGCAGAGCTACTTGTTGTATAATCTGTCCCATTTGAACTTCCAAATTTTTTGTTGCAGCTTTGGTGTTTATGTGATTGCTCCTTGTCTCTTCTTGGAATTGGGAGGTGTGGGCAGCCATCTTTTTAATAGCCACCTCCCACTCTACCTTCTGAGGAACCTGTTGCTGCTGATCTTTCTAGGAGAAGTTAGGATGATTTTTCCACCCGTGATTATAGGTGTTAGAATATGGATTATTCTGCTTCAAAAATTTTATCTCCTCAATTTGTTGTAGAGTTGCAAGAAAATGTACAATCATGTGCGGTCCACTGAAAATTTCACAACTCGTCTTTTGTGCTTGTTGTACCTGAGCTACCTGTTGAGTACCCATGTTCATTGCATTCAACTTTTTTTCTACTTCTTCAATAATTGTCTCTTTGATTTTTAGTTGCTTATTAACTTCTAACTTCAAATCAATCACTCCCTCTGGTTTGCTTGTAACCTGATCATACAATTCCAGGTGTTCATTTGCAGCAATGGCTTCAATGATCTTCTTCACGTTAGTGACTATTGTAAAATTGGATGAGCCACCGGCTGCTGTATTAATAAGCTGCTTTGTCTTCATTCGGAGGCCACTTAAAAACATCTGCATTTTCTCAGTTTGATCCATATTGTGAGTCGGGAAAGCCGTCAATAACCTCTTGAATCTCTTATAAGCATTATTGTACCCTAATTTTCCCCCCTAAGATTCCTCTATCATATCATATCAACTCAATCACAATAAGATCACACAAGGGTTTGGTTCTTCTCCTTATCTTTAGCTTTGCTCATGGGGAATCACCAAGCACCTTGACTTGTATTTTATGATCATCTATGTTTTGTATTGATTAACTTTTAACTAATAAATATAATGAATGTTTTCCCTAATTGATGGTATTATAGGTGAAGCACAACATATTCCATCAAGTTGATCTAAAGGTTCATGGGCTTATTCCCATACCTTCTTCAACAAAACTTCATTGAGATTCAAGCTTCATCATTGAAGATGTTTTTAAGTAATATCATGAAAAGGTCTATTATGATCCATCATGCCTCAAGTTGTCAAAAATAGTCCAAAGATGCAAGGGTTGATTACAGAAGTATGACCTAATTGGACAAGTCTTTGTTTTCTTGATCACAAGTGCATATATCCCTCAATTATAAATATTTGGAAGTGATTATGGTTGACATGGTTTCTCATTATCATCCTCAAAATCTTCTATTTACATGACAAAAGTATTTGTGCAAGAAGGTTTGTCAAAATTGAAGAGGTTTTCCAAGGCATTTTCTTGTTCTAGGAGCTAGGGTTTTGAACTTCTAAAGGCTATATCTTGCTCATATTTTGGTATTTTTGAGTGATTCCAAAAACATGCTTCTCTTCAAAGAGCTATCAATAAATAAATTGAAAAGTTTCAAGCAAATTTTGTATGGAGGATACCTAATGATGAAGAAAGATTACAAGTCCTCTAGATAGGCCATCAAAATCCCTTATGTGACTTCAAAATATCATAACTCAGTCAATTTTCATCTCCTTAAGCCTACTCTTTTTCCATAATTATCTTAAAGATGTGAAAGTCAACTCTTCTTTTATGTGCTAAACTTGTAAATGGATGGAATATGCCCTAAGGATGCAAAAGATTATAGGTAATCCCATGAATTTTCACCAACTTCACCAGGTCATAACTTTCTCAGTTCTTGGATTTTTTAAATGGTTCAAGTCTCAAAATGTCATTCATGAGTTCTACTTAATGACATCTTTTTTAGTCAAGAGTAAATTTTAAATGGAAGTCCATGTTTGGATGCAAAACATTATAGGTCATTTTGAAGAAAAAACTTAGATTTTTTCTAAGTACAAAAAGTCAGCATCTTTTTCCCAACTTTGACTCATCACAACTTTCAGCTCAAGCATCCATTTGATTCCATTCTTTGCACACTGTAAAGTTTGTGATCTCATCTTTCCAATGCATCAATAATCAAGTCCTAAGATTCCCTAAATCATGCACATCATTTATTCAAAGATGGTACCTTGAAACTGAAATTTTCTCCAAAGTAAGAATTTGAAATCCTTGATTTGGAATCTAAACATAAAATTTCTGCGTGTTTTTACTTCTAATCATGTTTAATGAACATCCATGAATGATTAGCACATTGAAACACAAGCTTTGGTTGAGTTTTGAGCAAAATAGAAGTTACACTTTTCATGTTTGCAATTTCACACGAATTCCATCTAAACTTCATCATTTCACACGCTTAAGCATTCCATTAGTTTCCCTATAAATAGAGGGTCATACCTCATTCATTTTCTCAACCTTGAAGAGCCAAAATCACTCTGTCAAACTCCTCCATAACACCCTTTTCTGAGATTTTGAAATCCTATTTTCTCCGCTTTTCAATTCAATTTCTTCATTGATCTTTCATCCTTGAACTTCCCTGAAGCTAACATAAGAAGAATCAAGCCTTGAGGTGTCCGGAATCGTGCTAGCCAAGTTCATTTATAGATCAACTTCATCTGACTTTGTTCAGATAGTTTAAGGCACCAAATCTTCTAACTCAAATTACTGGAATGATCTATGATGTTCACTGATACTTTCTGTTAACTCAATTTTGGTGAAATAATTTGTTTGATGCTTCTGATTTTCGATTTTAACAATTTTAAACATCTCTGGTTTTTTCCAAATCGACTACGCTATGCTTTATATAAATTTTTCGTGAGCATATGGTTATGATCGTCTCAAGTAGACGCATCTAATGGTACCTGTTGTACCCCAAAATTTGCCCTCCCATATTTCTCAAAACATTTCAAGAATGATCTCCAAATTGCTCAAGGAAGTCCAAGGGTTGGCCAGACAAGCTCTCCTAAGGCAGTCTACCCCAAATTAGGGTTTCATGTTGCATCAAGATCCTTGATTCCAAGTGGTCCCAAATGCTTAACATTTTCGTAATATGTTCTCAAGATCATCCATGTCATGTTTCAATCCTTGCAGAGGAAGTTTGCTCAGTCAATTGCTCAAAAGTCCAAAAATTGACTGTGCTAGGGCAAAAGTCAACTGTGACCCCCATACAGTCAAACTTCAAAATTTTTGGTCAACATCATAATTTTGAAGTATATTTCATCATTTGATCAAGGGTTGATCATGATTCATCAAGGATTTCTCACAATTCATCAAGATTCAAAAGTTGCTAAATTAGGGTTTTGTAGGAAAAGTCAACTCAACTTTGACCAAGCATAACTTTCTCATACCTTATGAGAAATGACCCATCCAAAGCTCATTTTGAAGGGGATGCAATTCTCTACAATCCATATTCAGCTCCAAAGATCAAAATATGCACTCACAAGAAGTTATGAATTTGGACATTATAGGTCATTTTTGAAAGTCAACAAAAACACCTTTTTTGTCAAAGCTTCATACATGAGCATGGAATATCAAATTGAGATGAGACCAAAAGGGTTGCTTATAGGACATCTCAATATTTATATAAAGTCCAAGAACACCTCCAAAGGTTCAAAATTGAGGAAGTTATGCATTGTTGAAGTTGGACTTTTTTACAAAATTGCCAAAAGTCAACAATGCCCAAAACTTCAAATTTTGCCAAATGGGCCCATTCTTTTTCACTTGTTTTAAGTTGGCATCATAGCCCACGTGCTCTAGCCTTGGCCATTTGTCCATATCATATTTTTATTATTTAATTTGGTTTTTATTTGAATTAATTCAATTTAAATCAAATTAAATTAAATAAAATCCAAAAATATTGAAACCAAGGATTTGGTGATGATTGCAGGTCTTATTACACAACTAGGATCAATCAAACTCGTATCAAGGCATATGTGTACAAAGAGATTGGATTTGGACCAATTTTGGAAAGCTTTAAAGAAGAATCAAATCAAATATCAAAGTCATTGATGGAGAGGGATTTGGACACAAGAATTAACCCTAATACATTGCTGGATACATAAGGAGGCGAGGCAGATCAAAATCAGGGTTGGAGATAAGCGAGAGAGCAAGAACAAAAATTGAAAAATCAAGAAAAAAGTGTGAGTTCGAAATCATCATTAGAGGCAACCTCAAAGCTTGCTATTGATTCCAATCGCTTCCTGACACTCTCTGGAAGCTAAAGCAATCCAGAACCGGTCCATTCCAGTCCTTTATCGCGCTGTAAGTCATTCATAACCCCACTCTGTTCTTGAATTTATATCTTGGAATTTACGCATTGTTAACCTGAATCAATTGCATATTCTTAACCTATGAATCATTTGCAAGCTTTTGAAATTACCCAATTGCATTTTAATGGTCTGTAACGAAATCCACCATTGTTAGGGTTTCGTATTTGGTTTTAGGGCTTTTTTTTCCAGGAATAATTAGCCTTCATAATGGGCATGGTTGCAATCAGGAGGATGAGACGACCTCAACCATGGTCTTAGATATCATTTCCATGGCCTGTAGGAGATTTTGAAAGAACCCCTGTTTGTAGCGACGAACATTTGTCCGTAGGTATAAGTGGCTCAACTTTTAGCCACGGTTCAAGAATAGGGACGATGAGTTGTCACTCCCCCATAGGCCTGTTCAAACGAGGGCGCGTTTTTTTATTTGTTTTCCAATTTTCTTTTGTTTTATATATTATTATTATTAGTTTGTATTATATTAACAAAAAGAAGCAAGTGGCGTAGTGGTTACAAGTTGGACGTTCAAGGCGTTAGAGGCTGGAGGTCAGGGGTTCGATCCCTGCCTCCAGCCTTTGTTATTTTTCCTAACTATTTCAAGTGATTCGGTGCACGCCTAAGCTGGAGATCCACCATGCACCTCCCTCATCAACACGCCAGATGGCCAGATCTGGTGGCCATCATTGAAGGCACACCCTAGGCCAAGTCAATGCACATGTATGGGATCAGAAAAGTCAATTTGGACCAGCATCATTGGGCCAGATTTCTTGCTATTGACACCCTTAAAAATCAGGCCCATTTCCATCCTTTCACATTTTTTTATTATTATTCTATTTAATTTATTTGCTTTTTATTTATTTACTAACCAATAAGTTAAGTTTCTTTTTATCAAAATCACCAAAAATATTTTTTACCCAATTAAATTTTAGAATTTTTTTCATTAATAAATATTAATTAACTTAATTAGGTTAATTTTAGGTAACTTTCATTTATTTTGTAAATAATTAAAAATAAATTAGAATAATTAGGTTTTAACATTAATTTAATTATTTTATTTTCTTTCCTAAATTAACAAAACTCCAAAAATATGTCACTTAATTATTTTTCATTAATTAACTTAATTAACTAATTAATTTAGCATTTAATTTTAGGAATTAATTTATTTTCTTAAAAATAATAAAAACAACAAAAACATTTTCTTTTAATTAGAAGGGTTAAAACCCTAGTTTCACTTTCAATTCAATTGTCTCGCACGTTTTATTTTTCTTTACCCAAATTATTGTATCTGCTCCCGGTTTGTAATAATTAATTAGGATATTTACTTTTACTGCTTTTTATTTTTCAAAGGGTTGTTTTTGGCGATGTAAATACCCGACGCCTTGTAACAGTTAGTTTAAATTCCGCACTTTAATTTTTGCAAATATTAAACTACTAGATGTTTAATAATTAGGGATGCATGACAAGAATGAATGCTTAATCTTAAAACAGTTAGATCACCCTAAACATGTGCAAAGATAAAAATAACTGAAATCAACACACTCGCACATGCGCACTTCTAGGGTACACCCCACTTGGTTGCCTTCGTAAACGGTCATTGAGTATAGGTTATTTTAGAGGTCGTCCTCTTGTCTAAAAGATCATAGTTGCCTCGAAATGGTTGCCTCGAATATTATTGCCTCAAATAAATGATTTAAGACATTAGGGTTACCACTAAGATATCTTAACATTGCTTTGGTGACCGTATGTCACTCTTTCGAATTGACCCTCAAACTCCAACGACGATGCTACCTACTCACTAATAGTGGGATAGCATTGTCTAAAGGAAACAAACATAGAACGATTCTTTTTTCGAATAGGTAGATTAGTTCTTAGATACTTGCTCATCCAAAACAAAACTTTTTCACACTTACACTCCTTTACAAACAAAGTTTTCAAAAACGCTTCATTACACTCTTGAAGACAGAAGCAAGAGTTAAATTGAAGTCAAAACAAAAACTTTTCAAAACCCACAAACACAACGAAAACAATTTTGAAAATGATGAGCAAGTACCTAAGAGCCCGTAGATAACTACGGATAGAAAGGGTGCTAATACCTTCCCTTTCTATAATCTACCCCCGTACTCAGAAATATCTCGAAAAAGGAATTTTTCTGTGCTTTTTTCCTTTCCTTGTTGGATAAAATAAAAGTCGGTGGCGACTCTTGCTTACCGCGACATTTTGCGAATACAAACGCAAAACGCAAACCAGCATTTCAAAAACAGTCAGTTCTTCCCACCGTATCACAGTACCACTATGAATGCATAAATTTACAGATTCAAGGATTTGAGATTTTCCCTATTTGCAGGAGGCTAGAGGTTGAAGACAGTCTACGTTTCATTCTTCAACCAATGACAATAGGACCATTATTTTATTTTCATTGGTTGGATTTTATTGTTATACATGTGCGCGCTCTGCCTTGGGTCCATGATGCTCCCTCACCTTAGATCCGTTGGATTTGCCAGCATGTATTAGTGAGAAAGATCCAACGCGCGTGTTTTTTTTCTGATTTGTTTTATTTTACAAAATTATATTTTAAATTCCTTTTATCTTTAAAAATTCTTAGCTCTTTTATTTTTTATCCAAAAATTATGAAAAAATATGCAAAAATAATTTGAATCATTTCTGATTTTGTGAATATTTTATCATATTTTTATTTTAAAGTTTGTTATTTTTCATAAATTTATGTTTTGTTTGCTTTATTTTAATTTTATTAAAAATACTTTTTGACTTTTTTAAATTCTGATCTTTTTTACATAAATCATATTTCTTATTTTTGATCTTCTGTATTTTTTCTAGAATTTTATTTTAATTCTTACTATTTTTGATCTTTTTTTTACTTATTTGAGAGATTTTAATTAGTTTAAAAATACTTTTCTGATTAAAATAATTACCAAAAATTTATAAAAATGTTTAAGATCATCTTGGATTTTTCTATGGTCTCTTTTAAATTTTGCTTTGATATTTTGAATATAGTTTTCTATTTTCCCTTTTATTTTCATTTTAAAAACATGTTAAAAATCATTTTTCTTTTTTATATTCATTAAATACATTTTTATTTTTGTACATATTCTGACTATTTGACTTTTGACCATGAACTTCATTAACATCATTGGATCTTGGGTGTTGAGTTTAACTCCACCAAAATGGATGAATGATTTTAATGATAGTTTGATTAACTTTTTATTTCAAATATATACCTTCCCTCTTTATCTCATCCTCTTCTTTTTGTGCTAAATATTATTAGAGGATGATCTACATATCATCACTCTAAATATATGACACATAAATTGCTATTGACCGACCTCAAAATAGGTGTGACTTCTATATAAGTCCACTTATGATTGCTTAACATAGCGCTAAATTTTGTCCCGATTCGAGAAATGATCATTTGTGGCCCAAACCCATGTTTGTAAGCCCAAGTATGTTAATTTGAATCCTTTGAGACAATAACCTTGAGATTTATTGTTAGGTTGCTTTGGTCTTATCAATCCTCTAATGAATCTTCACAAGTTTGGTCAAAGTGAATCACTTAAACGTCGTTGATCATTTATGGTTACTTTGAGAGTTTTGAATGAATGATATACTTGACAAAAAGCAAATGAAACTTGTTGTTAAAAGGCTTTGGTTTTATCAATCCTCTAATGAGTTTCAAGATGGTCATTCAACTAACCTCTAATTTCTAACAATTGACTCTATTATGTGCTTTTACTTTATGCTTTTACTTTAAGCACATTTATTTTAACATTTAGATTTCATGCTATTTTCACCTTTGCTCATTTGAGCATTTACTTTTATGTCATTTTTATTTTGCTCCCTTGAGCTTTTCATTTCTTTTTGAAGATACCTAATAATCAACTTGGACAATAAAAGACTTTAATGTTACTTGAACTACTTGGTTACTATCCTTGGCATTTTAGAGTGATGGACTTCTTGGACTTAGGATTAGAGACCTTGACCTACTTTGGGACCTTGTGACCTTAACTGTTATTTTTTATGGAGTTTTTGGGGTTTACCCCAAGACATTGGGTTGTTTGTTTGCTTTGTGTGCAGGTTATTGTGGTTAAATGCTTTGTCTGTGATCGGGAATTCATCTGTATACAGTCGTTACTCTGCCTAATTTTTGTGAAGACTTAATGCAATTGAAACTTGGTTTTCTTAAGAGGTTTATTATATTTGCTTGTTTGGTTTCAAATCCAAAGGATGAGAATTCTACATTGACCCATTGTGTCAAGTGTTGGCTTCTTGTTGGTTAGACAGTTCTTTTCCCTAGCTTTTACCTTATGTTTTAGGATAGTCCCTTCATCTCCTCCCATCTTCTTTAATTTCAAAAATCTTCTCCTTCCTTTTGAAAAATCTTCTTATTTTATAAACTTGAACCGCTTTCACAATAAACTTGGACTTAGGTCCTTGCATTTTCAAAAATCTTTTCTTAATCAAACTTTAACTAAATTAATAATACTTTGACATTTTTTGTGAGAAGACTAAAAGTCAATCAATCTCATTCAAACCATTTTTTCCATTTTGGCTTTTTACTTTAAATTTTCTCAAAAGATTAGACTCCTGTCAATCCTTATAGTGATACGAGCTACTATACTTCCATGATATGTAGCAAAGTGAGATATTTTCCACTTGGGTGTTGAGTGAAGCTTTGTTGATTTTAAAACCCAAGCTATGTCCTCCACTTTGAGATGATGCAAATTCTCCTTTCTCATAATCGTGGGTAGTAAGTATGTTTTCCACTCGAATACGACGATGATGTCTTGTCTCTTAAAATTAACCAACACACTTGTGTTTTAAAAATTTTAAAGGTGAACTACGAGTACCCTGATCCCCTATTGCACGGAAGGTGGTACGTAGGCAATAAAGGTTCACAACCACGGCAGGTGCAAAAATTATAAAAAATACTTCTTTTCTCATCTCCACCATATATTTTTTATACAACTCTTATAGCCAAAATACACAAATTTTCAAAGAGGTTCATGCGGAGTACCATAGATATTTAGGATGCTAATACCTTCCCTTTGCATAACCAACCCCCGAACTTAGATTCTATCCCCATCTTTTTGGGTTATTTTCTCTTTTCCCATTCCTTTGGAAACAATAAAGCATAGTGGCGATCTTTATTTTGATCTGTGCGAGTCAAGTCAATTTAATGGCTTAGTCTCAACATTTCTACCGCTACAGAAAAAATGGCGACTTCACTGGGGAAAGATTGACCTATTGTTGGTCCATCCCTAAGTGGGTTAAGCATATTTTTGTTTCTTTATGTATGTGCTATTATTTGTTGTATATTATGTATCGTATGTATGTTTGTCTGGATTTTTCTGGTTTTCAGGGTGCTTGGTGATTTCTCATAATTCCTCTACCCAGACTTGGGAAAACTTAAGATAGGACGGGTGGTATAGTCATGTTAACTTTGAGGGAGTAATCCCAAAAAAGGAGGCATGATATCTCCCACTAAGTGGAGGCCCCTTTTACTGTACTGTCTTTTACCGAGTAATCGGGAAGACGTGCTGCTTTCAACCTGGGAGCCTGCTGAAATTGAGAACCGTAGAACCTTTAACCTATCTTGGCCTTTTAGGTGTAGTGCGGAAGCCATGACAGAGTAATCCGGAAATGGTTGTGATCGGGACTTTATTAGTTTGTCGGGATACTAACTGCAAGTATACAGTTCATTCGTTCTAGTTTTAAATGATTATCGAACCTCCAGAGACTGAGGATCAATCGCATACGATCTAATGTTACAGTTTGTTTAACTAAGCGATGAATATTCGATTTTAGGGGGGGGAAACAGTTTAATTAAAAACAATAGTAATAGTTATACCGATATGTGATAGTCAGACTTCGGGAGTTCGGTGAATCGCTTGGCCTATTAAGTATTTCGGTAAAAACCAATTGTTTAAAAACCTGAGACATACACTCTCGTGTTCATGAAATAAGTTATGCTACTAAACCTAGTGGATGCACTTTAAATTTAATAACACTTTTTGAAAACAATTTGAGTTTAATTAATTTATTAAAACACTCTCGTGTATTTAAAATTTAATGTTTCGTTACCACTATCTGGGTTGAACCCCAGCTCTCGCATGCAGGTTCTTGACTTAATTAATTTCCCACTCTCGTGGCAAAATCGTATTAATTAACCTCTCACTCTCGTGACAAGGGTAGTTAAATTAAGCATGGAAATTGGAAACCAGAAATTGTTTTATAAATAAATATTTTTGGCCAAGGTATCACTGAATTCTTTCGGTTCTTAAGAGTCACATACCGGTACGAATAATTTAGCCAGACATAATAGATTTAACAACAATGCAATTCAAAATATAGTTCATAAAAATAATTGGCATAATACAAAAATAAATAAATATTAATTGCAATAAAAACCTGGAAATAACGTTGTTATGGTAATCTTGAAATGTTACAATATCCCTTGCGGCTTGATTGAAGTAAATAAATTATGTTAATTCTTGAATGAAGAATTAACACCTAAAAACTAAAGCTTGAAATAATGCTGGAAGTAGGAATTACAATACGTAGAAAATGCTCTAAAAAAAGGAAATAAAAATAATTGCAAAATTAATAATTTTGTTCTCGGAGAATTCCTTCGACCTCTGCAGCTTTGCACTACCACACATATATATAGGAGAGAAAATAGCAGTTGAAAGTATCTTGAGAAAAGGCTTGAGTGGAGGAAATATAGGGAGCATGGTTATTGAGTGGACGGAAAATAGGAGAACAAGTCTGCCCTGACGTTGCCCACGTCTCCACCAATTCACAACGTTCATCTTTACGCGCATGACGGTCGTCACAGGTGGGTGACGGTCGTAATGTGCTTAAATAGCGCATTACGCTCGTCAGTGATGTGTGACGAGCGTTGTTTCAAGTTGGGGGTCGTTACGCCCGTCACGATGGTGTGACGGTCGTCACTGCTCCAAAATCTCCAAACTTTGCAGTTTTAGTTCTTTTTCTCTTTGTTTATTGTCTAGCCTCCTTCATGTAGTCCTTTTCCATTGGTTAGAGTTGACAAATGTTATACCTGTAAAAAAGACAAATAAACTCGGAATAATCGGGAGTTAGACGACTTAATGTATTATAAAATCGGTAAAAAGCGTAGTAATTATATGGTACGATTTCTCGTTATCAAATTCCCCCATACTTAAACCTTTGCTTGTCCTCAAGCAAATAGTCATTCGAAAGGTCGGACAAGTTTTGTCAAGCGCATACGCATTACATACCTAGGATTTTTAAAGCAATTTCGGGAAATCCTCGTCGGTTCAGCCAATACTCGAGTGAAACACTAAATATACGCTAATGACACAAGCAATAAGCTTAGTCGTTGGCTTCCATTTCTCACGAGCTATCCAACAGTTCTGTTATAATTCTGCCCAGAGTTCCTCATATCTATTTCACCCGGTTTTGTTCTGGCACAATCACATTAAGCCCTTTGTCTTAGCACGCACATAGTGGAGTAACCGGTTAGTGACTTTGATCCTTTTAGCATGGGGTCTGGTACACGAATGTGGCAACCCTACATATGTTTATCCAAGTTGGAGGTTGTGGGGGGTCGAGCCATAGCACGCCCTACCCAGTTCAGAACCAGATACCTCTGAACCAACCTACACTGGATTCCTTTGTTATTTTCTCAACTCTTATATGTGACCGTATATTTTGGTGCACAAAATTTCTTTTCTTTTAGCAGCGAGATAGGAAGGATATTTTAATGATCAGGTATCAAACACTTATATTCATCGATTCTCCACGTGGTTTGTGTCAAGACGGTGTTGACTGCTAGTATAAATTACTAGGGGTTACTGTAGAACTAAAAACTCTAGATGTCGGTATAATGGTTATTGAAACGGATCGCGTAAGTAGGAAGTCTATAGTGTCATAACCGTATTAATCTTGTTATGTCGTTTTCGGCTTCCCTAACTAGGGATTTCGTTAAAATAGGTATGTCGGGCTAATGCGAAGATAAAAAATTTTGGTATGGCTGAATAAAGTGAAGAATTTAAATCGAGATATATCATAAAAATTACTAGTTTATAAAGGAAGGAAAGGTACCTCTCCCACACTAAATCTAACATTGTCCTTAATGTTACGGTATATAGGCGGGGAAGTACAATTACAAAAAACAAACGGAAAGGAAAAGAAACAGAAAAAATAATAAACTACATAAAAAATAAAGAAAAACTACTGGTGACCACGTCCTCTACTCCTGGTGCGAGAGCGTCTGGTAGGAGTGGCTTCTGTGTCAGTATCTTGGAAACCAAGGGTGCTGACGTCCAGCCTTAAGGCGTTAAGCTCTAACAGGGCCTCATCTAACCTCTCATTCATGTTGCGCTGCCCAGTCAAGATCTGAGCGTTTTGAGCGTACAGAGACTCAAATTGCTCATGTTGCCTTCTTTCAAGTGCTGCGCTCATTTGGTTTTGCATATGAATGGCGCGAAGGATCTCTTCAAGAGTAATAGGAGGAGGTGCAGATGAGGATCCTAGAATTTCGTGGATGGGAGGAGCATTATCCAGCTCTTCTTGCATTTCTTCTGCGGGGGCTGCAGGTTGGTCTTCATGAGTAGGTGCACGCTCTGCGGGAGTTGTAGGATCGAACAACCAGTTTGCTCAGTTTCGTGGATCGATTCGGTCCCTGCAAGGCAAAATGATGTTCTGATAAACGGTGTTCCTGATTACAGGGTGGAATCTACCATCCTCCCGCTCATAAATGAGATGTGCGGCTTTGCCGCGATCCAAGGTTAGCAAAGTCGGTGCCATAGAAGGCATAGTCGCGAGAGCAGCACCGTAGTTCAGACCTATAGCAAGTGAAGTGACCAGCCCTCCGAAATAAAATGGTTTTCCGCCTCTAACACAAATAGAGTGGATGTGAGCGAGTAAGAACGGGGAGGCGTTGATCTTTTGCCCTGTGAACGTGCAATGCATAAAGAAGAGCTCCTTAGAGTTGAGCTTGTGATTGCTATCACGGGCGAAGATTGTGTTGCTGAGGATGCGGTGGAAATAGCGGATGGCCGGATTATGAATGTGGGTGGCATTTAGGTGGTCGTAGGATCCGGCACGGATATTCATCAAACTGTGCCATAAGTTGAAGGCTTCCTCACCAAAATTATCCGGCACCCAGAGATGGACACCTTCGTCCGAACAAAAGCCTAAAAGTCGCGCGATGTTGGATTGGGGCAACTCGTGCTCAATGCCAAACATGTGGAATTTGGCCAGGCCTGACAGTTGGTTCGTGGCGCCTGGCGGAGTGATGTAAACAAAGGAACTCAAAAACTCAAGAGTAAGAGTTTCATAAATCGGTCTTGGTTCGCGGCATAAGTTCCATAAATCCACACTCTGCAACAATTGGCGGACACTGTCAAGTAGTCCCAAACTCCTCAAACAGTCGATATCAATGTACCGTGTAGGTTGGATATCTCGGCGTTGAAACTTCTGAAATTTTACCCGTTGGTTTTCTCCTTGTTCGCCGAATCTGAAAGTGAGGGCGGGAGCTTGTGGGTTGTTGTCCATGGTGTTCGTAGAACTGATTGCAAAAGGTTTGGAATGAAATTGGGGTAGTGGATGGATGGTATTTTAGTGTTGGACAATTGGAAGTTTGAAAAGAAATGGAGTGGAGTGGGTATTTTTCGTGTGGTTCTGTAACAATGGAGGAAGTGAGGTTAAGAAGAGAATGGTTGGGACGGTTCTGTAATAGTCGTTCTCATATGTTGTGCGCGTGACGGTCGTCACGAGGGTGTGACGGTCGTCACAAGGCAAAAATGCGCGTTACGCTCGTCACGAGAGTGTGACGGTCGTAACACGTTCAATGTCATTAATGAGAAGACCGTTACAAGACCGTTGGAGATGTTTATATAATTTTTTATTACTTTCTTAATTTTCTAAGTTTGAAATAAACTAATAATTAGAGTTTTTGAAATATTTTTTTGTAAATATTCTAATAATTAAAATTTTGAAATATTTTTCATTATTTACTAACACATAATGAAATAATATTTGCGTGAAAATACAAACAGTAAATTAAAAGAAATAAACAGTATGCTGAAAATGAAAAGGAAAAAAAATAAAAATAAACTTGGTACTTGATAAATAATTGAATTAATCCATAAAAATTGTTTCGGAATAACTAAAAATAAAAATGATAAAATGATAAAATAACTAGAATAAGATGCTAAAATAACTAGAATCCCTCCCACACTAAAACTAAACAGTGTCCCCATTGTATGTACAAATGCGAGAGAAAAGAATAAGATAACAACGACAACTCTAGCCACGGGGAGTCGGGAACATATGCTGGTGCATGAAGTCCAACTGGTCGGTCACCAAATCCATGAAAGTGATGAAGTCCACCCGGAGAGATGTAAGCTCGCCCCGCATTTCAGTAATTTCTTCGTGCAAAGAGTGTAGGGTAACAGTAGGTGAAGGCGGTGGTGGAATCTCTGGAGCCTGAGTGGCGGTCTCAGTAGAAGCTGCCTGTTGTTCCCATGGATCGGGGAACTGATGGTATCCCGGTGGTGTGGCAGGGTCTTCATCATCGCGAGAGATGTTGGTTACTTCGTAAATGTCAACAGTAGAAGGAGACGAAGGCGGTGTAGCAGGATGGTGGAGGTCAAAAAGCCAGTTTGCTCTATTATGCACACTAGTGATAGGGTTCGGGAGCTTAAACTGGTGGACAATCTCATGATTAATTAACAACTCAAATTGATTTGGCCCAAGGTTCCCGATAAAGCTAGTGTTGAAGCAGAATTTAATGTTCATCGAATTTATTCCATAATGCGGGGCTAATCCAAGCATAGGCCTACGGAGTCCAATTGCATTTGATATCATGGTGACTAAACCACCCAACAGGATTGGTGCATTTGGAGTCTGGATAATACACTCCATGTTAGCTAGCATATAAGCGGCACCATTTACCAGATGGCTCTAGAAGGCACAGTACATAATGAAGAGCTCATCGCGGGACACGGATGTAACATTCTGTTGTTTACCAAAGAGGGTGTGGGCGAGGATCTTGTGAAAGTACCTGATATCCGAGTTGTGGATGCACTCAGAATAAAGGTCGACCGACTCTGGATGGTTATTGCCAGCAATGCTTCCCCAGAAAAAATCAAGGTCAGAATCAAGCAAGAGGTCCTCCTGGGTCATAGTGATAACATCAGGTCCAAAAGGGAATCCTAGCAGGTGGATAAACTCCCTGAGGTTATAGGTGTAGTCCATGTCAAACATCCTGAAAGTGATCAACCTACGGTTGAATCCTATCCCGTGATTTGGAATGAAGCTCAGGGTGCTCAGGAACTCAAGGGTGAGCTTCTTGTAAGTACAGTACCGTCTTCGGATAGGAGCAGTGTCCCAGCCAATCTGATGTAGCAAATACATGACACTCTCACGAATGCTAAGAGCGGTCATAGCATGGTCATCAGTGTAGATTGTAGGGCACATTTCCCGCTCAACCAGATCCTCAAAGCATCTTCTTTGGTGTCTGCTTCTCAAAGTGACATTCATGAAGTTTACACGTGACATAGAGCTAAATATGAAAGCAAAAGAATTACCCCCTGAAAATATTTAATAAATGTTTGAGAAAACTAAGTTAGTATTTTCAGGTTAAAAAAAATTGCCGAAGTTAAATAAAAAAGAAAAAGAAAGTTTAAAGGGAAAATAAAAATAGAAGAAAACAGAAAGGAGTAAGAGATGCAATCATGAAAATTTTAAAGATTAAGAAAAATAAAAGAAAAATAAAAACATGTTAAAACAGTAAAAATAATTAAAATAAAACATAGGTTGCCTCCCACGAAGCGCCTTTGTTTTATGTCGACGGCTCGACAGATAATACCTATTCAGTTAGGTATCGGGGTAGGTGGCTCACTTAACTGAATATAAGCCGAATAGTTGATATTTCCGACGTTAAAGTAGTGCTTTAGGCGCTGGCCATTGACTATGAATGGTTCGATAAAATTTCCTTTAATTTCTATCGCACCACTTGGGAAAACATTGTTAATTTCGAATGGTCCTGACCATCTGGAACGTAATTTTCCCGGGAAAAGTTTCAGTCTAGAGTTGAATAGGAGTACAATGTCTCCTTCCTTAAATTCTTTCCGCGAGATACACTTATCGTGCCATTTTTTTGTTCTTTCCTTATAGATTCTAGCATTTTCATAAGCGTCTAAACGCAATTCTTCTAATTCATGGATATCTAATACTCGTTTCTCGCCAGCAATCTTGTAATTTAAGTTAAGGGTTTTAATGGCCCAATAAGCTTTATGTTCTAATTCTACTGGCAAATGACAAGATTTTCCATAAACTAATTTAAACGGCGTTGTTCCGATAGGGGTTTTAAAAGCTGTCCTATATGCCCAAAGAGCATCATTTAGCTTGGAGGACCAGTATTTTCTGGATGTGGCTACGGTTTTCTCAAGGATTTGTTTTATCTCCCTATTTGACACTTCCACTTGTCCGCTCGTTTGAGGATGGTATGGTGTGGCTATGCGATGTTTAACGCCATATTTTGAAAGTATCTTTTCGAAAATTCTAGAGATAAAATGGGAACCACCATCACTGATTACTAGTCTTGGTACACCGAATCGTGGGAAGATAACATGCTTGAATAGTTTTAGTACCACGCGTGTATCGTTTGTGGGTGCGGCGATGGCTTCAATCCATTTTGATACGTAGTCAATGGCTACCAAAATATACTTATTTCCAAAAGATGCGGGGAATGGTCCCATGAAATCAATTCCCCATACATCGAAAATTTCTACTTTGAGGATTCCTTTTTGCGGCATTTCGTCGCGTCTAGATATATTTCCTGTGCGTTGACATCTATCGCAGTTCAAAATTTCTACGTGGACGTCTTTCCATAAGGTAGGCCAAAAGAAGCCAGCTTGAAGTATTTTTGCACAAGTTTTCGACGTACTAGCGTGTCCACCATAAGGGGCGGAATGGCAATGGGAAATGACGTCGTCTATTTCATCGTTAGGAACGCAGCGACGGTAGATACCATCGGCGCCTCTTTTAAAGAGTAATGGTTCATCCCAAAATTAGTGTTTAAGATCATGGAAGAATTTCTTCCGCTGTTGGTACGTTAAGTCAGGTGGTAAAACACCGGCAGCTAAATAGTTGACGAAATCAACGTACCATGGTAATGTGGTGTTGGTACAAATGGATTTTACTACCGCAGTTGTTAAAGGTTCATTGTGTTGATCTAAACTGTCGGTAGGGTCTATCTCTAGCTTAGCAATAAGGCGTTCATAAGGGAAATCTTTGTTTATGGGAATACTCTCGGTTTGGATTCCATCTAATCTTGATAAATGGTCAGCTACCACGTTTTCAGTTCCTCTTTTGTCTTTTTTTTCCAAGTTAAATTCTTGTAGGAGTAAGATCCATCTGAGTAGTTGTGGTTTGGCGTCTTTCTTGCTTAGTAAGTATCGGATCGCTGCATGATCTGTGTAAATAATGATTTTGGCGCCTACTAAGTAGGAACGAAATTTATCCAATGCGAATACCACAGTTAAGAGTTCCTTCTTCGTAGTGGCGTAATTCATTTGAGCGGGATCGAGTGTTCTGCTTGCGTAGTAGATAGCGTGAAGCTTTTTATCTTTGCGTTGTCCTAGAACTGCGCCTACAGCATAATCGCTCGCATCGCACATTATTTCAAATGGTAGGTTCCAATCAGGAGGTTGCATAATAGGTGTTGAAATTAAGACTTCTTTAAGCGTCTCAAATGCGTTCAAGCATTTATCGTTGAAGGTTTTTGATAATTTCGATTTTTGCTTTATCGACTTCAATCCCTCTGTTTGATACAATGTGACCCAACACAATTCCTTGTCTCACCATGAAGTGAAATTTTTCCCAGTTGAGCACTAGGTTGACATTGACACAGCGTTTCAGTACTAATTCAAGATTTGATAAACATCCGTCAAAAATTTCTCCACAGACAGAGAAATCGTCCATGAATACTTCCATAATTTCGTCTAAAAAGTCTGCGAAAATCGCCATCATGCATCGTTGGAAAGTTGCAGGTGCGTTACATAGTCCAAATGGCATTCTTCGGTATGCAAAGGTACCATAGGGACATGTGAACGTGGTTTTCTCTTGATCGTCAGGATGAATGGGAATTTGGAAGAATCCTGAGTATCCGTCAAGATAACAGAAATGGGAATGTTTGGCTAAGCGCTCGAGCATTTGATCAATGAATGGTAACGGGAAATGGTCCTTGCGGGTAGCTTTGTTCAGTTTTCTATAATCGATACACATTCTCCATCCTGTTTGGGTATGTTGTGCTACCGATTCGCCTTTTGGGTTCGTTATAACCGTAACGCCTCCTTTCTTAGGCACCACGTGAACTAGACTGACCTAGTTACTATCTGATATTGGGTATATGATGCCTGCCTCTAGCAGTTTATGTACTCCTTTCTTAACGACTTCACTTAGGATAGGATTTATTCGTCTTTGATGTTCTCTAGAAGTCTTGCAGTCCTCCTCCAACATAATGCGGTGCATACAGAGAGAAGGGCTTATTCCCTTTAGATCTGATATGTTATAGCCTAACGCGGTTGGATATTTCCTTAACACACTAAGAAGTTTTTCGGTTTCGATCTTCCCTAAATTGGCATTAACTATAACTGGCCGTTCGAGTTATTTATCTAAAAATTCATACCTAAGATCTTCAGGTAATGTTTTAAGTTCTATACCAGTTTTCTTATCAGTCGGGGTAGGATCGGGTGTTAAGGCTAAACATTCGCTTAGGTTGGCATCTAAATGTTCTTGTTTCCAGTCATCGTCGTTGAGGATAGTTGGTGTCTGAATTTTTAGCCTCCTAGAATAGGTTTCTTCTTGGCTTTCAAGTTCTTTGACACATTCATCAATAATATCTAGGAGACAGCATGAGTCATCTATAGCAGGGGCTTTAAAGAATTGGGAAAGAATGAATTCTACTTTTTCTTCTCCTACCTCGACGGTAAGCTTTCCTTTCTTAACGTCAATGATGGCTCCTGCAGTAGCTAAAAATGGTCTTCCTAGTATGATGGGAATGTTTGAATCTTCCTTGATGTCCATTATTATAAAGTCAGTCAGTATGTAAAATTGTCCTATTCGGACATGAATGTTTTCTAGCATACCAACAGGGAATTTAACTGATCTGTCGGCTAGTTATAGGGACATCTTGGTAGGTCTCATGTCGCCTAATTTGAGCTTCTCGCAAATAGATAAGGGCATTAGACTAACACTGGCTCCTAAATCGCATATGGCTTTGTCTATGACAGATTTCCAATTACACATGGTATGGAGAAACTACCAGGATCTTTTAACTTTGGAGGCATGTTATTTTGAATTATGGCGCTACATTCGGAAGTTAGCATAACAGTTTCGTTTTCAATGATATTTTTCTTATTAGACAATATTTCTTTTAGGAATTTAGCATATGACGGCATTTGGGTTATAGCTTCTGTAAACGGAATAGTAACGTTTAATTGTTTCAGAAGTTCTACAAATTTCTTGAATTGTCCCTCGTTCTTGGATTTTGCAAGTCTTTGGGGGTATGGAATTGGTGGTTTATATGGTGGTGGAGGCACGTAAGGTTTTTCTGAAGCCTCTCTGTTCTCATTCGCGTCTTCCTCTACATTCTCATATTGATCTTTCGACTTCTCTACTTCTTTTTCAGGTTTTTGATACATGGTCGGGTTTTGGAGTCTAGGATCTACCGGTCCATCAAGGGTTGTCCCACTTCGTAATGTGATAGCATTTGCATGTCCTTTAGGATTGGGTTGTGGCTGTCCAGGATATGTACCAGCAGGTGCCGCAGAACTGGCTTGGTGTTGTGCTACTTGGGAGATTTGGGTTTCTAACATTTTATTGTGAGTTGCTAGGGCATCTACCTTATTTGCTAATAGCTTCAACTGTTCACCGGTGTGAACGTTTTGATTGAGGAACTCTTTGTTTTGTTGGGCTTGATTAGCGATAAAATTTTCCATTAGGATTTCAAGGTTAGATTTCTTAGGAATGTTAGGAACATTACCAGCGGGTTTTTGATAACCTGGAGGTACAGCAGGTGCTTGGCCAGGTGCATATAAAGTGTTATTGCTCTTGTATGAGAAGTTAGGATGGTTCTTCCAACAAGGATTATATGTATTAGCATAAGGATTACCTTGAGCGTAATTTACCTGATCAACTGATATTCCTGCTAAGATTTGACATTCGGTTCCAACATGACCAGGAACTCCACAAACTTCGCAGCTTGGGGTAACTACAGCCACGGTAGCTACAGGCGGTAAGGTCAAGCTTTCTATCTTTTGGGTAAGAGCATCTACCTTAGCATTAACTTTATCTAGGCTACTAATCTCGTACATCCCACCTTTGGTTTGAGTTTTCTCCACAGATGTTCTTTCTCCTCCCCACTGATAGTGGTTTTGAGACATGTTTTCAATGAGTTGGTTAGCTTCATCATAAGGCTTGTCCATCAGTGTACCACCTGCGGCGGCATCTATAGAGAGTCTTGTGTTGTACAAGAGTCCATTATAAAACGTGTGGATGATCAGGCATTTTTCTAATTCGTGATGTGGGCACATTCACATCATATCTTTGTAGCGTTCCCATGCATCGAATAGCGATTCAGTATCCTTCTGCCTAAATCCGTTGATTTGGGCTCTTAGTGTAGCAGTCTTGCTCAGGGGAAAGTATCGTGCTAAAAATACAATCTTCAGTCCTTCCCACGTAGTGACAGAATTTGATGGCAAGGATTGCAACCAAGCCCAAGCTCTATCTCTTAGCGAGAAAGGGAAAATACGTAATCTTATTGCATCTTTACTAACACCATTTTCTATAACTGTGTCGGCAAATTGAACGAATTTTGTAAGATGTTCATTTGGATCCTCTGAAGGATCTCCAGAGAATTGGCGTTGTTGGATAGCTGATATCAATGACGGTTTCAACTCAAAATCGTTTCGGTTTATTGCTGGAGCAGCAATGCTGTTGTGGGGTTCTTGTTGTGATGGAGCTGCGTACTCTTTCAGTGGACGGGTCCTTTGTTCTTCGGCCATGTCTAATTCTGGATTAGTTTCGGTCTCAGAGGAAGAATTAGAATTTGTTTCAAAATCAATCTTGATTTCGGGTTTGGGTAAAGGAATAGCGTGATTTAAATAGTAATCCCAGACTGCACGTCTTACGGAAAGAATGCGTTCAGGTTCGTCCGTCGATTTGTCAAGTGGTTCGCCTTGTGAGCGAGTCCTTGGCATACAAATCGAAAAAGGGTTTTCTGTTGCCTAGTCTAACCGCACAACAGAAGAATCGTAATTAATTGACTAACCAGTCCCCGGCAACGGTGCCAAAAACTTGATCGGGACTTTATGAGTCTGTCGGGATACTAGCTGCAAGTATACAGTTCATTCGTTCTAGTTTTAAATGATTATCGAACCCACAGAGACTGAGGATCAATCGCATACGATCTAATGTTACAGTTTGTTTAACTAAGCAATGAATATTCGATTTTAGGGGGGAAACAGTTTAATTAAAAACAATAGTAATAATTATACTGGTATGTGATAGTCGGACTTCGGGAATTCAGTGAATCGCTTGGCCTATAAAGTATTTCGGTAAAAACCAATTGTTTAAAAACCTGAGACATACACTCTCGTGTTCATGAAATAAGTTATGCTACTAAACCTAGTGGATGCACTTTAAATTTAATAACACTTTTTGAAAACAATTTGAGTTTAATTAATTTATTAAAACACTCTCGTGTATTTAAAAATTAATGTTTCGTTACCACTATCTGGGTTGAACCCCAACTCTCGCATGCAGGTTCTTGCCTTAATTAATTTCCCACTCTCGTGGAAAAATCGTGTTAATTAACCTCTCACTCTCGTGACAAGGGTAGTTAAATTAAGCATGGAAATTGGAAACCAGAAATTGTTTTATAAATAAATATTTTTGGCCAAGGTATCACTGAATTCTTTCGGTTCTTAAGAGTCACATACCGGTACGAATAATTTAGCCGGACATAATAGATTTAACAACAATGCAATTCAAAATATAGTTCATAAAAATAATTGGCATAATACAAAAATGAATAAATATTAATTGCAATAAAAACCTGGAAATAACGTTGTTATGGTAATCTTGAAATGTTACAATATCCCTTGCGGCTTGATTGAAGTAAATAAATTGTGTTAATTCTTGAATGAAGAATTAACACCTAAAAACTAAAGCTTGAAATAATGTTGGAAGTAGGAATTACAGTACGTAGAAAATGCTCTAAAAAAGGAAATAAAAATAATTGCAAAAGTAATAATTTTGTTCTGGGAGAATTCCTTCGACCTCTGCAGCTTTGCACTACCACACATATATATAGGAGAGAAAATAGCAGTTTAAAGTATCTTGAGAAAAGGCTTGAGTGGAGGAAATATAGGGAGCATGGTTATTGAGTGGAGGGAAAATAGGAGAACAAGTCTGCCTTGATATTGCCCACGTCTCCACCAATTCACAACGTTCATCTTTACGCGTGTGACAGTCGTCACAGGTGGGTGACGGTCGTAATGCGCTTAAATAGCGCATTACACTCGTCAGTGATGTGTGACGAGCGTTGTTTCAAGTTGGGGGTCGTTACGCCCGTCACGAGGGTGTGACGGTCGTCACTGCTCCAAAATCTCCAAACTTTGCAGTTTTAGTTCTTTTTCTCTTTGTTTATTGTCTAGCCTCCTTCATGTAGTCCTTTTCCATTGGTTTGAGTTGGCAAATGTTATACCTGTAAAAAAGACAAATAAACTCGGAATAATCGGGATTTAGATGACTTAATGTATTATAAAATAGGTAAAAAGCGTAGTAATTATATGGTACGATTTCTCGTTATCAAATTCCCCCATACTTAAACCTTTGCTTGTCCTCAAGCAAATAGTCATTCGAAAGGTCGGACAAGTTTTGTCAAGCGCATACGCATTACATGCCTAGGATTTTTAAAGCAATTTCTGGAAATCCTCGTCGGTTCGGCCAATACTCGAGTGAAACACTAAAGATACGCTAATGACACAAGCAATAAGCTTAGTCGTAGGCTTCCATTTCACACGAGCTATCCAACAGTTCTGTTTTAATTCTGCCCAAAGTTCCTCGTATCTATTTCACCCGACTTAATGTATTATAAAATCGGTAAAAGGCGTAGTAATTATATGGTACGATTTCTCGTTATCAGGTTGTCACGCGATACTACGCTCGGACGAGTTTTTCTTGAGAATATTGCTAATTACCGAGTCAATTGGGATGTTGGTAATATCTGAAGGAATGATGTAGACTCTGGGAATCTCTTAGAATCTTGTTCGGTAGGTCATAAACTTTTAGAACACACATTGTGGGTAATACCTTCGACCTCATGCTCGTGATGTTGAACCTATGAATCCTATGTTTGTGATCTTGTGTGTAATTGTTGCATCATGCATTCATGCACCCATGAGAATTGTGACACCCCAAATTAATTCAATTGTTAAATAATTAGGAATTTAATTACTAAATTAATTAAAGGCTTAATTAATAATATTTTTGGATTAAATGAATGAATTAATTATGGAATTAAAAAGGAAGACCAGGGGGTGTAAAGTTGAATTAGAGGTGTGTGTGAAGTAAAAAGCTCTATTAAAATAATTACTAATTATTATTATTATTTGGCAAATAATAAAAGGAAAAGAAAAAGAAGAATAAAAAGGAAAAAGGAAAAGAAGGGTTTTGGAAAAAAAACTCATTGTACGTGAATTGGAGAAGAGAAGAGAAGAGAGGAAAAAGCCAAACGCCGGGAGTTCGAAGGATCATCGCGAGGTAAGGGGTGATTTCGATTATTTAATATGCCTTATAGATTTTGGGATCAATAGAATTGATTAGGCATGTTAGGAAATCCCAATTTAGGATTTATGAAATTCAAACCTCAATCCCATGAAATTATGTTTTGATTCAATTTGAGGTTGTGAGGAAATTTTATGATGTTATGGTGTGTTATAATCTCATTAGAATCATGTACTATAACTTGTTTTGGCATTGCTGTGAATTGGATTCGTATGGGTATGAATTGGATGGGATTTGGAATGAATAAATGCTGTCAAATAGCAGTTTTTGACTTTTCAGGTCGCAGGAACCGGTTCTCAGTGGGAAGGAACCGAGTTCCCAGTGTGAATTTGCGAAGAAACTGACTTTTTCAACTCAGGAACCGGTTCCTGTATAGGTAGGAACCGAGTTCCAGTACATTTTCCAGAATGGGTGTTTTCTGAACTTCGCAGGAACCGGTTCCTGTATATGTAGGAACCGGGTTCTGCTGTAACTTTTTGAAAAATACTAAACTTTGAAAATTCATAACTTTCAAACCGTAAGTCCGTTTTGAGTGCCGTTTTGGACGTTATTTCTTAAATTAAATAATCTATCTTATAAAATAATAAAAATATTATTTTATGAAAAATTATTTTAAAAAGAGTCGAATTTCCAATTTTTGGTAAATCCTGGTATTTTGAGAATGATGTGGAATCGTTGTGAAGTGTTCTGATTTGGTGAATGAGAATTGATACTCATGTGTTGTGCCTGCTATCCATTATGATTGAGATGTGATCCTGTGGTATATTGGTTTTGGCATTATTTGGAATTATGTTGTGATCATATTCCGTTGATTGATATGGCATGTTAGTGATGTACATGCATATGCATTATTTTGGTGAAGTTAATTCCCATTGTGTGGAATTTGACTTGTATTGCCATTAACCGATACCCGAGAGTGATGGGTGGTTAGTCTGGATTCATGTCCGAGTGTGATGGATGAATCGATGATTGCTTCGGCTGGATTCATGTCCGAGTGTGATGGACGAATCGATGGTTACTGTATCCGAGTGTGATGGATCAGTGATGGTGACTTGGTCACGTGTTGGTACCACATGCATTGTGTCTGAATTTATGTTTGCATGGAATTGTAACATGTTAGGATGTCTTCCAGTGTTACAATTCTTTGGTTGATTCTTGAATTGTGCATAATGACTTGTATGATTGTAACTGTGTGTTGAATCTGAATTTATGCTAAAATGGGTGAAATAATATGCTTGTGATATAATGTTGATTGAGAAACTTATAATGCATGTTAATTATGAGAAATCTCACCCTTACTTTAATGATTTCAGATTAAAGTTAGCAGCTCAGGGGTTGGTGAGGATGGCTCTAGAGCTATGTTATTTTGAGTCCGCGTGTCAGTGTCGTGCTCTGATAGGTTGTAATACTGGGGGAAACGTTTGAATGACGAGTTTCATTTTCTATTGTTTAATTTATGTTGGGAATACTTATGAAGTGAAGTATTCTGGTTTTGAGATATTTCCGTTGTGTAGAACATGATGTTGATTTAAATAATTATTTTAATAATTCCTTCAGTAAAGCATGATTACTGTAAAAATTGAGGTTTTATATTTATCTTGAATTGTGACATCCCTTATTTTTCATGTTACTCTGATTTAATTAATATATTTGCGGGTTATTTAGAAGGGGTGTTACAATAGTGTTATCCCTGTTGTATGCGACTAGTGTAAGATGACACTGTCGATACTTGTGTGCTGATGAGGTTGTTTTGTAATGTTACAGAACAATGGCCGGAAGAGGTAACAGAAGAAACGACGATGCTCTTGCTGAAGCATTGAGAATGTTGGCTGGAGTACTCGGAGGGAACCAGCAGGAAGCTGTGATTGGTGATGACCGACAATTGGGGAATTTTCAGAGGAATAATCCTCCGTTGTTCAAGGGTGCACATGATCCCGAAGGTGCTCAGAAGTGGTTGAAGGAGATTGAGAGGATCTATAGAGTAATTGACTGTGCTGAAGGGCTGAAGGTGAGATACGGAACTCACATGTTAGCAGAGGAAGCTGATGACTAGTGGGTTGCTACCAGAACTGAAATGGAAGAAGATGGTATTGCGTTAACTTGGGCTGTGTTCAGGAGGGCTTTTCTGAAGAGGTACTTTCCTGAGGACATCAGAGGCAAGAAGGAGATTGAGTTTCTGGAACTCAAGCAGGGTAACAAGACTGTCAGTGAGTATGCTTCGAAGTTTACTGAGTTAGCGAAGTATTATGCTCATTATGCTAACGATGCAGATGGAGAATTTTCCAAATGTATCAAGTTTGAGAATGGTCTTCGTGATGAGATTAAGCAGGGTATTCGGTATCAGCGTATCCAAAGATTTCCTGATCTGGTTGACTGTAGTAGGATTTTAGAGGAGGATCTTGCTAGCACTAAGTCGAATGCTCGAGGGCATGTCGATAGGAAGGGTAAGCAACAAATGGATCGTGGTAAGCCTTATGATAGAAATAATCAGAAATCTGGTGGTTGGAGGAAGCCTAGTGGGGGAGACTCTGGTTCTTCCATTAAGTGTTACAGATGTGGTGAAAGGGGGCATAAAGCCAATGAGTGCAAGAATGATGCAAAGAAGTGTGACAACTGTGGGAAATTTGGTCATGTAGCTGCTGAGTGCAGAGTCAGAAGGATAACTTGTTACAACTGTGGTGAAGAAGGTCATACTCGTCCTCAGTGTACAAAACCCAAGAAGGAACAAGCTGGTGGTAAAGTGTTTGCATTATCTGGGTCAGAGACTAAGCCAGATGATCGACTGATTAAAGGTACATGTTTTATTAATGACATACCTTTGATTGCGATTATTGATACTGGAGCTACGCATTCTTTTATTGCTTTGGATTGTGCTAAAAGATTGAATTTGGAAATTTCTAATATGGATGGAAGCATGGTTATTGATACTCCTGCGTCGGGTTTAGTGACTACTTCGTATGTTTGTAGGAATTGTCCTATTGTGATTTTTGGTAGGGGTTTCGGTATGGATTTGGTGTGCCTACCGTTAGAGCGACTTGATATCATCCTTGGAATGAACTGGTTGGAATTCAACCAAGTTCATATCAACTGTTTTGCGAAGACGATTATTTTTCCTGAAGAGGTTGGTGTCGAAGATGTGACTATGTCGGTTAAACAGATGAACCTAGCTGTGAAAGATGGTGTTGTGGTATTTATGTTGTATTCTGCAATAGAAGCGGAGGGAAAAGCAAAGAGTGATGGATTTCCAGTGGTGAACGAATTTCCAGAGGTGTTTCCGGAAGACGTTAGTGAATTGCCACCTGAGAGGGAGGTAGAATTTACTATAGATTTGATTCCTGGAACTAGTCCGGTGTCAATGGCGCCTTACCGTATGTCGGCATCTGAATTAGCGGAGATAAAGAAACAGTTGGAGGAGTTACTTGAGAATAAATTTATTCGTCCGAGTGTTTCTCCGTGGGGTGCTCCGGTGTTGTTGGTTAAGAAGAAAGAAGGTTCAATGAGATTATGTGTTGATTACAGACAACTGAATAAAGTTACAATCAAGAATCGGTATCCTTTGTCGAGGATCGATGATTTGATGGATCAACTAGTTGGAGCTTGTGTATTTAGTAAGATTGATCTGAGATCTCGATATCATCATATTCGTGTGAAGTCGGAAGATATTCAGAAAATTGCATTTAGAACGAGGTATGGACATTACGAGTATTCAGTTATGCCGTTTGGAGTTACTAATGCACCTGGTGTTTTCATGGAGTATATGAACAGGATATTTCATCCGTATCTTGATAAGTTTGTGGTGGTGTTCATTGATGATATTCTAATTTATTCGAAGAGCGATGAAGAGCATGCAGAACATCTCAGAGTTGTGTTGGAATTGTTGAAAGAGAAGAAGCTTTATACGAAGTTGTCCAAGTGTGAATTCTGGTTAAGTGAAGTAAGTTTTCTTGGCCATGTAATTTCCAAGAATGGAATTTATGTGGATCCTACGAAGGTAGAAGCAGTATCTCAGTGGGAAGCGCCGAAGAATGCTTCTGAGATCCGTAGTTTTCTGGGTCTTGCAGGTTATTACAGGAAGTTTATAGAGGGATTTTCCAAATTAGCGTTACCGTTGACTAAGTTGACCAGGAAGGGTCAGATGTTTGTTTGGGAAGTTGAATGTGAGAAAGGATTTCAAGAGCTGAAGAGGAGGTTGACAAGTGCTCCGATCTTGATTTTGCCAAATCCGACTAAGTCTTTTGTTGCCTATTGTGACGCATCATTAATGGGATTAGGTGGTGTGTTGATGTAAGATAAGCAGGTAGTGGCTTATGCTTCGAGACAATTGAAAGTACATGAAAGGAATTATCCGACTCATGATTTGGAGTTGGCAGCTGTTGTGTTTGTTTTGAAGTTGTGGAATCATTATTTATATGGTTCTCGGTTTGAGGTGTTCAGTGATCATAAAAGTCTGAGGTATCTCTTTGATCAAAAAGAGTTGAATATGAGGCAGAGGAGATGGTTAGAATTTCTAAAGGATTATGATTTCGGTTTGAATTACCATCCTGGTAAGGCAAATGTTGTTGCGGATGCCTTGAGTAGGAAGTCCTTGCATATGTCGATGTTAATGGTCCGTGAGTTAGACTTGGTTGAGCAGTTCAGAGATTTAAGTTTGGCATGTGAAACTACTCCGAATAGTGTGAAATTGGGTATGTTGAAACTGACTAGTGGAATTCTGGAAGAAATTCGGAATGGACAGAAGTCCGATGTTGGGTTAGTTGATAAATTAACATTGATCAACCAAGATCAAGGAGGCGATTTCCGGATTGATGAGAATGGTGTTATGAGATTTGGTAATAGAGTGTGTGCTCCGGATGTTGCAGAGATTAGGAAGAGTATTCTGGAAGAAGGACATCGTAGTGGATTGAGTATTCATCCTGGTGCTACTAAAATGTACCATGATTTGAAGAAGTTGTTTTGGTGGCCGGGAATGAAAAAGGAAATTGTTGAGTTTGTGTATGCTTGTTTGGTTTGTCAGAAGTCGAAGATTGAGCATCAGAAACCGTCAGGATTGATGGAACCGTTGTTTGTTCCGGAATGGAAATGGGATGGAATCTCTATGGATTTTGTGTCTGGTTTTCCAAGGACATCGAAGAATTGTGATTCTATCTGGGTTATTGTTGATCGGTTGACGAAATCTGCTCACTTTATTCCGATAAGAATGGATTATCCGATGGAAAGGTTGGCCGAATTGTATGTTGAGAAGATTGTGAGTTTGCACGGTATCCCTTCTAGTATTGTGTCGGATCGAGATCCGAGGTTTACATCTAAATTCTGGACGGGATTGCAAGAAGCTTTGGGTACTAAGTTGCGTTTGAGTTCCGCTTATCATCCACAGACAGATGGTCAGACGGAGAGAACGATTCAGTCGTTGGAAGATTTGTTAAGAGCTTGTGTGTTGGAGAAAGGTGGAGCTTGGGATAGTTATCTACCATTGATTGAGTTTACCTACAACAATAGTTTTCATTCGAGCATTGGTATGGCTCCGTTTGAGGCATTGTATGGTAGGAGGTGTCGGACACCGTTGTGTTGGTATGAATCTGGAGAGAGTGCTGTGATTGGACCGGAAATTGTCCAATAGACTTCGGAAAAGATTAAGATGATTCAGGAGAAGATGGGGACTTCTCAGAGTCGTCAGAAAAGTTATCACAATAAGAGGAGGAAAGATCTTGAGTTTAGCGAAGGAGAACATATGCGAGTTACTCCGATGACTGGTATTGGTCGAGCTTTGAAGTCAAAGAAGTTTACTCCACGTTTTATTGGTCCGTTTCAGATTACCAAGAGAGTTGGGAAGGTTGCTTATCAGATTGCTTTGCCACCGTCACTTGCAAATTTGCATGATATTTTTCATGTATCTCAGCTAAGGAAGTACATTGCTGATCCGTCTCATGAGATTCGGGTAGACGATATACAGGTACGAGAGAATTTGACTGTGGAAGCGATACCTACGAGAATTGAGGATCGGAAGTTGAAACAGTTGCGAGGCAAGGAGATCGCGTTGGTAAGAGTGGCTTGGGGAGGACCAGCAGATGGAAATGTCACTTGGTAGCTGGAGAGCCAGATGAAGGACTCGTATCCCGAACTATTCGTCTAAGGTATGTTTTCGAGGACGAAAACTCTTTTAGTAGGGGAGAGTTGTGACACCCCAAATTAATTCAATTGTTAAATAATTAGGAATTTAATTATTAAATTAATTAAAGGCTTAATTAATATTATTTTTGGATTAAATGAATGAATTAATTATGGAATTAAAAAGGAAGACTGGGGGGTGTAAAGTTGAATTAGAGGTGTGTGAAGTAAAAAGCTCTATTAAAATAATTACTAATTATTATTATTATTTGGCAAATAATAAAAGGAAAAGAAAAAGAAGAATAAAAAGGAAAAAGGAAAAGAAGGGTTTTGGAAAAAAACTCATTGTACGTGAATTGGAGAAGAGAAGAGAAGAGAGGAAAAAGCTAAACGCCGGGAATTCGAAGGATCATCGCGAGGTAAGGGGTGATTTTGATTATTTAATATGCCTTATAGATTTTGGGATCAATAGAATTGATTAGGCATGTTAGGAAATCCCAATTTAGGATTTATGAAATTCAAACCCCAATCCCATGAAATTATGTTTTGATTCAATTTGAGGTTATGAGGAAATTGTATGATGTTATGGTGTGTTATAATCTCATTAGAATCATGTACTATAACTTGTTTTGGCATTGCTGTGAATTGGATTCGTATGGGTATGAATTGGATGGGATTTGGAATGAATAAATGCTGTCAAATAGCAGTTTTTGACTTTTCAGGTCGCAGGAACCGGTTCCCAGTGGGAAGGAACCGAGTTCCCAGTGTGAATTTGCGAAGAAACTGACTTTTTCAACTCAGGAACCGGTTCCTGTATAGGTAGGAACCGGGTTCCAGTACATTTTCTAGAATGGATGTTTTCTGAACTTCGCAGGAACCGGTTCCTGTATATGTAGGAACCCGGTTCTGCTGTAACTTTTTGAAAAATACTAAACTTTGAAAATTCATAACATTCAAACTGTAAGTCCGTTTTGAGTGCCGTTTTGGACGTTATTTCTTAAATTAAATACTCTATCTTATAAAATAAGAAAAATATTATTTTATGAAAAATTATTTTAAAAAGAGTCGAATTTCCAATTTTTGGTAAATCCTGGTATTTTGAGAATGATGTGGAATCGTTGTGAAGTGTTCTGATTTGGTGAATGAGAATTGATACTCATGTGTTGTGCCTGCTATCCATTATGATTGAGATGTGATCCTGTGGTATATTGGTTTTGGCATTATTTGGAATTATGTTGTGATCATATTCCGTTGATTAATATGGCATGTTAGTGATGTACATGCATATGCATTATTTTGGTGAAGTTAATTCCCATTGTGTGGAATTTGACTTGTATTTCCGTTAACCGATACCCGAGAGTGATGGGTGGTTAGTCTGGATTCATGTCCGAGTGTGATGGATGAATCGATGATTGCTTCAGCTGGATTCATGTCCGAGTGTGATGGACGAATCGATGGTTACTGTATCCGAGTGTGATGGATCAGTGATGGTGACTTGGTCACGTGTTGGTACCACATGCACTGTGTCTGCATTTATGTTTGCATGGAATTGTAACATGTTAGGATGTCTTCCAGTGTTACAATTCTTTGGTTGATTCTTGAATTGTGCATAATGACTTGTATGATTGTAACTGTGTTGAATCTGAATTTATGCTAAAATGGGTGAAATAATATGCTTGTGATATAATGTTGATTGAGAAACTTATAATGCATGTTAATTATGAGAAATCTCACCCTTACTTTAATGATTTCAGATTAAAGTTAGCAGCTCAGGGGTTGGTGAGGATGGCTCTAGAGCTATGTTATTTTGAGTCCGCGTGTCAGTGTCGTGCTCTGATAGGTTGTAACACTGGGGGAAACGTTTGAATGACGAGTTTCATTTTCTATTGTTTAATTTATGTTGGGAATACTTATGAAGTGAAGTATTCCGGTTTTGAGATATTTCCGCTGTGTAGAACATGATGTTGATTTAAATAATTATTTTAATAATTCCTTCAGTAAAGCATGACTACTGTAAAAATTGAGGTTTTATATTTATCTTGAATTGTGACATCCCTGATTTTTCATGTTACTCTGATTTAATTAATATATTCGCGGGTTATTTAGAAGGGGTGTTACAAGAATCCTGTAAAAGATTTTGTTTCAAGGGACTTAAAAGTTTACTCTTTGCGAATATCTCAGGTACTTTTTGACTATGGATTCTGAAAAAAGAAAGACTAAGAAGTACAGTTTCAAATATCCCAATATAGACGAGTTGATGAGTTTGGTTCCTGAGATTGAGAGTTCTATAGATTTGAGGAGGAATTATGGGTCCATCATTTCTCTTTTGAAGCTCTTGATGAAGGAGGGTATTCTCTAGACTTTGGTCCAGTTATATGATTCGGTGCATCGATGCTTTACTTTTCCTGATTATCATTTGATTCCTACACTAGAGGAGTATTCTTATCTACTAGGTTTACCTATTACCAATCGCGTTCCTTTTACTAGTTTGGAAGGGGAGCCAAAATCTCATGAGATTGCTGCTTTGGTTCATTTAGGGAAGTCTCAGATTGAGGCCCATGTGACTACCAAAGGAGGGATCAGAGGATTACCCGCTCAGTTCTTATTGGAGAAAGCTTGCTACTTTGCTAGGATGAAAAGTATGGTTGCTTTTGAGGCTACCTTTTCTCTACTTGCTTATGGGTTGTTCTTATTTCCCAATGTCGACAAGTTTGTGGATATAAATGCCATCAGGATCTTTATGATTGGGAACCCAGTCCCTACATTATTGGGTGATGCCTATTACTCTATTCATCTTCGGGGTTCTTACCATGGAGAGAGATCATTTTTTGCACGCCTTTGTTGTATCAATGGTTTATTTCTCACTTGCCTCGGCCTGATGCTTTCTTGGATGTCAAGAAGGAACCTCGTTAGGCTCTAAAGATTATGGCCCTCACTCATTCAGATATTGTTTGGTAGCATCAAGCTTACCATGATGTAGATATTGTTGATAGTTGTGGTAGTTTCCCCAATGTACCTCTTCTTGGTACAAAGGAAGGAATTAGCTACAATCCCGTTCTTGCACGATGACAACTTGGATATCCGATGAGGGATAAGCTAAATAGTATTCATCTGAGTGGTTTCTTCCTTAAAGAGGGAGAGGTTCATAAGGAAGCTAAATAGGAGATTACGAAGGCTTGGCGTCACATTCACAGGAAGAGCAAGAAGGACTTAGGACCTAGAGGGTTTGTTTCTTTGGAGCCTTATCTTTAGTGGGTACAAGCTAGAGCCATCCAGTTGAAGATTATGTATTCCCGTGAAGTACCCGTGCCTGATATGTTTTTAAAAACCACTCCTCACTATTATATGATATGGAAGAGCTTCAGCTTTCCCTAGTTAGGATGCAACATGAAAAGGAAGTTTGGAAGAATAAATGTCAGACTTTAGAGGTGTCCTACCGAGCAGACTTGAAAGAGAAAGATGACCTGATCGAGATTCTTAAGAGTCGTTCTGTAGAGATGATGGAGAGGAAAGATGATTTATTTTCTTCTAGAGCTCAGTCAGGACCTAGTTTCTCACTTCCTGGCTCTAGTGATTGAAAAGAGGTCGCCAACAGGTATTCAGAAGAAAATAAGCAGTTGAAGACTCAGATTGCAAGACTCACAGGGAAATGTCAGTGTGTGGAGTGATCTTCATCATCTTTGCTTTCTTAGGATCTTAGATTCTTATCTTATCTTGTACTTGGGATTATTGAAATGTGTACTAAAAAATTGTAATTCATTTTAAAGTTACTATAATGATATTTTCAGTATTTCAAATGTGTTAGTACTTTAATATATGCAAATTGTCTATAAATCTTTGAGTTCCTTAAAATATTAATAATAAAATAAATCATGGGCATTGAATATCATACATTATATTGTACATACTTATTTAATTTTTGTTCATACCCACGTGTCTTACTGTGCTTCTTTACTTTATTCAGCAAGCTGACTCACCAGTACAACACTCAGGCTAATCTCAGAAGGAAGATGGATAATCTAGAACAAGAGAATCGCGAGTTGTACGAAGAAGTTACTACTTTGAAGGCCAGTATGGCCAATCTCATTGCTTTGATGGAATCGTTGGTGGCGGGCTGCTCAGAATCATCCACCACTTGCTCAACCTCAACAGACAACAGTTACTTTCGAAGCTTCGACAATTCCTGTTTCTGTTACTCCAGTTACTGTTGTTCCAAATTATATGCCTCGGGGTTATCCGTGGAGAATGCTATATAACTTCATGCCAGAAGGTTATAGTCAAGATGCTCAGGTTGCTCTATTTGCTCAGGCTACTGCTGTAACGCCGTAATTTAATTAACTATTTATTTAATTAAATTATTATTTTGGATTATTTGTGAAGTTGTGAGATGTTAAGAATTATGGGTATGGGTTATTGGATCATTATTAATTAATTAATTAGTTGATTAATAATAATTATAATGTTGGAATTAAGGGAATATTTATATAATGTTGGACGTATGATATTGGTTGCAAGTAGTAAAGTAGGGGTGTGTAGGTTAGGCCAAATAGGATTGATATATAAGGTTAAGCTGACATAAGGAATTGTTTTAGTTGGTGTTTAAGAAGCTCAGTACGTTGACCAAAAGAGCCGCGCGGAAGAGGAGCAAGCTTCCCGGTGTTGAGTAGAGAAAAGCAAGGATTCCAGCCGGAGCTTTGGTTAAGCGACCTTCAATCCAGGTAAAGGTGGAGTTCTAACCTTATAATGGGATTTATGATGTGTATCATGTGGGAATTGGTCGTTTTATGATTGTTGTGCATTGATGTTTCTGATCTGCTAGTGAAATTACCCTTTTATTCATGTTGTGGCCGCTGGGGAGTATTGTATGATCGTTTAATGAACATGTTATATGAAGTTGTCTGATTGTGTGTTATGGACGTTTTGTGTATCTGTGAGACTTCCAGTTTAATCAGGGAATAGGTTAGGATAGTGATTACTAGTCGCGATGGTTGTTATGATGTTAGGTTATTCTAAGCGGTTGGTAGGAAAAGTAGTAAGTTATTGAAGTGGTCGTTTTAGGGAGGTTTCAGTGTGACTGTCTTGTATGTATGATGAACATGTTATAGGAAATATAGTTTCCTGTTGCTGTGTTATTTCAAGCGGTTGGCCGGAAGTTATGAATTATAATGGTGTGGTCGTTAAGACGTTGTATTGTGTTTGTGCTGTTGGGAGAACTAGTGGTCGAGGACGATGTTGATGGTGTTAGGTGCCGAGCGACATTTAGGCTGCGAGGCGTGTCAGGGGGTTATGTGTTAGATTTTCAAGCAGTATTAGGTCACAGGACATGTCGAGGAGTATAAGTTGGTAGTTACCTTGTTTTTCCTTGTGCGTGTCGATGATTATGAATTAGTTGTTATGTTGTCCTAGTTGTTATGCATGTCGAGGGGCACGTAGTTCCCTATCCCTTTTTGCCCGTACATGTTGTGTTTTGGTCATTACCTGTGTTGTCAGAATCATTGTTAATTTTCTATTTGATTATGTCAATGAATAAACTATTGATTGATGTGATAGGCTTATGGCTAATGTTGATTTATGTTGAATTGTTGTGTTGTTGTGATTACTGTTGTGAATTCTTGTTGATAGTGTGAAGTTGTGGGGAATTTTAAATGATGATTTACCTCTATTTACTGGTAATAATAGTGATGTGGGCTTATGCCTTGCAATGGATGATGACTGTTGTGAGTATGTGATAGTGCATTCATATACATTTGCATAATCTGTGATAGCCTGGATTGGCAAATTATGAAGAAGGCTTATGCTTTGTTGATGCCTCTATTTACTGGCAGATTTTAAGATGGGAGTTCTGCTACAATGGTACCATATGAATTTGCATAGTATGGAGTCTCATTCCAAGTTGCATAATTGAGTTGTTGTCTTGATTAATTAATTGTTGTATTTTATTGGTATCCTGTTGTGATTGTTGTTGTTTATAAGTTGTGAAGTGGTGATTTTGCATGAACTGATTCTAATATAATATTTATCATACATTTTATTATATGGTTAGATATCTCACCCCTTCTGTTTGAATGTTACCCCTATTTGGTAACGTGCAGGTAATCCAGAGTGACGGTCGTTTACCTTCAGTAGTTTGAGTCGGTGTCATTGCTCTAATACATAACACTCGGGGGGAAATGAACGCTCGTTGCTTTTAGTTATTGTTATTTCAGTTGTTGAACTTTAAGTTAATTGTTGTTAATTATTTGTTATTTTTAAGTTTCTTTAATGATGGTCAAAGATGTTATTATGATTCCGCTGCGTAGTTGTTCAAGTTGTTAGTTTAAAAGATTAATTTATGTTAATGTTTGTTCATCCGAAGTTTTAAAGTGTTATGTATCCATGTTGAATGCAATGGTTTTTAGTTGTAATTGTAGCCTCCTGATTTAGCTGTGAATTGTGTAAATCTGATTACTATATTTATCGATTGGGGTAGGATTGGGGTGTTATAAGTTGGTATTAGAGCAAGTCGGTCTGTCCGACCAAGTTGTCGAGTCGTAATTTTGTTTAAAAATCGAGTATTGTTAATTTGAGTTCTAACTGTTATTTATGTTTTATTGATAAGTTGAGATGGATGGAAGGAATGATGTTGCACTTGCTGCTGCTTTAGAAGCAATGGCGCATGCTATGGAGAATTAACCTAACACTGACGAGAATGCTGGATCTCATAGTTTAGTGACATTCCAGAGGGAGAATCCGCCTACCTTCAAGGGTAAGTATGATATTGAAGGACTGTTGGATTGGTTGAAAGAGATTGAGAGAATCTTCCGTGTGATGGACTTCACTCCAGCACAGAAGGTTCGGTATGGCACTCATATGCTGGAAGTCAAAGCTGATGACTGGTGGCTAGAGACGTGTCAAAGGTTAGAAGTCGGGGTGAGAATGTCACTTGGGCTGTGTTTAGGAGGGAATTTCTGAGGAAGTATTTTCCATAAGACATTCGTGGTAAGAAAGAAATTGAGTTTCTTGAACTGAAGCAATGGAGTATGTTGGTTGTTGAGTATGCTACAATGTTTTTTGAGTTGGCTAAGTTTTATCCGCACTATAGTGAGGCTAATGTTGAGTTTTCAAAGTGCATCAAGTTTGAGAACAAGTTGCGCCCAGAGATCAAGAAGGCATTTGGATACCAGAAGATTCGTATCTTTGTTGATTTGATTGATAGTTGCAGAATTTATAAAGAGGATAATAATGCTCACTACAAGATTATTAGTGAGAAGAGGGATAAGCACCAACGAAATCATGGTAAGCCTTATGATTCCCCAGATGGTAAAGGTAAACAAAAGGTTGCTCAGGGTCATAGAACTAGTGGGGGAGATGCTCCTGCTGGAGTGGTTTGTTTTAAATGTGGAAAACCTGGGCATAAGAGTAATGTGTATGCTGCTGAGGTGAAGAGGTGTTTCCGTTATGGTAAGACTGGACATGTTGTGTCTGAGTGCAAGAATAAGGAGGTGATTTGTTTCAATTATGGTGAAGAAGGACACATTGGTAGTCAGTGTCAGAAACCAAAGAAGGCACAAACCAATGGTAAAGTGTTCGCTTTGGCTAAGAATCAGGCGGCTACTGAGGACAGAATCATCAGAGGTACATGTTTCATTAATAGTACTCCTTTAATTATTATTATTGATATCGGTGCTACTCATTGTTTTATTGTTGCTGATTGTGTTGAAAGATTGGGTCTTATGTTGTCTTCTTTGAATAGAGAGATGGTCATCGATACTCCAGCCAAGGGATTGGTGACTACTTCTTTTGTATGTTTAAAGTGTCCTTTATCAATTTTCGACAGAGACTTTGTTGTTGATTTAGTTTGTTTTACTTTAAGAGGGTTGGATGGATTATAGGTATGAACTAGTTAGAGCATAATTATGTTCATATTAACTGTTATAACAAGTCTGTGAGGTTTTCTACTTCTGAATAAGAGGAAGCTGGTTTGTTGTCTGCTAGATAGTTGAAGCAGTTGATGCAGGAAGAAGCTCGGATGCTCTCGTTGATGGCGTCACTATCTATCGAGAATCAAGCTGTAATTAGGGAAATTCAGGTGGTGCATGAATTTCCTGAAGTTTTCCCTGATGAAATTCCTGATGTACCTCCAGAGAGAGAAGTTGAATTTTCTACTGATCTTGTACCTGGTACCAGACATGTGTCTATGGTACCATACAGGATGTCTGCATCTGAATTGTTGGAATTAAAGAAGAAATTGGAAGAGTTGCTTGAAAAGAAGTTTGTGAGGTTAAGTGTATCGTCGTGGGGAGCTCCAGTGTTGTTAGTAAAGAAGAAAGATGGAAGTATGAGGGTTTGGGTTGATTATAAATAGTTAAATAAACTGACGATTAAGAACAAGTATCCACTTCTAAGAATAGATGACTTGGTGGATCAATTGGTGGGTGCTCGTGTGTTTAGTAAGATTGATTTGAGGTTGGGTTATCATCATATTAAAGTGAAGGGTGAAGATATCCAGAAGACGACTTTCAGAACACATTATGGACACTATGAGTATTCGGTGATGCCTTTCGGTGTTACTAATGCACCGGGAGTATTTATGGAATACATGAATCACATCTTTCATACTTATCTAGATTGATTTGTAGTGGTGTTCATTGATGACATTTTGATTTACTCTAAGTCGAAAGAAGAGCATGTAGAATACTTAAGAATAGTATTGCAAGTTTTGAAAGAGAAGAAGTGGTATGCCAAGCTGTCAAAGTGAATTTTGGTTAAAGGAGGTTAGTTTTCTTGGTCATGTGATCTCAGGTAGTGGCATTGTTATAGATCCATCGAAGGTAGATGATGTGTTGCAATGGGAAACTCTGAAGTCGGCTACCGAGATTAGAAGCTTTTTGGGATTAGCTGGTTATTATATAAGGTTTATCGAAGGTTTTTCTAAGTTGGCACTTCTGTTGACTAAGTTGACTTGTAAAGGTAGAGCTTATGTGTGGGACGTTCAATGTGAAGAAAGTTTTACAGAATTGAACAAAAGATTGACGTCGGCTCCGATTTTGACATTACCTAATCCAGGAGAACCTTTTGTGGTATATTGTGATGCTTCTAAGATGGGTTTAGGAGGTGTGCTTATGCAGAATGATAAGGTAGTTGCTTATGCATCAAGGCAATTGAGGACTCATGAGAATAACTATCCTACGCATGATTTAGAGCTTGTTGTAGTTGTTTTGTGTTGAAATTTGGAGGCATTATCTTTATGGTTCTAGATTTGAAGTGTTTAGTGACCATAAGAGATTGAAGTATTTATTTGATCAGAAGGAACTGAATATGAGACAGCGAAGGTGGTTGGAGTTGTTAAAGGATTGTGATTTCGGTTTGAATTATCATCCAGGAAAAGCGAATGTAATAGTTGATCTGTTAAGTCGAAATACTTTACATATATCAACAATGATGGTTAAAGAGTTGGGATTAATTGAACAATTCAGAGATATGAGCTTATTTTGTGAGGTGACACCATAGATTATTATGTTGGGAACGTTAAAGATTAATTATGAATTTCTAGAGAGTGTCAAAGAGGCTCAGAAGTTGGATGTGAAACTGGTAGATTTGATGGTTGGAATTGACCAGTCTGGGAATAGTGATTTTAAGTTAGATGCGCAAGGTGTGTTGAGATTTCGTAATCGGATTTGTATTCCTGATAATGTAGAGATGAAGAAAGTGATTCTCGAGGAAAGTCATAGAAGTAAGTTAAGTACTCATCCAGGAGCTACAAAGATGTATCAGGATTTGAAGAATTTGTTTTGATGGCCTGGGATGAAGAGTGATGTGGCTCGGTTTTTGTATGCATTTTTAACTCGTCAGAAGTCGAAAGTTGAACATCATAAGCCTGCATGGTTGATGCAACCGTTAGAAGTTCCAGAATGGAAATAGGATAGCATTTCAATGGACTTTGTGACGAGATTACCTAATACTTTAAGAGGACATGATTCAATTCTGGTGATTGTTGATAGGCTTACGAAGTCGGCTCATTTTATTCCTATTAACATCAATTCTCTAGTACCAAAGTTGGCAGAGGTTTACACTAGTGTAATTGTGAAGTTGCATGGTGTTCCTTTGTGCATTGTGTCAGATAGAGATCTAAGGTTTACTCCAGATTTTTGGAAGAGTTTGCAAGAAGCGTTGGGTTCTAAGTTTAGGTTGAGTTCGGCGTATCATCCCCAGATGGATGGTCAGACTGAACGGACTATTCAGTCGTTAGAAGATTTGTTGAGAGCATGTGTTCTTGATCAGGGAGGTTCGTGGGATACTTAACTTCCGTTAATAGAGTTCACTTATAATAACAGTTACCATTCTAGTATTGGGATGGATCTTTTGAGGCGTTGTATAGTCAGAGATGTACCACTTCTTTATGTTGGCATGAATCTGGAGAAAGTGTAGTACTTGGACCTGAACTTATTCGTGAGATTACTGAGAAGGTGAAGTTGATCCGAGAAAAGATGAAAGCTTCCCAAAGTAGACATAAGAGCTATCATGACAAGCAAAGGAAAGACTTAAAATTTCAAGTAGGTGACCATGTGTTTTTGAGAGTTACACCTGTAATTGGTGTTGGGCGAACATTGAAGTCTAAGAAGCTCACTTCTCGTTTTATTGGTCCGTATTAGATTTTGGAAAGAGTGGGGAATGTTGCTTATATATTGGCTTTACCGCCTAATCTTTCGAATTTACATGATTTGTTTCATGTATCACAACTCCGGAAGTATATTTCAGATCCATCTTATGTGATTCATATGGATGATGTGTAAGTACGAGATAACCTTACTGTGGAGACAATGCCTGTACGAATCACGGATCGTGAAATAAAGACTCTAAGAGGCAAGGAGATTGCTTTGGTGAAAGTAGTCTGGTTAAGAGCTGCTGGAGAAAGCATGGCTTGGGAATTGGAAAGCAAGATGCATGACTCCTATCCTGAGTTGTTCGAATGAGGTAAATTTTCGAGGACGGAAATATTCTAAGTGGGGGAGAGTTGTAACGCCATAATTTAATTATTTATTTATTGATTTAAATTATTATTTTGGATTATTTGTGAAGTTGCGAGATGTTAAGAATTATGGGTATGGGTTGTTGGATCATTATTAATTAATTAATTAATTGATTAATAATAATTATAATGTTGGAATTAAGGGAATATTTATATAATGTTGGATGTATGTTATTGGTTGCAAGTAGTAAAGTGGGTGTGTGTAGGTTAGGCCCAATAGGATTGATATATAAGGCTAATCTGACACAAGAAATTGTTTTAGTTGGTGTTTAAGAAGCTCTGTACGTTGACAAGAAGAGTCGCGCGGAAGAGGAGCAAGTTGTCCGGTGTCGAGCAGAGCAGAGCAAGGATTCCTGCCAGAGCTTTGGTTGAGCAACCTTCAATCCAGGTAAGGGTGGGGTTCTGACCTTATAATGGGATTTATGATGTGTGTCACGTGGGAATTGGTCGTTTTATGATAGTTGTGCATTGATGTTTCTTATCTGCTAGTGAAGTTGCCTGTTTATTCATGTTATGGCCGTTGGGGAGTACTGTATGACCGTTTAATGAACATGTTATATGAAGTTTCCCGGTTGTGTCTTGTGGATGTTTTGTGTATCTATGAGACTTCCCGTTTAATCGAGGGATAGGTTTGGATAGTGATTACTAGTCGTGATGGTCGTTATGACGTTAGGTTATTCCGAGCGGTTGGTAGGAAAAGTAGTAAGTTGTTGAAGTGGTCGTTTTAGGGAGGTTTCAGTGTGACTGTCTTGTATGTCTGATGAAAATGTTATAGGAAATATAGTTGCTTATTGTTGTGTTATTCCGAGCGATTGGCCAGAAGTTATGAATTGTAGTGGTGTGGTTGTTAAGACGTTGTATTGTGTCTGTGTTGTTGGTCGAACTAGTGGTCGAGGAGGATGCTAATAGTGTTAGGTACCGAGCGGCATTTAGGCTGCGAGGCGTGTTGGGGGGTTATGTGTTGGATTTTTGAGCAGTATTAGGTTGCAGGACATGTCGAGGAGCATAAGTTGGTCGTTACCCTGCTTTTTCCTGTGTGTGTCGAGGAGTGTGAATTAGTTGTTATGCTGTCCTAGTTGCTATGCATGTCGAGGGGCACGTAGTTCCCTATCCCTTTTTACTCTTACATGTTGTGTTTTAGTCGTTACCTGTGTTGTGAGAATCATTGGTAATTTGCTGTTTGATTATGTCAATGATTAAATCATTGATTTATGTGATAGGCTTATGGCCAATGTTTATTTATGTTGAGTTGTTGTGTTGTTTTGATTGTTGTTGTGAATTCTTATTGATAATGTGAAGTTGCAGGGAATTTTAAGTGATGATGAATTACCTCTTTTTACTGATAATAATGGTTATGTGGGCTTATGCCTTGAAATGGATGATGACTGTTGTGAGTATGTGATAATGCATTCATATGCATTTGCATACTCTGATGGCCTGGATTGGCAAACTGCAAAGAAGGCTTATGCCTTGTTGATGCCTGTATTTTTTGACAGATTTTAAGATGGGATTTCTGCTCCAATGGTACCACATGCATTTTCATAGTATGGAGTCGCATTCCAAGTTGCATAATTGAGTTGTTGTGTTGATGAATTAATTGTTGTATTTTGTTGATATCCTGTTGTGATTGTTGTTGTTTATAAGTCGTGAAGTGGTGATTTTGCATGAACTGATTCTAACATAATATTTATCATACGTTCTATTATATGGTTAGATATATCACCCCTTCTGTTTGAATGTTACCCCTGTTTGGTAACGTGCAGGTAATCTGTAGTGAAGGAGGTTTACCTTCAGTAGTTCGAGTCGATGTCATTGCTCTGATATGTAACACTCGGGGGGAAATGAACGCTCTTTGCTTTTAGTTATTGTTATTTCAGTTGTTGAACTTTAAGTTGATTGTTGTTAAGTATTTTTTATTTTGAAGTTGCTTTAATGATGGTCAAAGATGTTATTATAATTCCGCTGCGTAGTTGTTCAAGTTGCTGGTTTAAAAGATTAATTTATTTTGATGTTAGTTCATCCGAAGTTTTAAAGTTTTATGTATCCATGTTGAATGCAATGGTTTTAAGTTATAATTGTAGCATCCTGATTTAGCTGTGAATTATGTAACTCTGATTATTATATTTATCGATTGGGGTAGGATTGGGGTGTTATAACTGCTGCTCATGGACCTCCTGTAGTGCATATTAATCCTGCTGCTAGAAATGAGATTCACTATGTTGCACCTCCTTCGGTGAATGTTATGCCATTTGTGAATGATGAAGTTTATCGTCCTGCTCCTCCTCCGAGTGAAAGCATAGGTTTCTATGACTGTTTGGATGACTTCCAAGAACAGTTCAATGAGATGCAGAAGGAAATGAAGGCCTTTCACGGAAAAGAATTGTTTGGGCAGAATGTGAATGATCTGTGTTTGGTTCCAAATGTGAAAATACCAGCAAAATTCAAAGTACCAGAATCCGAGAAGTACAAGGGCAATACTTGTCCTCGTGCTCACCTAGTGATGTATGTGAGAAGGATGTCCACTCACACCGATGATCAACGCCTATTAATTTACTTTTTTCAAGACAATTTGACTGGTGTAGCATTGAAATGGTACATGAGCCTGGATAATGCCAATGTTCATACTTTCAATGACCTGGGTGAAGAATTTATTAGAAATTACAAATATAATATAGACATGGCACCTGACTGTGACCAACTCAAGGAAATGGTCCAGAAGGACAAAGAGTCATTTAAGGAATATTCACAGAGACGGCGTGAAGTAGTCGCGCAGGTGATCCCTCAAATGGAAGAAAAAGAAATGACGAAGATTTTTCTGAAGACTCTAGGTGCTTTATATTATGAAATAATGATGGTAAGTGCGCCAAGTGATTTTACCGAGATGGTGGGCATGGGTGTCCATTTGGAAGAAGCTGTAAGAGAGGGTCGCTTGACAAGAAGTGAAAATTCTGGCAGTACGAAGAAACCATCATACCGGTTTGCTAAAAAGAAAGAAGGAGAGACAAATGTTGTTATTCAAGAGAGAAGGGTTAATCACCCTAGAAGAAATCACCAACAGGTTTCTTCGGTAACTCCAATTGTCAATATGGCTCTGAACATAGTGGCTTATCAAAGACCAGCCCCTCAGGGAAATCAAGGGCAGAATCAGAGGAGAGATCCTTTTGACTCTATCCCTATGAGTTATACAGAGCTACTCCAGGCATTGATTCAGAAAAAGTTGGTTCATACTAAGCCACCCCTTCTATACCATCACCTCTGCCTTGGTATTATAAGGTAGATCAGATGTGCGCTTTTCATCAGGGTGCACCAGGGCACAATGTCGAAAATTGCCAAAACATGGAAGAGAAAATGCTATCAATATGGTCAATGGTTGTCCAGGGGATTTCCGGATCTTTGATATCAACTTGGTTAGGGGAGATTTGGTAAAGATGCACGCTGACCTCTGTGAGTTTAGTTACTATGCACATGACCATGCTGGTTGTGGTATCTACAGTACTGATATACAGGGGTGTGATAAGATAAAGGCTGATTTACAAGAAATGATGGATGAAGGCCTTATTCATATAATCAGGCCTAGGGCAGAATATGAGGAAGATGTGAATATAGTCTTTAGATGTCCTGGAGAATTCCGGATCTTTGACATGGACCATATGAATGATGATTTGGTGCAATTGCATGCCACATGGAAGGTCAAGTAGAACAACACTATGGATCTTGTCGGGTTTGCTGCAGACACTCTCGTGGTTGTGCCATTGTGAGAAGGGGTATTCAATTGTTATTGGATAATGGTACTATCAAGGTTTCAGGCTATAAAGATGATTATGATTTGATTAATGTGATTGAAGATTACTTGGCTGAGACTGTATCGGGTGATGAATATGCTTATGCGGATGAATTCTTTTCCTTACATGAAGATATGTTCTCCAACAATGATTTTGTGATGACCAAATATTCGGAATAAGGGGTGAATGTTATTATGCCTTGTTTCAATGATCCCGCCCCTATAGAGATTGAGTATTGTAGCAAGCCAGTTGTTGCTCCATTAGTGATTTTCTTGTCGGGTCCTGTTCCTTAAAAATTAGACAAAGTCCTACCATACAAATACAATGCTACAATTCTAGAGGATGGTGTGGAAGTTCCCATCCAACCTTTGTCTAATGTCTAGAATATTGTTGAACCAGTAGAGTGACCCGTAGTGGTCGTGTGTTCACACTTGTTATTCGACGGAATGTCAGTGATGATAAGAAGGTTGTTGAAACTAAGAAATCAGTAGGAGAATCCAGTGGTGCTACTCTGGAAAAAGATGTGGATGATATATTGAAGATTTTCAAGATGAGCAACTACAGGATTGTAGATCAATTGTTGCAGACTCCTTCAAAGATATTTGTTCTGGCCTTGCTGATGAATTCTTCTTCCCATAGAGAATCTTTAATGAGAGTGTTGGATCAAGCCTTCGTGGAAAGTGATATGTCGTTGGACAAATTCAGCAGTGTGGTAGGGAATATTACGTCCTGTAATAACTTAAGTTTTGTGATGATGAATTGCCTAATGAAGGAAGGAATCATAATTTGGCTCTCTATATCTCCATGAACTATAAGAACGATTCATTGTCAAATGTGTTAATTGATAATGGGTCCACCTTAAATGTCATACCGAGGAGCACGCTTATGAAATTGAAGTATGAAGGAGCTCCAATGAGCCCAAGTGGCATAATTGTAAAAGATTTTGATGGATCAAGGAAGTCTATTATTGGGGAAGTAGATCTACCTATTCACATAGGCCCACACTTGTTTCAGATTACTTTCCAAGTCATGGATATTGTGCCCGCTTACAGCTGTCTACTGGGACACCGTGGATACATGAGGCAGGGGTTGTCACTTCAACTTTGCACCAAAAGTTGAAGTGCGTACATGAAGGAAAAATGGTTATCATAAATGGAGAGAAAGCATTGTTAATATCTCATTTATCCTCTTTCAGTGTTATGGAATCGAATGAAGTTGTTGTTGGAACTTCGTTCCAAGCTTTATTCGTTGATAATGTAAGGGAGATTGAGAATTCTATGGCTTCATTCAAAGATGCTCAGCAGGTTGTGCGTAATGACCCTAGCAAAGTATAGGGGAAGATTGTTGATCCATCAGTGAACAAGAATATGACTGGTTTGGGATTCTCTGCGAAGAATGATAAAGGTGAGAACATGAAGCCAAAGATTGCTTTGGGCAAGTATCAGGATATTTTCCACAACGGAGGTTACCTTCATCCAACTGTTTCCAGGATCAATGATATTATGGAGGATGAAGAAGAGCGGGAAATGCCGAACTATGTGGCCCATGGAGTCAGAGTCTAGAGTTGGGTCACTATTGATGTTCCCTCTTGCATCCATGTCTCAAAGTAATTTGTTTTTGTTAATCTTTTCAAAAAGCTTTCACTCTGCCCAAGGTGAAAGTTGATTTTGTATGGACTTATCTATTTGCTTTGACATTAAAATCATTAACAAAAGTTGTCTTTGATTCTCAAATTGTGTTTTTATTTTCTGCTTTTTCTTGGAAAATGGTAATCAGAAAAAAAAAACCTTTTGGAATAAATAATGAATGTAAATAAATTTGCATAATCACTTGATATATGTGTCAATTTCTAAAAGAAATCATAAATCATATGTGCAGATTAATTAAAAAACCTGTTGAAAACAATGACCCTGCACCCTCTCCTAATTTGAATATCCTATGTATGTGGCCGAAAAAGAAGAGTATGATGAAATTTTAGAAGAGGTTTCACGGTTTCTCGAGCGCGAGAAAAATTCCATTCATCCGTATAAAGAGTCGTTGGAGATAATCAATTTGGGTTCAGAGGAAGATCTGAAGGAAGTCAAGATTGGAGCATTGTTGTATCCCGGCATAAAGAGCAAGTTGATTGAATTGTTGAAAGAGTATGTGGACATATTTGCTTGGTCATACCAAGATATGTCGGGTTTGGATACGGATATTGTGGAGCATCATTTGCCGCTAAAGCCAGAGTGCCCGCCGATCAAGCCGAAATTGCAAAGAACTCACCCAAATATGGCAGTAAAAATTAAAGAAGAAGTCTTAAAGCAGATTAATGTCGGTTTTCTTATGACATCAGTGTACCCTCAGTGGATTGCCAATATTGTCTCAGTACCAAAGAAAGACATAAAAGTTCGCATGTGTGTAGATTACAGAGATCTAAATAAAGCTAGTCCAAAAGATGATTTTCCATTACCACATATTGATATGTTGGTGGATAGTACAACAAAATTCAAAGTATTCTCATTCATGGATGGATTTTCTAGATATGATCAAATCAGAATGGCTCCCGAGGACATGGAGAAAAAAATGTTTATCACACGCTGGGGAACATTCTGTTACAGAGTGATGCCCTTTGGGTTGAAGAACACTGGTGTAACGTACCAGAGGGCTATGATAACCCTATTCCATGATCTGATGCACAAGGAAAATGAAGTATATGCTGATGATATGATTGCCAAATCCCAGACTGAAGAAGGGCATGTAGAAGATTTATTGAATTTTTTTCTGTTAGAACAAAGTTTGGTTCTAATCATATCTTAGAGTTTTGATGATAACAATAAAATAAATTTTGTGATACTTATTTTATACTCTGACTTGTATGCTCTCTAAGATCATATGATGTTCTAACTCACGCATCTTAGAAAGAAACATGATTCTACGCAAGTACAAAGCAAACTTAGAATGAAGAGCAAATCCTCAGCAACCTCTGATAGAAGCACACTGAATACAACATCTGATAAATATAAGATTAAGGCATACTATGATGAACACATATTGAAGAATACTCTGATAAAAGAAAAGATCAATTAAACTTTGAAATGGAAACGTTGCAAGCAAACACTTCAACTTCCAGAGACAAGCTCTGATAGTACCGTTGGTTATTAAATGCTAAAACGGCTAATGCACTCAAGTGTACTACGCGCATGAGCATTGGAAACATAAAGACCAAACCTACTCACTACACGCAACACGCATCATTGCAAACACGCTTCATTAAATGCATGCACTATCATCAAGGCATTAACGGTCAAGAATTGGAAGCTATATATTGAAGACCTTTTGTATCAAAGAAAGGTTACTGACTTACGTGAAATATACTTACGCTCATTGTTTTCATACTTGCAAACTAATACTGTATAGTGGGTAGATCTTAAGTATTGGGCAACAATCTTAGTGATAAATCACAGTTGTGATAAAGCTTTTTAGAGGCAAACCTGTTTCACTACTATTAAGAGACAATTTTTTAAGTGTTCCTTGAGAGACCAGTTGGGTCAGATTTCTCAAGAGGGCTAGGACTAGTTGAGTCATTGAGGCTTTAGTAACTTGCAGTTGGCTTGGGAATTGTATTGTTAGTCACACCAGTTTGGTTGTGCGTTTGTAATCAGTTTGATTATAGTGGATTAAGTCCTCATTGAGAGAGGCGAAATCATCTTGGGGGGTGGACTGGAGTAGTTTTAGTTTCAAATGAACCAGGATAAAAAATACCAGTGTCCTTCCATAAGCATTTCACTAGAAAAAGAAAAACTTATTCAACCCCCCCCCCCTTCTAAGTGTTTTCTCAACCTTCAATTGGTATCAGAGCGCTAGTTCTGGGTGCAAACACCTAACAGTGTCAGAAAAAGATCCAGAAGGAAAACACTATGGCTTTTGAACAAAACAACAAAAACTACACCAAACCTCCTGTGTTTGATGGAGAAGACTTTGAATACTGGAAGGATAGACTAGAAAGTTTCTTTCTAGGTCATGATGTTGATCTATGGGATTTGGTCCTTGACGGGTACACTCATCAAGAAGATAAAGACGGAAACAAAATTGACAGAAGAAACATGGATAAACAACAAAAGTTAGATTTTAAGAATCACCACAGAGCCAGAAACATCTTTCTGAATGATATCTCTAAAAATGAATATGAGAAAATCACCAACTGAGATACGGCACATGACATGTTTGAATCCCTCAAGATGACTGTGATACAGTGGGAGAGAATTGACTGTTTTTGGAATGTTGGTTCGCGTTTTGCGTTTGTTTTCGCAAAATGTCGCGATAAGCAAGAGTCGCCACCGTCTTTTATTTTATCCAACAAGGAAAGGAAAAAAGCACAGAAAAATTCCTTTTTCGAGATGTTTCTCGGGTCCGGGGGGTAGATTATAGAAAGGGAAGGTGTTAGCACCCTTTCTATCTGTGGTTATCCACGGGCTCTTAGGTACTTGCTCAAAGTGTTTTCAAAATTTTCTTTTCTTTGTGTTTGTGGTTTTGAAAGAAGTTTTTTGTTTGAAAGGTGTAAGTGTGAAAAGTTTTGTTTTTGTTTTGGAAAGAGCAAGTACTTAAGAACCATCTATCTACTCGAAAAAGGAATCAATCTGTGCTAATGTCCTTTAGACGATGCTATCCCACTATTAATGAGTAGGTAGCATCGTCGTTGGAGTTTTAAGGGTCAATTCGATTATGGGACGTGTGGTCACTAAAGCAATGTTAGGACGCCTTAGCGGTAACCCTAATATCTTAGATCATTTTTCCGAGGCAACCGTTTCGAGGCAACTATGATCTTTGTACAAGAGGGCGACCTCTAAGACTTCCTATACTCAATGACCACGTTCGAAGGCAACCAAGTGAGGTGTACCCTAAGAGTGCGCATGTGAGAGTGTGTTATTTCAGTTGATTTTATCTTTGTACATGTCAATGGTTATCTATGTTGATTTTAAGTTCATACATTCGATCTTGTCATGAATTCCCTATTACCAAACATCTAGCAGTTTATAGATTGCAGAAATTAAATTTGCGGAAATTAAATCTAACTATTACAAGGCGTCGGGTATTTACAACGCCAAAAAGCAACCCTTGAATTTAAAGTGCGGAAAGTAAAATAAAGCGATAAAATAAGTTAAAGTCCTATTAAAACTATTACATTCCGGGAAATAATTACATCAATATCATAAATGGATCGCATGCAGGAAAATTAAATCGGGCGCATTTTTTAGGGTTTTGACACTTTTTGAAAGAAAGTGATTTTTATTTTATTTTTGGATTAAAAGAAAATAAACTAAGTTAATTAAATAAATAAATTAATTAATTAAAAAAAGTATTTTTGGATTTTTGGATATTTAAAGAAATAAAATAAATTTGATTTAAAGTTAGTAAAACCTGATTATCTAAATTAATTTTAATTATTTGCAAAAATATTAAAAGTTATACCCTAATTAAACTAAATTAATTAAATTAATTTATTTACAAAAATAAAATGCTGAAATTAATTTTAATAAATAAAATATATTTTTTGGTTTTTGATTTTATTAAGAAAAAGATTAATTGGTTAGTGATTAAATAATAAAAATAATAATACAAAACAATTAAATAAAAGAAAAAGGAAATAAAAATAAAAATACTCAGGGGGTTCTGGGCCAAAAAGGAGGTAAGAATTGCAATTCCAAGGCCCAATACAAGCAAGCCTGATTGACTTTTCTGGATTCCACGTATGCACTTTGACTAGGCACCATGGTGGATCTCCCATCTGGACCATCAGATTTGGCCTGGAGGCCATCTGGCGCCTGGTGATTTGAAGGAGTATGATGGACTATAAATCATGAAACACACTGGAATATCTGTGGAAAAAAATGACAAAGCAATATGGTGGACCTGGGACTCGAATCCAGATCCTGTTAGTTACCAAGCATACGCCTTTCCACTGAGCCAACGCCTTTTAATTGTTAGTATAATAAACAATGAATATTATATGGGAAACATCAACAATATGCCAGAAAATTAAAAAACGCGCGCCAAGTGTTTGAATGGGCCAATTGGAAAGGGACACGTCTTCGTCTTCTCCACTGAATCCTGGTTTTTTTACCTGCGGATTTATATCCGCAGCTAAATCCGTAGCTTGCTCCTAAAATCCATTTCAGGCCATGGAAATTAATTCTAAGACCATAGTCTTGCTCGTCTCTCCCTCCTGAACATGCCTATGTCCATTATTTGCATTGATTTTGCCTGAAACTAAAATGCCCAAAAATAAAAAACAAGAACCCTAGATTCGGGTATGGAATTATAGGTCATATAAACACAATTAAATAATGCAGAAAGCATCTAAATGGAACGATAAACATGATTGTGTAAAGATTTTGCCAAGAAAGTGCAAGAATAATGATATGCGATTTCAAATGCCAATCGGTTTTCAGAAGGACTTACAGCGCGATTGGGAAGGTGTGATGGCCTGATTTTGATTGCTTTTCACCCAGTGGATATCCAGCAAGAGAATAGTGTTGAGATTTGGTGTTGAAACCGCCTCTAGGAGTGATTTCAGTTTCAAGCTTTTTTGCAATTTTCTCAAGTTTTGTTCTTCTGATTTTGCAGCTTGTAACCTCTGATTCGTGTGCCTCTAGCTTGTATAAGTAACATGGAGTGAATTAGGTCAAGTTTTTTGGGTTGAATCCTTATGCATTGATGTTTGGAGATATGATTTGATCCTCCATTAAAAAGCTTCCAATTTGATTCCAAATCCAATATTTTGTTCATGATATGGCTTGATTCGGATTTGATCATGTCCATGATGACAATTAAGACCTATATCAATCAAAAAGATCCTAAGCTATCGATATTTAGATTTTATTTGGATTTAAATTGATTTAAAATGAATTAATTCAATAAAAATCAAATAAAATAGAAAAATTAATAAATGTACACAAGGCCGAAGATAGGAGACGTGTGTAGTGTTACAAGATCAAATCAAGTGGAAAAAAGTGGGCCCATTTGACAAAATTTGAAGTTTTGGGGATAGTTGACTTTTGGCAATTTTGGAAAAATTCCCAACTTCAACAATGTATAAATTCTTCGATTTTGAACTTTTGGAAGTGTTCTTGGACTTTTTAGAAATCTTGAGATGTCCTCTAACCAAACCTTTTTGTCTCATCTCATTTTGATATTCCATGCTCAAGTTACAAGCTTTGGTAAAAAGGTGGTTTTGTTGACTTTCAAAAATGACCTATAATGTCCAAATTTGTAAATTTTTGTGAGTGCATTTCTTGATCTTGGGTTGTGAATATGGATTATAGGAAATTGCATCCCCTTCAAAATGAGCTTTGGATGGGTCATTTCTAATAAAGTATGAGAAAGTTATGCTTGGTCAAAGTTGAGTTCACTTTTCCTGTAAAACCCTAATTTAGCAACTTTTGAGTCTTGATGAATTTTGTGCAATCCTTGATGAATCATGATCAACCCTTGATCAAATGATGAAATATACTTCAAAATGAGAATGTTGACAAAAAATCTTGAAGTTTGACTGTATTTGGGTCACAGTTGACTTTTGCCCTAGCACAGTCCATTTTTGGACCTCTTGAGCAACTGACTGACCAAACTTCCTCTACAAGGCTTGAAATTTGACATGGATGAACTTGAGAACATATTAGTACATTGGGGAGAACTTTAGGTCATTTGGATGCAAGGACCTTGATGCAACACAAAACCCTAATTTGAGATTGACTGCCTTAGGAGATGATTTGACTGTCCAACTCTTGAGCAATCTTGAGCCATTTGGAGATTATTCTTGCAATGTCTTGGGAAATATGAGAGGGAAAATTTTGGGGTACAACAGCTGCCCCTGTTCAATCTTCTTAAACCTGAGGATATAGATTGGCTTTCGGGCCTTTCGTGATCCGAAGGTAGAAGATGATTGAACACTAGAGTGCCCAGAAATTTGCACTCGCGTGAAGTGGTATCAGCATTGTGATGTCGGGAATGGGCTTACAGATGCCATTTAGATATTATTGGTAGGTGGTCTGAACTTCGACTGGAATAGGGATCAGGGAGATCTTATCGGTGATCTGACTGAACTAGAGGAGGTCTTGGATTAACTTTGACTAGATCGGCATCAGAAAAATCTTTAGGAATCGATTTAACTGGACCAGACAAGGTCTTAGAACAACTTCAACTGGATCGACATCATAAAAATCTTTAGGAATCGACTTGACTGGACCAGAGAAGGCCTTTGGCTAGATCGGCATCAGAAAAATCTTTAGGAATCGATTTAACTGGACCAGACAAGGTCTTGGGATAACTTCAACTGCATCAGTAAAATCTTTAGGAATCGACTTGACAGGACCAGAGAAGGCCTTTGGCTGGATCGGCATCAGAAAAATCTTTAGGAATCGATTTAACTGGACCGGACAAGGTCTTGGGATAACTTCAACTGCATCAGAAAAATCTTTAGGAATCGATTCAACTGGACCAGAGAAGGCCTTTGACTGGATCGACATCAGAAAAAATCTTTAGGAATCGATTTAACTGACCAGGCAAGGTCTTGGAATAACTTCAACTGGATTTGCATCAACAAAATCTTTAGGAATCGATTTGACTGGACCAGAGAAGGCCTTTGACTGGATCGGCATCTGAAAAATCTTTAGGAATCGAATTAACTGGACCAGACAAGGTCTTGGGATAACTTCAAATGCATCATAAAAATATTTAGGAATCAATTCAACTGGACCAGAGAAGGCCTTTGACTGGATCGGCATCAGAAAAAATCTTTAGGAATCGATTTAACTAGACCAGGCAAGGTCTTGGAATAACTTCAACTGGATCGGCATCAGCAAAATCTTTAGGAATCGATTTGACTGGACCAGAGAAGGCCTTTGACTGGATCGGCATCAGAAAAATCTTTAGGAATCGATTTAACTGGACCAGACAAGGTCTTGGGATAACTTCAACTGCATCAGAAAAATCTTTAGGAATCAATTCAACTGGACCAGAGAAGGCCTTTGACTGGATCGGCATCAGAAAAATCTTTAGGAATCGATTTAACTGGACCAGACAAGGTCTTAGATTAACTTCAACTGGATCGGCATCAGCAAAATCTTTAGGAATCAATTTGACTGGACCAGAGAAGGCCTTTTGACATAGTTGAGAATTTAACTTCATCTTTCCTGAAAGGTAAAGGTTAGTCATATGAAATGCATGATATGGATCAAGCAATGATGTTCTCAACATAAATGAGATTGTATGGTAGGATGCGTGCATGTATCATGATGTATGGAAATGTAATGCTTTAGCTGGGGAAAATAAATCCTGGATAGCTGCTGGAGAGTAGAGTTGAGTTCTTCGTTTCCGCTGGGGATGACGAACGAAGATGATTGGAGAATAAACCTGCAGGAGAAGATAACTCCGTTGGGGGATATACTGATGAGGAGATTACTCTGTGGGGAAAAGATGCTCTGCTAAGGCTTCCACTGATAAACTCTACTGGGGATGGGTTACCGTTGCGGGTGATGTTGAAATTGTTGAGGATTAAATTCCTGTTTGTGAAAGGAAAGAACTCCGCTGGGGATAATATTTCAGTCACAACTTGCTGGGGATAACCCTGTTAGGCTTTTGTGGGGATGCTCCTCTGAATTCTGTTGGGAATGATCCTTGGAACTCGGCTGGGGAGATTTATTTTATACCCCGATGGGGATAAACTTCCAGAGTCTACTGGGGATGGTGCTTCAACTCCATTGGGGAAGCTTTTTCAGACCGTGCTGGGGAAATATTGACTCCACTGGGGGTATCTTGTATTCTTCCGGGGAATACTCTTATACTCCGTTGGGGAATATTAAGACTGTCGGGGATATCAAGCCTTCTTAGTGCTGGTGATAGACCAAATCTGCTTGGGGAGAGTATTACTGATTTGTTCATAGTTGCAAGTCTCAGCTGGGAGAACTACCATTACTGTATTATTCGGCGAGGAGTGAAGGTATCTCATCCATATTCTTCAGCTGAATCTACCTTTGTACCTGGTGGACAGAGCAACTATACAGTTTGGACAATTCGTATTTGCCCCTGTTTCTGATATTACCAGTAATTCTCTTTCGTTTTGCATGTAAATATTTATGAGCAACAATTAATGTCACATGCATATATCAGAAATGAACATTGGACGTTCTTTGCAAAACAAAACAGATAAAGAAAAACAGTTTGAAATTTCTTTGAAAATGAATTGTATTGATTTTGAAGTTTGGCCTGTAAATAGGCGTTTTTGTACAAGAGGCTGACGTCCTAGTAAGAGAACACCGCCGAATAAATAGAATTTACACAATTTGTGAAAAGAAATCAAAACAGCTATATGAATAATCCCACTGGGTTCCAACTCTGCTATTTCCTTTATATCCCCGAGCTTCTCATCACTTTGCTACTGGTTGAAGGTAGATCAGATTGATTAGTGTCGTTCGAGCTTGATAGTCGATACCGAAGTCTGGATGCAAGGTGATTCAATGAGACATAGTGTTAAGCTTTGATCCTTAATTTTTGCCTGGACCGCCCTTTCGGGTTTTCAGTCCACTGGGATACCCTTTTTTGCCCAAGCCGCCTTTTTAGGTTTTCGACTTGCCGGGTGTACATATTTTTTCATTTTCATCCCTTATTTTTGCCCGAACCCTTTTGGTTCGCCGGGAAGCCCTTATTTTTTCCTAGGCCAGTCAACCTAGCGGGTCTTTGATTATGCGTAGTATCTTTTCACTATGTCTGCATTTACGGGGTGAGGAAGGTCATCACCATCCATGGTGGTTAGAATCATAGCTCCTCCTGAGAAAATGTTCTTAACCACAAATGGCCCTTCGTAAGTAGGGGTCCATTTCCCTCTGGGATCACCTTGAGGTAAGATAATGCGCTTGATTACCAGATCCCCAACTTGATACTGTTGTCGTCTAACTTTCTTGTTAAATGCCTTGATCATCCGTTTTTGATACGTCTGACCATGACAAATAGCAGTAAGTCTCTTTTCGTCGATTAAATTCAGTTGATCAAGCCGGGTCTGAATCCAGTCATCTTCACTCAAACCTGCATCCTTCATGATCCAAAGAGAGGGTATCTGAACTTCAATGGGCAAGACTGCCTCCATGCCATAAACCAAGGAATAGGGTGTTGCCCCTGTTGACGTTCGCGCTGAGGTACGGTACCCATGAAGAGAAAACGGTAACATCTCGTGCCAATCTTTGTAGGTCACTGTCATCTTCTACACAATCTTCTTAATGTTCTTATTAGCCGCTTCTACATCCCCATTCATCTTCGGCCGGTAGGGAGAAGAGTTGTGATGTTGTATCTTGAATTGCTCGCAGAGCTCGGTGATCATCTTGTTGTTGAGATTAGTACCATTGTTCGTAATGATCCTCTCTGGTACACCGTATCGACAGATCAGATTGTGCTGAATGAACCGTGCCACGACATTCTTGGTTACAGTAGCAAATGAAGCTGCTTCAACCCACTTTGTAAAGTAATCAATTGCTACCAGGATGAAATGATGTCCATTGGATGTCGTAGGTCTGATCTCTCCGATCATATCAATGCCCCACATTGCAAAAGGCCAAGGTGCCGTCAAGACGTTCAGAGGAACCGGAGGTGTGTGCACTTTATAAGCATAGACTTGGCACTTGTGACATGTCCGAGAATGCTGATAACAGTCAGCTTCCATTGTGGACCAATAATATCATGCCCGAAGGATTTTCTTTGCCATGGTGTGTCCACTGGAATAAGTTCCGAAAGTACCTTCATGTAACTCCGCCATGATCCTTTCTGCTTCATTCTAATCCACACAACGTAGTAAGGTTGAATCATGGTTACGCTTATAAAGAATGCCATTGCTGATGAAGAACTTCGTCACGAACCTCCTCAGAAACTTCTTGTCATTAACAGATGCACCCTCGGGGTACTCCTGATCCTCAAGATACTTTTTCACCTCATGAAACCAGGGTTTTTCTGTTACCTCTTCAGTCTTAATATCACAGCAATGCGCAGGTTCGTCCAGTCTTTTAATGATAATCTGGGGAGCTTCGTTGTCCCAATTGACTTTGAACATAGAAGACATCGTAGCCAGCGCGTCCGCCAACTGATTCTCCTCTCTAGGGAAATGTTCAAAGGTTATCTCCTCGAAATGGGGAAGCAATGTCAACACATACTCCTTGTAAGGAAAAAGATTTGGGTGTTTCGTATCCCACTAGCCTTTGATCTGACTGATCACGAGAGCGGAATCTTCGAAGACACTTAGAAACTTAATCCTTAGGTCAATTGCTGCTTGAAGACCCATGATGCACGCTTCATACTCTGCCATATTGTTGGTGCAGTTGAAACATAGTCGGGTGGTGAACGGATTATGAGAGCCTTTAGGAGATATGATCACAGCGCCAATGTCGTTACCTAAAGCATTTGAAGCTCCATCAAAGTACATAGACCATCGGGATCCTTCCTCAGGTCCTTCATCCGGTCCAGGTGCCTCACAATCAGTTACCAACATGATATTCTCGTCCGGGAATTCAAAGTTCATAGACTGGTAATCATCCACTGCCTGATGTGCCAAATGGTCTGCCAACAAACTTCCCTTGATTGCCTTTTGGGTCGTATATTGGATGTCATACTCACTCAAGATCATCTGCCATCTTTCTATTCTTCCGGATAATGCAGGCTTTTTAAAGATATACTTGATTGTATCCATCTTTGATATCAACAGAGTAATGTGAGTCAGCATATACTGTGTCAGCCGGCAAGCAGCCCATGACAAAGCGCAGCAAGTTTTCTCGAGCAACGAGTATCGGGTCTCGCAGTCGGTAAACTTTTTGCTAAGGTAATAAATAGCATGCTCTTTTCGGCCAGACTCGTCATGCTGGCCCAGCACACATCCCATTGAGTTATCGAGTACTGTCAAGTATAAGATCAAAGGTCTCCCTTCAACTGGAGGCATCAGAATGGGTGGTTCTTGAAGATACTCCTTGATCCTTTCGAAAGCGGCCTGGCATTCATCATTCCAACATACTACTTGATCTTTCTTCAGCAGCTTGAAGATTGGCTCACAAGTAGCAGTCAGGTGCGAGATGAATCGGGCAATGTAGTTCAGACGTCCCAGAAAGCCTCTGACTTCTTTCTCTGATTGAGGAGCTGGCATTTCCTGTATGGCCTTCACCTTCGCATGATCCACTTGAATACCATTGTCGCTTACAACGAAGCCCAGCAGCTTACCAGATCTCACCCTGAAGGTGTATTTGTTCGGGTTTAATCTCAGCTTGTACAACTTCAACCTGTCAAATAACTTCTGAAGATGGTCAAGATGTTCCTCCTCAGTTTGGGACCTTGCAATCATATCATCGACGTATACTTCAATCTCATGATGGATCATATCATGAAACAAAGCAACCATGGCACGTTAATATGTTGCCCAGCATTTTTCAATCCAAAAGGCATGACCTTGTAGCAAAAGGTACCCCACTGAGTAACAAAGGTCGTCTTCTCCATGTCTTCAGGAGCCATCTTAATCTGATTATAACCGGAGAAACCATCCATAAAGGAGAAGACTTTATGCTGAGCGGTATTGTCAACCAGAACGTCGATATGGGGTAGAGGGAAGTCATCCTTGGGGATTGCCCTGTTAAAATCCCTGTAGTCAACACACATTCGAACCTTACCATCCTTCTTCGGCACAGGAACCACGTTGGCCACCCACTGAGGGTAAGAAGTAACTGCTAGAAAATTGGCATCAAACGGTTTCATTACTTCAGCCTTGATTTTCTCAGACATCTCTGGGCGCATTCGGCGGACCTTCTGTTTCACGGGAGGACAGTCTTCCTTGGTAGGCAGGCGATGAACCACAATATCACTATCCAAACCAGGCATATCTTTATAAGACCAGGCAAAGATCTCAACATAGTCACGCAGCATCTGAACCAACCGTTGCTTCACACTAAGCCCCAGATTTGCACCGATCTTGACTTCCTTCTTGTCTATCTCAGTACCCAGATTCACTGTCTCCACTGGCTCTTCGTGCGGCTGAATAACCCTCTCTTCTTGAAGTAACAGTCTTGCAAGTTCACCAGGCACTTTGCAATCATCTTCACCTTCGTCTTCGGCTAAGTTGATCGGATTTTGGAAGTCATAACTGGCAGTAGCAGAGTCGTTACCAGTGAAATCCAGAGTGGATGTGGACCTGTATATGTGAGTGTGTGTAAAATGGTTGTTTTGCAATATATAATAAAAGAAAAACAAGGAGCGCAAAATTTGAAATCCAAGAAACGTCCAATGCTTTTATTAATGATATATGAAAATGACACACATAAAGCCCTCACAAATGAAGCCACGGTGCCCCGGGTAAGACACCGGGCCATAAAGTTTAAAACATTGTCTATTACATATTCAAAACAAAAAGTTTCATTACTGGGTGATAACAGAAACGGGCATAGAATCCTTCGCTGTCCAGTTGCTTAGTCCACCGTCGGTAGTAGGATAGATCCAACTGTTAATGTCAAACTCTTCATCATCGTCATCCCTGATAGCATTCACCCCTGCATCTTATTTAGGCTTTTCTGGTGCCACGAACTCGATCTCTTTTGCATCAATCAAATCTTGTACCTTGTTCTTCAAAACCCAGCAATCATCTGTATCATGCCCCGGGCTATCAGAGTGATAAGCACAACGGGCATTAGGGTTATACTTCGGTGATGTTGTATTTGGATTCTTCGGGGCTTCCTTTGGAATCACCAGATTGGTCTTCAGCAATTGTGCCAGAATCTGAGATAAGGTCATGTTGAGACGGGTGAATTTCCTTCGAGGTCTCTCGTCCTTTTGTTGATTATTGTGCTGAGGAGCACAAGCAAGTTTTGAAATTATAACCGCATTAACAGCTTGGCGGCGTTCAGGTCTACTCTGGCTTCTCGAACTGTAGACAGCACTGGACTCCTTCTTAAAAGGCTTCTTATTGGTGCTTGATGAGGCACCCTTCTGTATCTTACCATCCTTAATACCAGCCTCGATCCTCTCACTGGTCATAATCAGCTTTGTAAACCCATATGAAGAGCTTCCAATCAGATGGTTGAAAAATGGACCGGACAGGGTCCCCAGAAACATGTCAACAAGCTCCCGATCATCCAAGGGTGGTTTCACTCTTCCGGAGAGGTCCCTCCACTTCTGAGCATAATCTTTGAATCCTTCACCCGTTCCTATTGACATACCCTGGAGTTGGGTACGCGTAGGAGCGAGGTCGGAGTTGTACTGGTACTGCCTGTAGAAAGCAGTAGCCAAATCTTCCCAACTGTGGATACTGGTTCCGTCCAACTGGTAGAACCACTCAAGCTGAGTCCCTGAGAGACTGTCTTGAAAGAAATGCATCCATAGGTTCTTATCAGTGGTGTACGGATGAATCTTCCTTACATATGACCGGAGGTGTAACTTCGGACAAGAGACTCCGTCATACTTAGCAAAGGCTGGTGCCTTGAATTTATGGGGAATCACTACCCCATATGATAGACCTAGATCACCAAAGTCCAGACCAGACACTTTCTGAACTTCCATAGCACTCAACCAGTCTTCAAGTTGTTTGTATCTGTCCTCAGTTGGAGGATATTGTTCTTCGTCGAAGTCCGTCTTGTTGTCGGAGACCACAGGGCTAGGAGCCCTCCTTTCCTCTTGACTATTTTTCCCTCCAGATGAGGTAGTCAAATCAACTTCATTATGTAGCCTGTTTCCAAACCTGTGCCTTGTATTAAACAGGATTGTCCTCTTCTTCTTCTTCTCTTTCAGAATCAGAGTCTTCAGGTCTTGCTGACCCTTAGCTAGATTCATGAACAACTCTTTAAATTGGGCATTCTGGGCCTGGAGGGCCTTGATGGCTTGCTCAGTTGAAGGTTCAACAGACATGATGATTGCTGAAATAAACAGCGAAGAAGATAAGAGACCTATAAAGGGTACCTGTTATGAGGTGTGTTATACCCCAAAATTTGCCCTCCCCTTTTTCACAAGAAATCACAACCCCAGGGTTTTCTCTGATTTTTTAGATTGGCTCAAGAATCGGTCAAACAGACTTTTCTTTATCAGTCAATCTAGAATTAGGGTTTTTTGCTTGCATTTCTCAAAAAGAACTGAATCCTCAGATATTCAGTTAATTGTTACATTATTGTCATGCTTGTTCAAGATTGCTGGTTGTTTCTCAAAGAACCTAAATATCTGGGATATGAGCTGAGGCTTTGTTTGAAACTTTGAGGCATTGGTTTGATAAGTGAAGTGAAAAGTGTATGGAACACTTGTTTGATTAACTGTACAAAGCATGGTTAATTGGAATGCCAGGCGTATGATGATTAATGCAAGGTTGCGAGACGGCAAAGTTTATTGATTATTTATTTCATCTGGATTAAAGTTATTGGGATACATTCCCAGTTATTTTAATTTAAGAGACTTAAATAATTAAATAGACAGTACAAGGGAAAGAATGGAATATTTGACATTAGGAAATTCTTATTTGACAAAGACTTTTTATTTATTTATTTCAAATATTGTTACAAATGTTATTCGAATATTGTAAATTTATAATTTACAGTGTTTAGAATAATATTTTTTACAATAAATGAAAAGAAAATAAATCTAAAGCCTAAATCTCTTGAAATCTTTGATCTTCTACTGTTTCTTCCATTATTCAACTGGTACCTACCTGAAGAAAAAAAAAGAAAAAGAAAATCAGTACAAGATTATTTTAAATGAAAAGAAGAAGAAAAATCATCATTAAAATTGGCCGTCTAGAATCAGATTGCCTATTTTTCGTCACGCTTTATTTTTCTCTCTGCAAATCACAAGAAGATCACTCTTCTCGGTTCACAGAGAGAAAAATAAAATATAAATGCAAGCATGTCAAACTCAATGCAAAAACATGGGCCAAGTACAAAAAGTTCCAAATTGCATTAACCAAGCAAACTGAATCACAAAAAGTTCCAAGCTGCATTACCCAAGCAAACTGAGTTACAAAAAGTTCCAAGCTACATTAACCAAGCCAAACTGTATTACAAGTTTAAAGAGACAAACAGGCGCCAAAACTTCCAGGGTAAGTCAAGCAAAGGAATAAACTCAGCAGCAAGTAAAGTCCCATATTCAGCTACAGTACAAAATTGCCCAAAACCAAGTTACAAGACAGATTTGATAAAAATGGTAATGCACCATGAAAACAGCCATACAGCAGACAAAAGGCAAGACAACAAGAAGCAATTTGTTTGACAAGTAAAAACTTGTCATATATGCTTTTTCATCATTTTCTAGACATCCCAATTTTTCAGAAATAAAAAGATAAATAATCAATTAAAATGCTTATGGAGAGAGAGGAAAGAGAGAACCTAGTGAATAGGTTTTACAGTTTGCAGTTTTGGCAGGCTGTAAAAGGCAGATAAGAGGAACCAAAGAAAGGATATAACAATATAATAGTCTAAACACAAGGGAGATAGAGAGAGCAAAAAAACTGCAAACTCAAATATCACACAAGCCTGCCTTCAGCAAACAAAAGTTCAAACCTGCGAAACTGCATAACAAACAAACCTCCAACCTGTTTTAACCTGCAAGTAAAACTTACAAAACCCAAAGCAAACTAATAGCCAGCCTGCCTAAACTTACCAAAAACCTGTTTTCTCAACACAACAAAAATTACATAGCCCTGCATTACAAAACTGCATCTCAAAATGCAGTAACAAACACAGAAAACCTATTAGACTGCATAAACCTGCCTTCAAAAGCAAAAACTGCTTCTCAAGCAAAACCTGCTTAAACTACAAAGATTACAAAACCAGTTAAAATAACAAATCACACAAGCCTTCCTAAAGCTTACCAAAACTCAACCAAAACACACAAATCTGCCCAAACTACATCAACCTGTTCTAACAAACACTAAAAAACTGCCTAAACAGCAAGCCTGTCAAAGTAAACCCAAAAAACCTGTAGCCTGCATAACTGCAAGTTATCAAACCTGGAAAACTGCCTCAAACTTACAGCCTACAACTCAAGCAAATCAAGCCATTCCCACATTTCCAAACATACAAAAAAGTCCACAAATTGTAATAACCCTGTTTGCCCAACAAAAAAGCAAGACCATAACAGTGGTTTTCACTTTTCACCATCATCAAGTCAAAACATCAGAACATCAATATCAAAAGAAGAACAAGCAACAAGTTCTAGCTTGTGTTCATCAATAATTTGCAAACAACGTGAAGAACAAGAAATAGCTTTTTTCAAAACATACATTCATCATCAAATCATCAAAAGTGAAAACCAAAGAGAGGAAAAGTGTAGAAGAAAAAGAACAAGTTCATCATTATCAAGCATCATCAGCTCAAAATCAGAACAACAAACAAAGATAAGTCTCAGAAATCTTCATCATCAATGAAAGTTCAACTCAGAAGTGTTTTCAAAAAACATCATCATTAAACGACTCAAAAAGAAGTTAAAGATACAAAATACCAGCAAGCTGTCATCACAGTCCTCCTCCTCTGGCCACCTGAGAGCACCGTCGTTCCAACCCTTCGTCGCCTTAACAGAACAAAACTCCAAGGTATTTTTCCTCAATTTTCCTACATCTCATATCATAAATATCAAAGATTAAAATTTTGTAAGCAATAACGTCCAAGAAAACCAAACATGCAAAACTGTGGAGAAACCCTAAAACGCGTCAAGAACGAAGATGATACCTTTCAAATCACCGCCATGTGTAGTCATGGAGAGGAGAGGGTGGAGGCAATGCTCTGGAAGCGTGGAGCTGGACGGATCATCGCGTGATTGAGAACGAAGAAGACGAGAGAAGGAGGCGTCGCTGTACAAACTGAAAACCCTAATTCCCAAACAAATGAACGAACCCTAAACAAATTTGTTCAAACAATGCAATTGGGCTTTTGCCCCATGAACCACTGAAGCCCAAACACGTACTGGCGCCTACACCCCCCTTCCCTCTTCTTTAATTTGTTGTTTTTTCTTTATCCTTTTTTTTTGGGCCATCCAAAACTTTCCTTAGGCCCATTTGTCTTCTTTTTTTAATGTTTTAAAACCAATACTTTTTTTCTTATCACTTTGCTCTCACTTTTTATAATCTAATTTCTTTTTTTCTTTTGTTAAATAAAGAGAACATATTAAATCTTACTAATAATTTTTATTAAACAATTATTACATTTAATCAACATATATAAGTAATAGAATTTCAACTTAAATAATTTTTATTTTCTTTAAAACTATTTGTTTATATAATTAACAAAAATACAAAAAAAAATAATGAATACTTAATCTTTTTTTAAGTTAAAATTTTTATTTGATCATTTGTAAATAAATACATACATCTCATATTTCTCTGGTTTTCTTTATCTTATAATCTGTTAATATTTGAATTGGGTCGATTCAATTTGGTTGTAACCCATAATACTTGGGACATTATTCTGATAAGACTCATCCCCATTTGTAAATAATTTGTACCCCCATCCCCGGATACTCTTTTGTAATAGCTTAGGATTTAATTCTCGCACTTTATGCTTTTTAAATATGCCATGATTAGAGATTAGGGATTAGGGTTTGTATGTGAAAATCTAAAATCGATCGCTAGATGACCTAATACAAAGACAAATGCATGAACATGACAAACACCATTCACACTTGCACCCCTAGGGTAACCTCGCTTGTTGCCTCGGAAAATGCAATCATGTCCCTCGAGTATGAGACACTCTAGCAAATTCCACTTTGATAAACAAAGATCGTAGTCCCTCGATGACCCTCGATGTTGCCTTTGATAAAACGATCTCGTCCCTTACAAAATTGCTAGAGCGTCTCACAAGTTGCCTTCAATGATTGTATACAACACTGTTAAAAGGTGAAACAACACTGTCCTGTTTAACATCCTAACGCAAGGTTGTTCATCAAACACAATGGTGAAACAACACTGTTAAAAGGGTTAAAAACATAAGAAAGATCTTTGAGTAAAATAGGGTAGACAACTCTTAGTTACTTTATCAAAAATCTTGCAAAACATCCTTGCCATTTTTCAAACACACTTCACAACACAACTTCAAAACAATTCCAAAACAACTTTCAAAACATTGAATTATCTTTTCAAAAAGACACACACCTTTGTATATATTCAAACAAGAATCATTACAAAGGTTGCCTAGACAAGGCATCTTTTTCAAAACATTTTCAAAACCACACACACAAAGCACCATTTCAAACAATTGAAAAGCAAAGGCAAGTGATCTAAAACAAGTAACTAAGAGCCCATGGATAACCATGAATGAAAAGGGTTCTAGCACCTTCCCTTTTCATAATCTACCCCCCCGAACCCAAGAAAACATCTCAAAGGTCTTTCCTGTGCTTTTTGACCTTTCCTTTGGATAAAATAAAAAGTCGGTGGCGACTCTTGCTAAACCGAACAAGTGCAAAAACAAACGCAAAATCCCAAGTCAGTTCTCCCACCGTATCAAAGAACTGGCGACTCTGCTGGGGAAATTTTTTTAAAAGTGGGGTTAACTTAGGGTTTCTAGATCACCTTTGCATGATTATCTTGTTTGCCTTGATTGCTTTACATTTGGTTCTTTTGTTTGGGCTTGAAATCCTCTACCTGGATTTGGGGAAACATTCATAGGTAAATAGCAATACGTTGTGGAAATTGTGTGGGGTATACCGACACGGTTGAAGCAATAGCTATATTAGTGCGACATATTTGTGGGTACCGGTAGCCTTTGAGTCAATCAAAGAGAATATGGGGCCGCTGAGCGATGTCATGAAGCACTAATGAACTCTTAGAACCTTACTGGACCATCTTGGCCTTTTTTAGGAGTAGTGAGATGACCGACTTTGGTACAGTCCAAAGTTGGTAGATACTCGATACTACACTCATTGAGGGTTGTTTTCTTGGAATATTTCGGTCGCCAGTTAAGTGGCTAAACCGACACAATGAACACAGAAAATAATCCAGTGATATTGAGCTCCTTAGAACCCGGTTACTATTTATAGGACAGGTTGAGCCAATGAACTTCAAGAGGGTACTTACCTATGAAACCCCATGCAAGCCTGAAACTAGGATCTTGTGTGATTTGATTGTACATATGCTTGTGAATACATCATGAACATCATAAAGCATCATGAAGCATCCACTAACTATTTCAAGGATTTGGATCTTCATCTTTGTTCCTGTTTTGTAGGTTATGGAATCTCTTCGCAGAAAAACAATTCAAGTCAACCTTGTGAGAATCCCTCCTCAACTCAAGGAGCTTACTTCCAGGATTCCGGAGAATTCTCTCTTCAGCGAAAGACATGGTAGACTTCTCAGCTTGGTCAACTCCAACATTGAATAAGACATGATGAAAGTTCTCTTCCAGTTCTTTGACCCCCTACACCACTGTTTCACATTCCCTGATTACCAATTGGAACCTACTTTGGAGGAATTTTCTCAACTCTTGAGGATTCCTATTCTTCATCAACTACCCTACAACGGTATGGAAAAAGAACCAAAGCCTGAAGATGTTGCTCAAGCATTACACTTGCAACCATCTGACATCAAAGTACATTGGGAAACCAGAAGTGGTGTCAAGGGCTTCTTGGTAAAGTTTCTGTTTGAGAAGGCACAAGACTGCTGGAAATCTCTTGATCTACAAGCCTTTGAAGAGATTGTGACACTCCTCATATATGGGTTGGTCTTGTTCCCAAACCCTAATCAGCTTATAGATGTAAATGCTGTCAAGATTTTCATATCCAGGAATCCTATACCTACATTGCTTGGGGACATCCTACACTCATTTTACACACGAACAATGAGGAAAAGAGGTGTTCTCATGTGCTGTACTCCTCTCCTAGAAAGGTGGTTTATTTCTCACCTTCCACAACCAGTTTTGAAGAACGAGCAAGGTTTAAGGTGGTCACAACGATTGATGACCCTCACACACTCTAATGTCCATTGGTGTTCTTGGTCCAGAGAAAATGTCATCATCACTGATCGTTGTGGGGAATTCCTTAATGTCACGCTACTTGGCATTAGGGGAGGCATTACCTGCAACCCTTGCTTAGCTCTGAGGCAGTTTGGATATGCTAGGAGGGATGGCCCTCATGATATGCTGATTCCTGACCTAGTTTTTAACTTCGACAACGATGCACAAGGACTTCGACAAAGGTTCATCAGAGCTTGGAGGATGCCCAACAAGGTGGATAGTAAGACACTAGGGCACAAGAATTCCATCCCTCTTGAGCCTTACCTCAAGTGGGTATGAACATGCGCCCAGAGTCTTATGATGCCTTACCCCCACATTCTCCTTGTGATTAAAGAGCCTGCTAGGGAAGGAGAGGTTCCATACACCCTCATACATCTAGACATGCCAACATCATTGGAAGAATTGCAAAAGAGTTGGATCCAACTCAAATAAGAACGGAACACTTTTGAAGCCAGCTTCTATGCCAGTGAGAAGAAGGTTTTGGAGCTTACCCTTCGACTTCACGAAGAGGAGACTCTTAACACTTACATCTCACCAAAGAGGATAAGCAACTTCTTTTTACCTTAAGAAGATTTGTAATATTTGGCCCATGGGGCACTTATGTACTGACAAATTTCTTCTTATTAATATGACGTGTGTTCTTTTGTCTGCAACAACTTTGAATTTCTAAATCCTTGGATGCATTACATGAATAAACATATCATTCATCATATGCATAAGCAGGTCTTCACACCAGGTTTCCTTATCTTTCTGCTGTTTATTTCAGTAAGATGGATATTAAGCAGACGGTCAAAGATCTGCAAGCACAAAATTCACAATTCCAACAACTCCTCATGACCTTGGCAAAGGGTCAAGAGGATCTTAAAGCACTGTTAGAGAAGAAAGAGCAGGAAAAAGGAAAAAAGAAAAAGAAAAGAGTTGGGGTAGCTACGCTGGGAAGAAGATGTGAGAATGAAGCTAGGAGAGTTCTGGAGTTCCCCTCGATGTCTAATGAAGGGACCGGCAAAGGAAAAGGAGTTGCGATACCCTCTGAGTCTGAGGTTGAAGAGGAAGAGGTTGAAGAGGATGAAGATTATTCCGAGCAGCAGTACCCTCCTGCGGACGACATGTATAAATATATGGAAGAGCGGTTAGCAGCCATGGAAGTGCAAAGGGTTCCCAGACTGGATTTCGAAGAGCTGGGATTGATTGTTGGGATCGTCATTCCTCCCAAATTCAAAGTACCCACGTTCGCTAAGTACGATGGTCTGTCGTGTCCGAAGATGCACCTGAGATCGTATTTTAGGAAGATCCAACCCCACTCATCTGATAAAAACCTCTGGGTACACTTTTTCCAAGATAGTTTGTCTGGCACACAGTTGGACTGGTTCTATCAACTCAAGAGATCAGAGGTTCATAATTGGGAAGACTTAGCTGCTGCTTTTTATCGCCAATATCAATACAATGTTGATTTGGCGCCCACTCGTACTCAGCTACAAAGTATGTGGATGGCTTCCAATGAAGGATTTAAAGAGTATGCCCAGAAGTGGCGTGATTTGGCTGGAAGGGTGCAGCCACCTTTGTCAGATAGGGAGTTAGTTGATATGTTTCTGGGGACCCTGTCCGGTCCTTTCTTCAATCTTTTAATAGGAAGTTCCTCCGCAGGGTTTACTGAACTAATTTTGACCGGCGAAAGGGTCGAGGCCGGTATTAAAAGTGGAAAGATTCAAAAAGATGCCTCCGCGTCCACCGCCATGAAGAAGACCTTCCCAGCTAAGAAGGAGAGCTCTGCTGTTTACACCCAGAGAAATCGGGAAAGAGAGGAACGTCGGCCGACAGTGGGGGCCGTATTAATTCAGAAGCCCGCATCAGACCGGCCTAGAAGCAGTCAACCGAGGAATGATCAGCCCATGACCTATCAGCAAAGGCCACCACGGCAATATACTCCGATAAATATGACACCCGCTCAGATCCTTCCATATCTCCTGAAATTAAACCTTGCTAATTTGAGAGAGGCACCTAAGAATGCAAACACCACTTCCCCACATTATCATCCCAATGCAAAATGTGCCTACCATTCAGACAGTGCAGGGCATGACACTAACGACTGTTGGGCCCTCAAAAACAAAATCCAGGACTTAATCGACGCCAAGGAAGTAGAATTTGAGGCTCCTGAGAAACCCAATGTGATTTCAGCTCTGATGCCCAAGCACGGTAATAATGTTCATGCTGTTATGGAGGACCTCCATGTTACTGATATTGTTGACCTGTTGACGCTGTTACTTGTAATTAAAGAGAATTTGTTGAGAGTCGGGATCTTTCCTGGTTGTGGTAAAGACTGCTACTTTTGTTTGAACATACAAGGTGATTGCCCAATGTTGAAGTCAGGTGTCCAACGCCTGATGGATACCCAAGAGATACTTTTCTAGAAAACCCATGTTGATACCTTCAATCCTGTTACTCCTGATACTTTTACTACTACAACCAACGATATTGCAATTATAACCATTTCCTACAATCCTCCCAAGGCTTGCAAAAGGCCTGTCAAGATTACACCCAACTCTGAATGTGTACCTTTAAAGATCACCATGCCGGGACCTGTCCCGTACCAATCAAGCAAAATGATACCATGGAACTATGGGGGAGAAATATTTTACCATGGTGTCAAACAAATTGAGACAGTCCAAGAGATTTCTGAAGAAGAAAACCCTGATGTAGGGAACATCGCGAGTACAAGCAAGATAACCCGCAGTGGCCGGATCTTTTCTCTGGAGATTGCTCCCCCTCGAGCAGTTTTCGGACCCTTGAAAGCTTCTGTACCAGTTGGACCATCTGTGCAAGGCCCAGTGATTGAAGAACTGGATACTCCTGAAGTAAGACCATCTGCTGAAACTACCGACAAGGGTAAGGGGATACTGGAAGTTCCTGTCAGGAAGAAGGCCCATGTTGTGGTTATCCCTGAAACCACTCAGAAAGAAATGGATGAAATCTTGAAAATAATTAGAAAAAGTGACTACGACGTTGTGGAACAGTTAGGGCAGACCCCTTCTAAAATTTCAATGTTGGCTCTTCTGCTCTGTTCTGAGGCCCACGCTAAGGCCCTGATCAAATTCTTAAAGGCGGCACATGTTCCCCAAGAGACTTCGGCTGACCAGTTTCAGGAATGTGTGGCCAGTCTTACTGCTGATAATAGCCTTGGATTTTCTAATGCTGACTTAACTCCCAAAGGAAGGAAACACAACGATGCATTACATGTTTCAGTTGAATGTCGGGGAAACACTCTCGCCCATGTCTTAGTTGATACTAGTTCTTCCTTGAATGTGCTGCCAAAGAAAGCCTTAGACCGTTTGGACTGCGAAGGAATGACTCTCAAACCTAGTAACATCGTTGTTAGGGCTTTTGATGGTTCCAAAAGAATGGTTGATGGAGAGGTTGATATTCCTATCAAAGTAGGCACGGAAGTTTTCAACTCCACCTTCTACGTGATGGACATCTGTCCGTCATATTCATGTTTGCTAGGAAGACTGTGGATCCATTATGTCGGGGCAATTACCTCCTCTTTGCACCAGATGCTGAAATATCCAGTTAAGGGTAAGATTATAACGGTGCACGGCAAGGAAGAGTACATGATAAGTCATCTCAATTCCTTCCGCTATGTGGAGGTGGATGGCGAGTTCATCGAAACGCCTTTCCAACATTTTGAGGAAGTTTCTCCTGAGGTAGCAGTTGCGAAGACAATGGTTGAGGTGCCTACCGTTCCCAAGCATGTATCTAGGATGGAATCTCTCAAGGATGCAGAGGCTGCAGTCAAGGAAGGGAAGAGTACAGCATGGGGGCAATTGCCTAATTTTCCCCATAAGACGGACAAATTTGGACTAGGGTTTACAGCTGCAGGACAGAAGGCTATGCGTCGTGCCAAGACTGGAGGGCCACCTATAAGGATCACTCATCATGGAATTAATGTTGTAGAAGATGAAGACGAAGAGAGCCACTTTGAAGATTGGATCTTTCTGACCGTCGAAGGGGGTTTGAGCAACTGGGAAGCAAAGGATTTTGTTCCCATCACCTTTATCAACCAGTAATTTTATCTTTGAACAATTTCCCATTTTTATGGTCTGTAATAACTAAAACAATTCGCACACTATTTTCACCTCATGCCTTGCCCGGGGCATGTAGGTCCACTTGTAAGGGTTTGATTTTCTTCATTATCATATGCCATGTTTTAATGAATCATTGGAAGTTTTTCATCTATAAACTGTTGTGTTCATTTTCTTTCCTTTTGCATTTTTGTTTAAGGATGGATATCCCTTACACACACCCACACTCACAAATGCAGGTACCCATCCACTCCAGATTCCATGGGTGACTATTCTGTTTTAGCCTTCGATAACTCTGAAGATTTGGTCAATCATGCTGAGTACGAAGTTGATGAAGATTGTGAAGTGCCGGGAGAGTTAGCCAGACTTCTACAACGAGAAGAGAGGGTCATTCTGCCTCATGAAGAGTTTGTAGAAACCATCAACTTGGGGACAGAGGAAGACAGGAAGGAAGTAAAAGTGGGTGCCAACCTGGAACCAAATGTCAAGGAGCGCTTAGTGCAATTGTTGAACGAATATGTTGAAATCTTCGCCTGGTCTTATGAAGACATGTCAGGGTTAGACACAGATATTGTGGTTCACCGTCTCCCTACAAGAGAAGATTGTCCACTGATCAAGCAAAAGGTCTGCCGAATGAGGCCTGACATGTCTGAGAAAATCAAGGCTGAAGTAATGAAGCAATTCAACGTTGGCTTTCTCACTGTTACCTCATATCCATAATGGGTTGCTAACATTGTGCACGTACCTAAGAAGGACGGCAAAGTCAGAATGTGCATGGACTATCAGGATTTGAACAGGGCTAGCCCTAAAGACGATTTTCCACTACCGCATATCGACATCTTGGTTGACAACACAGCGTAACACAAGGTTTTTTCCTTCATGGATGGATTCTCGGGCTACAACCAGATCAAAATGGCCCCCGAGGACATGGAGAAAACTACTTTTGTCACGCAATGGGGTACCTTCTGCTACAAACTGATGCCATTCGGACTGAAGAATGCAGGGGCAACTTATCCACGTGCCATGGTAGCTTTGTTTCATGATATGATACATCATGAGATCGAAGTTTACGTAGACGACATGATAGCTCGATCACAGACAGAAGAAGAACACCTTGATCATTTGCAAAAGCTATTTGTCAGGTTGAAGGAGTATAAGCTCAGACTGAACCCAAGCAAGTGCACTTTTGGGGTTAGGTCTGGTAAACTTTTGGGATTTATTGTCAGCAACAAAGGGATAGAGGTTGATCCGGCTAAAGTCAAGGCTATACAAGAAATGCCTGCCCCCGCACTGAAAAGGAGGTTAGAGGTTTCTTGGGACGCTTAAACTATATTGCGAGGTTCATATCTCACCTAACATCTACCTGTGAGCCAATCTTCATGCTATTGAAGAAAGATCGGGTGGTTGAATGGAACGATGATTGTCAAGTTGCTTTTGATAAGATCAAGGAGTATTTGTTGGAACCTCCTATTCTGATGCCACCCGTCGAAGGAAGACTGTTAATCATGTATCTGACTATTTTGGACAACTCAATGGGGTGCGTACTGGGCCAACATGACGAGTCTGGCCGAAAAGAGCATGCCATTTATTACCTTAGCAAAAAGTTTATCGACTGTGAGACTCGCTACTCACTGCTCGAGAAAACTTGATGCGCTTTGGTATGGGCTGCTCGCCGGCTAAGGCAGTATATGTTGACTCACACCACTTTACTGATTTCCAAAATGGATCTGATCAAGTATATCTTCGAGAAGCCCGCTTTATCTGGAAGAATCACTAGATGGCAAATGATCCTGACTGAGTATGATATCCAGTATACTACCCAAAAAGCTATAAAAGGGAGTGTACTAGCTGACCATCTAGCTCATCAAGCCGTCAAAGATTACCAATCTATGAGATTTGATTTCACTAACGAGGACATCATGACATTGGACAACATTAGAGGTAACGGACCGTATGACGGACCTGAACAAGGATCCCGATGGAGCCTGTAATTTGATGTTGCTTCAAATGCACTTGGCAACGGTATCGGCGCAGTACTTATCTCTCCAGAAGGTTGCCATACACCCTTCACTGCTAGACTCTGTTTCAGTTGCACCAACAACATGGCTGAGTATGAAGCTTGCATCTTTGGTCTTAAAGCTGCAATTGACTTGGGAATCAAATCTTTGGTGGTATTTGGAGACTCAGCTTTGGTTATCATTCAAGTCAAAGCAGAGTGGGACACTAAACATCCTAACCTCATCCCATACAAAGAACATGTCCTAACATTGTTACCTCATTTCGAGCAAATTATCTTCAAACACTTCCCGCGAGAAGAAAATCAGCTAGCAGATGCTTTGGCTACAATGTCTTCCATGTTTAAACTCAACTGGGATAGTGAGGCACCCCAAATCACCATCGAGCGAATGGACGAACCTGCACACTGTCATGAGATTAATACCGAAGAAGTAGTGGAACCACCATGGTTCCATGAAATCAAAAGGTATCTCCAGACTCGAGAGTACCCTGAAGGAGCTTCCGTCAATGACAAAAAGTTCCTAAGGAAATTTGCTGCCAAGTTCTTCCTAAGCAATGGTATCCTTTATAAGCACAGCCATGATTGTGTTCTACTTCGTTGTGTGGACAAGGCTGAAGTAGAGTTGATCATGACCGAAATACATAGTGGCACCTTTGGCACCCACCTAAGCGGACATACGATTGCTAAGAAGATTCTAAGGGTAGGCTACTACTGGTCTACCATGGAAGCTGATTGTCATCAACATTCCCGTACTTGTCACAAATGCCAAGTTTATGCTGACAAGGTGCATATCCCTTCGGTTCCTCTCAACGTCCTAACAGCTCCCTGGCCATTCGCAATGTGGGGAATTGACATGATTGGAGAGATCAAGCCTACAACATCCAATGGGCATCGCTTCATCCTGGTGGCTATTGATTACTTTACCAAATGGGTCGAAGCAGCTTCCTTCGCCTCTGTTACAAAGAATGTGGTTTCCCGTTTCATCAAACAGAATCTCATCTGCCGGTACGGTATTCCTGACTGAATCATTACGGATAACGGTACAAACCTGAACAACACTATGATCACCACTCTGTGCGAACAGTTTAAGATTTATCATCACAACTCATCTCCCTATCGGCCGAAGATGAACGGTGTTGTTGAAGCCGCAAACAAAAATATCAAGAAGATCATTCAAAAGATGACAGTCACTTACAAGGACTAGCATGAGATGTTACCGTTTTCTCTACATGGATACCGTACCACGGCAAGAACATCAACTGGGGCAACACCTTTCTCTTTGGTATACGGCATGGAAGCTGTTTTACCTATAGAAGTTCATATTCCTTCTTTAAGAATATGAAGGACGCTGGTTTGAACGAAGATGATTGGATTCATACCCGGCTTGATCAACTTAATTTGATTGACGAAAAGCGACTTACTGCTGTTTGTCATGGTCAAACGTATCAAAAACAGATGATCAAGGCTTTCAACAAGAAAGTCAGGAGACAAGTATATCAAGTTGGGGATCTTGTAATCAAGCGGATTATCTTACCGCAAAGTGATCCCAGGGGCAAGTGGACTCCTACTTACGAAGGACCATTTGTGATCAAAAACATCTTCTCTGGCGGGGCAATGATCCTGACCACCATGGACGGTGACGACCTACCACACCCTGCTAACGCAGACATAGTCAAAAGATACTACGCATAAACGACCCGACAGGTCGAAAACCCGAAAGGGTGACTTGGGCAAAAATGGGCATCCCGATGAATCAAAAACCCGAAAGGGAGGTTCAGGCAAAAATTAGGGATAAACAAAAAAATTTCTACACCCGGCAAGTTGAAAACCCGAAAGGGCGACTTGGGAAAAAAAGGGTTTCCCGGTGGATCGAAAACCTGAAAGGGCGATCCAGGCAAAAGTTAGGGAATCAAAGCGTATGACTATGTCTCGTCGGATCACTTTAAGGATAATCTCTTCGTGGACAAACTCTAAAGTTTCTGATCAATCCAATCATCTGCGAACGAAGCAACAAATGGACAAGATATTCAGAGTCGTGAAGGCTATAGCAGAATGGGAACCCCATGGAATTGATACACATAGCCATCTTTCTTTGTATAAAATTTTTTTCAGCTTTTGACAACATTCTCTTACTAGGATGTTTGTCTCCTTTGTACAAATACTTACACAAAGTTAATACAAAGTTACTTCAAAGTACAGAAAACCGTCTGCCTTTTCTTTCTTTTTTTGACACTTGTGCTTTATTTGAAAACGTCCAATGATTTATTTAAAAGAGCATATGCATTTGAATGAAATCACCACTTATAAATAAAAAAAAATGAGGAAGAATAATTACTGATAAGATGGAAGTATAGGAAAGTGTCTTTAGGCTGTTCTAGAAGAGATCCCCTGCAAATGCCTCATTTGTTTCCTAAGCAGGACTAAAACTTTGAAAGGCATATCCCCAGCGGAGCTAAATTTCAGAGTTAAAACTTCAAACTCCCAATCCCCAGCGAAACAAAAACTTTGAACTACAAACCATCGGTAAGAATGAAACTTTCTTCCCCAAGCAGAGACAAAACCACCTACCTGTGAACACCAGTGAAGATCATCCAGTTTCTTCCTTTCTCCTGAAAAGTTGCTTTCAAACCAGATAATTCATCAGAAATTTACTTTTAAACTTTTTCCCAGCAAAGTCGCTAATCAAATCAGCACGTCACTAGGGCCCCCAACAGAGAGGAAAACTTTGAGCCATCAATCCCCAGCGGAAATCATTCAGTTTTTCCCCGATATCCTTAACAAAACGGAGTTCCTCCTTCTTGCTTCCCCAGTAAAGTGGCATACAACCTAAGCTACTGAGCATCTTCCAAACAAGAATAAGCTTTTCCTAGGATCCCGAGCTTGCTCTCCAGCAGTATGGTTACTCCCTACAGAATTTCAGATCCCCGACAGAGTTTTCAGATATTCCCCAGCGGAGTTCTCCTCAAACAGCAAAATAGGAATCCCCTCAGTAGATTGGTATACAAACCAAACTCATGACTTCTCCCGGCAGTATGATTTCTCTCCGCATAGGTTGTCAAAGAGCTAGAAGACACACATACTCTTCAACAGTGATCCTAGGGTTTCTCGTTTTCAATGATCAAAAGATTATCAATCCCCAGCAGCAGTCAAGGATTTATTTCCCCCGACAACGATCAAGATTTTATTATCTCCAGCTATCTAGGATTTATTTTCCTCAGCAAGACAGCTCATCGGCTTACATACGCATACATTACATTCATAAACATTGATATAACACATATATTGCATCATACATTTCATGCAACATAACTTTGTGTTTCAGCTAATTTTGACCCTTTCCAAGGATAAGGTCATCAAGCTTCGATCAAGACTTCTGAAAACAGTTTACGGATTCTCCAAACACGGATGTTAATCTATCGCTTGTTCAGATTCAGCTTTTGAAAACAGTTTATGGATGCTTTCCAACATGGATGCTGATCTATTGCTTATTCAACTTCAAGACTTCTGAAAACAGTTTACAGATTCTCCAAACACGGATGTTAATCTATCGCTTGTTCAGATTCAACTTTTGAAAACAGTTTACGGATGCTTCCCAACAGGGATGCTGATCTATTGCTTATTCAACTTCAAGACTTCTGAAAACAGTTTACAGATTCTCCAAACACGGATGTTAATCTATCGCTTGTTCAGATTCAACTTTTGAAAACAGTTTACGGATGCTTCCCAACAGGGATGCTGATCTATTGCTTATTCAACTTCAAGACTTTTGAAAACAGTTTACGGATTCTCCAAACACGGATGTTAATCTATCGCTTGTTCAGATTCAACTTTTGAAAACAGCTTACGGATGCTTCCCAACAGGGATGCTGATCTATTGCTTATTCAACTTCAAGACTTCTAAAAACAGTTTATGGATTCTCCAAACATGGATGTTAATCTATCGCTTGTTCAGATTCAACTTTTGAAAACAGTTTACGGATGCTTCCCAACAGGGATGCTGATCTATTGCTTATTCAACTTCAAGACTTCTGAAAACAGTTTACGGATTCTCCAAACACTGATGTTAATCTATCGCTTGTTCAGATTCAACTTTTGAAAACAGTTTACGGATGCTTCCCAACAGGGATGTTGATCTATTGCTTATTCAACTTCAAGACTTCTGAAAACAGTTTATGGATTCTCCAAACTCGGATGTTAATTTATCGCTTGTTCAGATTCAACTTTTGAAAATAGTTTACGGATGCTTCCCAACAGGGATGTTGATCTATTGCTTATTCAACTTCAAGACTTCTGAAAACAGTTTACGGATTCTCCAAACAAGGATGTTAATCTATCGCTTGTTCAGATTCAACTTTTGAAAACAGTTTACGGATGCTTCCCAACAGGGATGCTGATCTATTGCTTATTCAACTTCAAGACTTTTGAAAACAGTTTACAGATTCTCCAAACACGGATGTTAATCTATCGCTTGTTCAGATTCAACTTTTGAAAATAGTTTACGGATGCTTCCCAACATGGATGCTGATATATTGCTTATTCAACTTCAAGACTTCTGAAAACAGTTTACGGATTCTCCAAACACGGATGTTAATCTATCGCTTGTTCAGATTCAACTTTTGAAAACAGTTTACGGATGCTTCCCAACATGGACGTTGATCTATTGCTTATTCAACTTCAGTTTGCTGAAAACAGTTTACGGAAGCTCCAAACACGGATGCTAATCTATCGCTTGTTCAGATTCAACTTTTGAAAACAGTTTACGGATGGTTCCCAACAGGGGTGCTGATCTATTGCTTATTCAACTTCAAGACTTCTGAAACCAGTTTACGGATTCTCCAAACACGGATGTTAATTTATCGCTTGTTCAGATTCAACTTTTGAAAACAGTTTACGGATGCTTCCCAACATGGATGCTGATATATTGCTTATTCAACTTCAAGACTTCTGAAAACAGCTTACGGATTCTCCAAACACGGATGTTAATCTATCGCTTGTTCAGATTCAACTTTTGAAAACAGTTTATGGATGCTTCCTAACAGGGATGCGGATCTATTGCTTATTCAACTTCAGTTTGCTGAAAACAGTTTACGGAAGCTCCAAACGCGGATGCTAATCTATTGCTTATTCAGACCCCGGTTCAGAGATGCTCTAAACACGGATACCTTTCTGATCCTCATCCTTTCACCTATAACATACAGTTCAACAAACATTCCCTAATGGCATCTTTAAGCCCATCCCCGACAAGATTTTGTCACATCTCAAAATGGCATCTTTAAGCCCATTCCCTCAACATGCTTTGACGAGTGCAAATTTATGGGCACTCTAGTGTCCAATCATCTTTTACCTTCGAGTCGCGAAAGCCAAACTCGCTAATCTAACTCTTCAGGTTCAAGAAGATTGAACAGGGGCAACTGTTATACCCCAAAATTTGCCCTCCCCCTTTTCACAAGAAATCACAACCCCAGGGTTTTCTTTGATTTTTGAGATTGGCTCAAGAATCGGTCAAACAGACTTTTCTTTATCAGTCAATCCAAAATTAGGGTTTTTCGCTTTCATTTCTCAGAAAGAACTGAATCCTCATATATTCAGTTAATTGTTACATTATTGTCATGCTTGTTCAAGATTGCTGGTTGTTTCTCAAAGAACCTAAATATCTGGGATAGGAGCTGAGGCTTTGTTTGAAACTTTGAGGCATTGGTTTGATTAGTGAAGTGAAAAGTGTATGGAAAACTTGTTTGATTAACTGCACAAAGCATGGTTAATTGGAATTACAGGTGTATGATGATTAATGCAAGGTTGTGAGACGGCAAAGTTTATTGATTATTTATTTCATCTGGATTAAAGTTATTGGGATACATTCCTAATTATTTTAATTTAAGAGACTTAAATAATTAAATAGACGGTACAAGGGAAAGAATGAAATATTTGACAGTAGGAAATTCTTATTTGACAAAGACTTTTTATTTATTTATTTCAAATATTGTTACAAATGTTATTTGTATATTGTAAATTTATAATTTACAGTGTTTAGAATAATATTTTTTATAATAAATGAAAAGAAAATAAATCTAAAGTCTAAATCTCTTGAAATCTTTGATCTTCTACTGTTTCTTCCATTATTCAACTGGTACCTACCTGGAAAAAAAAGAAGAAAAAGAAAATCAGTACAAGATTATTTTAAATGAAAAGAAGAAAAAAATCATCATTAAAATTGGCCGTCTAGAATCAGATTGCCTATTTTTCATCACGCTTTATTTTTCTCTCTGTAAATCACAAGAATATCACTCTTCTCGGTTCACAGAGAGAAAAATAAAATATAAATGCAAGCATGTCAAACTCAATGCAAAAACATGGGCCAAGTACAAAAAGTTCCAAACAGCATTAACCAAGCAAACTGAATCACAAAAAGTTCCAAGCTGCATTAACCAAGCAAACTGAGTTACAAAAAGTTCCAAGCTACATTAACCAAGCCAAACTGTATTACAAGTTTCAAGAGACAAACAGGCGCCAAAACTGCCAGGGTAAGTCAAGCAAAGGAATAAACTCAGCAGCAAGTAAAGTCCCATATTCAGCTACAGTACAAAATTGCCCAAAACCAAGTTACAAGACAAATTTGATAAAAATTGTAATGCAGCATGAAAACAGCCATACAACAGACAAAAGGCAAGACAGCAGGAAGCAATTTGTTTGACAAGTAAAAACTTGTCAAAGATGCTTTTTCATCATTTTCTAGACAGCCCAATTTTTCAGAAATAAAAAGATAAATAAGCAATTAAAATGCTTATGGAGAGAGAGGAAAGAGAGAACCTAGAGAATAGGTTTTACAGTTTGCAGTTTTGGCAGGCTGTAAAAGGCAGATAAGAGGAACCAAAGAAAGGATATAACAATATAACAGTCTAAACACAAGGGAGATAGAGAGAGCAAAAAAACTGCAAACTCAAATATCACACAGGCCTTCCTTCAGCAAACAAAAGTTCAAACCTGCGAAACTGCATAACAAACAAACCTCCAACCTGTTTTAACCTGCAAGTAAAACTTACAAAACCCAAAGCAAACTAACAGCCAGCCTGCCTAAACTTTCCAAAAACCTGCTTTCTCAACACAACAAAAATTACATAGCCCTGCATTACAAAACTGAATCTCAAAATGCAGTAACAAACACAGAAAACCTGTTAGACTGCATAAACCTGCCTTCAAAAGCAAAAACTGATTCTCAAGCAAAACCTGCTTAAACTACAAAGATTGCAAAACCAATTAAAAGAAAAAATCACACAAGCCTGCCTAAAGCTTACCAAAACTCAACCAAAACACACAAATCTGCCCAAACTGCATCAACCTGTTCTAACAAACACTAAAAAACTGCCTAAACAGCAAGCCTGTCAAAGCAAACCCAAAAAACCTGTAGCCTGCATAACTACAAGTTATCAAACCTGCAAAACTGCCTCAAACTTACAGCCTGCAACTCAAGCAAATCAAGCCATTCCCACATTTCCAAACATACAAAAAAGGCCACAAATTGTAATAACCCTGTTTTCCCAACAAAAAAGCAAGACCATAACAGTGGTTTTCACTTTTCACCATCATCAAGTCAAAACATCAGAACATCAATATCAAAAGAAGAACAAGCAACAAGTTCTAGCTTGTGTTCATCAACAATTTGCAAACAACATGAAGAACAACAAATAGCTTTTTTCAGAACATACATTCATCATCAAATCATCAAAAGTGAAAACCAAAGAGAGGAAAAGTGTAGAAGCAAAAGAACAAGTTCATCATTATCAAGCATCATCAGCTCAAAATCAGAACAACAAACAAAGATAAGTCTCAGAAAATCTTCATCATCAACGAAAGTTCAACTCAGAAGTGTTTTCAGAAAACATCATCATTAAACGACTCAAAAAGAAGTTAAAGATACAAAATACCATCAAGTTGTCATCATAGTCCTCCTCCTCTGGCCACCTGAGAGCATCGCCATTCCAACCTTCTGTCGCCTTAACAGAACAAAACGCCAAGGTATTTTTCCTCAATTTTCCTACATCTCATATCATAAATATCAAAGATTAAAATTTTGTAAGCAATAACGTCCAAGAAAACCAAACATGTGAAAATGTGGAGAAACCCTAAAACGCGTCAAGAACGAAGATGATACCTTTCAAATCACCGCCCTGTGTAGTCATGGAGAGGAGAGGGTGGAGGCAATGCTCTGGAAGCGTGGAGCTGGACGGATCATCGCGTGATTGAGAACGAAGAAGACGAGAGAAGGAGGCGTCGCTGTACAAACTGAAAACCCTAATTCCCAAACAAATGAACGAACCCTAAAGAAATTTGTTCAAACAATGCAATTGGGCTTTTTCCCCATGAACCACTGAAGCCCAAACACGTACTGGCGCCTACACCCCCCTTCCCTCTTCTTTAATTTGTTGTTTTTTCTTTATCCTTTTTTCTTGGGCCATCCAAAACTTTCCTTAGGCCCATTTGTCTTTTTTTTTATGTTTTAAAACCAATACTTTTTTTCTTATCACTTTGCTCTCACTTTTTATAATCTAATTTCTTTTTTTCTTTTGTTAAATAAAGAGAACATATTAAATCTTACTAATAATTTTTCTTAAACAATTATTACATTTAATCAACATATATAAGTAATAGAATTTCAACTTAAATAATTTTTCTTTTCTTTAAAACTCTTTGTTTATATAATTAACAAAAATACAAAAAAAAAATAATGAATACTTAATCTTTTTTTAAGTTAAAATTTTTATTTGATCATTTGTAAATAAATACATACATCTCATATTTCTCTGGTTTTCTTTATCTTATAATGTGTTAATATTTGAATTGCGTCGATTCAATTTGGTTGTAACCCATAATACTTGGGACATTATTCTGATAAGACTCATCCCCATTTGTAAATAATTTGTACCCCTATCCCCAGATACTCTTTTGTAATAACTTAGGATTTAATTCTCGCACTTTATGCTTTTTAAATATGCCATGATTAGAGATTAGGGTTTGTATATGAAAATCTAAAATCGATCGCTAGATGACCTAATACAAAGACAAATGCATGAACATGACAAACACCATTCACACTTGCACCCCTAGGGTAACCTCGCTTGTTGCCTCGGAAAATGAAATCATGTCCCTCGAGTATGAGACACTCTAGCAAATGCCCCTTCGATAAACAAAGATCATAGTCCCTCGATGACCCTCGATGTTGCCTTTGATAAAACGATCTCATCCCTTACAAAATTGCTAGAGCGTCTCACAAGTTGCCTTCAATGATTGTATACGATGACCCGCGCCTGTCCCTTTTAACATCCTAACGCAAGGTTATTCATCAAACACAATGGTGAAACAACACTGTTAAAAGGGTTAAAAACATAAGAAAGATCTTTGAGTAAAATATGGTAGACAACTCTTAGTTACTTGATCAAAAATCTTGCAAAACATCCTTGCCATTTTTCAAACACACTTCACAACACAACTTCAAAACAATTCCAAAACAACTTTCAAAACATTGAATTATCTTTTCAAAAAGACACACACCTTTGTATATATTCAAACAAGAATCATTACAAAGGTTGCCTAGACAAGGCATCTTTTTCAAAACATTTTCAAAACCACACACACAAAGCACCATTTCAAACAATTGAAAAGCAAAGGCAAGTGATCTAAAACAAGTAACTAAGAGCCCATGGATAACCATGAATGAAAAGGGTGCTAGCACCTTCCCTTTTCATAATCTACCCCCCCCCCCCCCCCGAACCCAAGAAAACATCTCAAAGGTCTTTCCTGTGCTTTTTGACCTTTCCTTTGGATAAAATAAAAAGTCGGTGGCGGCTCTTGCTAAACCAAACAAGTGCAAAAACAAACGCAAAATCCCAAGTCAGTTCTCCCACCGTATCACAGAACTGGCGACTCTGCTGGGGAAAATTTTTTAAAAGTGGGGTTACCTTAGGGTTTCTAGATCACCTTTACATGATTATCTTGTTTGCCTTGATTGCTTTACATTTGGTTCTTTTGTTTGGGCTTGAAATCCTCTACTCGGATTTGGGGAAACATTCATAGGTAAATATCAATACATTGTGGAAACTGTGCGGGGTATACCGACACGGTTGAAGCAATACCTATATTAGTGTGACATATTTATGGGTACCGGTAGCCTTTGAGTCAATCAAAGAGAATACGGGGCCGCTGAGCGATGTCATGAAGCACTAATGAACTCTTAGAACCTTACTGGACCATCTTGGCCTTTTTTAGGAGTAGTAGGATGACTGACTTTGGTACAATCCGAAGTTGGTAGATACTCGATACTACACTCATGTTGTTTTCTTGGAATATTTCGGTCGCCAGTTAAGTGGCTAAACTGAAACAATGAACACAGAAAATAATCCAGTGATATTGAGCTCCTTAGAACCCGGTTACTATTTATAGGACAGGTTGAGCCAACGAACTTCAAGAGGGTACTTACCTATGAAACCCCATGCAAGCCTGAAACTAGGATCTTGTGTGATTTGATTGTACATATGCTTGTGCATACATCATGAACATCATGAAGCATCATGAAGCATCCACTAACTATTTCAAGGATTTGGATCTTCATCTTTGTTCCTGTTTTGTAGGTCATGGAATCTCTTTGCAGGAAAACAATTCAAGTCAACCTTGTGATAATCCCTCCTCAACTCAAGGAGCTTACTTCCAGGATTCCGGAGAATTCTCTCTTCAGCGAAAGGCATGGTAGACTTCTCAGCTTGGTCAACTCCAACATTGAAGAAGACATGATGAAAGTTCTCTTCCAGTTCTTTGACCCCCTACACCACTATTTCACATTCTCTGATTACCAATTGGTACCTACTTTGGAGGAATTTTCTCAACTCTTGAGGATTCCTATTCTTCATCAACTACCCTACAACGGTATGGAAAAAGAACCAAAGCCTGAAGATGTTGCTCAAGCATTACACTTGCAACCATCTGACATCAAAGGACATTAGGAAACCAGAAGTGGTGTCAAGGGCTTCTTGGCAAAGTTTCTGTTTGAGAAGGCACAAGACTACTGGAATTCTCTTGATCTACAAGCCTTTGAAGAGATTGTGGCACTCCTCATCTATGGGTTGGTCTTGTTCCCAAACCCTGATCAGATTATAGATGTAAACGCTGTCAAGATTTTCATATCCATGAATCCTATACCTACATTGCTTGGGGACATCCTACACTCATTTTACACACGAACAATGAGGAAAAGAGGTGTTCTCATGTGCTGTACTCCTCTCCTAGCAAGGTGGTTTATTTCTCACCTTCCACAATCAGTTTTGAAGAACGAGCAAGGTTTAAGGTGGTCACAATGATTGATGTCCCTCACACACTCTGATGTCCGTTGGTGTTCTTGGTCCAGAGAAAATGTCATCATCATTGATCGTTATGGGGAATTCCCTAATGTCCCGCTACTTGGCATTAGGGGAGGCATTACCTGCAACCCTTGCTTAGCTCTGAGGCAGTTTGGATATGCTAGGAGGGATGGCCCTCATGATATGCTGATTCCTGACCTAGTTTTTGACTTTGACAACGATGCACAAGGACTTCGACAAAGGTTCATCAGAGCTTGGAGGATGCCCAACAAGGTGGATAGTAAGACACTAAGGCACAAGAATTCCATCCCTCTTGAGCCTTACCTCAAGTGGGTACGAACACGTGCCCAGAGTCTTATGATGCCTTACCCCTACATTCTCCCCGTGATTAAAGAGCCTGTTAGGGAAGGAGAGGTTCCATAAACCCTCCTACATCCAGACATGCCAACATTATTGGAAGAATTGCAAAAGAGTTGGATCCAACTCAAATAAGAACGGAACACTTTTGAAGCCAGCTTCTATGCCAGTGAGAAGAAGGTTTTGGAGCTTACCCGCCGACTTCATGAAGAGGAGACTCTTAACACTTACATCGCACCAAAGAGGATACGCAACGTCTTTTTACCTTAAGAAGCTTTTTAATATTTGGCCCATGGGGCACTTATGTACTGACAAATTTCTTCTTATTAATATGACGTGTGTTCTTTTGTCTGCAACAACTTTGAATTTCTAAATCCTTGGATGCATTACATGAATAAACATATCATTCATCATATGCATAAGCAGGTCTTCACACCAGGTTTCCTTATCTTTCTGTTGTTTATTTCAGCAAGATGGATATTAAGCAGACGGTCAAAGATCTGCAAGCACAAAATTCACAATTCCAACAACTCCTCATGACCTTGGCAAAGGGTCAAGAGGATCTTAAAGCACTGTTAGAGAAGAAAGAGCAGGAAAAAGGAAAAAAGAAAAATAAAAGAGTTGGGGTAGCTACGCTGGGAAGAAGATTTGAGAATGAAGCTAGGAGAGTTCTGGAGTTCCCCTCGACGTCTAATGAAGGGACCAGCAAAGGAAAAGGAGTTGCGGTACCCTCTGAGTCTGAGGTTGAAGAGGAAGAGGTTGAAGAGGATGAAGATTATTCCGAGCAGCAGTACCCTCCTGCGGACGACAAGTATAAAAATCTGGAAGAGCGGTTAGCAGCCATGGAAGTGCAAAGGGTTCCCGGACTGGATTTCGAAGAGCTGGGATTGATTGTTGGGATCGTCATTCCTCCCAATTTCAAAGTACCCACGTTCGCTAAGTATGATGGTATGTCGTGTCCGAAGATGCACCTGAGATCGTATGTTAGGAACATCCAACCCCACTCATCTGATAAAAACCTCTGGGTACACTTTTTCCAAGATAGTTTGTCTGGCACACAGTTGGACTGGTTCTATCAACTCGAGAGATTAGAGGTTCATAATTGGGAAGACTTAGCTGCTGCTTTTTATCGCCAATATCAATACAATGCTGATTTGGCGCCCACTCGTACTCAGCTACAAAGTATGGGGATGGCTTCCAATGAAGGATTTAAAGAGTATGCCCAGAAGTGGCGTGATCTGGCTGGAAGGGTGCAGCCACCTTTGTCAGATAGGGAGTTAGTTGATATGTTTATGGGGACCCTGTCCGGTCCTTTCTTCAATCTTTTAATAGGAAGTTCCTCCGCAGGGTTCAATGAACTAATTTTGACCGGTGAAAGGGTCGAGGCCGGTATTAAAAGTGGAAAGATTCAAAAAGATGCCTTCGCGTCCACCTCCATGAAAAGCAAAGGCAAGTGATCTAAAACAAGTAACTAAGAGCCCATGGATAACCATGAATGAAAAGGGTGCTAGCACCTTCCCTTTTCATAATCTACCCCCCCGAACCCAAGAAAATATCTCAAAGGTCTTTCCTGTGCTTTTTGACCTTTCCTTTGGATAAAATAAAAAGTCGGTGGCGACTCTTGCTAAACCGAACAAGTGCAAAAACAAACGCAAAATCCCAAGTCATTTCTCCCACTGTATCACAAGGTGCATGGGATGTAATGCGTATGATATGATTTCAAAAACAATCGGGAGATTCAAATTTGTAAACAAGAAATGAAACACACTTTATTAGATACTTTGAAATTCAAATTGTTCAACAAATTGCCCTTAAGGCGTTACAAGAATGGAAATGCTGAAAAGGAAATAAAAATAGGAAAGGAAATAATCAAAGGACAATCAGTGCTCCCATGGTCTCTTCTTGTCGGTGCGGACATAGTCATTGAGAATCCGCTCGTTCTCCAGCTGCCTAGTCAACCTCTGGATCTTCTGCTCTTGCTCGTTGAACTTTTCCCGGTAAGCATCCCGTTCCTCTCTCAGCTGCATCCAAGACCTTTTCAGTTCCCCAATGTCAGTGGGCGTGTAAGGGTGGAGGATGGTAGGAAGAACCCCCTCTTCATTATCAACTTTAACAATGATAGGCAGGACGGCTTCATACGGCATACCCAGATTTTGGGCACGGATGCAGACCCATCTGAGGTATGGCTCCATTGGAAGGGAAGTCTTTGCCCCCAGCTCATGTGGATCAGATCTGTGAACTCTATCCCAAGCCCTTATGAATCTGCAACGTTGCTCGTCGCTATCCCCCTGAAAATCAAAGATGATACTAGGCACCAGCAACTCATGAGGTCCTTATCTTCTGGCTCTTCCAAACTGACGTAAGGCTAGGCATGGATTATAAGAAATTCCCACATGGGTTCCTATCAATGGAACATTGGGGTATTCCCTGCAACGATCAATAATAGCCACCTCATCCATACCCTTAAGAGTCCAAATGATATCATTGTGGGAGAGAGACATAACCCTGTAAGCCCAGCCCATGCCTTCTTTGTTCTTCAGCACTGACTTGGGAAGGTGCGAAATAAACCACATTGCCAATAACAGAGCACAGCACATCAAGGTTCCCCGCTTTCGGGCAGTACGAGCATAGAGATGATGAAGAATGTCACCCAAGAGAGTGGGTACCGGATTCCGAGAGATGAAGATCTTTATCGCACTCACATCCACAAAGGAGTCATAGTTCGGAAACAATACCAAGCCGTATATCAGAAGATCCAGAATATCCTCGAATGCCTTGAAGTCTAGACTATCCCAGAAATAGTTAGCCTTACTAACCAAGAACTTAGTCAGAAAGCCCTTTGCTCCACTTCTAGTCTCCCAATTAGCCATTACCTATTCGTTGGTCATATGAAGGGCTGCAGCAATCTCTTAGGGCCTAAGAATCTTCTCCCAACCAGTAAACATGGTCTGCTCCAGAACAGAGATACCGAGCAGCTCAGAGAACTCTTCTAGGGTGGGAACCAGCTGGTAGTCCTAGAAAGTAAAGCAATGGTATAGCGGATCATAGAACTGGACTAGGACACTCATCATCTGCTCGTCCAATTTGGAGGTGACCAAACTGAGAAGATAACCATGTCTTCTGAGGAAGGAAGTAGTATCAGGCATCTTTGCAATCAGTTCCTTAAGCATGGTGGGAACTTGGACAAAGTTGATCCGGATGGTATTTCTACGCATAGGCATCATGATGACCTACAAAACAGAACAAAGATGAATCCCTCCTGTCTTTGAGATAGGTTAGTCCAATGCAAGATGTATGCAATGTTATGATGTCATGATGTCATGATAGAAAGTACACCACAAGTATCCACAAATAGCAAACATGGTAAAGGCACACAAGTCACACAGAGAGCCCTTAGATTTCAGACTGGCAAGGAGCTTAGGTACTACCCTCTTTCAGTTCAGTTGGTTTAAACATGTCCTAAAACTAGTAACCGGGTTCTAGAGGATCTCAATATCACTGACTACCCTCAATTGGTCATAATTCCAGTTTAGCAACCTTTTCTTGTGGCCGGAATCATCGCGAGAGTTTAGTCTCAATGAGTGTAGCATACTGCTACTGTTCTATGGCCAAGTTGGTCAATTTAAAGGTTCTAAGGTCAGTTGGTGCTTAATGACCCCTTAGATGACCCATATTCTCCTTGTTCCAACACAAGGGATATCGGTACACACTAAAGTGCCACACCAACGTAGCTACTGCTTCAACCGTATCGGTCTACGCCGTATAGATCCCTCACAATTTATTGCTACTTACCTAAAGGGTATCCCCCAGATCCGGGTTAGGATCTATAGTAACTCCGATTCAAGCCCACAAATATAAAGCATACAAAGCAAACAATTGAAAACACAATGATCTAATCCTAAGGTACACCCCACTTATAAGAAGCTTCCCCAGCAGAGTCGCCAGTTTTGTGATACAGTGGGAGAGAACTGACTGTTTTTGGAATGCTGGTTCACATTTTGCGTTTGTTTTCGCAAAATGTCGCGGTAAGCAAGAGTCGCCACCGTCTTTTATTTTATCCAACAAGGAAAGGAAAAAAGCACAGAAAAATTCCTTTTTCGAGATGTTTCTCGGGTTCGGGGGGTAGATTATAGAAAGGGAAGGTGTTAGCACCCTTTCTATCCATGGTTATCCACGGGCTCTTAGGTACTTGCTCAAAGTGTTTTAAAAATTTGCTTTTCTTTGTGTTTGTGGGTTTGAAAGAAGTTTTTTGTTTGAAAGGTGTAAGTGTGAAAAGTTTTGTTTTTGTTTTGGAAAGAGCAAGTACTTAAGAAACATCTATCTACTCGAAAAAGGAATCAATTTGTGCTAATGTCCTTTAGACGATGCTATCCCACTATTAATGAGTAGGTAGCATCGTTGTTGGAGTTTTAAGGGTCAATTCGATTAAGGGACGTGTGGTCACTAAAGCAATGTTAGGACGCCTTAGCGGTAACCCTAATATCTTAGATCATTTTTCTGAGGCAACCGTTTCGAGGCAACTATGATCTTTGGACAAGAGGGCGACCTCTAAGACTTCCTAGACTCAATGACCACGTTCGAAGGCAACCAAGTGAGGTGTACCCTAAGAGTGCGCATGTGTGAGTGTGTTATTTCGGTTAATTTTATCTTTGTACATGTCAATGGTTATCTATGTTGATTTTAAGTTCATACATTCGATCTTGTCATGCATTCCCTATTACCAAACATCTAGCAATTTATAGATTGCGGAAATTAAATTTGTGGAAATTAAATCTAACTATTACAAGGCGTCGGGTATTTACATCGCCAAAAAGCAACCCTTGAATTTAGAGTGCGGAAAGTAAAATAAAGCGATAAAATAAGTTAAAGTCCTATTAAAACTATTACATTCCGGGAAACAATTACATCAATATCATAAATGGATCGCATGCGGGAAAATTAAATCGGGCGCATTTTTTAGGGTTTTGATCCTTTTTGAAAGAAAGTGATTTTTTTGTTATTTTTGGATTAAAAGAAAATAAACTAAGTTAATTAAATTAATTAATTAATTAATTTAAAAAGTATTTTTGGATTTTTGGATATTTAAAGAAATAAAATAAATTTGAATTAAAGTTAGTAAAACCTGATTATCTAAATTAATTTTAATTATTTGCAAAAATATTAAAAGTTATACCCTAATTAAACTAAATTAATTAAATTTATTTATTTACAAAAACAAAATGTTGAAATTAATTTTAATAAATAAAATATATTTTTTGGTTTTTGATTTTATTAAGAAAAAGATTAATTGGTTAGTGATTAAATAATAAAAATAATAATACAAAACAATTAAATAAAAGAAAAAGGAAATAAAAATAAAAATACTCAGGGGGTTCTGGGCCCAAAAGGAGGTAAGAATTGCAATTCTAAGGCCCAATACAAGCAAGCCTGATTGACTTTTCTGGATTCCACGTATGCACTTTGACTGGGCACCATGGTGGATCTCCCATCTGGACCATCAGATTTGGCCTGGAGGCCATCTGGCTCCTGGTGATTTGAAGGAGTATGATGGACTACAAATCATAAAACACGCTGGAATATCTGTGAAACAAAATCACAAAGCAATATGGTGGACCTGGGACTCGAACCCAAGTCCTGTTAGTTACCAAGCATACGCCTTGCCACTCAGCCAACGCCTTTTAATTGTTAGTATAATAAACAATGAATATTATATGGGAAACATCAATAATATGCCAGAAAATTAAAAAACGCGCGCCAAGTGTTTGAATGGGCCAATTGGAAAGGGACGCTTCTTCGTCTTCTCCATTGAACCCTGGTTTTTTTACCTGCGGATTTATATCCGCAGCTAAATCCGTAGCTTGCTCCTAAAATCCATTTCAGGCCATGGAAATTAATTCTAAGACCATAGTCTTGCTCGCCTCTCCCTTCTGAACATGCCTATGTCCATTATTTGCATTGATTTTGCCTGAAACTAAAATGCCCAAAAACAAGAAACAAGAACCCTAGATTCGGGTATGGCATTATAGGTCATATAAACACAATTAAATAATGCAGAAATCATCTAAATGAAACGATAAGCATGATTGTGTAAAGATTTTGCCAAGAAAGTCCAAGAATAATGATATGTGATTTCAAATGCCAAGCGGTTTTCAGAGGGACTTAGAGCGTGATTGGGAAGGTGTGATGGCCTGATTTTGATTTCTTTTCACTCAGTGGATATCCAGCAAGAGAATAGTGTTGAGATTTGGTGTTGAAACTGCCTCTAGGAGTGATTTCAGTTTCAAGCTTTTTTGCAATTTTCTCAAGTTTTGTTCTTCTGATTTTGCAGCTTGTAACCTCTGATTCGTGTGCCTCTAGCTTGTATAAGTAACATGGAGTGAATTAGGTCAAGTTTTTTGGGCTGAATCCTTATGCATTGATGTTTGGAGATATGATTTGATCCTCCATTAAAAAGCTTCCAATTTGATTCCAAATCCAATATTTTGTTCATGATATGGCTTGATTCAGATTTGATCATGTCCATGATGACAATTAAGACCTATATCAATCAAAAAGATCCTAAGTTATCAATATTTAGATTTTATTTGGATTTAAAATGATTTAAAATGAGTTAATTCAATAAAAATCAAATAAAATAGAAAAATTAATAAATGGACACAAGGCTGAAGATAGGACACGTGTGTAGTGTGACAAGATCAAATCAAGTGGAAAAAAGTGGGCCCATTTGACAAAATTTGAAGTTTTGGGGATAGTTGACTTTTGGCAATTTTGGAAAAATACCCAACTTCAACAATAAATAACTTCTTCAATTTTGAACTTTTGGAAGTGTTCTTGGACTTTTTAAAAATCTTGAGATGTCCTCTAACCAACCCTTTTAGTCTCATATCATTTTGATATTCCATTCTCAAGTTACAAGCTTTGGAAAGAAATGTGTTTTTGTTGACTTTCAAAAATGACCTATCATGTCCAAATTTGTAACTTTTTGTGAGTGCATTTCTTGATCTTGGGTTGTGAAGATGGATTGTATTAAATTGCATCCTCTTCAAAATTAGATTTGGATGGGTCATTTATCATAAAGTATGAGAAAGTTATGCTTGGTCAAAGTTGAGTTGACTTTTCCTACAAAACCCTAATTTAGCAACTTTTGAGTCTTGATGAATTTTGTGCAATCCTTGATGAATCATGATCAACCCTTGATAAAATGATGAAATATAATTCAAAATGAGAATGTTGACAAAAATTTTTGAAGTTTGACTGTATTTGGGTCACAGTTGACTTTTGCCCTAGCACAGTCGATTTTTGGACCTCTTGAGCAATTGACTGACCAAAATTCCTCTACAAGGCTTGAAATTTGACATGGATGAACTTGAGAACATATTAGGACATTGGGGAGCACTTGAGGTCATTTGGATGCAAGGACCTTGATGCAACACAAAACCCTAATTTGAGATTGACTGCCTTAGGAGATGATTTGACTGTCCAACTCTTGAGCAATCTTGAGCCATTTGGAGATTATTCTTGCAATGTCTTGGGAAATATGAGAGGGAAAATTTTGGGGTAAAACAATGACTCGTGAAGGAAATGCTCAAGTAAAATAGATAAAATCTTTGGCTCTCGTTCAGAAGTATAAAGCATTCAAAATCGAAGAAAATGAGTCTATTGAAGCTATGTTCTCGAGATTCCAAACTCTGATTGCTGGCCTAAGAGTTTTGAACAAAGGATACACCAAGGCAGACCATGTTAAGAAAATTATCAGAAGTTTACCCAGAAGATGGGCACCTATGGTCACTGCATTTAAAGTATCAAAAGATCTGAATGATGTTTCCCTTGAAGAACTTATCAGTGCTTTAAGGAGTCACGAGATAGAACTTGATGAACATGAGCCTCAGAATAAAGGTAAGTTTGTAGCTCTTAAATCCATTAAAAATTTGAAACTAATGCTTTTCAGGCTGAAGAAGGAAACTCTGAAGATTCTGCAACAGAAGAAGACGAGTTATCTATGCTCTCCAGAAGGATCAATCAGATGTGGAAGCATAGACAAAAGAAGTTTAGGAACTATAAGAGGTCAGAAGATAAACCACAATATTCTGGACATAAGAAGTCTAGCAGAAGAGATGTAGTCAGCTATGAATGCAAAGAACCTGGACACTACAGAAGTGATTGTCCTAAGCTGCAAAGAGAAACACCAAAGAAAAAGTTTGGTAGAAAGAAAGGCATGATGGCCACCTAGGATGATTCAGAATCATCTGAAGCTGAATCTGACTCAAAAGATGAACACGTTAATCTAGAGTTTATGGCTACCACAACAGATGACTCAGACTCAGAACCAAAAGACGTATTATCTGAATTTTCTAGAACTGGACTTGCTGAAAGCTTATCTGAACTGCTTAAAAACTACAGTAAACTCAAAATCAAATACAAGAAACTCAAAAAGAATCTTGCATCTGATCTTGAGAAACTTGAAACAGAAAACTCTGAACTTAAAGAAAACATTTTTAAACTCAAAGAGGATGTTCAAAAATTTGAAAATAATTCTATTTCAAGTTCAAAAGATATTCTAAAATAATATGACTCTAGTTTTCAAACATTTCTTGCTAAAAGCATAGATAGAAGCAAAATGGCTTCAATGATCTATGGTGTTAGTGGAAATGACAGAAGAGGTATTGGATATAAAGCTCCCAGAGGTAAAGAAATATATAAACCTAAGCCCGTTGAGGAAATGGTTATATCATATAAACCACTACACAAGCAATTTAATTTTGGACACACACATGATATCAAATACACTTCTCACTCTGAAAATTCATATGCAAAATCAAAGTTCAATATGAACTATAGAAACTCTAACCAAAAAGGATGCAAAAAGAAATGGTTACCTAAGGAGAAAATAATCTATGTTGCAGATGTCCTTAACAACTCAGTTGAAACACCAGTCATGGTACCTGGACTCTGGATGCTCGCGTCATATGACGGGAAGAAAGTCTATGTTCCAAAGTATGGAACTTAAATCTAGAGGTGATGTCAAATTTGGAGGAAATCAAAAAGGAAAGATTATTGGTTCTGGAACCATTGGAAACGGTAACCTTCCCTCTATAACTAATGTTCTGTTAGTAGAAGGATTAGCGCATAACTTGCTGTCCATAATTCAATTAAGTGACAATGGTTATGACATTATCTTTAATCAAAAATCCTGTAGAGTTGTTAGTCAAAAAGATGGAACAATCCTTTTTATTGGCAAGAGAAAGAACAACATCTATAAAATTAATCTTTCTGATCTTAAATCTCAAAATGTAAAATGCCTTATGTCTGTTAGCGACAAGCAATGGGTCTGGCACAGAAGATTGGGACATGTTAGCATGAGAAGAATATCTCAAATTAACAAACTCAATCTGGTCAGAGGACTTCCTAATCTGAAATGTAACTCAGAAGCTTTGTGCGAAGCTTGTCAGAAAAGAAAATTTTCAAAACCTTCTTTTCAGTCAAAAAATGTTGTTTCTTCCTCTAGGCCATTGGAACTTCTTCATATTGATATATTTGGACCAGTTAAAACTGCATCCATCAGAGGCAAGAAGCATGGATTGGTCATTGTTGATGACTACAGCAGATGGACATGGGTTAAGTTTTTAAAACACAGGGATGAGTCACATTCTATGTTCTTTGACTTCTGCATCCAAGTTCAAAATGAAAAAGATTTTAGAATCATAAAAGTAAGAAGTGGTCATGGAGGAGAATTTGAAAATCATTATTTTAAAAAGTTTTTTAAATAAAATGGAATTTCTCATGATTTCTCTTGTCCTATAACTCCCCAATAAAATGGAGTTGTAGAATGAAAGAATAGAACTTTGCAAGAAATGGCCAGAACCATGATCAATGAAACTAATATGGCTAAACACTTTTGGGAAGAAGCAGTGAACACAACGTGTTACATTCAAAATAGAGTCTCTATAAGACCTATTCTTGAAAAGACTCCTTATGAATTGTGGAAAAAAAGAAAACCCAACATTTCATATTTCCATCCTTTTGGATGCACTTGCTATATTCTGAATACTAAAGATAATCTAAACAAGTTTGATTCTAAGGCACAAAAGTGCTTTTTGCTTGGATATTCTGAACGCTCAAAAGGCTATAGGATATAAAACACAGAAACTCTGATTGTTGAAGAATCAATTAAAGTCAGATTTGATGATAAGCTTGGTCGGCAAAAGCCAAAGCAAAATGAAAATTTTGTAGGTACAGAAGATCACCTTACAAATTCTGAAGATTCAGAAGCAAAAGACATCTCAGAAGATCCTCCTATTGAAAATGCTCTGGAAAATATAAGAATTTCTAAACAATCCTCACAAAAAAAAATCCCCAGAATCACATCCGCACACCCAGAAAATGTGATTATAGGAAGGAAAGAATATCCCATCAGAACAAGATCCTCCTTCAGAAACAATGAAGAATCATTGTTTGGATTGGTCTCTCTGATTGAGCCAACTTCAATAGATGAAGCTCTGCAGGATAATGATTGGATCCTAGTTATACAAGAAGAATTAAATCAATTTTCAAGAAATGATGTGTGGGATCTTGTTCCAAAACTAAAAGGATTTAATATCATTGGAACTAAATTGGTCTTCAGAAACAAGCTAAATGAGCAAGGAGAGGTTGTTAGAAACAAAGCACGACTGGTGGCTTAGGGTTATAGTTAATAAGAAGGAATTGATTATAATGAAACCTTTTCCCCAGTCGCCAGGTTAGAATCAATTAGATTGTTAATTTCTTTTGTTGTTCAACACAACATCTCATTATATCAAATGGATGTTAAAATTGCCTTTTTAAATGGTTACATAGAAGAAGAAGTTTATGTCCAACAACATCCGGGTTTTGATGATGCAAATTTCCAGAACATGTTTTCAAACTGAAAAAGTCTTTGTACAGTCCGAAACAAGCTCCCAGAGCTTGGTATGAACGTCTGAGTAACTTTCTTTTAGAAAAGAATTTTACCAGAGGTAAAGTGGACACAACTTTATTCAGAAAAACATTTTAAAATGACATTTTAATCTGCCAAATATATGTTGATGATATTATTTTTGGAACTTATAATGTCTCTCTTGGAAGAGAATTTGCTGAATCTATGCAGGCTAAATTTGAGATGAGCATAATGGGAGAACTAAAATTCTTTATGGGAATTCAAATAAATCAAACGCCAGAAGGTACCTACATACATCAGACAAAGTATGTCAAAGAACTTCTGAAGAAATTCCAGTTATCAGAAAGTAAAGAAGCAAAGACCCCAATGCATCCCACATGCACTCTGGGAAAAGACGAGGTAAGTAAGAAAGTAGATCAGAAACTCTACAGAGGTATGATTGGATCTCTTCTCTATCTGACTGCATCTAGACCAGATATTCTATTCAGTGTATGTTTATGTGCTAGATTCTAATCAGATCCTAGAGAATCTCACTTAACTGTTGTTAAGCAAATTCTGAGGTATCTGAAATGTACTACTAACCTTGGACAGTGTTACAGAAGATCCAAAGATTTTAAACTAGTATGTTACTGTGATGCTGACTTTGATGGAGATAGAATATAATGAAAAAGCACCTCTGGAATCTATCAGTTTCTGGGTGATAACGTCATCTCATGGTACAGCAAGAAACAAGCCACTATTGCACTATCAACCACTGAAGCTGAATATATATCTGCTGCTGGATGCAGCACCCAGATAATCTGGCTGAAGAGCCAGTTGGAAGATTATCATCTATATGAAAGTAAGATTCCTATCTTCTGTGATAATACCTCTATTATCTGTCTTTCAAAAAATCTCATCTTACATTCTAAGGCAAAACATATAGAAATTAAACATCATTTCATAAGGGACTACACTCAGAAGGGAATCTTAAACTTAAATTTTGTAGACACAGACTATCAATGGGCTGACATTTTTACTAAACCCCTTGCTGAAGATAAATTCAAATTCATTCTGAAAAACATCAGCATGGAATTTTGACCTGAATGAAAACATTTTTTCTTCTATATGTGTCTCCAGAATGTTCTGAAATGAATGTTCTGATTGACTGCTCTTCAGAAGTTAGAAGAGGAGTTACATCAGAAGCTATTCATCATGTTCTAAAATGTGTCTAACGTTTCATTACTAGAATGGTCAGAAGTTCATTATATTAAACCAGTTGTCTCACACTACCCTCAGAAGTTGAACGCGTGTTTTAATTCTGAAAGGTCACGCATGCGTGCACTACTATTGAGACGTCGTTCCTAGGTAACTGTTCAGATTTGATCAAAATCACGCACCCCCTTAAATGTCAAATCTCATTAATTTTTTATAATTATTATGTTTTTTAAATCGTTTAAAATTCTTAAAATGCTCATTAATTTAAAGATTCTTCTTAGCTATATATACCCATGCAAAATCCCGGTTCTATTTTTTACTCTCTTTCTCAAACTTCAAACTCCTCTTCGTCTTTGTGCAAACTCTCTCAACTCCCTTCTCATATTAGAAACCTAAACATTCAAATGGATTAATCTTCATCTACTTCCTTAAGCATTCCTATGTCCTCAAGCAGCGCTCAACAAGCAGAAAATATGTTACTCTTGAGAGAACGACGTTGATTCCAGTGGATAGCTTGGAAGTGGTGGCTGAACTCATGGTAGACTGATAATCTTAAGGAAAATGGGTTTGACATGCTCCCAGCTGTGGAGTTCCAAGGTTGGAAAAACTTCTTTGATCATCTTGTAGGACCAGTATTCCCTCATCTAATTAAGGAAATCTAGACTCACGCTATTGCTTCCCCAAAGGTCATCCTTTCGTTTGTCATGGGCAAAGAGATTTCTATAACTGAGAATCTCATCAGGAAGCTTCTAAGTTTTGAAGGACATGGCGTTACTGGAATCTCTAGTGGACGAACGGATATGTTCAAGGTTTATGCTGAAATCTTTATTTCTGGGCAAGCTTCAAACAAGGTCAGAGACTTGAAGAACTATTATTTCTGTTAATGATTTTGTGCGCATGGAAACATCTGTTGAACCTCAAACACTAGAAAATATAGAAGTTGAAATAGACCTAACACAATCCTCTGAGCCCCTAGATAACAACCCTGAAATTGACCAAGTATTATTTGACATAGATAATTTTGCTGCTGAAGTACCTCAACAAACTCAACCTCAAACTCAAATACCTCCTTCTGCTCCCCACCATCAGAATCCAAATAACCCTGCTAACAACCCTCTACCAACATCCCCCATCATACCTTTATCACCAAGACCCTCTGAGTGGTATAATGGTTCTTGGAGACTACCTGGCATAAATGTTCCTCTGGCTACACAACCACCATCCTTCATCCTACCCTCTGAAAACATTTTTGCCCTGAATGTATCACCAGCACCTTCTCCTCCTTCCTCACCTCAAACCGCAATCATCATCTCTCCTGATGTCACACCACCTTCCTCACCAGAAATTCCCTTACCTTCATCACCTGAACCCTCTTCGCCTCTCTCTAGAACCAATCCTTAGTCCATCCTCATCATAACCTCATGAACCCTTTGTCCCTTCTGACTTTCTCAGAACTGTAGTTGATCTTGAATCACTACGTTATCTACAAATAAAAACCACCAAAAAGGCCACTCCCAAACCAACCCTAAAACCTAATCAATCAGATGTTCCTGTACGCTATCATAATTTCATAACAGAAATGCAGATGTGGATTGACCTGCTGAAAGTTGACAGTGCCAGCAACCTGAATCCAGTAGTGTGTGATTTTATGTGGGGCGCTTTCAGAAGAAAACCCAATGATGAAATCCTCAATTTGCAAGAAATGTGCTATGCTCAGGTTCTTGAGAATTTCACCAAGTATCTGAATACTTTCTTGACAAAAGTGGTAAACATCTGGGATCACAGGTCTCCACTACATATTACTGGTGCTCCTTTACCACCTGCTGACCCCATGGAGATATCAGAGGATGAATCTGAAGATGACGTTGAGTCTGAACCAAATCCTTTGGCCATGACTCTGTATCACCAACCTTCTCCTGAAGTTAGCTCTGAGAAAGTGCCTACTCTGTTGATTGATCCTGGCACCTTTCTCACAAATGTTGTTTACTCAGGCTCTTCTACTTCTGCTCTTAGGGTTGTCTCGTCTGAAGCTGCTTCAACTTCTGCTTCACCTTCGTTGTTGTTGGACACTCTGAATGAACTGAAGAAGGACAATGAGGCCATCCATGAACGTTTGGATAAACAAGATGAAACCAACAAGGAAATCAGATCTTGGATTCATAAACAAGAGGATTCCTCGAATGAAATCAAGAATCTTCTTCTTTCCCTGGTTTCTCGTCGCTCTTAGATTTTATTTCTAACTTTTGTTGTTGTTTTTTGTTTTGTAACTCTATTTTCTCTTGAATCTTCAATATATGACTATTTTTGAATTTCTTTATTTTTTACTTTTTGATTATGACAAAAAAGGGGGAGAAAATAAGATTTTGATTTGATCCATGAAACAGTTATTGGACTAAGTCTCAAACATTTCTAACGATATACAAAGTTCTTTTCTGTTTAAGAGATATGCAGGAACTCAAGAAACTCTGAAAGACTAAGCTCTGAACATCATTAGGAAAAGAATTTCTAAAGCAAACTCTAGAAAAAAGTCTAAAAGCTCTGAAGAACAAATCTCATGAAGTTTCCCTTATGCTTTTAAACTCTTTAATCATTCTTTATGTCAGAAGAAGAAATATCAATCTCATGGGGAGATTATCTATCTCAGGGGGAGATCCTCATACTTGCACAAATTTTTTTTCAAAATATGATTTGTTTTGTCATCATCAAAAAGGGGGAGATTGTTAGAACAAATTTTGGTTCTAATCATATCTTAGAGTTTTAATGATAACAATGAAATAAATTTTGTGATACTTATTTTATACTCTGACTTGTATGCTCTCTAAGTTCAGATGATGTTCTGACTCACGCATCTTAGAAAGAAACGGGATTCTACACAAGTACAAAGCAAACTCAGAATGAAGAGAAAATCCTCAGCAACCTCTGATAGAAGCACGCTGAATACAACATCTGATAAATATAAGATTAAGGCATACTCTGATGAACACATATTGAAGAATAGTCTGATAGAAGAAAAGATCAAGTAAACCCTGAAATGGAAACGTTGCAAGAAAACACTTCAACTTCCAGAGACAAGCTCTGATAGTACTGTTGGTTATTAAATGCTAAAACGGCTAACGCACTCAAGTGTACTACGCGCACGAGCATTGGAAACATAAAGACTAAACCTACTTGATACACACAACACGCATCATTACAAACACGCTTCATTAAATGCATGCACTATCATCAAGGCATTAACGGTCAAGAATTGGAAGAGATATATATAGAAGACCTTTTATATCAAAGAAAGGTTACTGACCTACGTGAAATATACTTACGCTCACTATTTTCATACTTGCAAACTAATACTGTATAGTGGGTAGATCTTAAGTATTGGGAAACAATCTTAGTGATAAATCCCAATTGTGATAAAGCTTTTTAGAAGCAAATCTATTTCACTACTATTAAGAGACAATTTTGTAAGTGTTCCTTGAGAGACCAGTTCAGATTTCTCAAGAGGGCTAGGACTAGTTGAGTATTAGAGGCTTTAGTCACTTGCAATTGGCTTGTGCATTGTATTGTTAGTCATGCCAGTTTGGTTATGCGTTTGTAATCAGTTTGATTATAATGGATTAAGTCCTCGTAGAGAGAGGCGAAATCACCTTGGCAGATGGACTGGAGTAGTTTGAGTTTCAAACGAACCAGGATAAAAATACCAATGTCCTTCCATAAGTATTGCGCTAGAAAAAGAAAAACTTATTCAACCCCCCCCCCCCCCCTTCTAAGTGTTTTTTCAACCTTCAGTTTCAACATTTGAGGAAATATCGTCTCCGCTTGAATCCAAATAAATGCACCTTCGGTGTCTGATCACGGAAGTTGCTAGGTTTCATTATCAGCCAAAAAGGAATTGAAGTTGATCCTGATAAGGTTAAAGCAATTCAAGAAATGCCAGCACCAAGAACTGACAAACAAGTTAGAGGCTTCCTTGGGCGGTTGAATTACATCTCTAGTTTTATTTCCCATATGACTCTAACGTGTGAATCGATCTTTAAGTTGTTAAAGAAAGATCAAGGTTGTGTGTGGATAGATGATTTCCAAAGGGCATTTGAAAGTATTAAAGATTATCTGCTTGAACCTCCTATCTTGCTTCCCCCTGTTGAAGGAATACCATTGATCATGTATCTGACAGTGTTGGATAATTCTATGGGCTGCATTTTGGGATAACAAGATGAAACAGGGAAGAAGGAATACGCCATTTATCATCTCAGCAAGAAGTTTACTGACTGTGATTCGCTGTATTCTATGCTGGAAAAAACATGTTGTGCTCTGGCCTGGGTGGCAAAGCGGTTGTGACAATATATGTTGAATCATACTAGTTGGTTGATTTCCAAAATGGATCCAATTAAGTTTTTCTTTGAAAAGCCTTCTCTTACTGGGAGAATTTCCCATTGGCAGATGTTGTTGTTTGAATATGACATTGAATACCGTACTTAAAAGGTTATAAAAAGCAGTGTGTTGGCAGATTATCTTGCTCACCAACTGGTGGATAATTATCAGTATGTTAAATATGATTTCCCTGATGAGGATGTGATGTTTTTTAAAACAAAAGATTGTGATGAAACTTTGACTGGGGAAGGTCCTGATCCTGAATCTCAGTGGGGGATGGTATTTGATGGAGCTGTGAATGCTTATGGGGAAGGAATTGGCATTGTGATTATCGTTCCTCATGGATCACACATTCCTTTTACCGCAAGGCTAACATTTGATTGTACCAATAATATGAAAGAGTATGAGGCTTGTATCATAGGTATCGAGGAGGCCATTGATCTCTGAATCAAAGTTCTAGATGTGTATGGCGATTCAGCTTTAGTGGTAAATCAGATTAAAGGAAAATGGGATACTCGTCACCCTGGCTTGATCCCTTACAAAGACTATGCTAGAAGATTATTACCCTTCTTTAATGAATTTGAATTCCATCATATTCCCAGAGATGAAAATCAAATGGAGGATGCTTTGGCAACTCTGGCTTCTATGTATCAAGTGAATACTTGGAACGGTGTGCCTCGTATCATGGTGAGATGTTTGGATAGATCGGCTCATGTGTTTGTAGCAGAGGGAGTAGCAGATTAAAAACCTTGGTATTATGATATCAAGCATTTTCTACAGACTCAGGAATACCCGTCTGGTGCATCAAATAAAGATAGAAATACATTCATAAGGTTGGAAGGTAGCTTTTTCCTCAATGAAGATGTGATATATAAAATAAATTATGACATGGTCTTGCTCAGATGCGTGGATAGACACAAAGCAGATGCTTACGGAAGGTTACTATTGGCTGACAATGGAATTTGATTGTTATAAATTTGCAAAAAAGTGCCATAAGTGTCAGATTTATGCTGACAAAATTCATGTGCCTCCGATACTTCTCAATGTTATTTCTTCCCTATGGACTTTCTCTATATGGGGTATTGACATGATCGAAATGATTGAACCAAAGGCGTCGAACGGACATCATTTTATCTTGGTGGCAATAGACTACTTCACCAAATGGGTGGAAGCAGCTTCATATGCTAATGTTACTAAGCAGGTGGTAGTACGCTTTATTAAGAACAATGTCATATGTCAGTATGGTGTGCCAAGCAGGATTATCACCGATAACTTCTCAAATCTGAATAACAAGATGATGACAGAACTTTGTGAAGAATTCAAGATTGTCCATCACAATTCATCTCCTTACAGGCCAAAGATGAATGGGGTTGTTGAAGTTACTAATAAGAACATCAAGAAGATCATCCAGAAAATGGTCGTTACTTATAAAGATTGGCATGGGATGCTTCCTTTTGCTTTGCATGGTATCAAACATCTGTTTGCACGTCCACAGGGGCAACCCCATTCTCTCTCGTGTATGGCATGGAAGCAGTGCTCCACGTTGAGGTTGAGATTCCCTCTTTACGCGTGATGGTGGAAACCAAGTTGTCAGAGGCTGAATGGGTCCAGAACAAGTTTGACCAGTTGAATTTGATTGAAGAGGAGAGAATGACGGTCTTGTGTCATGGTCAGTGTAACACGGTGGGAGAACTGACTTGGGAGTTTGTGTTTGATCGCGATTGTTGCGGATAGCAAGAGTCACCACCGAATTTTCTTTTATCCAAAAGGAAAGGTGTTTACCAGGGTATTTGGTAAACAACCGCTGATCCTCCAAATGGTTACTTATTTGGTTACTCGCAGGATCGATCAGATTGATCCTAGGACATAGGTTGGTTTTGAAGTTTTGATTAAATTGGATATTAGTTAAATGACAATAAAATGAAGAGGCTTTAAATAAATTGCATGAAGAAAGGACTTGGTAAAATAAATAAGGCTTTAAATGAAAGGGTTCGACAGGAAAGTAAAGAAGAAAGCAAATAAATTTCTGGGAAAGTAAACGACTTTGATTAATAAAGTTGGTGTTTCACACATACATTTCTCAACAATTCTTTCTCACACGCTGGGTACTCGAATCTATATGAGTGACTTTGTATAGAATTGTGAACACACCCGCGAGAAACTACATGACTACTACTATTTATACTAAAACATCCCAAGTAACCGTCGGGCAGTTACACTGCTTCGAGATGATTCCACTTGGCACGTTTTCAACGTTCGACGCTCCAGATCTTCGCACGTTGCACTTGGTAACCGCTGGAAACCGTTTTCCCTCCAAACGCTTGAATTTCAAACTGCTCCACTCTGAACCATCGAACACCTTCGTCGAGAAGCATCTTCGACGAGAAACTCCCTCGACGTCGAAGGCAACCAACTTCTCCCTTGGAAGAAATCTTTTAAGTACCTTGCCATCTTTCGATGGGCATTTCGACAAACCTAGCTAGTCGAAAACATCCTTCAGCTTTAATGGCTGACATTAATAAAACAAGGGTGTCGAATTTAGGAGCCAACAGATTGCCCCCCAAGAATGCCTTATTTCGACTCTGAAAGAAAAAGGCATTCTTTGAAACGCCATTCGACACCTGTCTTTTCACGCTTAGTCACAAATTAAATTGTGCACTTTTTGTTGTTTTCTACCAACCACTGGCAATCCCAAGAAAACCATCATTTATCCGTACCTAAGACGTCACTTCAGTACGGCGTGCAGTGCCAAACGTCATTTCAGAATTTGTCATTATGACAATTCCCAAAAACGAGGACGCACGCTGCGTCCCTCTATTTCTGCAGAACGGCTAAAACAACAGGGGGATGCCACGTGTCCCACTATCTCCTGCAACAATAAATGGCATTTAATATCCTCGGTTTTGGGGATTTTCCCCCACTACTATAAATAGCAGTAAGTACCCCATTGTGGGACTTTTTACGCCATCTAGCTTTCAGACTTCTCTATTTTCATACAAACTTGTCATCTTTGCAAAAACCTTTCCTCCTTCACTTCGTCTTCAACCTCATCATTAACAATGGCATCTGGTTCCAGTGCTCCTAGCGCTACCGTACCATCTGGAAACGTCAGACCTAAGGTTTTCGTCACCGCTCCAGTAGTAACTTCTACGGGCCAACGAAGGCTCCCTGAACCCTTGGACATCGCCGTACGTGACGCTTACTCACACCACCTTATGATCCCGGTTGGATATTCCAACCAGATCTTTGCTATGTCTGGCCCCTTATATCCAAGTATTGCTGAGGCCATGAAGATCAAGAGTTATTTTCCGGTAGTTGAGAGACTCAAACCGGTTGCATGCGCCAAGAAAGATGCAGAGGATAATGAAGACCCTGCTAAAGAGAAAATCGACCTTCGTTTCTTCAACAAAGGTGTTAGGGCTTTCAGGTCTGGCCCTAGCCTTACTCCTGATTACGTTGCTTGGTTGGAAAAGATGGAGAAACGCCAAGCTTCGATCTGGAAAGATATGGGGATTTTCGACCTGGTGATGCTGTCGAAGACAGGTTTGAACTATTCTCCGGATATGTTGATAGCTTCTCTACTTTTCTGGGACTACTCCCACTTTACTTTCCATCTTCCCTGTGGGATGTTGACTCCTACACTCTTCGATGTGGCCGCTATCACTGGCCTTCGACCCACCGGGGACTACTTCGATCCGGAGGAGATGTCGGAGGATCAAATTGGATTCTCTGCCACCAAACCAACCTATACCACCTTCATCAATCACTACCACGATAGGTCGACAGATGCTGTGTCGGATGTCGAACACATAGCGTTTCTAGCCTTATGGCTGACTCGCTTTGTATTTTGCTCGAAGTCCTTACAGGTGACCAAGAAGATGGTCACTCTCGCCACTCAACTCCATCATGGCCAAAATATCTGTTTGGCAGAATTGATTTTGGCTAGCCTCTATGATTTGATTAGTAATGGGGAAACTCTTCTAAAAATTATCGAGAACAGGGCCAGTTTGCTACTTGCTGGGCCTTTTTGGCTACTCCAACTGTGGCTCAATGCCACCTTCGAATCTTTCTTGCCTAAGAAGGTTCAAAAAAAGAGCAGGCCCCAGAGATAGCGAACAGACGCGTCGAAGGAACTAGACTGGCTCTGTTGACGCCTATGGAAGATGGACTGGAGCTTCAGCAAACTTTCACCAACTTCGTTCTGATGTTTGCTCGAAGGAAAGAGTTTGCTTCGACTATGGCTCCGTTTGCTCGACGGAAGGTAGTCCCGGCATGGTTCACAAGGCCACATCCAAGGACGTCGAGTGGTCCTCAAGTTGACGAACATACAACAATGTGGGAGGCGTTCCTCACAGCAAGGATCATGCCTCTTCGATTCAGGAGCTCTAAGACTCACTTGAGTCTGATTGCATACCAACCAAACCTGGTATCTCGCCAGTTTGGTATTATTCAAACCCTACCTTCTCCAATTTTTCCAAGAGAGAAGTCTATGTTGTACTTCTGCAATGATTACACCGAAGAAGCTGCCACTAAACATATCGGAAGATATGCTGGTCGAACAGTTCTCTCGTTGTTTGACTACCAGCTCAACTTTCTTTGCTCACCATCCTTCGAGGAGTGGTGGAAAAGTTATTACGCTGAGGAGTTTTTCGACGAGAAGGACTTCGTGGATGAGCTTCAGAAATCTTTTGTCCTTGTGTTGGACAAAATAAAGAAATGTAAGTTCATCCTTTCACATTACTTTGTCTTTCTCTTTCGACTGCTAGCCTGTTAACTATTTATTTGATTTCAGTTGTTCGAAAGCCTGTAGCCAAGAAGGCTGCAGAAAGCCAACAGGGAGGAGGCCCCTCAACAAAACCTCCACCGCCGGCGAAGACTACAGCGCCGGCGAAGACCACAACCAACCAACAGGGGGAAGGTCCTTCGAAGAAGCCTTCTGTATCGGTAACCAGACTTTCATTATTTTCTTCTGGCTTTCGATTTTTGACTTTCGATGCAATTGCTAAATCGAATTCCCATTGGTTTTTTAGGCACCTTCGCCCAAGAAACGGCCAGCACTGGTGGTCGAATCTGGGAGCGATGAAGAAGGTGATTCTCCCCCTGCTCCTCTAAAAAGGCGAAAGCTGACGAAGGACGCTCCTGCTCCTGCTCCTGAGGGTCGAACAATTAGAATAAAGGTTGCTGGGAGAAAGCCCAGGCCACCTCCAGTGATCATTGAGGAGCCAACGGAGGAGGAACTAAACGTTCTTCTCAATAAGCCTGTCGAAAGCGACAATTCCAGCCCTGGGGCTGAAGCTAATTTACAGGTAATTTCTTAGACCTTTTTGTAACTTAGGTGTAGATACCTACATTCGATTATGTCTCTTTCGATTTCTGAAGATTCTTCCTCTTTCCTTTCTCAGGACACCACTGAAAGCTCACCGCCAAGGACCTCTGAAACACTGGAGTCTGCTGAACTCAGCAGGCCACAAGAAAAAGGCTTGGAAAATGACGAAGCCCATACTGAAATAAATGAGGCCAATGTTGAGACGGTAGAAAAACCCACAGAAGATCCTCAAACGGAAGAACAACAGCCAAAAGAGGTTCAGGTGGTGGATCTGTCGGAAGAGAATCGTGACGAAGGGGACCATGGCAATGCTGGCGAAGAAAACCAAGGTGCCGCTGGCGAAGCGAACCAAGGTGACGCTGGCGAAGGGCACTAAGATGACGCTGGTACTGCCCCAGTCCGAGTCGAAGGGAAACAAGTCGAGGCACCTACCACTCAACAGCCTCAAACCCAAGACAATGCTGTTGCAAGCGCTGTTACCTCAACGAAGCATAGGTCGAAAGAGGATTTAGAACTCTTGAAACAAACTGACCCTGTTAGCTATCTCAACGCAATCATCGAGAGCAAGAGTTCGTCCGATGCTAGCCAGGAGGTTCCTACCCTGTCGGGGAAGTCCACTGAAACCTCTCCTCTTGATGAAGCTTTAGCGAAGGTTAAGGCCCAGTTTTTCAAGAAGGACTTGATGAAGGCTTTAGAGGGGGACCCCACTGCTCCATCATACTTGAGGGATGTTTTGAATGCTGTCGACTTGTTAGCTGTAGCTCCAGAAGTTTCAGGCTTGATCATGGAGTTACACTCCATGATTGATCAAGTCTCAGCAGATTATAGGCGCCAAAGGGGCTTTAATAGTCAGCTTGAGGTGTTATATGGCAAAAGCTCTTCTGAATGGACTGCTGTTTCGGAGACGACTTCTCGAATTGCGGAGTTGTCGAAGCAAAAAGCGTCTACGCAGGAAGAAGTCGATGCCATCGATCGAGAGAATGCTTCCTTCAGGGCACAAATCGAAGAAATAGAGGCTAAGATAAATGCCAACACTAAATGCAAGGAGGAACTTCTTTCGACCGTCCCAGACACCGAGAGTCAAACTGAAATCAAACAGGGCCTGGAATTTGCTGAGAAGGCCCAAGGCTTCGACGCTCAGATTGCCAAGCTCGTGCAGGAGAATGCCTGGTGCAAGAAAAGATTGGAGCTGCAGCAAGTCAAATACCTTCGACTCAAGAACTCTGTTACCTTCTGATTGATTCAGCTTTTGTAACCATATTTTGTAATCTATATTCGACAACATTGCCATCTTGGCTAAAATTTATAAAAATTTCCATTTTGGCTTTTTATGGTTAATTTAGTCTTGTTATTTTATTATTTTATTTTTATCTCTTGGAGTGTCGGTTTGTATTTTTTCAAATATTTACCATTTACTCTCAAGAGCCTTTTATCTTCGCCTAACTCTTCGACTTCATAGGCTCCACCAGAAAAAGTTTGGATAACTCTGAATGGTCCTTCCCATTTGGGTGACCATTTCCCCATGCTTCGATCCCTTCGATCCATGGGAAGAATTACCTTCCAAACTAGTTCTTCAGGCAAAAATACCTTAGGTTTTACCTTTTTATTATAAGAGTCTTCTACTCTTTTCTTCTGAAGCCTGAGTAGGTCAAGAGCGCGCAATCTCTCTTCGTCTAAATCCACCAGTTCGTCTAACATCATGTTCCAATAAATTTCAGAGGGAATATCATAATGCCTCTGAACCCTTGCAGATTGAAGACAAATCTCTGCTGGCAACACTGCATCATGGCCAAAAGTTAGCCTATATGGTGTTGTACATGTGGCTTCTTTTGGGGACGTTCGACAAGCCCACAGAATCTGGTCTAACGTCTTGTGCCAATTCTTTGGTTTCTTCCCAACATGCTTTTTTATCAAGCCAATCACTACTTTGTTTGCTGCTTCGACTTGACCATTTGCCTGTGCATAATAAGGCGTTGATGTTAGGAGTTTGAAACCTGTTTCCTGAGCAAATTCCTGCATCTTCCGACCAGTGAAAACTGATCCTTGATCAGTTGTTATCGTCTCAGGGATTCCATACCTAAAGATAATGTTCTTTTGAATAAATTCAATGACATTTTCTTGGTCTACATTGACTAAAGGGATAGCTTCGATCCATTTAGTAAAGTAATCAATGCCTACCAGTATGTATTTCTGACTCTTTGATGATGCTGGTCGAATCTCTCCAATGAGGTCCAACGCCCATCCTCTAAAGGGCCAAGGCTTCACTATCGAGTGAAGTTCGCTTGCTGGTACATGTTGGATGCCTGTATGGACTTGACACTCTTGACAACCTTTGGCGAACTCAACACAATCTTTTAGCATAGTGGGCCAATATAGTCCTTGTCGAAACAACAACCATTTCATCTTATGGCCTGCTTGGTGAGCCCCACATGCTCCAGCGTGCGTAGTCGAAAGGGCTATGTATGCCTCAGTTTCACTTAAGCATTTTAGCAATACCCCTTCAGGCGTTTTCTTGAATAACTCATTACCCATGAGTACATAACTCAACGCCCTGTACTTTGTTTTTCGTTCTGTCGAAGCTCCTGGATTTTGAAGATAGTCCACAATGGGTTTCCTCCAATCTTGCTCTGATAAATTATCTATGAACGAAATTTCGAAGTTACTTTGATCAGCATATCCTAGTCTCGTCGATTCCAAGTCTGTTGGTGATAGACAAGTTGCTTTTATCTTTTATCGAACTTCGATTGCTCTTTGCAATCTCGTTTTTGAAATCTTATACCCAGATGCAATCTGTGCCAAGTCGTTGGCTATTTGATTTTCGACTCTGGGTATGTGTCGAATATTGACCATTTCAAATTTTTTCAACAAACGATTTGCTATCACAAAGTACATAATGAGATTTTCTCTTATGCATTTATATTCCTTTGTGACTTGCTTAATGACTAACTCTGAGTCTCCCATTATTTCGACTCGAGTTGCCCCCAATTCCAACAATATCTCAAGGCCAGTAATTAGAGCTTCATACTCAGCCTCATTGTTCGAACAAGAACCTGATATCTTGTACTTGAATGTTGTTGGAATTTTTTCAGGAGAAATGATCAAGACTCCTACTCCCGTTCCATCTTTATGGCTGGAACCATCGAAGTAGAATTTCCAAGGTTCTATCTCCACATAATTAATATCCTCAACTTGAATTGAGTGGTCGACTATAAAGTCTGCAACCACTTGTCCTTTCACTGCCTTAAGAGGCATAAAGGTCAAGGAGTATTCAGTTAATGCTAATGCCCACTTGCCAATTCGACTATGCAAGATAGGTTTCGACAACATATACTTGAAAACATCAAAATGAGACAAGACATACACATCAACTGGTTTTATATATTGCTTTAGTTTTGTACAAGAGAAATACAGACATAGACACAATTTTTCAACTTCGCTATATCTAGTTTCTGCATCGTTCAAAACTCTACTAAGATAGTAAATGGGTCTTTCGACTCCATTCTCATCTTCTTGGGCTAACATGCTTCCCAAAGTTTTGTCGGATGCAGCTATGTACAATCTCATACTCCTATTGCTGCAAGGAGGCACCAAAATAGGTGGCTTAGTGAGGTACCCTTTGATTTTGTCGAAGGCCTCTTGTTGCTCTTGCCCCCATTCGAACCCCTCTTTATTCAGTCGAAGTAAGGGTGAAAAGGCCTGAGCTTTCCCACTTAGGTTAGATATAAATCTCCTCAAGAAATTTATCTTGCCTAACAGAGATTGCAGTTCCTTCTTATCCGATGGCGCTTTCGCTTCCAGAATGGCCTTCGTCTTGTTCTGGTTTATCTCGATTCCTTTCTTGTGGACTACGAAGCCTAAGAAATCTCCAGCTTTTACACAGAATGCACACTTCAAAGGGTTCATCTTCAGACCATGTTCTCTCATTCTTTCGAATGATTGTTGAAGGTGGTCAATATGATTCTTCCTGGAAACAGATTTTATAACAATGTCATCAATATATACTTGCATAAAAGTGTTAATAAAATCATGGAAGATAGTATTCATTGCTCGCTGGTACGTTGCCCCAGCGTTCTTTAGGCCAAAAGGCATCACTACCCATTCATAAGTGCCTAGGGCCCCAGGGCATCGAAAAGCTGTTTTCGACACATCCTCTTCAGCAATGAATATTTGATTATATCCTGAATAACCATCGAGCATGCTCAGGTATTCATAGCCAGCGGCAGAATCGACTAGCATCTCCGCCACAGGCATAGGATATTCGTCTTTGGGTGTAGCAGCATTCAAATCTCTGAAATCTATGCACACCCTTAATGTACCATTTTTCTTAATTACTGGCACAATGTTTTCAATCCATTCGACATACCTTGTAACACGTATGAATTTGCATTTCAACAGTCTTTCGACTTCCGTTTTGATCTTCGACAGTATTTCTGGAGCGAAGCGTCTTGGATTCTGCTTGATTGGCTTCTTCCCAGGTTTGATTGGCAACTGAAGTTCTACCAATCCTCTGTCGAGACCAGGCATTTCGTCGTAATCCCATGAGAAACAGTCCTTGAACTCTTTCAACAATTGGATTACTTCCAACCTAAGTTCTGGGTCAATTTTGGCGCTGATGTAGGTTGGCCTTTTCTCTGACCCTTCGCCTAAGTTGATTTCTTCTAAAGGATCTTGCGCTAACATTTTAATGTTGTTCGCCAAGGGGTCCTTTTCGAAGCCCAAAGGCTCATCGTCATAGATGGCGTCGAGCCTCTGTTCCTGCATTTCCTCTTGCATGATATCAGGGGGTTTTGGATCGAAATCTTTTCCTGGACCTGGAGCCGATAACTGTTGATCATTGGCCTGTGTGGCCATGTACTTCACTTCGGCTTCGAGAGCCGTTATCATCTTCGTTTCGGCTACATAAGCCGAAATTCACTTCAAAGATTGTGACTCAGTCATTATCACTGAATTCACTTCCCCAACCAGTTGGTTGGATATCAGTTAACCCACTGAAGTCTATGTGGGACAAGTCTTCTCTGTCCCATTGGAAACCATGCTCAGGATGCAGGTATAGGGAACAAAAAGTGTTTGGCGCTGGCGCCATGTCGAAGTCAGGTGTTGGACATGGCCCTATGTGAGCCAAGTTCTTGTCGAAATCTGCCAACCCCAGGTGATTCACTTCGCCTAGGTAATAACTTTGATCTGCCTCTATGTTTCCGACCATCCCATCTGGACGCCATAGGAGCAGCCTCTGATGCATTGATGATGGCACAGCTCCAACACCATGAATCCATTCACGGCCCAACAAAAGATTGTAGTTAGGTTTGGCCGATATGACCATAAACATTGTTGGTCGAAGGATAGACCCTACTTTGATATCTAGCTGGATCACTCCCATAGTGGTCCTTATGCCGCCCTCATAGTTCGACAGGACCATGTTGTGAGGCTTAATGTCCTCATCCCTTTTGCCAATTTTCCTTAGCATAGAGTGAGGAATAATGTTGATGGTTGCCCCACAATCCACCAATATTTTATTCACAGTAGTTTCTTCGAGTTTAGCCCTTATAAATAAAGGCTTGAGGTGATTTTTCATCGCCTCTGTGGGTGGTTCGAAGAATCCATTCTGTTCCTCAGTGGTGCCATTGTCCATGACGAAATAGCATACTGGCCTGTGTTTGGCCATTTCTTGCTCCACTTCCCAGTCGCTTGCTTCGACCTCCACCTGTCGGTTGAATTCTCTGGGCAGCACTTAGACTATATTCACCATTATGTCCAAAGTATCATCAGACTCAGAATCGTCTTCGTCTTCGACTTCACTTTGGTTAGGCCAAACTAGCCTGTTGGTTACTGGCTCTCTTTCTAGAGGTTTCCTTTGCTTCCTTTGAGGAACATTCGAACTGGTTTCTGCCTTTGGTTCGTTGGCAGTCTCCCTTTCAGCTTTTCGTCTCCTTTGGTATCTCCTCCATTGAGATCGAGACATGGGATTTTTCCCTTTGTAGTTGCTTGACACTTGTGCAACTTTAGGTACAGCAACCTGAGGCTCTTTCTTTTGAGTTAAAGATGAACCCCTTGGCACGTCGAAAGAGTGCCATCTCTCTTCACTTGGCCTTTTTCGACCAGAGGTTTTGTACCAGGTATCTACCGGCACATTTATTGGAGGCCTAAAAGTCAATGGCCTCTTTTCTTGGTTTGAACCTCTTTGGGAGGCTCTTCTGGGATCATGTCGAAGATCAACATTTTCCCTTCTCTTATTCGCTGCTCTTACGCCTTGAATGTGCTCAGCAGCTTTTTTGTCAAAGATCGAACTGCATCTTGGACACAGCATCACCTCTGATTTCTTTTTCTGGCATCTTTGTAGAAAATCTGCCAAATTTTCATTTTCCCGAGGGAAAGCAGTCTTATTAGCTTGTTCTTGCCTCATGGCCTCTTCTGATGCTTTTGGGTCAGAAAGTTCGACCATGTTGATATTCATTGTATCTTTGTTAGCAAGAGTTAACTGCTTCATTTGTATCTCCAGATTCTCCGTCTGGCCTTGAACTGTGGCCAAGTGGGAACTGGGTTTTGGTCCAGTTTTTTGTGTTTCAGCGGTCTCCAACTTCGGGCTTTCGACCGCTTTCTGAACTGCTTCAATTGTCTTCCTGGATAAATTTCCAGAAAAACTGCCAAAGATTGGCATGTTGATGTGGTCCTTTGAGACTTCGACCATTGTGATTCCTGGCTTCTTCGACTGGCTCCTGGTTGCCTCAATCACGTTCACCTCAGAGGGCTCAGCATAGTGGGCTTCAGCCTGCAATGGATTTGAGTCGACAGCCATGGGGGTTTTGTCAGCAAACTTCAACCTCCCTTCTTCGATAGCGTCTTGCACAAGATTCCTGAAAAGAAAACATTGAGAAGTTTTATGGCCCAAAAAATTATGATATTTGCAAAAACCTCTCTTCTTTCTTTGATCAAGAGGAGGCACTTTTACCCCTGGGGGCACTATCATTTGGCCATCTTTAACAAGTAAGTCAAATATTTCATCACATTTTGTGATGTCAAAACTATAAGTCTTTTTGGGGAACCTATCGTTGGTCCTTTCTGGACCAATGGGATTTTTCCCACTTGAGGGGACTAACAGTTTACAAGAGTATGGTGGCCCTTGCTTCAGTTCTGCTAAATCGACTTCTCCTTCTTCGACGGCTAAAGTATCGTCGAAGGATTCCGGATCTTCGTCATCCATCTCAACGTACGCTATCCTCTCTCTCTTGTGAGTTTTCGTTGCCTTTTCTTTTTCAGCTTTGAGGCGTTCTACCTGTCGAACTCTATCGGCCAGTTGGGCCATGTCTCTCAGGTATTGGGTGTCTAGCTTCTTCCTAATGGAATAATCTAAACCGCCTGCGGCTATTTCGACTAACTCATGTTCTGGCACTTGTGTAAAGCATCTCGCCTTGAGCAACCTAAACCTATTTAGATATTCGTCTATAGGTTCAGTGAAACGTCTCTTCACACTGGCCAATTCTTTCAGGCTTATCTTGGTTTGCCCCATGTAGAATTGTTCATGGAACAATCTTTCCAACTGGGTCCAATGATGGATCGAATTGGGGGGGAGAGTGGTAAACCAAGTAAAAGCGTTCTTTGTTAAAGAACTCGGGAAGTACTTGATCCTCAGGTTTTCTTTATTCGAAATGTCACCTGCTTCGATCAAGTATCTCGCCACATGCTCGACAGTAGATTCTGTCGTGTCCCCAGAGAACTTAGTAAATTTGGGGACTTTGCATCTAGGAGGTAAGTCTGTCTGTAACACGTACTCTGACAATGGAGATGTAAATTTGGGCCTTCGAAAGCCCATGTTCATCCCATTTTGAGTCATGATCCTTTCGATCATGGTTGCCAGATTATTTTCCAAACCCGTATTCTGGTATTGGATATGCTGGACTACTTCGTCAGCATTTTGGTTTCTGTTAATTAACCTTACCTCTGGGGTTATTACCCTAGGTTCCTCGACGGGTTGCTCCAATCGTGCCCTAAGGTTTTCTTCGACAGGCTGTTGAGCCTGGTTGATGGTGGTTTCTTCCTCTAAGAATATCCCCTGGTTTCCCCTTATTTGCGCCCTTTGGGGCTGTCGAACAGGTTGGGGTACTCCAAAGAAATCAGTCAAACGCGTCATTTGCGCTGTCACTTGCTGATTCGATTGAGTAGTGTTTTGTATTAGAGGGTTTAGCACTGTACTCAAAGTTTGTGCCAACATTTGCACCATATCATGGTTGCTTTCGTCCATTTGTTGCCTCAAGACTGCTGTCGAGGCATTTGTAAGGCCATGGGCTACTTGGGACGTTCCTCCTAAGAATTGGGTCCTATTTCTATTCGCCATGCCTACTCCAGAACCTTGGAGTGGCGAAGAGGCACTCACTAAAGGGTCTGAAAAAGTGGACGCAGCATTCGTCAGGCTAGCCAATTCAGAAGTTGGCATACCATAGAGTGGCATAAATCCTGGTGGCGCAAAAGGCCTTGTGCCTAAATTTCCCCTAGGTGGGGGAGTTCCCAAAGGCATCCTGGGGCCCGTGAACGAAAGTAATGGCCCCGTTGCTGTGACCGTTACTGCTGGTGTCGAACCAACAGTTGTCGCTTCACTTACGGTCGTACTAACCGTTGCTCCCACATTCGTTTGTGGGATTTCGTTATTGTTTGGCGGATTCGCCATCTCTTCCCTTCTTCTGGCAGTATTGTTACCGTTAGTGTATATTCTACCACTTCTCAATAACATACAACACTCCTCGAAAAGATGAGATTATTTTCAACAACCAACACACGGTCCCATCAGGTGTGCCAATTTGTTTACCAGGGTATTTGGTAAACAACCGCTGATCCTCCAAATGGTTACTTATTTGGTTACTCGCAGGATCGATCAGATTGATCCTAGGACATAGGTTGGTTTTGAAGTTTTGATTAAATTGGATATTAGTTAAATGACAATAAAATGAAGAGGCTTTAAATAAATTGCATGAAGAAAGGACTTGGTAAAATAAATAAGGCTTTAAATGAAAGGGTTCGACAGGAAAGTAAAGAAGAAAGCAAATAAATTTCTGGGAAAGTAAACGACTTTGATTAATAAAGTTGGTGTTTCACACATACATTTCTCAACAATTCTTTCTCACACGCTGGGTACTCGAATCTATATGAGTGACTTTGTATAGAATTGTGAACACACCCGCGAGAAACTACATGACTACTACTATTTATACTAAAACATCCCAAGTAACCGTCGGGCAGTTACACTGCTTCGAGATGATTCCACTTGGCACGTTTTCAACGTTCGACGCTCCAGATCTTCGCACGTTGCACTTGGTCACCGCTGGAAACCGTTTTCCCTCCAAACGCTTGAATTTCAAACTGCTCCACTCTGAACCATCGAACACCTTCGTCGAGAAGCATCTTCGACGAGAAACTCCCTCGACGTCGAAGGCAACCAACTTCTCCCTTGGAAGAAATCTTTTAAGTACCTTGCCATCTTTCGATGGGCATTTCGACAGACCTAGCTAGTCGAAAACATCCTTCAGCTTTAATGGCTGACATTAATAAAACAAGGGTGTCGAATTTAGGAGCCAACAAAAGGTTGAAAAGAACAGGAAAGACCTTTCGAGATTATTTCTTGAGTTCGGGGGGTAGGTTATAAAAAGGGAAGGTATTAGAACCCTTTTCATCCGTAGTTATCTACGTGCTCTTAGTTGCTTTCTAGATCACTTGCTTTTGTTTGAAAATATGCTTGTGGTGTAGGTTTTTGAAAGTATTTTGAAAACATCTTTGTAATGGTTCTCGTCTTTATAAGAACACGTACAAAGTGTTGTTTTGAAAATAGTTAAAAGAGGTGTTTGTGGAATGTGTTTTTGAAAGTGATTTTGAAAAGTGTCTTTGTAATGGCTCTCGTTTCTATAAGAACGCGTACAAAGTGTTTTCTTTTGAAAATGTTTCAAAATGAAAGTGTTGGTGTATAAAATGTTTTTGTTGTGAGCAAGCGAGCAACTAGGAGCATCCTACCTACCCAAAAGGTCTTAAATGTTCTTTTCCTCCTCCTTTAGATGTTGTTATCTTACCATTGATTTGGTAAGAAGCCCCGTCGTTGGATGTGAAGGGACGTGCATGGGGCATTTGTATAGTCATAGAAGGAAACCTATGGGACATTTTAGCAAAGTCTTTTAAGGACTAGATCGTTTACCGAAGGCAACACCGAGGGTCATCGAGGGACTACGATCTTTTATCAAGGGTCTTTGCTAAAACGCCCATATTCGAGGGACATGATTATTTTTCTGAGGCAACAAGTGAGATTACCCTAAGGGTGCATGTGTGAATAATGTGTTTGATTTGCATGCATTTAGTCTTTGATTAGGGTTTGTCTACTTGTTGTTTTTATCTTGCCATACATACCCTATTTTACTAGCAATCATACAAAAGTAATAAAATGCAGAAAGATAAAATCCTACACTATTACAACCATATTGAATAGCATGAAAATATAAAGGCAAAAATAAAATAAAATCAAGAAAAATGGGTCTTTCGATTTAGGCAGAAACACCCTTTGATTCTGAAATTTCTAGATCTCTTCGATTTGGCCTGAAAGGGGTGAAAGCATGACTTTTGATTGGGGCTTGGATCCTAGTATGGTGTGCCTTTCGACTAAGGTCTGGGAGTCAGCATGTTGTGCCTTTCGTCTGGGTCTGGAAGTCAGCATGGTGTGCCTTTTGGCTGCCTCTTTCGTTTTGACCTGGAGGTTAGTGTGGAAGCCAAAGGCTACGTTTCCTACTTCATGTTTCCTGTTTCTTTCGTTTGAACTCTTGAATAGAAACATGGCCTAAGGCCATGCTAGCATTACCTTATGGTCAGGTTAGTACTTAAAGCATGTTTAGGTAACAAGAAGCAAAAATAAAAGGATTAGCTCTGAAAACATATTAAAAGGGTGGAAACGAAAAGAAGAACAATAGTATGTACATGTTTGAAACTAAAAAGAAAGTTTATTCACATATTATGCCTGAAACAAAAAATTCAAGGGTAAGAAGGACTTACCTTGCTTGAGGCTGGAGCGTGTGATGGAATTTGAGTGGTTGCCTTGAATGCTTCTGGATTCGAAGGGAAGAACCAGGGGTTATGACTTTGATACTGGATTCGAAAGATATAAGAGCAAGTGTGAGGTTCTTCCTATTGGATTTGAAGGGTAACCAGGTGTGGGGATGTTTCTGATTCAAAGGGGACAAGTGTTTGGTATCTGGATTTGTGTTTGATGAGTGTTTAAGTGTTTGAGAGCTTTATGGTGTTTGAGATTTTTTTTTTTGAAGATTCGTTCCTTTGGCCTGAAAGTCCTCCTCCAACATGTATTGGAGCCTCTTATTTATAGACAAAGCTGGCTGAAGCTTTTGGAGGGAAAACAAAATAATTTGAACAATTTGAGTAACCTGCTCTTGTAGCTTTCGAGGGGAAGTGCTTTGTATGCTACTTTGGTGCAAGAATGGGGCAGTATTTCAGGACTACTGTGCAGCAGTTTTGGCCAGTGTACCAGGCCTGAACTTGGCAGCAGGAATCTTTGAACATTTCATTCTTTCTTTTTGACCCTCCTTCGACCATATTCCTCTTCCAACAATGTTATTTGATTTTCCTTCAACAAGTTCCTTTCGAATGGGTCACTTTTGTGCATCCTTCGAAGGAGCCAAAAGTGTGACCCTTGGATGTGTCACCAAAACACACCTTAAAGTGGGCTTTGTAAATCCTTTGAATGGACCATCAAGCATATCCTTCGAATAGGATGCCCAGACGTTTCCCTTGAATGGATCATGTATGCTTCTTTGAAAAGATCCAAATGTGTCCTTTGAATGGACTAGCAAGGTATACCCTTCGACAGGGACTCATATGTATGCCCTTCGAATCCACCACTATATGTCTTTTGAAGGGGCCATCAACCATGTGTGCTGAAGTTTGTCAAGGATGTAAATGCAACATACTAAAGAGAAATATTGTCCAGTCGAAGCTAGTACAAACATAACCAAAGTCCTGTCGAAGCCTGCATGCAGGAGGTCTAAAATTTGTGACTCTAAGCATGCATACAAAAGGTCAATGCTCAAATGAATACTTGCATGAAGGGAGCCACATGCCCAAACGAAAGAGGCATGCAGGAGGCAAAAATGTCCAGATTCGAAAGAGGCATACAGGAGGCAAAAAAGTGAAATCTAAGGATTCCAAAAGAGAGCTTTTTGCCTTGGAATCGAAGGAAGCTACATGAGGCTTTATTCCTTGTGCATGCTAGCATGGGGAAAGCCTTTTGCGCGCAAGAAAGAAGTTATGGCTCAAACGAAGCCTTATACGCAGATATTCATCAACTCGTGAGCCAAGGAAAGCATTGAGGGAATGTTTGTCCAGTCAACATAGGCATGCATGCATCAAACATCCAAACGAAACAGGCACATAGGTAGCCATTGCATGGTGAACCCTGTGAGGCCCAAGGTGCAATCGAAGGTGGCGTACAGGAAACTTCTGCCTTGTGAACTAAAGCCAACGCGACAGAGGCCCATGCTCAGTCGAAGGATGCAAGCCAAGCTTGCATCGAAAGAGGCCAAAAGGCTAATCGAAGGAGCTGAAATGAAAGGACTTATTTTTCTCCAATTTTGTCAAAAGATTATTTTTATCTGTTTTCCTCCTTTTTTGGCAGTTCCCTTTTTAACTTGGTACTGGAAAATCCAAATGTAATTGTGCAAGCTTGAACCTTGAGAATCCTTGTGAGAAATGCCTTGAAAAATGAGAGGGAAAATTTTGGGGTACAACAGTTGCCCCTGTTAAATATTCTTAAATCTGAAGAGTTAGATTGGCGAGTCTGTCATTCGTGACTTGAAGGTGGAAGATGAATGAACATTAGAGTGCCCAGAAATTTGCACCTGATAATGTGGTGGTTGACTGTGTAGGGAATGGGCTTAAAGATTCCATTTGGAAAGATGATGGAGAGTTGTCGGAGATGGGCTTATAGATGCCACCCAAAAGTGATTATTGGCAAAGATGGAAGAAGTATCAGAATAAATCTATGGTTGATTTATACTAAAACAATAAATGTAGTGGGATGAGTATATGAATAATATCCATAAATGGATTATATCTGACTCGCATCTGAAAAATGTACTGAAGGAGCGTCAGAATGACATCCGTATCTGGATCGTATCTGGACCGTATCTGGACCGTATTTGAGAAATGTGTTGAATGAGCATCAGAATGGCATCCATATTTGGACTGTATCTGGACCGTATTTGAGAAATGTGTTGAATGAGCATCAGAATGGCATTCGTATTTGGAGCGTATTTGGACTGTATTTGAAAGGTGTGTTGAATAAGTGTCAGAATGACATCCGTATCTGGAGCGTATCTGAACTGTATCTGAAAGTTGAATCTGACTGAGTATCAGAATGACATCCGTATCTGGAGTGTATCTGAACTGTATCTGAAAGCTGAATCTGAATGAGTATCAAAATGGAATCCGTATCTGGATCGTATCTGGACTTTATTTTAGAAATGTGTTGAGTGAGTGTTAGAATGACATCTATATCTGGATCGTATATGGACTGTATTTTAGAAATATGTTGAATGAGTGTCGTAATGACATCTGTATCTGGATCGTATCTGGACTGTATTTGAAAGGAAATATGGAATAAGTGTTAGAATGTCAGCCGTATCTGGATCGCATCTGAACTGTTTCTATAAGAGAATCTGGAATAGGTATCAGAATGTCAGTCATATTTGGATCGCATATGAACTGTTTCTAGAAGAGAATCTGGAATAAGTATCAGAATGTCAACCGTATCTGGATCGCATCTGAACTGTTTCTAGAAGAGAATCTGGAATAAGTATCAGAATTTCAGTCGTATCTGGATCACATCTGAACTGTTTCTAGAAGAGAATCTGGAATAGGTATCAGAATGTCAGCCGTATCTGGATCGCATTTGATGCAGTTAATAAATACTTCTCCTAAAGAAATAAAAGAACAGATCATTATGTCGAAAACCCTAAAGGGTGGCTTAGGCAAAAAGGAGCGTCTCGGTAGGCCAAAAACCCGAAAGGGCGGTCTAGGCAAAAATTAGAGACATAAACAGAATAATTTTTTCCTGGTAGGTTGAAAACCCACAAGGGCAATCTAGGAAAAAGTTAGGGATTTCTTGGCAAATAACTGCATCAGACAAGACTTGATCATTGAAGCAACAATCTTCTTGGATCCTCATCGCTCCTCAACCAAAGTCGTTGTTCAGGAATTCAAAGTTGTTAGGGAGAATAGTGGTCATTGTTTTTCAATGTATCTTTTCTAATATATATTACCATTTTTCAAACTTTGTAATCATCTATGGAGTCTCTCTATTCGCGGGCTACCATCCTATTAATAAAGTTTGAGCTTTTATCCAATTCTTTGCAATTCTTATTTTTATTCAGCTTACAAAGACTTCATTTATTATTGATAGTAATTTTCAAAGCAAACAGATTAAATAACAAAAAAAAAATTGAAAAGAATTTGCAAATTACTTTTTACTTTAGATTTTGTGACTCAAGGAGAACAAAAATAGTGACCCTAAGGATGGACGAACTCTAAAATTTTGGAAGTATTTATTCCCCATGAAGGCTATCCCAGGTCACTTTTGTTGGTATGAGTATGATCTTCTTGTGCTTATCAGATAATTGAAGATCATACTAATTGATGTGTGGTGCGGTGTTGGGTTTGTGATCCTGTTTTCCCCAGTCAAGTCTTGGTTCATTTTGATTTCGGGTTTGCATAGTCTGAAATCTCTATCCCAGATTCCCTAGTAAGGTCTTCTCCCATATGACGAAAGTGTCTTCCATCTTTGTGTGTTGAGATTAAATCATTTGCAAAACATCGTCCTTTGTAGTGCTAGCATTTTTTTCGTTGTTTGTTTTCCAGGAAACCAAACAAGAGCAATATCTTTTCTAAGAAGTGTCAAAATAATTATCAACTTTTTGGGTTTTCTCTCTGCCAAGTGCTGGGTTTGATTTAAAATCCCCATAAGTTTGATTTCTTGCTATAATATTTGACTTTCTTAAAACCCCAAGTAAGGATGAGATAACATGTCTTTCTGAAAATTGTTATCCCCATGAGGTTTCATAATTTATTCCCAGAGAAGTTGGTGCAATACTTACTCTCAATATTGAAGAATGTATTTTGGGCTTCTCTCGATGATGTAGTGTTTCCCTCCCCAATGAAGTCACTACGAAATCTTCAGTTGATATTTCTACGATGTTGGTTTACATCTACCCTATTGAATTTAGTATTGCAATCCCCAGTAGGAGTACAGACGTTGAAGCATTTGTTTTCTCCATTGAAGTATGTATGATATTCCCCAGTGAAGCCTGGAGGAGGATGTTATATCCCTATATCTGTACTAACTTGTTGTTATGATTTTATTGTTTTTGAACTATGTTCCTTCCCAAAGAAGTTAAGCAGCGAAATATGAATCTGTTTCCTCAGTTGGTGCTTACTTTCTTATGAAATTTTCATCTTGGATCTGATTTAGCTGAGTATTGACTTTACCAAATTGGTTTCGTCTGGTTATCCCCAGTGTTATATGTTTGCTTTGTCAGCATATACATGATAACACTCATACATACATCATGCATAGTCGAATTTAGAAAATCATTTCTCATTTGCATTCATTAATATCTTGTTGGCATATTACCCTATTTTGCAGAGTTGTGTCATCCTCTCTCCAATAGAATGTCAACCTTAGGCAGAAAGTGTATATTCTTTCAATTTCCCCACTAAGTTATCCCTCGTGGAAGATTTTTTCTTTAGCCTTTTTGTACAGCTCTTTGTCTAGATAGAAAGTGCTTCCCTCTTGATTTTATTTCTCATGAGGTGTTATTTTGGTTGACTGATTCATTCCGGTTTATTTCTGGATTGAATCTATGGTCCCCAACAATATTATTATTTTGATTTCTACAAGCTTTGAGCTCTGGTTTAAGAATGTGTGTTTATTTTACCACAAGAAGAATGTATCTCCTCAGCAGGAATATATTGACATTTCCCCAGGAAGTACTATTTCTTTCCCTAGGAAATCATTATTGCAATTCCTTCTTGTAACAGAAAGTGGCAGGTCTCTTTATTTGAGCAACCCGTACTTCCCTAGTAAGTTTTTCAGTTCCTAGAGAAGATTCAGATTTATTACTCCAATGAATGGTACCCTTGTCATTATGGAAGGTAGTTTCGTTACTGAGATTTGTTACTCTAATGAATGGTAGCCTTGTCATTATGGAAGGTAGTTTGTTTTTGAGATTTGTTACTCCAATGAATGGTAGCCTTGTCATTATGGAAGGTAGTTTATTACTGAGATTTGTTACTCCAATGAATGGTAGCCTTATCATTATGGAAGGTAGTTCGTTGTGGATATTTTTTACTCCAATGAAAGGTAGCCTTGTCATTATGGAATGTAGTTCGTTGTTGAGAATGTGCGTTCATTTTACCACAAGAAGAATGTATCTCCTCAGCAGGAATATATTGACATTTCCCCAGGAAGTACTATTTCTTTCCCTAGGAAATCATTATTGCAATTCCTTCTCGTAACAGAAAGTGGCATGTCTCTTTATTTGAGCAACCCGTACTTCCCTAGTAAGTTTTTCAGTTCCTAGAGAAGATTTAGATTTATTACTCCAATGAATGGTACCCTTGTCATTATGGAAGGTAGTTTCGTTGCTGAGATTTGTTACTCCGATGAATGGTAGCCTTGTCATTATGGAAGGTAGTTTGTTTTTTAGATTTGTTACTCCAATGAATGGTAGCCTTGTCATTATGGAAGGTAGTTCGTTGTTGAGATTTGTTACTCCATTGAATGGTAGTCTTGTCATTATGGAAGGTAGTTTGTTTTTTAGATTTGTTACTCCAATGAATAGTAGCATTGTCATTATGGAAGGTAGTTTATTACTGAGATTTGTTACTCCAATGAATGGTAGCCTTGTCATTATGGAAGGTAGTTCGTTGTTGATATTTTTTACTCCAATGAATGGTAGCCTTGTCATTATGGAATGTAGTTCGTTGTTGAGATTTGTTACTCCAATGGATGGTAGTCTCGTCATTATGGGAGATAGTTTGTTGTTGAGATCTTTTTTTGATGGATGGTAGTCTCGTCATTATGGGAGATAGTTTGTCGTTGAGATTCGCATTACTCTGAAGAAGTTCTTTTGTTCCCAGTCGTGAATACTGGTACTAATCATTTATTACTTACACTAATATTGGTATTTACCGGTATTATCTTACCACTTCTTTCCCCGGTGGGTCGACATTACTTTTTTACTACCTCCTCAGTGAGTGGATAGTTCGCAGTCATTTATCGATCACTGTTACTTTCTCTCCTCAATCTTTGAGTTGATGACGCCTTATCTCCTCTTTGGGCTTTACCCTAATAGAGTTGGGTCTCTTGTTCACCAATGATTTATTTTCCTAGTCGGGTTTTTCTTTTGATCCCTGCTTTTATTTGCTACATTCCCAGTGGTGTCTTGTGTCATTTTTGTATTTGTTCATTTGCATTCATAATCATAAGCATTGCATGGCATCTTAGGGCCAAAAATAAGGCTTGTTTTTATATTTAAGTATCTTCAATCGCATCGACACGAAGATTTTAACCTTCACATCTCCGGATAGAAGACACTTAAATAAGGGCAGCTGTTGTACCCCAATTTTTGCCCCTAAGATTCCTCTATCATATCATATCAACTCAATCACAATAAGATCACACTAGGGTTTGGTTCTTCTCCTTATCTTTAGCTTTACTCATGGGGAATCACCAAGCACCTTGACTTGTATTTTGTGATCATCTATGTTTTGTATTTATTAACTTTTAACTAATAAATACAATGAATGTTTTCCCTAATTGATGATATTATAGGTGAAAGCACAACATATTCCATCAAGTTGATCTATAGGTTCATAAGCTTATTCCCATGCCTTCTTCAACAAAAATTCATTTATATTCAAGCTTCATCATTGAATATGTTTTAAATTAATATCATGATAAATATCTATTATGATCCATCATGCCTCAAGTTGTCAAAAATAGTCCAAAGATGCAAGGGTTGATTGGAGAAGTTTGACCTAATTGGACAAGTCTTTGATTTCTTGATCACAAGTGTATATCTCCCTCAATTCTCAATATTTGGAAGTGGTTATAGTTTCCATGGTTTCTCATTATCATCCTCAACAACTTCTATTTACATGACAAAATTATTTTTGCAAGAAGGTTTGTCAAAATTGAAGAGGTTTTCCAAGGCATTTTGTTGTTCTATGAGCTAGGGTTTTGAACTTCTAAAGGCTATATCTTGCTCATCTTTTGGTATTTTTGAGTGATTCCAAAAACATTCTTATCCTCAAAGAGTTATCAATAAATCACTTCAAAATTTTCAAGAAAATTTTGTATGGAGGATACCTAATGATGAAGAAAGATTACAAGTCCTCTAGATAGGCCATCAAAATCCCTTATGTGACTTCAAAAGATCATAACTTGGTCAATTTTCATCTCCTTAAGCCCACTCTTTTTCCACAATGATCTTAAATATGTTCACTTCAACTCTTCTTTTATGTTCTAAGCTTGTAAATGGATGTAAGATGGCCTAAGTATGCAAAAGATTATAGGTTATCCCATGAATTTTCACCAACTTCACCAAGTCATAACTTTCTCAATTCTTGGATTTTTTAAATGGTTCCAGTCTTAAAATGCCATTCAAGAGGCCTACTTCATGCCATCTTTTTTGGTCAAAAACAAATTTTAAATGGAAGGCCATGTTTGGATGCAAAACATTATAGGTCATTTTGAAGAAAAAACTTAGAATTTTTCTAAGTACAAAAAGTCATCATCTTTTTCCCAACTTTGACTCATCACAACCTTCAGCTCAAGCATCCATTTGATTCCATTCTTTTCACATTGTAAATTTTGTGATCACATCTTTCTAATACATCAAGAATCAAGTCATAAGGTTCCATAAATCATGCACAACATTGATTTAAAGATGATACCTTGAAATTGAAGTTTTCTCCAAAGTCAGAATTTGAAATCCTTGATTTGGCCTCTAAACACAAAATTTATGCGCGTTTTTACTTCTAATCATGTTTAATGAACTTCCAGAAATGATTAGCACATTGAAACGTAAGCTTTGGTTGAGTTTTGAGCAAAATAGAAGTCACACTTTTCATTGCAATTTCACATGAATTCCCTCCAAACTTCATCATTTCACACGCTTAAGCATTCCATTAGTTTCCCTATAAATAGAGGGTCATACCTCATTCATTTTATCAAGCTTGAAGAGCCAAAATCACTCTGTCAAACTCCCTCCATAACACCCTTTTCTAATATTTCGAATTCCTATTTTCTCCACTTTTCAATTTAATTTCTTCATTGATCATTCATCCTTGAACTTCCCTGAAGCTAACAGAAGAAGAATCAAGCCTTGAGGTGTCCGAAATTATGCTAGACAAGTTCATTTATAGAGCAACTTCATCTGACTTCATTCAGGTAGTTTAAGGCGCCAAATCTTCTAACTCAAATTACTAGAATGGTCTTTGATGTTCACTGATACTTGCTGTTAACTCAATTTTGGTGAAACAACGCGTTTGATGCTTCTGATTTTCGATTTTAGCAGTTTTAAACATCTCTAGTTTTTTCCAAATCAATTATGCAATGCTTTATATAAATTTTTCGCGAGCATATGGTTGTGATCGTCTCAAGTAGACGCATCTAATGGTACCACTATGAATGCGTAAATTTACAGATTCAAGGATTTGAGATTTGCCCTATTTGCAAGAGACTGGAGGTTGAAGACAACCTACGTGTTGTTCTTCAACCAATGACAATAGGCCAATTGTTTTATTTTCATTGGTTGGATTTTATTGTGATACATGTGCGCGCTCTGCCTTGGGTCCATGATGCTCCCTCACCACAGATTCGTTAGATTTGCCAGCGTGAATTAGTGAGAAAGATCTAATGCGCGTGGTTTTTTCTGATTTGTTTTATTTTACAAAATTATATTTTAAATTCCTTTTATCTTTAAAAATTCATAACTCTTTTATTTTTTATCCAAAAATTATGAAAAAATATACAAAAATACTTTGAATTATTTCTGATTTTGTGAACATTTTTTCATATTTTTATTTTAAAGTTTGATATTTTTCATAAATTTTTTATTTGTTTGCTTTATTTTAATTGTTTTAAAAATACTTTTTGACTTTTTTAAATTCTGATCTTTTTTATGTAAATCATATTTCTTATTTCTGATCTTCTGAATTTTTTTTAGAATTTTATTTTGATTCTTACTATTTTTGATATTTTTTTTACTTATTTGAGATATTTTAATTAGTTTAAAAATACTTTTCTGATTAAAAAAATTAACAAAAATTTATAAAAATATTTGAGATCACCTCTAATTTTACTATGGTTTCTTTTAATTTTTCTTTGATATTTTGAATATACTTTGCTATTTTCCCTTTTATTTTCATTTTAAAAACATGTTAAAAATCATTTTTCTTTTTTTTATTCATTAAATGCATTTTTATTTTTGTACATATTCTGACTATTTGACTTTTGATCATGGACTTCATTAACATCATCAGATCTTGGGTGTTGAGTTTAACTCCACCAAAATGGATGAATGATTTTAATGATAGTTTGATTAATTTTTTATTTCAAATATATCCCCCCCCCCCCTTCATCCCACCCTCTTCTTTTTGTGCTAAATATTGTTAGAGGATGATCTACATATCATCACTCCAAACATATGACACATAAATTGCTATTGACCGGCCTCAAAATAGGTGTGACTTCTATATAAGTCCAGTTACGATTGCTTAACATAATGCTAAATTTTATCTCGATTCGAGAAATAATCATTCATGGTCCAAACCCATGTTTGTAAGCCCAAGTATGTTAATTTGAATCCTTTGAGCCAATAACCTTGAGATTCATTGTTAGGAGGCTTTGGTCTTATCAATCCTCTAATGAATCTTCACAAGCTTTGGTTAAAGTGAATCACTTAAACATCGTTGATCATTTATGGTTACCTTGAGAATTTTAAATGAATGATATACTTGACAAAAAGCAAATGAAACTTATTGTTGAGAGACTTTGGTTTTATCAATCCTCTAATGAGTTTCAAATACAAGTTTCAATATGGTCATTCAACTAACCTCTAATTTCTAAAAATTGACTTTATTTTGTGCTTTTACTTTATGCTTTTACTTTAAGCACATTTATTTTAGCATTTATATTTCATGTTATTTTCATATTTACTCATTTGAGCATTTACTTTTATGTCATTTTTATTATGCTCCCTTGATCTTTTCATTTCTTTTTGAAGATACCTAATAATCAACTTGAACAACAAAAGGCTTTAATGTTACTTGGACTACTTGGTTACTATCCTTGGCATTATGGAGTGATAGACTTCTTGGACTTAGGATTAGAGACCTTGACCTACTTTGGGACCTTGTTACCTTAACTGTTATTTTGTCTAGAGTTCTTGGGGTTTACCCCAAGACATTGGATTGTTTGTTTATTTTGTGTGCAGGTTATTGTGATTACATGCTTTGTTTGTGATCGAAAATTCATCTGTATACAACTGTTACTCTGCCCAATTTTTGTGAAGACTTAATGCAATTGAAGCTTGGTTTTCTTAAGAGGTTTATTATCTTTTCTTGTTTGGTTTCAAATCTAAAGGATGGGAATTCTACATTGACCCATTGTGTCAAGTGTTGGCTTCTTGTTGCTTAGACGTTTCTTTTCCCTAGCTTTTACCTTATGCTTTAGGATAGTCCCTTCATCTCCTCCCATCTTCTTTAATTTCAAAAATATTCTCCCTCCTTTTGAAAACCCTTCTTGTTTTCTAAAACTTGAACCGCTTTCATAATAAACTTGGACTTAGGTCCATGCATTTTCAAAAATCTTTTCTTAATCAAACTTTAACCAACTTAACAATACTTCGACATTTTTTGTGAGAAGACTAAAATTAAATCAATCTCATTCAAACCATTCTTTCCATTTTGGGTTTTTACTTTAAATTTTCTTAAAAGATTAGACTCTTGTTAATCCTTGTAGTGATGCGAGCTAATATACTTCTAGGATATGTAGCGAAATGAGATATTTTCCACTTGGGTATTGAGTGAAGCTTTGTTGATTTTAAAATCCAAGATATATACTCCACTTTGAGATGATGCAAATTCTCCTTTCTCATAATCGTGCATAGTAAGTATGTTTTCCACTCGGATATGACGATGATGTCTTGTCTCTTAAAATTAACCAACACACTTGTGTTTTAAAATATTTAAAGGTGGACTATGAGTACCTTGATCCCCTATTGCACGGAAGGTGGTACGTATGCACTAAATGTTCGCAACCATGGCGGGTGCAAAAGTTATAAAAAATACTTATTTTCTCATCTCCACCATCTATTTTTTATACAACTCTTATAGCCAAAATACACAAATTTTCAAAGAGGTTCCTGCGGAGTACCGTAGATGTTTAGGGTGCTAATACCTTCCCTTTACATAACCAACCCCCGAACTTAGATTCTCTCCCCCTCTTTTTGGCTTATTCTCTCGTTTCCCATTCCTTTGGAAACAATAAAGCGCGGTGGTGATTTTTATTTTAATCTGTGCGAGTCAAGTTAATCTAATGGATTAGTCTCAATAATTCTACCGCTACAAGCATCACCTAGTGACTCTCTTTCTTTCTATTTAAAATTAACTTTCATATCTTTTGCAAATATAAACAGATGCAGGAAATTATTCATCAAGAAATGTGTTCTCCATCTCTTCCCAAGTAGTAATACTCCCAGCAGGTAATGAGTAAAACCACTCTTCAGTATCTTCAAACAATGTTAATGGAAACATTCTTAATTTCTTAGCTTCTTCAGAATTCCCCTCAATCTTCAAAGTAGTATTCATGGTGAGGAATCTTTGTAAGTTCTTATTGACATCTTCATTGAGCTTTCCGGTGAAAGACTTGTTCTCAAGTTGTCATATTGTTGAGGGGTGCAGTTGAAAATTTGCAACAGTTACCGGTTGATTCACAATAGTCAACTGGCTTGCTGGAGCATTTTCTCCTCCATAGTTCCCAAGCAGTCTCGCAGGTGGTTGTGGATCTTCAACCATTGGTCTTTCCTCTTCGGATTCTGAACTTGAATGATCTGATGAACCTTATGATTCCAGTCTAACTAATTGAGCTTGTATGCGCCTTGCGTGAAAAGTTCTTTCAGTTTCTGTGTCAAAAGCAAATTCAGTTGAGGGCTTTCCTCGCATACAAGGATTAAACACAAATCAGTAATAATGAAAAATATAAAAAAATAGAAAATAAAATTTAAGTTGCAGAGCAAAAAAATTTTAATTAAACTATAATTGAACTTAATAATTTGGAAGTCCCTGGCAACGACGCCAAAAACTTGATAGTCAAGATAGAAAGTGTACTATTTTCCAATTTATTAGTAGTAGGGAAATTCCCCGAATATTGATCTTGAGGACTGCTTATAAGTACCGAGTTTAATGTGTGGTTCAATTAACAAAAAACTTAACATTTGGTTTGGGTTAGAGTTTATCCTTGAAATTATAAAAATTAAGCAGAATGTAAATTATGGATATTTTACTAGTATGAGTACTATGCTAGGGGTGAGTGTGTGATTTGCCCTATAACGACCTTGAATCTTGATTTCTTCAACAAGTTCATAACATTCAACTACCATCCCTTTAGATAAGTTTACCCTAAGTCCTTAGTGAGAAAACCATTGACTATTCATGCTAAAATGTAAGTCCTTATAAATTTCTGATGGAGTCAAGCCATTGTTTTATCAAGGGTTAACCAGTAACTATAAGGTATCCCTAGTCCTAGGCGATACCTGCTATAGTCTAATTGTACAAAAACCTTAACAACTACGGTCCAGTTGGTTGTTAACCGTAAATTAATCCTAATTGGTCTGATCAGGAAAGCGCAAAAACATTGCACGAATAAATTTAATAATAAAAACCATGGAATTGATAAAATCCGAAATTCAAACTCATTACATATTCAAATTAGGGACACCCCCTAACATTAGGGGGTTTATCCGTTCATATTGTTCACGAGAATTACAAAAATATAAGAATTAAACATTACAGATGATGAAGGAACTTTGGTATTCAATCTCATTCGCTCATGAAAGATCTTTGTTCATCAAGAATATCATATGCTTACTCCTAGACTCTAGAATTCGTTGTTTTCAAACAAGGTCCCTCATTTGGTTGTCAAAACTGCCTCGAATAATCAGAGTCAATTGTTCCCAGTCTGAAATGTACAAAACGCCCTTTTGGATCTCACTTAGAGTCAAATAGAAAAATCAGAAAAACTCAGCGTTTAGACCAACACGGCCCGTGCCAGGTGACATGACCAACCGTGTTAGTCATTTGTCAATTCCCCGAGAATCTTTAAGTCCCAGCATGGCTGACACGGGTCCATGTTGTCACTCTGGTTTTTGCTCATTATGTGCTCCTCTGCATGACACGGCTCATGTCAGGTGACACATGTGGCAGTGTCAGGCTTGCTGTAACTTGCTGAAACTTCTTTGAAACCTTCAATTTCTTGACTTTTCTCGTAGCGAGTACCTATGATCCTCCACCTAAACCTGAAACACACACAAAAACCAACCAACGCATAAAACGATAAATAACTTAAAATAAACTTAAGAAAACATAAAATGTGTAGAAACTCAAGAAACATAAAGTCGACTCAAATGGTGCCGAAATAATATACAAAGCGATGCATAATACCTGGATTATCGTCAGATAAGTGACAAACACATAGTGAAATTAGTAACTGATCAGTACCTCAGTACATACTTCTATATGTGTAACTCCTTTCTCTCTTGTTTTTGGCATGGATGTTGTGCTCCCTATTGAAGTAGAAATTCCATCACTACAAGTTCTAATTGAAACCACATTTGAAAAATCAGAGTGGGTGTTATAATCCAAAATTTACCCTCTTCATTTTAACCGTATTTGGCTTATAGTTCATTAACATATGCATGCATACATAACATTGATTATGTGGTTATGCGATCAGGTGTTTCTCTCAAGCTTCGTCAGATTATCGAAGAAGTTTATTTCTTCATTTGATGCATTAAGAGCCTTCTCTAGGCTATTCAATCAGTGGATAATCAAGGCATCATCATGTCAAGTTCCCGTGTGTTCCAATACGCCTTGCGTGGCAGAGAAATCAAGTGTTTTGCTCAGTTCAAAAAAATTTGAATTAAAAGTATGTTTGTTATGGTGAATTTCAAAATGTATAACTTCTGGTCAGAAGAATATTTTTCAGTGGTTATTTGGACATTAGAATCGTCTCTCTGTTCTTTATTTGTTGTCTGTTCAGACCGAAGTCCAATTTTGTGAGGAAGCCCGCTGAAGATTTAAATAACCAGAATTTTGGGTTTTGTTGGTCAATGTCCGCTTGGATGTTCGAAAATCCGTAACTTTCATGTGGCTCAACATTTATGAATGTTTCTTCAGCCATAAAATTCGTCTTGATATCTTCTCCAATTCACTTGTTCAAGTCGAGAGCTAATTCTTTGAAGAATATCTCCGAATGTGCGAATACGGTGAAGATGTGCGGTGGAAAATATAGTGACAAAGTATGTTGAACCATTATTTTTAGAACGTTCAAAATTCATATGTTCAGGTCGAGGGCCAATTTTGTGTCGAAGATCTCTGAAAGTGCGAATTATCAGAGAATTTTTACAACAAAACTGGAACTTTGTTTCACTGTTTCTCGATATTGTAAAAATCATAACTCTATCGATTTTTATCGTATTGGGACGGTTCTTGAAGCATGAGATCACAACTTTTGTCAGCTACAACTTTGTTTCAGGTGCCGAGTTCAAACGGTACTCCGAAGGCTTCAGTTATTTTTCATTTCTCAAATTGACCGGTAAAATAAGTTGTGCTGCAGATTTTTTTTGTTTGGTTTCTCGCCATTAAAAAATTCATAACTTGCTCAATTTTTATCCTATCGCGTTTGTTCTTTCCGAAAGACATCACAAATTCCATCATCTTCGATTTTGATGTTGGTCTTGCATCGAAATTTCGCACTGATTATTAGTGAGCTTGCGAATTTTACGCTCAACTGCATTTGTAGATAATGAAAATTAAGTTTTGTGAATAAATTGATTGGGCTTTCTCTTGGCCCAAAAAAAGGCCCAAATTGTCAAGAGTATATATTAAATTCTCCTCTCTATTTTATACACACATAAATCATTTGCAAAATTCACTACAAACTTCTCACAAACTTCTCTCTAATCTCTCAAAGATCAAAGTCACTTTTCTTTGAATTTCTCTCAAGAACATTCAACAACCTCAAGAACAAAAAGTAAAAAATTTGCAAATCTTTCTCCAATCCATGAAGACCGACTGCCGATCCTCCCTCCGCCTCCGGTCCACCATTGTTACACCCTTCAGTCCACCGCGATAACTGCCACACATACCCCTTTGTCACCGCATTGGATTCGCGTCGATCTCCCTCCGCTTCTCCGTCGATTTTGTGCGGCTTCCTCTAGTCTCCTCCTTCCATTTTCATTCTCCAATTCCAGTAAGCTTCCAATCTTTGATTCAATTGTTTAATTGATTTTGAAATGATTTATTGAATTTGTCAATTTTTTAATTATTGAGATAATTGAAATTTGTATGTGAAAATTCTTGAATAATTGAAATTGTTGTTTCCTGGGAGTTGAAATTGAGTATTGAATTGGTTAATTCTTGCATTGATGAGATTAAATTGAATCGTGAGAAGTTGTATTGAATTCATTTGCATGGTTACATGAGTTGAAATTGTTTAATTCTTGAATTGTTTAATTCTTGAATTGTGAGAAGTTGTATTGAATTAATTTGTGTCGTTACATGATTTGAAATTGTTTAATTCTTGAACTGTTTACTTCTTGAATTGTTGTTTATGTCGAAATCCGAAATTTGTTGATTTTTGTAAAATTCATGAGAACCTTGTGGATGTTGATTTCGATACACTTTGTTGATGTCAAATTATTGCAGATTGTTTGATTTGTGGAAGCTTGGTTGTGGAATAATGTTGAATTCATAACTTGACATAATTCTTGAGTTGAATTGAATGATAATTCAATTTTTTGACATTAAAATTTTCGATTCAAGTAATTATGTCAACACTTCAATTTTACCGTTTGTGATCGGAAAAAAAGCTTGGCTCTAATGCGAATTTAATTAATTATAATTGTTTAAAGCTTTTAGGCCATGATTCATGAGGCAATACTCATTTTGTAAATAACTTTTGGATATTTATCGACTCATGAATAATGTTGCCCGGAATACTCAAATAAGTTGTAATTGAGGCTTTAATTGTTGTTCCATGCGAAAGCAATATGGTGTTGTTGGTTTTGAGCTACCGGTTTTGAATTTCATCGTTTTCAGATTGAATTTTTGCATAATTTACATATTAATGGTAAGGCTGCCTGGGAATGGCAAGTTTCACTTGCACTTGGATTTAATTAGAGGGTGATGCTTGGTTGACCTTGTTGGTATGTTTGGAGGCTTCCGTTCCATTTTCGTGCGTTTCCGTTTCGACTTTTTGTGCACCTAAAAATTGAACGCAATGTTGCCCCGTTTTCTAACTTGCACCTGAAACTTGTTTTAATTGTTGGTTTATGCTTCGTTGCACTTGTAGTGGTCTTTAATAGACATTTGCATTGAGTTGTATTTTTTTAAACCGGCGTTTTGCACGACTCATGAGTTGATATACTTGCTGCCCAGATTTTAGTTTTTACATTCTGTTGCTTATTTGGTTTCACTTTCTTCATGTTTAATTGGTAAATTGTAATGTGATGTAAGTGCTTGATTCTGATTATGTTTCCTTGTTATTTCTAATGTGTTTGTTGACTTGTGCAAGGTACTTTGAGATAGCTTTCAATCGTTTAATTATCACTTGATTATTTGATTAAAATGCAATTTATGCCATTTATTTGTGGTTTGAGCCTGCGTTCGATATGCTTGGCTATTGTTCTCATTTCATTAGACGATATATTTTGTTATCGCTTGTCTGGATTATTATCTTGTGTAAGTGTATCGTTGATATTTGGATGTGCATGATACACATTATATACTATTTTTGTATCACTTGTCTAGATTGTTATCTCGTGTAAGTGTACTATTTAGTATTCGGATGTGTTTGATACACATTTTATATTGTATGTACATATCATTGTATATTGTTGCTTGTCTAGATTGTCATCTTGTGCAGGTGTACTGATTAAGGTTCGGATCTACCGATACACATTCTGTTATACCCCAAAATTTGCCCTCCCATATTCTTCAAAATTTGCCAAGTCAAAGCTTCAAAATCTCCCCAAGGGTTGCATAGTTCAAGGGCGTCCTAACAGTCAAAAACTAGGGTTTTGGTTCTGACAAAGAAAATGAAGTTTCCAAGGGTCCAATCAAGTCCCACATGCCTATAAACATGGTCAAGCATCCTCATACCAAGTTTCAAGATTTACAGCACAAAATTGCACAGTCAAAAACCCTAATTGCACTACAGTCAACTGTAGGGGCAAAATGGTCATTTGACAGTCAAAAGTTCAAATCTTTGGTCAACATCTCATTTTGAAGCCACAAACATCATTTGATCAATGCTTGATCATGATTCTCAAAGCTTGGCTCAAAAAGTCTCAAGATGCAAAAGTTTCCATATTTGGACAGTTGAAAAAGTCAACTGTAACTTGACCAAGGCATAACTTCCACATGGATTATCAGAAAAATTCCATCCAAAGCTCATTTTGAATAGAAAGACATTTCCTACAACTCCTCTTCACACTTCAAGTACAAGAAATGCTCTCACAAAAAGTTATCAATCTCAACATTATAGGTCATTTTCAAAAGTCAACGAAAAGGGACTTTAAGTCAAAGACCATAACTTGAGATTGGTAAATCAAAATGACATGGGACCAAAGACATTAGTTAGAGGACTCAAAGAACTTTCCAAAATGTCCAAGAACATGAGCAAAGCTTAAAAATTGAGCAAGTTATGCCTTGTGGAAGTTGGGAAATTTTTGGATATTTTGAAAAGTCAACATTGCTTCAAATGACCTAAAAATGCTAATGGGCCTCTTTTTCTTCCAAAATCCATCATCCAAAACATGTGCACGACCATTTGGCCCAAAGGGAAGTTTTTCATCATTTTTATTTTATTTATTTGAATTTTAATTGCTAATAATTCATTTAATTAATTAAAATATATGAAAAATACCAAAACTAGGTTTTCAAATCTTTTTGTGCAAGACAATCACACATGATTCACTAAGGATTTCGTGCATACCAAAAAAGGAAAGAATTGGAGCAAATTGACATGATTCTTCATGAAGAAATATTGAAAAAGATCCTTAAGAATCAAATCTTGAAAATCATGAATGCAAAGGTTTTGATTTGGTTTCTTTGACCTAAAACCTTCACACATATATACATAATGAAAACCTAATGCAAAGAACCTGAAAGCTGCGCCCAAAAGCCATAAACAACTTTGCACTTTTTCAAGAAAATTCCAAAACTGAAAACACAATTTCAAGGAGTTTCAAGGCAAAACATTGATTCCATTGCATTCCTGAGGCTTCAAGGAAGGTTTCTGGATCAAAACCATCATCTCTAACGCAAAGAATTGGTAGAACGACCTTGTCCTGTCCATACTTTTTTTCACATTCATGTATCAGGATTCATGCATTATTTTTAATTTTTAATGTTTGATTTGTGTTAGTTGATTAATTCTGAAGCTAACCATGTAGTTTGATTGAGTTTTTGTGCATCATACGCGAAATCACCATTGGAGCGTTTTAGGGTTGCAGAGGTTCCAATTTGGGGTTTCTCTGTTATGGAAAAATTGAGACATGATACTTAGGCCATTAAAACCAGGAGCTTCAGACGAACTCAATGCTTGGGTCGCGCCTAATTTATGATCAAAGGATTTCTATTCGCTATTTTTTCATACAGCATATAGTGGGGGTTTAAAACCCCCGCAATCTTGTTTTACATTTTTCAGGCAAAAGCAGACCAACGGAGAAGAAAGCATGTTGTCTCCATGTGATTGGTCTATTTAAATTCAGCGCGTTTTTTTTTATTGTTAGCATTAGCGTTTTGTTTTTTTTATAATAATTATGTTACAATAATCTTACAAAGAAAGCGCTTGGCACGGTTGGTAGCTGTGTTGTCACATAAGCACTGGGACCTGGGTTCGAATCCCAGGTCCCCCTTCTTTCTTCCATATTTTTCTTCTAAACGTGTTTCTATGCAGCTCATTCCCTGAGGTACACCATGCAGCCCCATAATCTGACGTGCCACATGCCAATAACTCCCATCCAAGGGCTCTGATCTGATGAATCCCATACACCCTGGTCAAACGTTCTACACGCGCTCAGAAAAGTCAAACAAGGCCTTGAGACAAATGGGCCTGATTGCTAGCCAAAGACCTCCAGTTTGGGGACAACACCCCCTTTGGTTTGCTCTCTTCCATTCTTTTTTCTATTTTTATTTATTTTGTTTTGTTTAATTTTTATTTAATTCTTCAAATTAATATTTTTCACAAAAACATAAAAAATAATAAAAATCAGAAAAGACAAAAAATAGAATATATTTTATTTAATATTTTTGTAAATAAAATCTTGTTAATTAATTTAGTTTTAAATTCTAGGATTAATTTTAACATTTTTTTTAATAAACTTAAAATTGTAGAATTAGGGTTTTAAACACTTTTATCCTTTTTTTTTCCTTTTTTCACCATATTAATTATTAATTATTAATTACTATTTTTTGTAAATAAAATTGAATTAATTAATTAGGTTAACTTTAGATTAAATTTTAATGCTTTTCTTAATAAATTAAAAATAACTAGAATTAGGTTTTAAATTCCATTAAGTCTTATTAAAAATCCATAAATGCAAAAAACTCCAAAAAAATATTTTCTTTTTATTTTAATTTAATTAATTTATTAATTATAATGTAATTTCTTAAAAGGGGTCCAACGCCCTCGCATTCGATCGTAATTCCAATTCGCGCGCTTATTTTATTTCCTCTTTTTATGTAATTCTCCCAAAGCCATGTAAATTAGACATTTATATTTCCCGCACTTTATTTTATTTTTAAATCGGGTCCTGGACTTAATTTGGCGATGTGGACCCGCGCCTTTGTAATAGCGTAGAACTTTTAATTTTCCGCATCTTTTTAACTGTTAATTAAATTGCATGAAAGAATGAATGTTAAAATAAAAGAAACGCGTAGATCACCAATACATGACAAGACAAAATATCTGAAAACGACACACAAATCACACACCACCCCTAGGGTACGCCTCACTGTTGCCTTGCCCCTCGAAAGGTGATCGTCGAGTAGAAGATGTTTTAGTAAGTCCTCATGATCCGAGAACCTGGCATGAGGGTAGCTTCTAAGGTGTCTTCCCATTGCTCCAGTGATCACCATGTCCCGAACCTTCGAATTGACCCGAACACCTCCAATGGTGGTGCTACCTACCTCTCAATGGTGGGATGGCACTACTTTAAGGACACTTACACAGACGAATTCCTTAGGGTAGGTAGACGACTCTAGATACTTGCTCTAATTTCAAAAACAAATTCAAAAATACTTTTCACACCGACACCTTTTCAAAAAGCTTTCGAAAGCAACTTTTCAAACACTCTTGAGGACCGATACAAGAGTCGAACTGAAATTTTCAAAGAAACTTTTTTAAAACCCACAGTTGAAAAGCAAACAAACAATTTTGAAAACACAAATGAGCAAGTATCTAAGAGCCCATGGATAACCATGGATAGAAAGGGTGCTAACACCTTCCCTTTCTATAAATCTACCTCCCGAACCGAGAGCAATCTCTATAAGGAATTTTTCTGTGCTTTTGTCCTTTCCATTTGGAGAAAATAAAAGACGGTGGAGACTCTTGCTTCCGCGACATTTCGCGAACCAGCGTTAAACAGTCAGTTCCAGATCCACCGATCGCCAGAACTGGCGACTCTGCTGGGGAATTCTTTATAAAGTGAGGTGTACCTTAGGGTTAGTTCATAACTGTGTTTTCAATTGTATTGATTTGCTTGCTTTAAATTGTGGGACTGTCTTGGGAGATCTATAGATCCTAACCCGGATCTGGGGGATACCTTCTTAGAAAGTAGCAACAAGGCTGTGAGGGAACTGTGTGGGGTATACCGACATGGTTGAAATAGTCTGCTACGTTGATGTGGCACTTTGGTGTGTACCGGTAACCCTTGAGTTCAGTCAAGGAGAGTACGGGGCCTCCGCGTGGTGTCGTGAAGCATCAACAAACCTTAGGAACCTTAATTGAACTATCTTGGCCTCTTTAGGGTAGTGAGATAACTGACTTTGGTGCAGTCCGAGGTTGGTTGATACTTGATACTACACTCAATTGAGGGTTGCTTTCCTGGAATATTTCGGTCGCCAGTTCAGTGGCTAAATCGAAACGATGAACAATGAAAGCAATCCGGTGATATTGGGACCCTTAGAACCCGGTTACTTCTAATAGGACAGGTTGAACCCACCAACTTCAAGAGGGTAATACCCAGACCCCATGCTGGCCTAAACTCTAAGGGCTTGTCTTGTGTGACTTGTGTGCCTTACATGTTTGCCTTTGTACATATCTGTGGTGTGTTTAATCATAGCATCATGACATCATCCAGCATCATATGCATTGACTAACCATTTCAGGGGTTCGAATCTTCATCTTTGTTCTTGTTTTGTAGGACATGGAAACTGTTCGCAGAAAGACAATTCAAATCAGCCTTGTAAGGATCCCTCCTCAGCTTAAGGAGCTTATATCCAGGATTCCCGAGAGCTCTTCATTCAGTGAAAGACATGGAAGACTCATCAGCTTGGTCAATACCAACATTGAAGAAGATATGATAATGGTCCTGTTCCAGTTCTTTGACCCTCTGCATCACTGTTTCACTTTCCTGGATTATCAGCTGGTACCTACATTGGAGGAGTTCTCCCGGCTTCTGAAGATCCCTATCCTTGATCAACTACCCTACAACGGTACAGAAAAGGAACCCAAGCTTGAGGAGATTGCTAAAGCCTTGCACCTACAATCATCTGACCTCAAGGGACATTGGAAAGTTAGAAGTGGTATCAAAGGGTTCTTAGCCAAGTTTCTGTTTGAAAAGGCCCATGAATGTTGGAACTCCCTTGACTTACAAGCCTTTGAAGAAGTTGTGGCCCTCCTTGTCTATGGTTTGGTGTTGTTCCCTAACCCAGATCAGCTTATAGATATCAGTGCTGTCCAGATCTTCATGTCCAGGAATCCTATACCTACGTTGTTGGGGGACATCCTTCACTCATGTTACACTCGAACCATGAGAAAAAGAGGTGTCCTTATGTGTTGCACTCCTCTCCTGGGAAGGTGGTTTATTTCGCACCTTCCACAATCAGCTTTGAAGAACGAGCGGGGTTTGAGGTGGTCACAACGGTTGATGACTCTTACACATGCAGATATACATTGGTGCCCTCGGTCCAGAGAGGATGTCACTATCATTGATCGTTGCGGGGAGTACCCTAATGTTCCTTTACTTGGAATCAGAGGAGGTATTACTTACAACCCATGCCTGGCTTGGAGACAGTTTGGTTATGCTCGGAGGGATGGCCCTCATGACATGTTAATTCCTGACATAGTTTTTGACTTCGACAACGATGCACAAGGACTTCGCCAGAGATTTATCAGAGCTTAGAGGATGCTAAGTAGGATAGACAGCAAGACACTGGGGCACATGAACTCCATCCCGTTGGAACCTTATCTCAAGTAGGTACGTGCCCGCTCCCAGAAGTTAGTAATGCCTTATCCTCATATGCCCCCTGTGATCAAAGAGCCAGTCTTGGAAGGAGAAGTGTCCTACATCATTCAGCATCCTGACATGCCCACGTCCTGGGAAGAGATGCAGAAGAGCTGGATCCAGCTTAAGGAAGAACGAAATTCTCTTGAGACCAGTCTACATGCTAGTGAAAAGAAGGTCCTGGAGCTCACCCGCCTATTGCATGAGGAGAGGAATCTCAACACCTACATAGCTCCAAAGAGGATGCGTAGTGTCTTTTGGGATTGATTTGCTTTGTAATATGTGCCCATGAGGCTTTGATGTACTGAACAATTGTTTCCTTAATAATAACGTGTGTTCCTTTTTTGGCTACAACAAATTTGGACTTTCGAACCCTTGAATGCATTGCATAAACATATATCATTCATCATGTGCATAGCAGGTTTTTCTTCTTTTCAGGTTGCTTACTGTTCTTCGTTGTTTATTTCAGCATCATGAATCCTGACTCATCATCAACCAAGATGTCCATCAAGGCTCTTCAGGCGCAGAATGCGCAATTTCAGGAACTAATCATGGGTTTGGCTCAGGGCCAAGAAGAGCTGAAGGCTCTGCTCTTGAAGAAGGAGAAGAAGAAGAAAAAGAGAACTGTTCTTTTCAACTCGGGCTGAAGGTTTGGCAACACTCTACAGAATGAAGAGGCTGGTTCTTCTATAGGCAAGAGTAGCCCCCAAGAGGGAAAAGGTCCTAGTCCGGTAGTCTCTGACAACGAGACTGATTTCGATGAGGAACAGTATCCTCCGGCTGAAGACAGATATAAGCAGTTGGAAGACAGACTGAATGCTATGGAGATCCAACAAGTGCCTGGGCTGGATTTTGGAGATTTGGGCTTATCTACTGGTGTGATTATTCCTCACAAGTTCAAAGCACCATCCTTTACCAAGTATGACGGGGCGTCTTTTCCCAAGCTACATCTCAGATCCTACGTGCGGAAGATTCAACCGTACTCAGTGGACAAGAACTTATGGATCCACTTCTTCCAGGAGAGTCTTTCAGGGACTCATCTCGAATGGTTCTATCAGCTGGATGGGACCAAGGTTCGTAACTGGGAGGAGTTGGCTACTGCTTTCTATAAGCAGTATCAATATAATGCCAACCTTGCCCCTACACGTACCCAACTCCAGGGTATGTCGCTAGGGTCAAGCGAAGGTTTTAAAGAGTATGCACAGAAGTGGAGGGATCTGGCTGGTAGGGTGCAGCCTCCGTTGACTGACCAAGAGTTGGTAGACATGTTCTTGGGGACCCTATCTGGGCCATTTTTCAACCATCTTATCGGTAACTCGTCTGCAGGGTTTACTGATCTTATTCTGACTGGAGAGAGAATAGAAGCTGGGATGAAGTCAGGCAAAATTCAGAAGGGTGCATCTGCAAGTTCTGAGAAGAAGCCCTTTAAAAAGGAGGCCAGTGCTGTTTATGGGTCTAGAAGACAAGAGAAACCTGAGCGCCGCCAGTCTGTCAACACGGTGATGATTGCTAAGCATGCTGCCGCTCCTTGGCAAACCAATCCTCAAAGGGCTGAAAGACCCAGAAGAGAGTTTACCCGGTTGAGTATGACTCTGTCACAAATCTTGCCGCAGTTGCTGTCCACCAACCTAGTGACTGTCAGAGAGGCCCCGAAAGTTGTGAATACTGCCTCTCCGAAATACAATCCAAATGCCCGCTGTGCTTATCACTCCGATAGCCCGGGGCATTCCACTGATGACTGTTGGGCATTAAGGAATAAGCTGCAAGACCTTATCGATACGAAGGAGGTACAGTTTGAGGCATCTGAGAAGCCTAATATGGTGACAGCTCCCCTGCCTGCTCATGGAGTGAATGCTATTGGAGACGAAGATGAGGTGGATGAAGCTGAGTTTGATAGCTGGATTTACCCGGCAACTGACAGTGGACCTAGCAATTGGAGTGCAAAGGACAATCTACCTGTTTCTCTTGTTACTGAGTAATGAATTCCTATGTTTTTGTTATCTGTAACAAACAATAAACAATTAAAACTCTATGGCCCGGTGTCTTACCCAGGGCACCATGGCTTCATTTGTGAGGGCATATAAATTGTCATTTCATATATCATGAATAAAAATCTTGGACGTTTTCTCGCATTTCAAATCTTATGCTCCTTTTCTTTCTTTCCTTTCTTTATATATTACAAAACAGCTGTATTTACACACACTCACTCATACAGGTTTCAATCCACTCTGGATCTCACTGGTAACGACTCTGCTACTGCCAGTTATGACTTCGAAAATCCGATCAACTTAGCCGAAGACGAAGGTGAAGATGATTGCGAAGTGCCTGGCGAGCTTGCAAGACTGTTACTCCAGGAAGAGAGGGCAATTCAACCACATGAAGAGCCAGTGGAAACAATAAATCTGGGCACCGAGACAGACAGAAAGGAGGTAAAGATTGGTGCCAACCTAGAGCTCAGCGTGAAGCAACGGTTGACTCAGATGCTACATGATTATATGGAGATCTTTGCCTGGTCCTACGAAGACATGCCCGGGTTGGATACCGATATTGTGGTCCATCATTTGCCTACCAAGGAAGACTGCCCTTCGGTTAAGCAAAAGGTCCGCCGTATGCGTCCAAAGATGTCTGAGAAGATCAAAGCCGAAGTTATGAAACAGTTTGATGCCGGTTTTCTTGCAGTAACTTCTTACCCTCAGTGGGTTGCTAATGTGGTGCCAGTACCAAAGAAAGGTGGAAAGGTCAGGATGTGTGTCGACTACAGGGATCTGAACAGGGCCAGCCCCAAAGATGACTTCCCCCTACCTCACATTGATGTCCTTGTTGACAATACAGCTCAGCATAAGGTGTTCTCTTTCATGGATGGTTTTTCAGGTTACAATCAGATCAAGATGGCACCTGAAGACATGGAAAAAACTACCTTTGTTACTCAGTGGGGCACCTTCTGCTACAAGGTCATGCCTTTTGGACTGAAAAATGCTGGGGCAACCTACCAACGTGCCATGGTTGCTTTATTTCATGACATGATCCATCATGAGATAGAAGTGTATGTTGACGACATGATCGCAAGGTCCCAGACTAAGGAAGAGCACCTAGATCATCTACAGAAACTATTTGACCGGTTGAAATTGTACAAGCTGAGGTTGAACCCGAACAAGTGCACCTTCGGGTTAAGATCTGGGAAGTTGCTAGGCTTCGTTGTAAGTGATAAGGGTATTCAAGTGGACCCTGCCAAGGTCAAAGCTATTCAAGAGATGCCAGTTCCTAAGACAGAGAAAGAGGTCAGAGGCTTTTTAGGACGCCTGAATTACATTGCTCGATTCATCTCACACCTGAATGCCACCTGTGAACCAATCTTCAAGCTGCTGAAGAAAGATCAGGTAGTACGTTGGAATGATGAATGTCAGGCTGCTTTTGAAAGAATCAAGGAGTATCTCCAAGAACCACCCATCCTTATGCCACTGGTTGAAGGGAGACCTCTGATATTATACCTAACAGTACTTGACAACTCAATGGGGTGTGTGCTGGGGCAGCATGACGAGTCTGGCCGAAAAGAGCACGCCATTTATTACCTTAGCAAAAATTTTACCGACTGTGAGACCCGATACTCACTGCTTGAGAAAACTTGCTGCGCTTTGGTATGGGCTGCTCGCCGGATGAGACAGTATATGCTGACTCACACTACCTTGTTGATCTCAAAGATGGATCCTATAAAGTACATATTTGAAAAGCCTGCTCTGTCTGGGAGAATAGCAAGATGGCAAATGATCTTGACAGAATACGACATTCAGTACACAACCCAGAAAGCCATCAAGGGAAGTGTATTGGCAGACCACTTGGCACATCAGGCAGTAGACGACTATCAGTCAATGAACTTCGAGTTTCCAGACGAGAGCATCATGATTGTGACTGACTGTGAAATACCTGGGCCGGATGAAGGACCTGAGGAAGGATCCCAATGGTCTATGCACTTTGACGGAGCCTCCAATGCTTTGGGTAACGGTATCGGCGCTGTAATCATATCCCCTCAAGGCACTCATACTCCACTCACTGCCCGACTATGTTTCAACTGCACCAACAACATGGCGGAGTATGAGGCATGCATCATGGGTCTCCAAGCTGCGATCGACTTAAGGATCAAGTTTCTGAGTGTCTTTGTAGATTCCGCTCTCGTGATCAATCAGATCAAAGGAGAGTGGGATACGAAACATCTGAATCTTATTCCTTACAGAGAATGTGTGCTGACATTGATCCCCCACTTCACAAAGATAACCTTTGAACACTTTCCGAGAGAGGAGAATCAGCTGGCGGACGTGTTAGCTACAATGTCTTCCATGTTCAAAGTCAAATGGGACAATGAGGCTCCCTGAATCATCATCTGGAAACTGGACGAACCGGCACACTGTTGTGATCTCGAGACTGAGTTGGTAACTGAGAAGCCTTGGTACCATGAGGTGAAGAGATATTTGGAAGCTCAGGAATACCCTGAAGGTGCGTCCGTCAATGACAAAAAGTTTCTGAGAAGGTTCGCAGTGAAGTTCTTCCTTAGCAACGGCATCCTGTATAAGCGAAACCATGATTCGACCTTACTGCGTTGTGTGGACAAGACTGAAGCAGAAAGGATCATGGAAGAGCTACATGAAGGGACCTTCGGAACACATTCCAGTGGACACACTATGGCAAAGAAAATCCTTCGGGCAGGGTACTTCTGGTCCACAATGGAAGCCGACTGCTACCAACACTCTCGGACATGCCATAAGTGCCAGATATATGCATACAAGGTGCATGTTCCTCCAGTTCCTCTAAATGTTCTGACTGCGCCTTGGTCGTTTGCAATGTGGGGCATAGACATGATCGGTGAGATTAAATCTACGGCATCTAACGGGCATCGCTTCATCCTGGTAGCGATTGATTACTTCACGAAGTGGGTTGAAGCAGCTTCCTACGCTACGGTAACCAAGACTGTTGTGGCACGGTTCATTCGGCATAATTTGATCTGTCGATACGGCGTCCCTGAAAGAATCATTACAGACAATGGTACCAATCTCAATAACAAGATGATCACTGAGCTCTGCGAGCAGTTTAAAATACAGCACCACAACTCTTCTCCTTATCGGCCGAAGATGAATGGGGCTGTAGAAGCAGCAAATAAAAACATCAAGAAAATCGTGCAGAAGATGACAGTGACTTATAAAGATTGGCACGAGATGTTACCGTTTGCTCTACATGGATACCGTACCTCAGCCAGGACGTCAACCGGGGCAACTCCTTTTTCATTGGTCTACGGCATGGAGGCAGTCTTACCGATCGAAGTGCAAATACCCTCTCTCCGAATAATGAAGGATGCAGATCTGAACGAAGATGATTGGATCCAGACACGACTTGATCAGCTAAACCTTATTGATGAAAAAAGACTTGCTGCTATCTGTCATGGTCAGACGTATCAGAAACGGATGATCAGGGCATTTAACAAAAAGGTCAGACCACAAGAGTATCAAGTTGGGGATCTGGTAATCAAGCGAATCATCCTTCCTCAGAGTGACCCAAGGGGCAAATGGACCCCTACGTACGAAGGGCCATTTGTGGTTAAACATGTGTTCTCAGGAGGAGCCATGATTCTAACCAACATGGATGGTGACGACTTTCCTCACCCCGCCAATGCAGACATAGTAAAAAGATACTACGCATGAAAAAGACCCGCTAGGCTGACATACCTAGGCAAAAATTAGGGCTTCCCGGCGAACCAAAAGGGTTCGGGCAAAATGAATGGATGAAATGAAAAAATCTGTACACCCGGCAAGTCGAAAACCTGAAAAGGCGGCTTGGGCAAAAATGGGTATCCCGGTGGACTGAAAACCCGAAAGGGCGGTCCAGGCAAAAGTTAGGGATAAAGCGTAATACTATGTCTCATTGGATCACTTTGCATCCAGAATCCGGTATCTACATCAAGTTCAGACGGCATCGATCAGTCAGCTTCATCTTCAACTAAGGTCATCAAGTGATGAGACGCTCAAAGACATAAAGGCGATAGCAGAGTTGAAACCCAGTGGATCATTCATTTCACGCAGCTGTTTTATTTTCTCTTGTACAAATTTGTATAAACTCTTTTGTTCGGCGGCGTTCTCTTACTAGGACGTCAGCCTCTTGTACATAAACGCCTATTTTACAGGCAAATTCAAAAAAATCAATACAAATATACTTTTCAGTTAAAATTGCCAATTGTTTTTCCTTTTCTGTTTTGTTTTGCGAAGAACGTCCAAGGTTCAATTTGTGATATATGCATTGACAATAATTTGCTAACTCATAAATATTTGCATACGAAACAAAGGATTAATTACATGTAACATTAGAAGCAGGGGCAATAAAGAGTTGTCTAAGCAATCTAATTGTTTTGTCCTCCAAGGTACCAAGGTAGGTTCAGCTAAAGAACATAACCAGATATCTTAATTCCCCAGAGAGTAAGCCAGCAAGACAGTGCACTCTCCCCAAGCAAAGCTATTGTCAAACTTAAGGAAGTTGGGTATCCTCCAGCAGATCTCAACATTCCCCAGCACATCATACGTATTCTTAACAAGCATCCCCGGCAATCTTGGCCTAAAGATTGTTCCCCGGAGGTATATCAAACATTCAATGGAGTTACTTCCCCAGCAATTCAAAACCTCCCCAGTAGAGTCCAATCCAGTTTCCCCAGGAAAAGTTGGAATCCATTCCCCAAGCAGTAAGCTTATCCCCAGTAGATTCTGGAAGCTTATCCCTCGCAGAGCACGAACGCGTCTCCCGGCTTTATTCAAAGAGTTATTTCCCCACCAGGATATAACTGGGTTATCCTCAGCTAAAAGCCACGGAAAGAGCGTCCTCGACGAAGTCTTCTTATCCCCAGCGAAGTCTATTAACACTTCCAACACAACCATGGTATCCCCCGCAAATTATCAACAACTCAACAAAGTACCTCTCTCCCCACTGAGTATCGCTCCCCAGCAGGATTGTTAGAGTACTTTTCTCCCCGCAGAGTAATCTTTTCGCCAAGTTTGTTTCCCAACGGAGTTACCTTCTCCTACCGGTATTCTTGCAATTATCATCCCCAGCGGAAGCAAAAATCAAATCTTCAAACATCAGCCCAGGAGTGACCTCCCGGCACCCGTCAAGGATTTATTTTCCTAGACGAAAAAAACATACATTCATAAACATCGCACTTCCATACATCATTACAGCATGCATATACGCATCATATCTTACAAATCTCATTTATGTTGAGAACATCATTGCTTGATCCATATCATGCATTGCATATGACTGACCTTTACCTTTCAGGAAAGATCCAGTTAAGTTCTCAGCTATATTTCAAGACCTAGACCGGTTCAGTTAAGTCGACCCTAAGACTTTTCTGTTTCTTATCCAGTCAAAGGCCTTCTCTGGTTCAGTCAGATCGACCCTAAGATCTCCCTGTTTCTTATCCAGTTGAAGACATCAAAGACCTAGACCGGTTCAGTTAAGTCGACCCTAAGACTTTTCTGTTTCTTATCCAGTCAAAGGCCTTCTCTGGTTCAGTCAGATCGACCCCAAGATCTCCCTGTTTCTTATCCAGTTGAAGATTTCAAGACCTAGACCGGTTCAGTTAAATCGACCCTAAGATCTTTCTGTTTCTTATCCAGTCCAAGGCCTTCTCTAGTCCAGCTAAATCGACCCCTAACAGATTTTTCTGATAAAGACTCAGCAGAAGTTATCCAAGATTCTCTCAATGATTGCTGTTGAGGTTGTAGTCGCCTATGGTTCTCTCCCCGATACTGCGGAGGTAGTAATCATCCCCAGATTCACTCAGCGTTACTGTTGAAGTAGAAGATATCCAAGATTCTCTCAATGATTACTGTTGAGGTTGTAGTCGCCTATGGTTCTCTCCCCGATACTGCGGAGGTAGTAATCATCCCCAGATTCTCTCAATGATTACTGTTGAGGTTGAAGTCGCCCAAGATTTTCTCAATGATTACTGTTGAGGTTGAAGTCGCCTATGGTTCTCTCCCCGTTACTGCGGAGGTAATAATCGTCCCCAGATTCTCTCAGCGTTACTGTTGAAGTAGAAGTTACCCAAGATTCTCTCAATGATTACTGTTGAGGTTGAAGTCGCCCAAGATTCTCTCAGCGGTCCTGTTGAGGTAGTAATCGTCCAAGGTTCTCTCACCGTTCCTGTTGAGGTAGTAACCACCCCTGGTTCATTCATCACCTTTTGAAGATCCAGATCCAGCTCCTGTAACCAGTCAGGGCACCTCTACACAAAGAGTTTGAAGACCAGCTCCTGTAACAGGCCAGGTACTCATTTTTCTTTTTTGCAGGTACGCAAGTTCTCGCTAAGGAATCTCTTACGCGTTCGACATCCAGATGGCATCTATAAGCCCATCCACCTTCCATCATCTCTCAGCATGGCATCTATAAGCCCATCATCCTATTCATCAATCTCCAAATGGCATCTATAAGCCCATTCCCACATCACACTACTATGTGAGCGCAAATTTCTGGGCACTCTAGTGTTCAATCATCTTCCACCTTCGGATTACGAAAGGCACGTCAGCCAATCTGCATCCTCAGGTCTAAGAAGATTGAACAGGGGCAACTGTTGTACCCCAAAATTTGCCGTCCCATATTCTTCAAAATTTGCCAAGTCAAAGCTTCAAAATCTCCCCAAGGGTTGCACAGTTCAAGGGCCTCCTAACAGTCAAAAACTAGGGTTTTGGTTCTGACAAAGAAAATGAAGTTTCCAAGGGTCCAATCAAGTCCCACATGCCTATAAACATGGTCACGCATCCTCATACCAAGTTTCAAGATTTACAGCACAAAATTGCACAGTCAAAAACCCTAATTGCACTACAGTCAACTGTAGGGGCAAAATGGTCATTTGACAGTCAAAAGTTCAAATCTTTGGTCAACATCTCATTTTGAAGCCACAAACATCATTTGATCAATGCTTGATCATGATTCTCAAAGCTTGGCTCAAAAAGTCTCAAGATGCAAAAGTTTCCATATTTGGACAGTTGAAAAAGTCAACTGTAACTTGACCAAGGCATAACTTCCACATGGATTATCAGAAAAATTCCATCCAAAGCTCATTTTGAATAGAAAGACATTTCCTACAACTCCTCTTCACACTTCAAGTACAAGAAATGCTCTCACAAAAAGTTATCAATCTCAACATTATAGGTCATTTTCAAAAGTCAACAAAAAGGGACTTTAAGTCAAAGACCATAACTTGAGATTGGTAAATCAAAATGACATGGGACCAAAGACATTGGTTAGAGGACTCAAAGACCTTTCCAAAATGTCCAAGAACATGAGCAAAGCTTAAAAATTGAGCAAGTTATGCCTTGTGGAAGTTGGGAAATTTTTGGATATTTTGAAAAGTCAACATTGCTTCAAATGACCTAAAAATGCTAATGGGCCTCTTTTTCTTCCAAAATCCATCATCCAAAACATGTGCACGACCATTTGGCTCAAAGGGAAGTTTTTCATCATTTTTATTTTATTTATTTGAATTTTAATTGCTAATAATTCATTTAATTAATTAAAATATATGAAAAATACCAAAACTAGGTTTTCAAATCTTTTTGTGCAAGACAATCACTCATGATTCACTAAGGATTTCGTGCATACCAAAAAAGGAAATAATTGGAGCAAATTGACATGATTCTTCATGAAGAAATATTGAAAAAGATCCTTAAGAATCAAATCTTGAAAATCATGAATGCAAAGGTTTTGATTTGGTTTCTTTGACCTAAAACCTTCACACATATATACATAATGAAAACCTAATGCAAAGAACCTGAAAGCTGCGCCCAAAAGCCATAAACAACTTTGCACTTTTTCAAGAAAATTCCAAAACTGAAAACACGATTTCAAGGAGTTTCAAGGCAAAACATTGATTCCATTGCATTCCTGAGGCTTCAAGGAAGGTTTCTGGATCAAAACCATCATCTCTAACGCAAAGAATTGGTAGAACGACCTTGTCCTGTCCATACTTTTTTTCACATTCATGTATCAGGATTCATGCATTATTTTTAATTTTTAATGTTTGATTTGTGTTAGTTGATTCATTCTGAAGCTAACCATGTAGTTTGATTGAGTTTTTGTGCATCATACGCGAAATCACCATTGGAGCGTTTTAGGGTTGCAGAGGTTCCAATTTGGGGTTTCTCTGTTATGGAAAAATTGAGACATGATACTTAGGCCATTAAAACCAGGAGCTTCAGACGAACTCAATGCTTAGGTCGCGCCTAATTTATGATCAAAGGATTTCTATTCGCTATTTTTTCATACAGCATATAGTGGGGGTTTAAAACCCCCGCAATCTTGTTTTACATTTTTCAGGCAAAAGCAGACCAACGGAGAAGAAAGCATGCTGTCTCCATGTGATTGGTCTATTTAAATTCAGCGCGTTTTTTTTTTATTGTTAGCATTAGCGTTTTGTTTTTTTTATAATAATTATGTTACAATAATCTTACAAAGAAAGCGCTTGGCACGGTTGGTAGCTGTGTTGTCACATAAGCACTGGGACCTGGGTTCGAATCCCAGGTCCCCCTTCTTTCTTCCATATTTTTCTTCTAAACGTGTTTCTATGCAGCTCATTCCCTGAGGTACACCATGCAGCCCCATAATCTGACGTGCCACATGCCAATAACTCCCATCCAAGGGCTCTGATCTGATGAATCCCATACACCCTGGTCAAACGTTATACACGCGCTCAGAAAAGTCAAACAAGGCCTTGAGACAAATGGGCCTGATTGCTAGCCAAAGACCTCCAGTTTGGGGACAACACCCCCTTTGGTTTGCTCTCTTCCATTCTTTTTTCTATTTTTATTTATTTTGTTTTGTTTAATTTTTATTTAATTCTTCAAATTAATATTTTTCACAAAAACATAAAAAATAATAAAAATCAGAAAAGACAAAAAATAGAATATATTTGATTTAATATTTTTGTAAATAAAATCTTGTTAATTAATTTAGTTTTAAATTCTAGGATTAATTTTAACATTTTTTTTAATAAACTTAAAATTGTAGAATTAGGGTTTTAAACACTTTTATCCTTTTTTTCCTTTTTTCACCATATTAATTATTAATTATTAATTACTATTTTTTGTAAATAAAATTGAATTAATTAATTAGGTTAACTTTAGATTAAATTTTCATGCTTTTCTTAATAAATTAAAAATAACTAGAATTAGGTTTTAAATTCCATTAAGTCTTATTAAAAATCCATAAATGCAAAAAACTCCAAAAAAATATTTTCTTTTTATTTTAATTTAATTAATTTATTAATTATAATGTAATTTCTTAAAAGGGGTCCAACGCCCTCGCATTCGATCGTAATTCCAATTCGCGCGCTTATTTTATTTCCTCTTTTTATGTAATTCTCCCAAAGCCATGTAAATTAGACATTTATATTTCCCGCACTTTATTCTATTTTTAAATCGGGTCCTGGACTTAATTTGGCGATGTGGACCCGCGCCTTTGTAATAGCGTAGAACTTTTAATTTTCCGCATCTTTTTAACTGTTAATTAAATTGCATGAAAGAATGAATGTTAAAATAAAAGCAACGCGTAGATCACCAATACATGACAAGACAAAATATCTGAAAACGACACACAAATCACACACCACCCCTAGGGTACGCCTCACTGTTGCCTTGCCCCTCGAAAGGTGATCGTCGAGTAGAAGATGTTTTAGTAAGTCCTCATGATCCGGGAACCTGGCATGAGGGTAGCTTCTAAGGTGTCTTCCCATTGCTCCGGTGATCACCATGTCCCGAACCTTCAAATTAACCCGAATACCTCCAATGGTGGTGCTACCTACCTCTCAATGGTGGGATGGCACTACTTTAAGGAAACTTACACAGACGAATTCCTTAGGGTAGGTAGACGACTCTAGATACTTGCTCTAATTTCAAAAACAAATTCAAAAATACTTTTCACACCGACACCTTTTCAAAAAGCTTTCGAAAGCAACTTTTCAAACACTCTTGAGGACCGATACAAGAGTCGAACTGAAATTTTCAAAGAAACTTTTTTAAAACCCACAGTTGAAAAGCAAACAAACAATTTTGAAAACACAAATGAGCAAGTATCTAAGAGCCCATGGATAACCATGGATAGAAAGGGTGCTAACACCTTCCCTTTCTATAAATCTACCTCCCGAACCGAGAGCAATCTCTATAAGGAATTTTTCTGTGCTTTTGTCCTTTCCATTTGGAGAAAATAAAAGACGGTGGCGACTCTTGCTTCCGCGACATTTCGCGAACCAGCGTTAAACAGTCAGTTCCAGATCCACCGATCACACATTCCATATTATGATTTATTTTCCCATCAGTGCTTTGTTACATATTTCGCATGTCGGATTTCTGATTATTTTGTTGTTATTGATAGCTGCTCGTGAAGCTCTCGGGTTTCTTTTGCTACTGCTTAGTGTTATACCCCAAAATTTGCCCTCCCATATTCCTCAAGAAATTGCCAAGCCAAGTCACAAAATTCCCCAAGGGTTGTGCAGTGCAACAGTCTCCTAAACAGTCCAAATTAGGGTTTTAAGTCCTAAGATTGATCCTAATAGCTTCCTGGACCATTTCTGAACACATCCCAACTCCAAACATCCTTCAAAACTCCAGGAATTGGTAGGGAGAACTCAAACTGTGTCACATAACTTTTGAAATCGCATATCACAATTCATACGTCCTTTTGCATTTTTATTGATGAATTCTTGTTCCTTACAAAGTTTCTAAGCTAACCATTGTGTTTAATTGCATTTTTGCTGACCATACGCGATTTCACCATGTTCACATTTTAGGGTTTTCAGGTTGTGATTTTAGGGCTTTCTCAACACTGTAAAATTAGCTTTCCAAACCATGATAGTCATATTCAGCAAGCCTAGACGAAGGAAAAGCACCACTCGCGCCCAATTTATTGGTCCTATAGCGCTAGTCTCTATTTTTCTAAAAGCTACTTTAAGCCACGCGTGAAAACCGTTTCCATAGACTTTTGTTTCAGAAAAAAAGAATGAACAACGAAGGAGATGATGTGCTGTCTAGCGGTGATTGGCCAGTTTGAAATTTTCGCGCTTAGCCACTAACGCTTTTATTCTTTTCTTTTGTTATTTGTTTATTATAATATGTTAACTAACGCGTGGTAGCTCAGCTGGCAGGGACATACGCTTGTGACTCTCATGACCTGGGTTCAAACCCCAGGTCTCACATATTTCTCATATTATTTTTCAACATGAATTCCCATGCAGCGCTATCATTGATGCCTACCATACACACTCAAAACTCATCATCCACACGTCCCAGTAGATCAATCAAAGGGTCCAGATTCAAGGCACATGATACGCTATGGTCAACGCATTGGCACGTGAACTGAAAAGTCAAGTGGATTTCAATGTTAATGGGCCAGAATGCTAGGCCTTACCTCCAATTCTGGGGCTACCCCCCCTGGTTTGATTTTCTTTTTATATTTCATTTTCTCAATTGTTATGTTATTTATTTATTTTATTTGTTTTAATTAATTAATTATTTCTACCAAAAATATGAAAAATATCATAAAAAATCAGAAAAAGGCCAAAAAATATAATTTTTATTTTAATTACTTTTATAAATAAATTACATGTAAATAAATTTAGTAAAATAGGTTTTAACTTTAATTCTTTCTTCCATAAAAAAATCCAAAAATATAGCATTAGGTTAATGACTTTTTTTATTCCTTTTAACTTTCCTTGTTTTTTGCCATAATATTAGTAATTTTCATAATTAAACTTGTAAATTAATTAGGGTTGCATTTAGGTTAGATTTTACTACTTTCTTAATAACTAAAAATCCAAAAATATAGCATTAGGTTTAATGACTTTTTATACCTTTTAAATTTTCCTTTTTTTTATCACAATATTATTTATTTATTTATTTTATTTTTATAATTAAATGTACATAAGTAAAAATTAGGGTTTAATTTAGATTAATATAACATTTTCACAATAACTAAAAAACATTAGAATTAGGATTTGCATTTCAAATTTCATTCTAAAAAGTTCTTTTTCTTTTAAATCTTAAAAAACACAAAAAATACCAAAAAACATTTAATTTTTAACTTTCATTTTAATTCCTCATTAATTTGATATTTTGCAAAAGGGTCCAACGCCCGTCGCTTTAATTATTTTGTTTCGCGCATTTTACTTTGTCGCTTATTATAATTATGTACATGTCCCAAAGCCTTGTAATAATTTTATTTCTTGCACTTTTATTCGCTTTATTTATTTTTCAGTCCAAATCGGGTCCGGTTTAATTTTGGCGATGTGGACCCGCGCCAGTTGTAATAGTTTAGATTTATTTTCCCGCAAATATATAACTGTTAAAAAGCATGCAAGAATGAATGTCTTAATTAAAATCAAGCGCAGATCACAAATAAACATGACAAGACAAATATCTGAAAACGACACACGAATCGCACACACCACCCCTAGGGTACGCCTCACTGTTGCCTTTCGAAAGGTGATCGTCGAGTAGAGGACGTCTTAGTAAGTCCTCATGATCCAGGAACCTGGCATGAGGGTAGCTTCTAAGGTGTCTTCCCATTGCTCCGGTGATCACCATGTCCCTAAAACTCGAATTGACCCGAACACCTCCAACAGTGGTGCTACCTACCTCTCAATGGTGGGATGGCACTACTTTAAAGGACATTTACACAGACGAATTCCTTAGGGTAGGTAGACGACTCATGGATACTTGCTCTCTTCAAAACAAACTGAAATCTTTTCACACCAACACTTTTCAAAAGCTTTCAAAGCAAATCTTTCAAACACTCTGACGTACGAGTCGAACTGAAATTTTTTCAAAGAAACTTTTTTAACCCACATTGAAAAGCAAACAAACAATTTTGAAAACACATTGAGCAAGTATCTAAGAGCCCATGGATAACCATGGATAGAAAGGGTGCTAACACCTTCCCTTTCTATAACCTACCTCCCGAACCGAGAGCAATCTCTTTAAGGAATTTTTCTGTGCTTTTGTCCTTTCCATTTGGAGAAAATAAAAGACGGTGGCGACTCTTGCTTCCGCGACATTTCGCGAACCAGCTTTAAAACAGTCAGTTCCAGATCCACCGATCACAGAACTGGCGACTCTGCTGGGGAATTACAAACTTAAAGTGAGGTGTACCTTAGGGTTAGTTCATAACTGTGTTTTCAATTGTATTGCTTTGTTTGCTTTAAATTGTGGGACTGTCTTGGGAGTTCTATAGATCCTAACCCGGATCTGGGGGATACCCTTTTAGAAAGTAGCAACAAGGCTGTGAGGGAACTGTGCGGGGTATACCGACATGGTTGAAACAGTCTGCTACGTTGATGTGGCACTTTGGTGTGTACCGGTAACCCTTGAGTTCAGTCAAGGAGAGTACGGGGCCTCCGCGTGGTGTCGTGAAGCATCAACAGACCTTAGGAACCTTAATTGAACTATCTTGGCCTCTTTAGGGTAGTGAGATAACTGACTTTGGTGCAGTCCGAGGTTGGTTGATACTCGATACTACACTCAATTGAGGGTTGCTTTCCTGGAATATTTCGGTCGCCAGTTCAGTGGCTAAATCGAAACGATGAACAATGAAAGCAATCCCGTGATATTGGGAACCTTAGAACCCGGTTACTTTGATTAGGACAGGTTGAGCCCACCAACTTCAAGAAGGTACTACCCAGACCCCATGCTGGCCTAAACCCTAAGGGTTTCTCTTGTGTGACTTGTGTGCCTTTGTACTTGCCTACTTGCATGCTTGTTAGCTGACACATGAACTACTTACAGGTTTTGTTTATAGTCCTTAACTAGGACTCATGACAAGGTTTACCAAATTTCTTGCAGGTTTTGTTTATAGTCCTTAATTGGGACTCATAACAAAGTATACTGAATTTCTTGCAGGGTCTGTTTATAGTCCTTAATTGGGACTCATAACAGGGTTACTCACATTACCCCATGCATATCATGACATCATACCATTGCATACCTCCTAACCCATTTCAAGGATCTCAAGGGCTTGTGATACAGGTCATATAAATCAAACATCTAGCAAGGGGCAAAGAGGATTTATTTTCCTCTAGCCAATGTTGTCAGAGGCTATGACCCACTTGATATGGTGAGCTCTGACTCCTGAAGAAGGTTCCCTAACCAAGGTTGTTTGGAAATCAAAACCAGACATGATGACTAAAGTCAGGGGCTATGACCCACTGGATATGGTGAGCCTTTGACCCGTGACGAAGGACTCTCAACAACATGAAGTACTTTCAATCAAGTTGCCAGTTTCCAACTCTAACAAGTTTCTCTGTTTACCCCACGAGGTCCTTGAAATCATTGCATGCATATCATACATATCATTACATAACAGGTACCCTTTCTCTGCAGGTTGCTTACCTTCTTCGCTGTTTATTTCAGCAGTCTCGTCATGAATCCTGAATCATCAACCGAGGCATCTATCAAGACTCTTCAGGCGCAGAACGCCCAATTTCAGGCGCAGAACGCCCAATTTCAGGAGCTGATCAAAGGCTTGGCTCAGGGTCAACAAGATCTGAAGGCTTTGCTTTTGAAGAAGGACAAGAAGAAGAAGAGGACTGTTTTGTTCAGCCCTAGACGCAGATCTGGGAATACACCGCAGGAGGAAACTGAGAGGACAACCCCACCTGTGAGGGAAAGCAGTCACCATGAGAGAGAGGTGCCTAGTCCAGTGGTCTCCGACAGCGAGACAGATTTCAACGACGAACAGTACCCTCCGGCTGAGGACAAGTACAAACAGTTGGAGGATAGGCTGAATGCTATGGAGATCCAACAGGTACCTGGGCTGGATTTTGGAGATCTGGGTTTGTCAACTGGTGTGATTATTCCTCGGAAGTTCAAGGCACCATCCTTTACCAAGTATGACGGGGCGTCTTGTCCCAAGCTGCATCTCAGGTCTTATGTTCGGAAAATCCAACCATACTCAGCAGACAAGAACTTGTGGATCCACTTCTTCCAGGAAAGTCTTTCAGGGACTCACCTCGAATGGTTCTATCAACTGGATGGGACCAAAGTTCGTAACTGGGAGGAGTTGGCGACTGCTTTCTATAAGCAGTACCAGTACAATGCCGACCTTGCTCCCACACGTACCCAACTCCAGGGTATGTCGTTGGGGTCAAGTGAAGGTTTCAAGGAGTACGCACAAAGATGGAGAGACCTTGCTGGAAGGGTGCAACCTCCGTTAACTAACCGGGAACTCGTTGATATGTTCTTGGGGACCCTATCCGGGCCATTCTTCAATCACCTCATTGGTAACTCATCTGCTGGATTTACCGACCTCATCCTGACTGGCGAAAGAATTGAAGCTGGTATCAAGTCGGGGAAGATTCAAGAGGCCACACCTTCTGATATTCATAAAAAGCCTTACACGGGAAAGAAGGAATCCAATGTTGTATACAGTCAAAAGAGTCGCCGTGATCAACATGCAGGGGCAGTCATGATCTCTGGTTCTGCACCACGCCGTCAACCACAAAGGGGAAACCAGCAAAGGCCGGAAGGGCCTAAAAGGCAATTCACCAACATTAACATGTCTTGGTCACAAGCATTGCAGCATATGGTGAAGATGAACCTGATTGCAGTAATCAACCCTCCTGCCAATCCTAAGACCTCCTCTCCTAGCTACAATCCAGAAGCAAGGTGTGCTTATCATTCTGATAGCCCGGGGCACGATACTGAGGACTGTTGGGCACTGAAGTACAAAATTCAGAACATGATCGATGCCAAAGAGATCGAGTTCGAGCCTGCGGAGACTCCCAACGTGATCACCGCTCCATTGCCAAAGCATGGCTAGATTTTTGTTCATTTGATTTCAAGTTGTATTTTTCCTTTTCTTGTTCAGATAAACAATTATTGTGTTAAACTCTTTTAGTTCATGAATGCATTACACATGTCTGTCTTGAATTAATTATGTTTACTATGCTTAAAACTGCTTTCATATTTTTTGCGATGGTCAATTCTTAATTGAAAATTCTAAACCTCTTGAGGGAGGATGACGAAAACAATACCATAATTTACAGTATGCTTTTGAACAGACCCCGCTGATGAGGTACAGGCATTGTTTCAATTCCTAAACACTGGAGTTATAAGGATAATAATCCCTCGTCAACCCATCAGAGCCAAAGAAGTAGGAGTTTGTATTTTCGAAAATCAAAACCCTTAATCATAACCTGGGGCAGGGTAGTTCTCTCAGTCGATCCAAGTGCACAATGAATGTCACTAAATGAGTTTTTCAAAAACAAAAGACAGTGATGGTTCCGAACAATCATAAGGACAGGCAGTCATTATCAAAAAAAAAATTCATGAATGAAAAGCCACAAAAAGTCAAAACCAATAAAGAAGACTTACCAAACTGGGGCATCCCGCTGACTGTAATCCCAAAAAGGAAACAGTTCAGGCAAAAAAAAGAAAGGGATAACTAAATCAAAAAAAAAGAGGTCTCACAAACCCTCAGCAAAAAAGGGGATGATTGCCTATTCAAATAAACGTTCAATATCCGAATCATCACCGGAAAATCAGAGCAAAGACTCAAACAAGGTCTAACGCACGATCAACTGAGTTTAGGTTTGGAGAACATCACGAAGAGCGGGTGGGTACAAATAATTTGAGCCTTTATCCTTTGTTTCTTAAACCGTGAACCAGGCCACGATATAACTCTTAAAAGTCCTAGCTGAAGCATGGGTTAGTTCGAAAGCATACTGTTACGAAGGTATCCTGACTCCTGAAGGTTTGCTGTAAAATATTGAGTTGACATCGCACTGTATTACAAAAAATGCATTTTCAAAATTCAAGACAGACATAGACTTTTGCATTCTTAAAATAACCTTGTTTGCATATGACTACTTGTTTGAACAAGCAGGGAAATTCGCATGATGAACACCTTGTGAACAGAAGAACCTCCAATCAAGGGGCACATTGCTCATTATCTGGGGCATGGCAAAATACTTCCAACAGGGGCAACTCCCTACATTCTGAGAGCGTGGACATAGTCGAAAAAAAATACTGCGCATAATCAAAGACCCGCTAGGTTGACATACCTAGGCAAAAATAAGGGCTTCCCGGCGAACTAAAAGGGTTCGGGAAAAATGAAGGGATGAAACGAAAAACATGTACACCCGGCAAGTCGAAAACCTGAAAAGGCGGCTTAGGCAAAAATGGGTATCCCGGTGGACTGAAAACCCGAAAGGGCGGTCCAGGCAAAAGTTAGGGATCAAAGCGTACGACTATGTTCCGGTATCTCATCACTTGTCTACCCAAAGATTTGTCAATCACCCACGCAGGTATCCTCTTCCCTCACCTCCGAAGCAGGGGCAATAATGAGTTATCCAGGCGATTCAATTGCTCTGTCAACCGAAGCACAAAGGAAAGATCAACATAAGGATGATTACCATCTACCGCTACCAATTCCAGATCGTGGGTTAACATCCAAAACCAAACAGGACAATCATCCACTTAACCAAAATCATGCAACCCTACACCGGTTCCTTCTCAGTTTTCAGACAAAGTCATACACAGACTCATTTTCCACAAGCAACCTAACCCCGGTTCATCCAGAAGTTTTACACGAACTTATCCCGAAGTAACCTAACCCCGGTTCCTCCAAGAGTCTTACATGGACCTATCTCAAGATGACCTAACCCCGGTTCATCAAGAAGTTTTTACACAAACTTATCCCGAAGTAACCTAACCCCGGTTCCTCCAAGAGTCTCACATGGACCTATCTCAAGATGACCTAACCCCGGTTCATCAAGAAGTTTTTACACAAACTTATCCAAGTAACCTAACCCCGGTTTCACCAGAAGTCTTACATGGACCTATCTCAAGATGACCTAACCCCGGTTCATCAAGAAGTTTTTACACAAACTTATCCCCAAATAACCTAACCCCGGTTCCTCCTGAAGTCTTACATGGACCTATCTCAAGATGACCTAACCCCGGTTCATCAAGAAGTTTTTACACAAACTTACCCAAGTAACCTAACCCCGGTTCCTCCTGAAGTCTTACATGGACCTATCTCAAGATGACCTAACCCCGGTTCATCAAGAAGTTTTTACACAAACTTATCCAGGTAACCTTACCCCGGTTCCTCCAGAAGTTTTTACACAAACTTATCCAAGTAACCTTACCCCGGTTCCTCCAGAAGTTTTTTACGCAAACTTATCCAAATAACCTTACCTCGGTTCTTCAAGAAGTTTTACACGAACTTATCCTGCAGTAACCTTACCCCGGTTCCTCTAGAAGTCTTACACGGACTTATTTCAAGATGACCTTACCCCGGTTCATCAAGAAGTTTTACACGAACTTACCCTGCAGTAACCTTACCCCGGTTCCGCCAAAAGTTTTACACGAACTTATCCCGAAGAAACCCTACACAGGTGTCCTTCTTTCCAAGATGTGGTTTTACACGAGCTCATCATCAGTAAACCCTACACAGGTTTCCTTCCTCCAAGATGCAGTTTTACACGAGCTCGTCATCAGTCAACCCTACACAGGTGTCCTTCTTTCCAAGATGTGGTTTTACACGAGCTCATCATCAGGCAACCCTACATAGGTTCCCTCTTTCAACTTACAGAAAATACAGTTTAAAGATTTCCCCAGGAGAGTCCAGTTTCCCCAGGAAAATTGGAATTCATCTCTCCAAGCAGTAAGCTTATCCCCAGTAGATTCTGGAAGCTTATCCCCTCGCAGAGCACGAACGCGCCGTCCGGCTTTATTCAAAGAGTTATTTCCTCAACAGGATATAACTGGGTTATCCTCAGCCAAAAGCCAAGGGAAAGGTCGTCGTCAACGTAGTTCTTTCCTATCCCCAGCGAAGTCAATTCACACTTCCAATACAACAACGGTGTCCCCAACAGAGTTACTATCAACATTCAGCAAGGCATCACTCTTCCCACAGAGTATTGCTTCCCAGCATGATCGCTAGAGTATCTTTTCTCCCCGCAGAATCTTCCACTCGCCAAGTTTATTCCGCAACGGAGTCATCATCTCCTACCGGTATCCTTGCAACTATTACCATCCCCAGCGGAAGTAAAATCTATTCCTCGACATCAGCCCAGGATACGACTTCCCGGCACCCGTCAAGGATTTACCTTCCTAGACGAAAACATACATAAAACACCACATACATCATTATAGCATGCATAACGCACTGCATCATACAAATCTCATTTATGTTGAGAACATCATTGCTTGATCCATATCATGCATTGCATACGACTGACTTTTATCTTTCAGGAAAGATCCAGTTAAGTTCTCAAGCTACATTTTAAGACCTAGACCGGTTCAGTTAAATCGTCCCAAGATTTTCCTGATGCTTATCCAGTCAAAGGCCTTCTCTGGTTCAGTCAGATCAATCTTGAGATCTCCCTGATGCTTATCCCAGTTGAAGACATTTCAAGACCTAGACCGGTTCAGTTAAATCGACCTTAAGATTTTCCTGATTCTTACCCAGTCAAAGGCCTCTCTGGTTCAGTCAGATCGACCCTAAGATCTCCCTGATTCTTATCCCAGTAGAAGACACCCCAGATTTTTCTCAACGAGCGTTGTTGAAGTTAAAGTCACCCAAGGCTCTCTCACCATTCATGCTAAGGAAGTAATCATCCCTGGTTCTTTCATCGCCGTTTGAAGCTCCAGACTCAGCTCCTGTAACCAGTCAGGACACAGCTAAAAATCAGCTCCTGCGACGTGTCAGGTACTCATTTTCTGTTTTGCAGGTATGCAGGTTCTCACCAAGGAATCTCCTACGCGATCAACATCCAGATGGCATCTATAAGCCCATCATCCAATCCAGCAATCTCCAGATGGCATCTATAAGCCCATTTCCACCATCATTGCTAACATGTGAGCGCAAATTTCCGGGCACTCTAGTGTCCAATCATCTTTTACCTTCGGATTACGAAAGGCACGTCAGCCAATCTGCATCCTCAGGTCTAAGAAGATTGAACAGGGGCAACTGTTATACCCCAAAATTTGCCCTCCCATATTCCTCAAGAAATTGCCAAGCCAAGTCACAAAATTCCCCAAGGGTTGTGCAGTGCAACAGTCTCCTAAACAGTCCAAATTAGGGTTTTAAGTCCTAAGATTGATCCTAATAGCTTCCTGGACCATTTCTGAACACATCCCAACTCCAAACATCCTTCAAAACTCCAGGAATTGGTAGGGAGAACTCAAACTGTGTCACATAACTTTTGAAATCGCATATCACAATTCATACGTCCTTTTGCATTTTTATTGATGAATTCTTGTTCCTTACAAAGTTTCTAAGCTAACCATTGTGTTTAATTGCATTTTTGCTGACCATACGCGATTTCACCATGTTCACATTTTAGGGTTTTCAGGTTGTGATTTTAGGGCTTTCTCAACACTGTAAAATTAGCTTTCCAAACCATGATAGTCATATTCAGCAAGCCTAGACGAAGGAAAAGCACCACTCGCGCCCAATTTATTGGTCCTATAGCGCTAGTCGCTATTTTTCTAAAAGCTACTTTAAGCCACGCGTGAAAACCGTTTCCATAGACTTTTGTTTCAGAAAAAAAGAATGAACAACGAAGGAGATGATGTGCTGTCTAGCGGTGATTGGCCAGTTTGAAATTTTCGCGCTTAGCCACTAACGCTTTTATTCTTTTCTTTTGTTATTTGTTTATTATAATATGTTAACTAACGCGTGGTAGCTCAGCTGGCAGGGACATACGCTTGTGACTCTCATGACCTGGGTTCAAACCCCAGGTCTCACATATTTCTCATATTATTTTTCAACATGAATTCCCATGCAGCGCTATCATTGATGCCTACCATACACACTCAAAACTCATCATCCACACGTCCCAGTAGATCAATCAAAGGGTCCAGATTCAAGGCACATGATACGCTATGGTCAACGCATTGGCACGTGAACTGAAAAGTCAAGTGGATTTCAATGTTAATGGGCCAGAATGCTAGGCCTTACCTCCAATTCTGGGGCTACCCCCCCTGGTTTGATTTTCTTTTTATATTTCATTTTCTCAATTGTTATGTTATTTATTTATTTTATTTGTTTTAATTAATTAATTATTTCTACCAAAAATATGAAAAATATCATAAAAAATCAGAAAAAGGCCAAAAAATATAATTTTTATTTTAATTACTTTTATAAATAAATTACATGTAAATAAATTTAGTAAAATAGGTTTTAACTTTAATTCTTTCTTCCATAAAAAAATCCAAAAATATAGCATTAGGTTAATGACTTTTTTTATTCCTTTTAACTTTCCTTGTTTTTTGCCATAATATTAGTAATTTTCATAATTAAACTTGTAAATTAATTAGGGTTGCATTTAGGTTAGATTTTACTACTTTCTTAATAACTAAAAATCCAAAAATATAGCATTAGGTTTAATGACTTTTTATACCTTTTAAATTTTCCTTTTTTTTATCACAATATTATTTATTTATTTATTTTATTTTTATAATTAAATGTACATAAGTAAAAATTAGGGTTTAATTTAGATTAATATAACATTTTCACAATAACTAAAAAACATTAGAATTAGGATTTGCATTTCAAATTTCATTCTAAAAAGTTCTTTTTCTTTTAAATCTTAAAAAACACAAAAAATACCAAAAAACATTTAATTTTTAACTTTCATTTTAATTCCTCATTAATTTGATATTTTGCAAAAGGGTCCAACGCCCGTCGCTTTAATTATTTTGTTTCGCGCATTTTACTTTGTCGCTTATTATAATTATGTACATGTCCCAAAGCCTTGTAATAATTTTATTTCTTGCACTTTTATTCGCTTTATTTATTTTTCAGTCCAAATCGGGTCCGGTTTAATTTTGGCGATGTGGACCCGCGCCAGTTGTAATAGTTTAGATTTATTTTCCCGCAAATATATAACTGTTAAAAAGCATGCAAGAATGAATGTCTTAATTAAAATCAAGCGCAGATCACAAATAAACATGACAAGACAAATATCTGAAAACGACACACGAATCGCACACACCACCCCTAGGGTACGCCTCACTGTTGCCTTTCGAAAGGTGATCGTCGAGTAGAGGACGTCTTAGTAAGTCCTCATGATCCGGGAACCTGGCATGAGGGTAGCTTCTAAGGTGTCTTCCCATTGCTCCGGTGATCACCATGTCCCTAAAACTCGAATTGACCCGAACACCTCCAACAGTGGTGCTACCTACCTCTCAATGGTGGGATGGCACTACTTTAAAGGACATTTACACAGACGAATTCCTTAGGGTAGGTAGACGACTCATGGATACTTGCTCTCTTCAAAACAAACTGAAATCTTTTCACACCAACACTTTTCAAAAGCTTTCAAAGCAAATCTTTCAAACACTCTGACGTACGAGTCGAACTGAAATTTTTTCAAAGAAACTTTTTTAACCCACATTGAAAAGCAAACAAACAATTTTGAAAACACATTGAGCAAGTATCTAAGAGCCCATGGATAACCATGGATAGAAAGGGTGCTAACACCTTCCCTTTCTATAACCTACCTCCCGAACCGAGAGCAATCTCTTTAAGGAATTTTTCTGTGCTTTTGTCCTTTCCATTTGGAGAAAATAAAAGACGGTGGCGACTCTTGCTTCCGCGACATTTCGCGAACCAGCGTTAAACAGTCAGTTCCAGATCCACCGATCACACTTAGCATATACAGATTGTTATCTGTTTGGTATATTCTTGGCCTATTTTCCATTTCGTATCATTTACCGCTTTCCTTTCCATGAGAAGTAGGAATAGAGATGCATGTTCTGGGAGTCCCTTTGAGGCAAATCTGGTTTATTTAAAGACCTTGTTTAAGGCAATTCCTATGTGTGTTTGTTTATAATTCATTATGTTTACATTTGTGCCAGAGACCTCGATGAAGGCATCCTATTACCATTCCCCATTGATAAGTCCTCAAAAGGAGGCATAGGCGGCAAAGGGTTTGCAATTAACCCTGACATTTCTAGTCCCCGGGTTGTTCGTAGCTCATGTCATAACGTTGATGCTATTGAACCGTGCTGCTCTTGTATCAAGTCGGTCAAGTGGAGGAGGGTTCATTATCAACCCCCGCATTTTTTCTTGAGCTCGAGTTGGTTAATGCTTGATGCTTTTTAGTGATCTAATTATTGTCTTCTATCTCCTACCTCGATCCTTGATATCTTTGTTAGGTGTTTAGTCGCTTATAATGATTCACTCTTTGTTCTTCTCTTGCCTTGATTATTCAATATCTTGGTTAAAAGTAGATTCCCCTTTCTTTATTTCATGCCTCGGTGATACAATACCTTGGTTAAGATTTACTTTCATTACCCCTTCTTGCCTGGATGATAAGATATCTATGGTCAGGAACTCCCTTATCCTACCTTGATGATGCGATATCCTGGTTAGGTGTCCCATTCTCCTATCCTGCCTTGTGTTGGTGTAAGCCCTAGAGGCTAATACTTTTGGTACTTGTATCGAATTATTTATTAATAATAAAAGGCATTTCTTTATTATGTTTGCTTTCTAAAATAACAAATTCCCTAGAATGGTTTATTAGTTTAATGAAATGTTAAGTGTGACTTAATCATGAGATCCCATTAAACATAAGAAACTATACTTAAAGTATCCGTAGTCAAGCTTTAATGTGAAGTGGGATAACATTAAAGCATTAAGATTATTATGAAGATAGATTGATGATCACATCTCATGGATCATAGATAAGGAGTTATCAAGTCTTGACATAGGTATGAATATTAGGAGTAATATTTATACTGGATTGACCCGCTATGAGAATACTACATAGAATGTTATGAAAAGTGTCATAAGTTATTCTCATGATGATAATGGTGTATAGCACCCTTCGACCTGAAACCACTATGGACCCTAGATGTAGAGTCAAGTACTTTATTGTTGATCAAACGTCATCCGTAACTGGATGACTATAAAGATGGTTGATGGGTACTTCACAAAGCATGCTAAGGGACATGAGTGACCTAGATGGAATTTGCTCATCCTGCATAACAGGATAAATGTCTAAGGGCCCAAATATTGAACTGGACAAGGGTGACACAGTGTATGCCTTGTGTTCAATATAGACATGAGGGCAAAAGGGTAATTGTACAACACAAATATTATCACGGAAAAGGTTTGGTCAGATCACATGACATTTTCGTGACTTGGGTAACAGTGATGTGTTGCTAGATACCGCTCACTGTTTATTATATTAAATGTGTGATTTAATATAATTGCCAACGTCGTGAAAACCTACAGGGTCACACACATAAGGACAGGTTGATGAGAGATAGAACAAATAAAGAACACCGTAAGGTACGGTGCACTTAAGTGTAATACGGAAAGTGTAACACCCTCTAAAACCCCGCATAAAATTTCGCAAATAATTAAAATCATATTTTCAGAGTACATGTATTAACGAGGATGTCACAATTCCCTTTTAATAAAAACAAGTTCCTGTCATGCATAACGTAGAAGCAACTCATACATGTTTACACAGCAGAATATTATATTTAATAAAACCAAAGTTATAATATTTTCAATCATCAGGGATTAACACCTGGAATATATCAACATCATATTATAACCAAATACTAAGGAAATAAACGAGTCTGACTAAAACAGCTCGACAAACAAACGTTCCCGGAGTTACAACTATCAGAGCATGACCCGGACAATACTTAAACCGAAATAAACTAGAAACAACAAGTCTTCTCCAATCATCTGAGCGAAGCTCCTCAATCTGAAATGTTCAACAGTAAGGGTGAGCATCTCAACTATACATTTGATTATACGTTCATAACAATCAATTCAGAAAAACCATAAGCATCACCCAAACAGTTAGCATGTTTCATAGTTTACGAAAACCTTTACAATTCATATATTCATAATATATTACTTTTCATACTTATAATTAACATCAAACATCATTAACAATTCAGCAACAATACATGCATACAATCAATTAAATACAACATTGGAAAATCATCCATTCATGTTATATTCAATATAATGCAACACACCCATGCATGTGGTACCATTTTACCGCCCCATTATATCTCGGGTCACGGACAACTCACTGTTCCATTATATCGCGGACACGGCTACCACCTCAACGTTCCATTAAATCGCGGACACGTATATTGGCCACCATGTTAATTCCATACAATGGGAATTAACAAATGCAACATGATATGTAAAGTATGTAACACTCAGCATACTATTAACATCAATAAAACATATCATGCAACATCAACAACATCAATCATAACAGGATATGGATAGCATGTAATCACTCAGCATACTATTAAACATCAACCAATCATATCAAGTTATATCATAATTCATGCTTGATAACATCATCTAAAAGCATGACAATAACATCCACGTAGTGTTGGTATCATAACATACAAACATTATTCGATACAAGCATCAAACAACACTAGGGAATCAATAAGCAGCATATTCCAAACATATAAAACACTGCACATCAAAACAGAATCAATTCCGTACATAACAGCATGCACAGAAAACAGAATTCAGAAGCCAGCACAGTAGGTCAACACGGGTACCCGTGTGCAGCAACACGGCCCGTGTGGAAATGTGTCCAGAAACACATTATTTTTACCAATACAGAAGATCAACACGGGTGCCCGTGTGCAGCAACACGGCCCGTGTTGATGAGCGCGTACAAAATATTCCTGTACCTGCAGCATGCTCAGAACAGCAGTCAAACACGAAAAATACCAGCCAAGACGTGCATTTCGGTACATAACAACATCAATTTTGCATAACTCAAAGTAACACATCAATTGAAAACACAATTCCCTTCTAAGTTAGTCAATTTCCAATCTTAAGAACAGCATTACTTCACTTAAGGTCTTATTTTTCAAATCATACACAACTCAGAATTTTCGTCTCAAAACATCCTATTTTATCAACAATTCTTTCATCAACAACAAGTTTTTATAAAATTGACCTTAAGTTACATATTACCCGTCCTTTAGGGAAATCCTAACAACATTGAGGTTATTCCTAGAATTACCTAAGGGAAACTCTCGATCATACAAATATACTCCAAATCCACCATAGGAAACTAAAATCCCTAATTGATTCATAAAATTGGGAACCTAAACCTTTTCTAACAAGGTTCAACCCTAAGGTTATTGATCCCTAAGAACATCTAAAAATTGGGGTTTCTCCCTACGATTATCCAAAATCAACCGTACCTAAACCCATAAGCAAAAGTAAATCGAGTAGTAGCCCCCCTTACCTTCTCAAATTGCAGCTTTGAACTTTGAGCGATTGTTCTTCGTTCTTCAGAGCTCCAATCCCAAATATCTCCAAATTCTGTTTTATCGTGAAAAGTGAGAAATAACTTAAGTTCCAAAATATATATCCTTATTTCTTTTGCACCCCCACTCTTTACTAACGACATCCAAGCCCAATAACTTAAAAACCCAATATTTTCTTATTTCCTTTATTTTCTTCAAATATTCCAAAATAAATAATTCTTTTTATTTTATTAATTCTAATAAAATAAATTCCCAATTAAATAAATCAAATAATTAAAACTGGGGCGTTACAGAAAGTGGTAAGGTACCACGTGGATAAGTGATATATGGTACATCATAAGGTATGATGTCCATAAGCTTAATTGGGCTTTTAGCTTATAGCCTTAATTGGGCTTTTAGCTTGTAGCCCACACGAGTGATTCTATAAATAGATCCCTTGTGATGAAGCAATTTCACTTGATGCAATTTCGTTTTTGATTCTCTCTCTCACTCAAGGTTTCCGTTCGTGATCAGCTAGCACTGTGACCGGAAGCGATCTGTTCGTGTGGACTGAGTAGAGGTGTTGTTCTTCATCAACGCTCGTGATCACAACATCAAAGGTCTGAATCGCCACAAGAGGTAAATATTTTTATCACTGACCATGCTCATTCGTAAGGATCGCTAAAGGAAAATTTTAAATTCCGCTGCACTTTTGATCGCAATTTTCCTTCACCTTGGTGATTTGATATCTTGGCTAGGTGTTATTCCCTCTCCTTTATCCTGCCTTGACGACACGATGTCATGGATATGTGTTTGCTACTTGAGTGAGTGGATACTCCTCAAGCATTGTGTGTTTGCATTCTTGGATTGGTTAAGTTCTCGATTGCTATTGTTTGATTACATGTTCCCCCTAGGATTCTTAGTTCTTTCTTGGTTAAGATTGAACTAATTAGACCCTAGGACGATTATCCATGCATGTTAACACTAGGTAGGTGTTTCCCTTTTGTTAATCCCAACTCTAGGACCATCGTTGTATAATAACATTAGGGATAAAACTAGGTTAGTCTCCTTTAGATTTTTTACCCCCCTTTTTGCATGTTTGCATTAAAACTAAAAACCTTTTTTCTGAAACTCATAAACACTTAATAATTGAAGATGTGAATCATATGCAGTTGAGTCCTATAGGGTAAAGTGAATCGGTTTAGATTGACACTTGCTTTATTCAATGCCCGGGCTTTATTATGGTTCAAATCGCAAATCCTTTTTCAAGGAAAAAAACATCAACCAATTCAAACATTTTTCCGCCTTCAAGCCTTTCATCGAACTTTCAAAAAGATGTGTTAATTTCTCTTTATGCAATACGACACGTAATTCCCCAAAGGTCGGGTTGCATTATGTTTACTTGCTGGAGTTGTGAATGTAGCATTATCCGCCTTCGAGCATTTTTATTTTGAAAATACCTTGTTAGGTAGAACATGTTAATTCATTTCCGTTCCAACGCGTGAGTCTCCAAAGATCGAGCTGCGCAGAAATCGAAGTTAATATTATTCATAAAAAACAAAAAACAAATGGAAACTTTTGAGATGAAATATGAGTTCCTTGATCCCCATTGCATGGTCGGTGGTACGTATGCATAAAGGATCACAACCACGGCATGCACGACTAAAGAAAACTTTATTCTTCTTTTTTTGTATATAATTCTTTGCATTTATGCATTCCATGTACAACTTAGACTTAGATTTGACACACCCTTTAGATTAGACAACAAGAATTGATCCCATGGAGTACCATGGACGTGTGGAGTTCTAATACCTTCCCCTTGTATAATCGACTCGCTTACCCATATCTCTCGGTCATTTGATCATGATTTCACCCCCCTTCGTGTTTACTCGATGTTCACCTTTCACCTCTGTGGGACAAAAACATTTGATGGCGACTTCCAATGATTTCACTCGGTTATTTCTTTGGGTTTAGGCATGACTTGATCAACTCAACCTTATCGAAGAAAAATGCTTAACAACTCTATGCCATGGTCAGTGATACCAAAAGCGGATGAAGAAGGCATTTGATAAAAAGGTTCGTCCTTGAGTGTTCAAAGAAGGTGATTTTGGTTCTTAAGAAGATTTTGACACCTCGTCTAGATTCGTGTGACAAATGGACACCTAACTATGAAGGTTCGTATATGGTTAAAACAACATTCTCAGGTGGAGGTCTTATCCTCGCAACAATGGATGAGGAAGAACTACCACATCCAACGAACTCCAACACAGTAAAAAAATACTATATATAAAAGGCCCGCTAAGTCGAAACCCTAAACGGGCATCTTAGACAAAAAGGGGCATCCTGGTTGATTGAAAACCCTAAAGGGAGATCCAGGCAAAATTAGGGATATATAAACAAATACATTATCCCGGTGGATTGAAAACCCGAAAGGACTATCTAGGCAAAATTTAGGATCATATCCAAAAAATGAACAAATAGACTGTGCTCGAGAATTAACTACTACGACTACAACCATGAAGGAGAATGATTAATCTAAATCATCTGATTTAGAAGCAAAGGATATTGGAGCTATCAAAGGACATTGGAGAAATAGCAATATCAATTATCATTTTCATTTCCATTTTCAATTTTGTTAAAAGGAATTACATCCTGTATTGTTGCCTATTCAAAGGCATTTTCATCAATAAAACAATTTAATTTTCAATCTTTTCAATTGTGTTTTTCTTTTTTCTGACTTGTTTGCTCAATATTACTATTATTTATTGTAAAGAGTGCATTGAAATTATTTCAGGGATTTGACAAAACAATAAAAGCATTTGGTAAAACATCCAAAAACTATTTTGGTTAGAGAAATGTCAAAAGAAATCCACGCCTACGCCTATGATTCAACAACATATTGACAATATTCACCATGATATATCAAAATCAAATCAACTTTGGGATAACACAATCAACAACAAACAACATTTGGAAGTCGGTCACTTAGAGAGCCTAATGGTTTAAAATGAGAAAATATCAAGAACATTTACAAAAACATTTGGTGCATGTACATACGAAACACTTGTGCATATACATATGAAACATTGGGTATCATATCAATTTTGAGCATACATTATACATTATGTTTCTAAACTACTTTGGTCAAGAATATTATGAACTATCTTGGGGTCTATTACAAGCTAACTTATTTATGCGAACCAAAAGTTTGAACCTTAGCATTATTCAACAAATACCTCGGTTGAGAACAAACAAAACCGGTAGATTAGGGCTTCATAAAGTAATACATCTACGATCTATATCTTTGGTCTAGTTATCTAAGATTCAGTTATCAAACTTAAATTCAAACATCAAAACCGCATTATTTATCCCTTAGGTTTTGATAGGTATGCAAATCCGTGATATAGCTTACTATGTTAGTCTCGAAGCTTTAGTAAGTTATCTATTTTCAAACTCGTGTTATCCACCCCCTAGGTTGCGGTAGATACGCAAAAATCTGCAATATAGTTCATGGAGTCAGTCTCAAAGCAACAATGAATTATCAAGTCAGTGATATTTATCCTCTAGTTCGTGATATATACACAAATCTATGATATTACCTTACTATGTTAGTCTCGAAGCTTTAGTAAGATATTTTCAAACCCGTATTATTTGCTCTATAGGTTGTTATAGAAATACGATATAACTAATTGCGTTAGTCTCGAAGCAGCAATAAGTTATCTATTTTTCTATGATATAGTTTATTTTGTTACTCTCCAAGCCATAATGAGTTATGGAACTATGTATTATTCATCCCCTAGACTGTGATGAATAGACAACATCTGCATTTGTAGCTTACTATGTTAGTCTCGAAACATTAGTAAGTCAATTTTCAAACTGGTGTTATTTACCCTCTAGGTCATAGTAAATATGAAATAATTGCAATATAGCTTGTTGCATCATTCTCAAAGTAGCAACAAGTTATCTATTTTTAAACTTGTGTTATTTATCTCCTAGGTTACGGTAAATACACAAAATCAATGATTGTTTTTTTCTAGGTGTTGACGGGTTATCCGCGTCTTCATATCTAGGTCGTTTATACTCTTTACTCAGGCATTGGCGAGTTAAATACGTCATCATTGCCTATCTATCTTTTGGTTTATCTTTCCAGATATTTTCGTGTATGCGATCAAATTTTGGGGTCTTCCATTATTTAATAACCCCTCTGGTCCGAATGTGTGAGACATTCGCATTCTCGCACCCTCAATCAAAGAGCGATTAAATAGGAGTAACTTTTGTACCCTAAATTTGCAAGTGTAGCAACTATTTTTTTAATCATAGTCGCCACTATTAGTTTTTATCCTATGGAAGGGAATCTAACAGAAAACCCTAATTTGCAGACAGAGATTCTAGGTTTCGGACTCTATTAGACGAAAGGAAGGTGTTAGGTACCTTTCATCTTCCTTGTTAACAAGGATACTAGGTTTTAGGTTTAGGTTTGGGTAGAATAGGGTTTTAAATATTATTAGGGGAAATAGTTTGTTTTTCTTTATAGGAGAACTCGCTACGATTTTTGATCGTATGCCTACGTATCCTCTTATGAGCAATAAGAGTCCCAATTCGTAGTTCGTATGGGGTTGGTGTTTTTTAGGGGTTGTAAACGTACTTTGAATCACCTCGCATTTTAGCCGGGGGTAGTGATTGCGGAGATTTTGGCTAAATGCGCGATTAGTCAAAATCTGTTTGAAATCCTTTTGCAAAAAAACAGTTGATTAGCTTAGTTGATTGCGAAAAATAGTTTGTTGTTGGTTGCGTATTTTTTTATGAATCGTATTAATTGCAAAAAAAAATCTTGATTAATGCATGATTAAAAAATATTTAATGCAAATAATGTAAGAAAATAATATGCATTTTTTGAATAAAATAATTTACATGTTAATATATAAATAATAATAATATTTACATATAATGAATAATAAAAATTAATAATAATAATTATAAACAATAATAATAAGAAATTAAGTAATTATAATAATAATATATAATAATAATAATAATAATAATAATAATAATAATAATAATAATAATAATAAAATATAATAATTATAGAAAATAAATGATAATATAGAAAAATAATAATTTAATTAAGTTGAACCTGGGGGATGTATTTCTTAGCTGTTAAATAAAACAAGGGGGTGCTGAAAACTAATTGGATTAGGCCCAAAATAATTTTGACAGGGGGTGTAGTTTTTTGTGTGTAAAACAATGAGGTGTAGTAAAACAAGGGAATGGGGTGCGAATAACAATGGGCTTAGGCCCAGGGCGTTCAGGCAGGGGCTGACTGGATCTAATGCTACGAGGGTGCACGACTTATCATGTGACTTGGCCTAGCGGCCATCAGATTAAGATCGCGTGGATAAGATTTGAGGGAGTCCGATAATTACTGTGAACCAGCGCGCATGGAATTGAAACGGATTACATCATGTTTTTAATATTCATTTTCTTTTGTTTTTGTTACAGCTTTCCTTCTTCCTCTCTCTTTCACTAAATATAACCCTTTATCTTTCTTGAACCCTAACTTCCCCCACCTCCGGTGGCGCCTACAAACAAACCCCTACTGTATACTAACCCATAACCCTTAACCAAACAACAACATAAAAGCTGAGAAATTTTACCCCTTTTTGTGAGTGTTGTATGCCTGATCTTGAATTTCTTTTGGCTAATCCTCTTTCTCCTTTTTTGATCGCAGGTTCCGATGAAGGGGGTGGAGGCAGATCAACGGTAGCGATTAGGGTTTCGAATGTCGAAACCCCAATTGCAACAACCTTATTTTTCCAACGGTGCTCCGAGTCTTCTTCGTGTTCTTGCTTCGCCTTAGCATTAGTATTTTTCTTCCCAGTTCTTCTTCGTGTTCTTCACAGTAATCCCCATTCTTTCTACTATTAGTTTCATTATTTATAGCGCCTTTGATTTTAGGGTTTTTAGAATCAATTGATGTTACATATTGGCATAGATTAGGGGTTAGATAGAAATTAGGGATTTGATTTCATGTTGTAATTGATTTTGTTTGCAAATGTAATATGCAATTGGATTTGGTTTTACTGTAAATTCTGAATTCTTGTAATAGAGATTGAATTTGTAAGATTCAATTTTGTATGATTTTTGCTGATATTTGCAGATTTTATTTTTTGCTGATATTTGCAGATTTTATTGTAATATATATTGAATATTCTGGATTTTATTATGTTGAAATCTCTACAGTAGTTGTTATTGATAAAACATACGCGTTAATTCAGACCTTTGATTGATGCAGTGTGTGTTAGTGGAACATGGGCTTTGCGCATTATTCTAAATTGGGCCTATACTTAATTAATTAGCAAAAACCAGTTTTTAATTCAATTGGGCTTAGGAACCTTTTTTTCAAAACCTGATCCAATAGATTTTCCTAACATAGTAAAAAATAAAAATACTCGTGTGATGCCAACATCATTATAATGATAAGAAGCTTTAACAGCAGTAAAAAAGGCACTTTTTTTAAACAAATAGCAAACAGTTTTCTTTTCTTTTTGTAAATAGCAACACCAAATCCTCTAATGGGCCCATTCATTATATTTTTTCCTTTGAACACAACAATCCCTTTTCATTTTTTCCAAAAATATAGTTGTAATTTAATCACTTAATAAAAAATAATAATTTTTTCCTTAAGACAAAACAATATTGCAAATACCAAATGGGCAGGTGACGGTCTTAATGGGCCTATAATTTATAATTGCACCCTTGTTCGCCTGTTAACGACAACAATTTAGATAGGATTAATAACTTAATAACTTAGTAATTAATTTTGAAACAATTTTCCATTTTTGAATCTCATGGGCCATAGGCCAACATGTTCGCGAATGGGTTCACGAATACACAAGCCTTTCTAATTTTGAAAGCCCCGCTCTCCTGAATTTAAAGTACATCCCTTGATCGACTTGGATAAAGATGGGGCATCATATACTGCTGTACCATCTTTAATTAAATACTTCTTCTATTTTAATCTTGAAAAAATAAAATCATTGAGGTAGGACAAATTTGGGGTACGACAGATGCCCCTATTCAATCATCTTCCAATCGAATAGCGTGAGAATACACGAGTCTTGTGCATTCTTGTTGGGAGTTTATTGAATACTTGGAATACCCCAAAAGTTGTCCGACAAACATAATGTTACACTGATATAGCATACTCTTACGAGTCTCAAGGAAATAGGAAAAACTGATGATGTATCGCTTACCAGGGTTTGATGATGATAGTCTTGAGCTCGAGAGAGCAATCTCGTATGTCTTGGATTTTCCTTTGCTTATTCATCCCTTTTGGAGGGATGAATGAAACAATAATTGGTGATGCATGACTGCTTGGAGACTGAGGCCATGGGTTATATTCGTGAATCGTTGCATGACGTCTTAGGCGATAAGCTAGATTTTGTTTTCCGAACATCGTTGTATGTCATCTTAGGCGATGAACGGTGTTACAGAATAAAAAAACACATTGTTGCACGACGTCTTAGGAAATAGACTTTATTATGGAACAAGGAACCGCACTATTGCATGATGTCTTAGGCAGTGGGTTGGATGAGGAGAGTACATTGAGGCTTAGAGGCAATGTACCGAGTTTTGAGAATACATTGAGGCTTAGAGGCAATGTGCCGAGTTTGGAGAGTACACTGAGGCTTAGAGGCAATGTACCGAGCTAGGATAATACATTGAGGCTTAGAGGCAATGTATCGAGCTAGGAGAATACATTGAGGCTTAGAGGCAATGTACCGAGCTAGGAGAATAGATTGAGGCTTAGAGGAAATATACTGAGTTTGGAGAATACATTGAGGCTTAGAGACAATGTACCGAGTTTGGAGAATACATGGAGGCTTAGAGGCAATGTATCGAGTTTAGAGAATACATTGAGGCTTAGAGGAAATGTACCGAGTTTGGAGAATACATTAAGGCTTAGAGGAAATGTGTCGAGTTTGGAGAATACATTGAGGCTTAGAGGAAATGTACCGAGTTTGGAGAATACATTGAGGCTTAGAGGCAATGTACTGAGCTATGAGAATACATAGAGGCTTAGAGGCAATGTACCGAGTTTGGAGAATACATTGAGGCTTAGAGGCAATGTACTGAGTTTGGAGAATACATTGAGGCTTAGAGGCAATGTACCGAGTTTGGAGAATACATTAAAGCTTAGAGGCAATGTACCGAGTTTGGAGAATACATTGAGGCTTAGAGGAAATGTACCGAGCTAGGAGAATACACTGATGCTTAGAGGCAATGTACTGAGTTTCATTCATTATTGCATGGAGACTTAGGTAATGGACTACTTTGCAAGGAACTCATCAGTGCATGGAGACTTAGGTGATGGGCTGAACCCGTCACGACATGGAGACTTAGGTGACAAGTTGAATCTCATGAGAAGTGTTTTGTTGATTTACCCTTAGATGATTGAATCGAGGGTAAGATGGTTTGTTTACTGTGTGATATAGGCGCATGATGTTTGGTATTGAGATGGAACCCTAAGCGTATGTGTATTGTATGCAAAAATGTATAGTGTAGGTATGCTTTGGAAATGCAAAATGTAGGTATGAAATGTGTGTAGAATGCGTGTATGCCTTGAAATACTATGAAGACTATTTCTGGCATTCTCTCCTTTAAGCCATTGGTTTTGAGTTACCAATTCCCTGGTGTGGTATGTTGCGTTGTTGTAGCATCGTTGAATTTTGATTTTGAATGTGGTGAAAAAGTTCTAGTAAGTTTTTGAACATTGATTTTTTGTATTTAAGCGCAAGCATAGGTATGTACGTATGTGTTGGACGCATACTTTTGTCTTATGAGCGTAGATGTGGGCGTAGACATGTGTATGGATGCAGACTTTTGTGTTATGAGCTTAGACATGGGCGTAGACATGTGTATGTACGTAGACGTGGATTTTATTTTGATGTTTTTCTAACCAAAATTCTTTTTCAATGTTTTGTCAAATGCTTTTATTTGTCAATTCCCCCTAACTGATTTCGAAACAATATTCATAAGAAATAATCGTAGTATTTTGTAAACAACTCTGAGAAAAGAAAAAAACACAATTTGAAAGATGAAAGATGAAAAGTAAATGCTATGTTAATATGCCTCTGAATAGGCGAATGAACATGATGTAATTCCTTGAAAGAGGTAATTACAGAAATTTTCAAAACTGTAAATGGTAATGAAAATGATAATTGCTACTATTTTTTTCCCAATATCAATTTAATAGCTCTTGTTTCTTTTGCTTCTGAGTTGTATGATTTAAATCCATCTCTCCCTTTATGCTTCGTAGTCGTAGTTTTTATATCGCAGTCTTTTTGTTCTTTATTTCTTTTGTATGATCCCTAATTTTTGCCTGGATCACCCTTTCGAGTTTTCAATCCACCGAGATAGTTTTTGTTTATATGCCCCTAATTTTTGCCTGGATCGCCCTTTAGGGTTTTCAATCCACCGGGACGCTCCTTTTTGCCTAAGTCGCCCTTTTAGGGTTCGAGCTTAGCGAGCTTCTTATGCATAGTATTTTTTTCTGCACTGAGTTTGTCGGATGCGGTAGTTCTTCCCTATCCATTATTGTGAGGATGAGACTACGACCAGAGAATGATGTTTTCACCACGTATGGACCTTCGTAGTTGGGTGTCCATTTACCACGTGAGTCGAGGCAAGGTACCAAAATCTTCTTGAGTACTAGACCATGTTGTGGTTCATCTTGTGCAGTACATCGTTACTCAAATAATTTTGAGGCTAATTTTCGTAGAGTTCGTTTGTCGATGTTGGAGTCATTTTCTGAATGTTCTTGTTTTTCGAGGTATTTCATGATGTCGTAAAACCAAGGCTTGTCATTTGGTCTTTCTTTGATAGAAAGACAGTGTACGTGCTCTTAATTGTGATGCGTGATTCGTGGTTTGACCAAGTTACTTTGGAGATAGCTGATAGAGTTGCCAGAGCGTCTGCCATTTGATTTTCTTTTCATGGGATGTGACTGAAAGTGATCTTTGTAAATGCCGCAGCCAGTTTTAAAACATGACCTCGATATGGAATCAGTTTTGGATGTTTAGTATCCTATTCGCCGTTGACTTGGTATATGGCTTGTGAGAATTCTTTAGAGAAGTCAAAACTGCCCCTATGTCGTGCCCCAGTGTATTTGAAGCCCCATCGAATGTGAGTGTCCAACGTGCCCCTGGCTTGGGTCCCTTGTTAGATCCTGTTATTTCATAATTACCCATAGCCATGACATCTTCGTCTGGAAAGTCGAACTTCATAGGTTGATATTATGGAAGTGGTTGGTGAGCTAGATAATGGCTTGATTAGCCTTTCTTTGACGCTCTGTTCTAACATTGCCCCTCGCTTGATTTCTTCCTTTGTACCTAGATTAATGGTCTCAATAGCCTTTTGATACGGTTGTACATTGTCAGCCTTTCGCTCTATTTCCCTTGCCATTTCCTCAGAAAGTTCAAGATCTTCATCATATTCCTCTTTGTCTTGGTTGATGGGAGCACCAAAATTATATTGGGTCGCAGCAGTAACATTATCGGTGGTTTTGGGCATGAATTTGCATCGTTATCATGTTTTGGTGCAGATTTTAGTATATGAATATTTGAAAATGCATATGCATAGAAAGTATTTCCATTTTTAAATTTAAGAGTTAAATGAAAATGAAAGACAGGGATCTTAATTGAAAAATAAAATATAACTTTTATTAATTGCAAATATTGTCTGAAACAAAACGGGGGAAACCCTTACAAGCAACCCCTATGCCTCGGGCTTGACATAGGTTCTTTCAAAAACAAGAAAAATTACTTAGGAAAGAAAAATATCTTGGGAATCTCCACGACAATTCATCCTTTGAGTTATTCTCCTGTGGAACATTCTCTGATGAAGTCAGTTTCCCTTTTGGTGTTGACTTTGTTGGATATCTTCGCCACATGTCTGCCATGCTCTATAAAGGTCTTTTGGATTGGAGGAAAAAATGCTTCACTCTTTAAAGTAGATTTATATTTATCTTGAGGGTATGGTCCAAATTGGACTATCCTCTGGTCCACTAGCTTTTGTAGCATTTTCTCGAAGGCTTCATTATATTCCAACAGGAATCCATATTCCAATAGATGTCCTAAGTTGATTGGGGTTTTTTGTTTGTCTGGTTGCCCCAAAGTAAGTGACTACTTCAATCGCATTTATTGTTGGCCCGCCACGCGGAGGCATAGGATTTGACTTGATGTTAGGTTTATCAAATGTGATGTCTTGAGATTCTAACAAGTCCTGAACTTTGTGTTTGAATGCTCAGCATTGTTCTATGGTGTGCCCCGGGGAGTTAGCATGGTATTCACATCTGGCATCGGTGCTGTATCTTCTCGGGAGTGGCCCGACTGGAGGAGCTAGAGGCTTGATTTCCACCAAGGATACCTTAACCAAATGTTTTAATAATTGGCTAGGGGAATGGGGGGTGGATCAAATTTTCTTTGTTTCCTTCCGAATTTATCTTGTTGCTGCCCTTGTGGGATTATTAATGGTTGTTGTGCCCTTCGTTATGATGCTACAACATTAATTTATCTCTCTTTTCCTTTAGGGAAGTTTGAAGCGGGCCTTTTTGGATTGCGGGGTCCTGCTTCTAGCTCTTTTCTTAGTCGGCGGCCGCTTGATGCACCAATCGTTTGAGCTTCTTCTTTGAAAGCTACCCTGGGAATCTGGTCTTGTTTTTCAATGAAGTTCTTTAGGGCAGGAGAACTTGACTCATATTCCTTTAATCGAATCAAATCACCTTTGACTTGGTATAGACCTTCCTTGAATGCAGCCTGGTTTTCCTCAATCTGTTCCAGGATTATTTGTTGATAGGCCCTTGTTTGATATGGAGGCCAATGAGGTGGATATCTTCTTCTACCCATGGCTTAACTGGAGATTTTTTTTTGGAAAAATGAGTTTCGATATGATATGCATGTGTTCGTGAATGCATGCGTGCGAACGAATGTGTTTGAACATGAAATGGTTTCTTGTTTTAAATGTATTATTCATTTGGGTACATGCTTGTCTTTTGCTTATTATTTTACTTGGTGACTAGCTTTAAAATAGATACGCCAATGAGATAAGGAAACAAAATTTCTTTATTGAAGGTAACATAATTCAGATATTGAAAAATATTACAATCTTAAACCAAAACTTGTTTGCAAGAAATTGAACCAAGGGAAATAAGTCTTCTAGGTGCGCTTGCAGACTTCTACTCTTGAAATCATCCCCCATTTCTAAACAAAGCTTGAGAAAGTCTTCAGCATATTATTTCCCTTTTATGGCTTTGATTTCAGACATGTTTAACGTATTGACGTGGACAAGTTGTTCCCTTCAGTATCCATTTTTAAAGACAGTCACCGAGATCTTGATTTTATTATTTTTTGTACCCTGTGAATAAAACAAAGAAACGGGTGATGAATATATGAAATATAAGACGAATATATGAAATGTATGAATGCATAGATGTAGGGTTGAGTGACGGGATTTTTGTGATAAGTACCCCTATAAGGTAGGGAGTGACGGGGTTTTTGTGATATGTACCCTTAGAAGGTAGGCTCCTTAACTTTGGCCTACGGTTAATCTACCCTCCCAAAAGGTGGTTTCCTTAAGGGTATTATGAATAATACCAGAGGGAAAAGGCACAAGGGCCTCCCTTAGGTGGAGCCTCTTTACAGACCGAAACTTTCGTCTCAAAGTCGTGAAAGGTCTCGTCATGAGATTTTTGGGTTAAGGTCGTTACAAAGAGTCATGGGTGACCTTCCAAAGTCCTACTCATCAAGAGGATATCTCTCGATAAGTATTCCTTTTTAGGAATTCCACCGACTCTAGGCGAAGTCGTCAAATAAACTCACAGGGATGATGTACCCCCTAAGATAATAGACGAACCTTCTTTCTAAAGGTTATTGAAAATATATATATTTTTTGAAATAAAAATTCCCGCCACGCAGTAAATATATGATAAAAAGAATTGACAATAAATAAATAAATGAAATAAATAAATAATGTAATAAATAAATAAAAAACCCCAAAGTAAAAACCCTAAAACCTAAAGTTGAACTCCCTAACAGAGTCGCCAGCTGTAGCAACTTCTTTTTTAATCAGAGTCGCCACTATTAGTTTTTATCCTAGGGAAGAGAATCTAATAGAAAACCCTAATTTGCAGCCAGAGATTCTAGGTTTCAGACTCTATTAGACGAAAGGAAGGTGTTAGGTACCTTTCATCTACCTTGTTCACAAGGATACTAGGTTTTAGGTTTAGGTTTAGGTAGAATAGGATTTTAAATATTATTAGAGGAAAGAGTTTGTTTTTCTTTATAGGAGAACTCGCTACGACTTTTGATCGTATGCCTACGTATCCTCTTATGGGGAATCAGAGTCCCAATTCGTAGTTCGTATTTGGTTGGCGTTTTTTAGGGATTGCAAACGTACTTTGAATCACCTAGCAGTTTAGCCGGGGGTAGTGATTGCGGAGATTTTGGCTAAATGCGCAATTACTCAAAATCTGTTTGAAACCCTTTTGCAAAAAAATAGTTGATTAGCTTAGTTAATTGCAAAAAATAGTTTGTTGCTGGTTGCGTATTTTTTTATGAATCGTATTAATTGCAAAAAAGAATCTTGATTAATGCATGATTAAAAAATATTTAATGCAAATAATGTAAGAAAATAATATGCATTTTTTGAATAAAATAATTTACGTGTTAATATATAAATAATAATAATATTTACATATAATGAATAATAAAAATTAATAATAATTAGTATAAATAATAATAATAAAAATTAGGTAATTATAATAATAATATATAATAATAATAAAAATATTAAAATATAATAATTATAGAAAATAAGTGATAACATAGGGAAAAAAATTTAATTAAGTTGAACCTGGGGGGTGTATTTTCTAGCTGTTAAATAAAACAAGGGGGTGCTGAAAACTAATTGAATAGGCCCAAAATAATTTTGACAGGGGGGTGTAGTTTGTTTGCGTGTTAGTAAAACAAGGGAATGGTGGGTGTGAATAATAATGGGCTTAAGCCCAGGGAGTTCAGGCAAGGGATGATTGGATCTAATGTTGCGAGGGTGCACGACTTATCATGTGACTTGGCCTAGCGGACGTCAGATTAAGATCGTGTGGATAAGATTTGAGGGAGTCCGATAATTACAGTGAACCATGGCGCATGGAATTGAAACGGATTGCATCATGTTTTTAATATTCATTTTCTTTTGTTTTTGTTACAACTTTCCTTCTTCCTCCCTCTTTTGCTAAACATAACCCTTTATCTTTCTTGAACCCTAACTGCCCCCCACCGCCGGCAGCGCCTACAAACAAACGCCTACCGTATACTAACCCACAACCCTTAACCAAACAACAACATAAAAGGTGAGAAATTTTACCCCTCTTTGCGAGTGCTGTATTCCGGATCTTGAATTTTTGTTGGCTAATCCTCTTTCTCCTTTTTTGAACGCAGTTTCCGGTGAAGGTGGTGGAGGCGGATCAACAGCTAGCGATTAGGGTTTCAGATGTTGAAACCCCAATCGCAACAACCTTCTTTTTCCAATGGTGCTCCGAGTCTTCTCCGTGTTCTTGCTCCGCCTTGGTATTCGTCTTTTTCTTCCCAGTTCTTCTTCGTTTTCTTCACAGTAACCCCTCTTCTTTTTAATGTTAGTTTCATTATTTATAGGGCCTTTGATTTTAGGGTTTTTAGAATCAATTGCTGTTACAGATTGGCATAGATTAGGGGTTAGATAGAAATTAGGGATTTGATTTCGTGATGTAATTGATTTTGTTTGCAAATGTAATATGCAATTGGATTTGGTTTTACTGTAAATTCTGGATTCTTGTAATAGAGATTGAATTTGTAAGATTCGATTTTGTAATATTTTTGTTGATATATTGCAGATTTTGTTTTTTGCTGATATTTGCAGATTTTACTGTAATATATATTGAATATTCTGGATTTGATTATGTTGAAATCTCTACAGTAGCTGTTGTGGATAAAACATACGCGTTAATTCAGGCCTTTGATTGAGACAGTGTATGTTAGTGGAACATGGGCTTTGCGTATTATTCTAAATTGGGTTTGTACTTAACTAATTAGCAAAAACTAGTTTTTAATTCAATTGGGATTAGGAACCTTTTTTTCAAAACCTGATCCAATAGATTTTCCTAACACAGCAAAAAATAAAAATACTCGTGTGATGCCAACATCATTATAATGAATAAGAAGCTTTAACAGCAATAAAAAGGTACTTTTTTTTTGTAAACAAATAGCAAACAGTTTTCTTTTCTTTTTGTAAACAGTAACACCAAATCCTCTTATGGGCCCATTCATTATATTTTTTCCTTTGAACACAACAATCCCTTTTCATTTTTTCCAAAAATATAGTTGTAAGTTAATCACTTAATAAAAAATAATAATTTTTTTTCTTAAGACAAAACAATATTGCAAATACCAAATGGGCAGGTTACGGTCTTAATGGGCCTATAACTTATAATTGCGCCCCTTGTTCGCTTGTTAACAACAACAATTTAGATGGGTTTAATGACTTAATAACTTAGTAATTAATTTTGAAACAATTTTCCATTTTCGAATCTCATGGGCCATAGGCCAACATGTTTCGCGAATGGGTTCACATATACACTAGTCTTTCTAATTTAGAAAGCCCCGCTCTCCTGAATTTAAAGTACACCCTCTGATCGACTTGGATAAAAATGGGACATCAGATACTGCTGTACAATCTTTAATTAAATATTTCTTCTATTTTAATCTTGAAAAAATAAAATCATTGAGGTAGGACAAATTTGGGGTACCACAACACACATTAGTGTTATTTGTTAATAGAGTTTATTGATTCATTTTCTTCAAAATTTTAGTGTTACATTCGTCTAGAGTTATAATATTGACTTATACAAGATCATTATTTTAAATAAAAACATTGGGGAGGGGTGTCCATTTTATTTATTTATTAAAAGGGGGTGTGCTTAACAACATATAATAGGGGTTTATTGTTATTGGGGTGTGCTTAACAACATACGTGTTATTATTGTTATTGTATTATAATTGTTGTTATCATTATCTAAATTACTATTATTTTTATATCATTTATCATTATTATTATTATTATTATTATTATTATTATTATTTATTTGTATTATTTTGTATTATTTGGGTTTTCGTTGACTGGAGGTTAACATAGGGTAAAATCCCTAATTGTTGTTGTTGCGCCCAAAACACATATTAAAAGCCCAAATTTTCGATTTTTGTTTTGGATCAAATATGAATCAAATATTTTTCTCAAGATTTGTTTTTATTAAAAAAACGAATTACAATACAACATGTCAAGATGCATACAACAAAACCCTAATTCTAAAAACTAAAAACTAATCAAATCTTCTAATTTCTAAATCAAATCTCTGAGATTGATTCAATCTGGCCTAACACTGTCAATCACTACTAATTGCCTAATCTGCTAATTTTTAAAGCCTATAAATTAAGACCCTAAGCTATTGGATAGAGGACGCTAAAAACCCTTGGAGAATTCTGGATTACCGTTGCTAAATCCATAACCCCTCACCAGAGGTTTTCATCTATAAAGGAATTATGGTTCATCATTAGAACCCTAATTTCTTGAGTTGAACCTCCTAGCAATTAGTACCTATAAAAGGAAGAGAAGACAAGATTAGAGGAAAGAATAAGAAAATTAGTAGAGGAAAATACTAGAAGGATCGTGGCAGGGAAAGGTAATTCAATAACAACTTAGCTTTTAGGGCTTTGATTTACTAGATGATTGGTGTTAATTGCATAAGGGTGGTTTGATTTTTGGTTTTCTGGGTTTAATTTAGGGTTAGGTTAGGTTTAAGGTTCATATGAAGAACCTTAGGGTTAGGGTTCATATGCGTTGAAGGTTTCTGAGTTTAGGATAGATTATGGTTCTTCACGAACCCTTAAGGTTTTTAGGGTTCATGGATGAACCCTAGGGCTCATGGGGTTCAAATGAAGGTTGGATGAAGATCTTCATTGATCTGGGTTTTGTTGGATGAATATGGTGGTGGAGATGGTGGTTAAGGGCGTTAGGACGGTCAACCACCGGTGGAAGCGATTTTCGGCCAACAGTGGCGAATTCTGGTGATCAGAATCCTAGAGAGAGGCCAGAGCCTCCCTCCTAAAACTTTTATAACGTTTGTGTTTTTGTTTGGCTAGAGAGAGAAATGAGATCAAAAAATGAGCCTGGAGCTCGTGACTTTGCTTTTATAATACTCCCTTCGTTCTCTGATGTGCGCCAGGTGGCTGCTTGAGAGTCCCTAGATAAGGTGACCACTGAACAGTCATTTGCGCTCTCACACACCATACACTCAATCAATGTCTCATCTCAACCTTCTGTTTGACATACTTTAGATCAATGGTCTATGCTCAATGCTTGCTATCCTTTTGATCTATATCCAACACTCCAGATCTCTGTAGTACACCATAACACTTACACTCACTCACACAGTGCTCAAACAAACCCAGAGTTTGTCTTGGGCCCTTGTATAAAATCCTGGGCCTAAGGCCTGTTCTAATAACACTACCCTTTTACTTATCTAGTTCAAACATACACCCCTTGCGCCTTATTGGATTTAAACTTAGTTATGAGCTTAAGCCCTTTATATTCACACCCTCCTGATTAATTAATACACCCCCTTGAGTCATTCAAATAACTTATTTAATTTTATTATTTAATTTCATTATTTAATTTCTTTATTTTGTTTATTTATTTTAATTTACTTATGTTTATCATTTTTTCTCTCATATAATTTTTATCATTTTGGTGCATAAAGATATCTTTTGCATTTATCATAAAATCATTTTAATAAATAAATATTGAATTGATATTAAAATATTTAATATATTTTTAATAATAAGAAAATGACTATTTAATAATTATTTTCTAAAACTTACTAACCTTTTTCCATAAATTCATCAAACTTCTTGTATCATTCAAAATTCTATTTTTTTTTTAAATTCATCTTGCATTCTAAGACATCTAACCCATTAAATCTAACATGTTTTCTACTAACATAATTCAAATTTCAACTTTATTTTTAAAAAAAAGAAAGATTGTGGAGATATTTTCTATTAATTGCGAACTGCGTCTACGACTATGCTATTTTCAAACCTAGACAAGATTCAATGATAATTACAAATATTTCCGCAATCCATAAAAAAACTAACCAAATACATTCAAACTACGAATTTAGACTCTGATTCTTCGTAAGGAGATACATATGCACACAGTTAAAACCAAGGCGGGTTCATAAAACAACTAAAGTTATTTTCTTAAACATATGGAACATTAACAATTGGACAAAAAATTCTCATGTTACCCTTAGACCTGAAAAGGGAGCCCCTTGAGAACAAGGGAGATGAATGGTGCCTAACGCATTCCCTTTATCTAACTGACTTACGAATTTAGAATCTATGACAAAATTAAGGTTATCCATTCTTCCCCGTCCTTAGGACAAAAAGTAGTGGTGGCGACTCTCTATTTTTGCCGATTACGACACTCGTTCACCGTAAAGTATGACATAATGATAGCAACCAAAACCAAAGTATCAATGGAAAATGGCACACAAGCCAACATACAACTAAAAGTGAAGATTCATCAAGCAAAAATCATCAACAAGATCATCAAGATCAATCAACAATTCTATTAAGAACAATCACCAAGACATTTCACATTTTTTCCATTTTTTGGATTTAAACAAATACAAAACTAGTGAAATGTAAATCTAAAAAATCAAGATAAAACTCCTACAAAAATTATCATGCCATTCTAATTATTTTTGATCATTTTCCTAATATTAAAAGAATAAAATAAAAAAATATAAAATCAAAGAAATTGAAAGAAAATGAAAATAAAATTGAGATAGAAACAGGAGGTGCAAAGAAGGATTCAGAGGCTATAAATCCAAAACCATGCGCTAAGCCCTAGCAAATAGAGTCCATAGCCAGTTTGCGAACTAAGGCAATTGGACCAACAAAAAAATGGTAGCATGAGCTTACAGGAGGGTGTGAGTAGCGATCTAAGTCCAAGAGACCAAGGAATTTAGGGTAAGTCTAACAATATCACAACCATACTCGGCTTTTGTTTCACATTTATTCAAATTTATCACATTATTTGTTAGTTTTTTTGTTAACATTGAATTAAAACAAAATGAAAAGAAAAATAAGAAAATAGGAACACATTCATTTTGGATAATTTTGTATTAGGGTTAATCTTTTGTGACCATTGGAATTTACGAGAACGCGTTGTTCTCCCTCCCTCTCTTCAGCAGCGCCGTATACACCTCCATACAACCTTCTTCCCACTGCTCAACCTTCAATTCGCAGCCTAAAGCCGCCGCAGGTCTCACCTATTATCCGTGAAGCGCCTCTCTTCTTCGTCTCGTTCGATTATTTTCACCGAACGTCTTCCACGTGTCGCTCTCACCTCCTCTCCATTTCGTTCATTTCAACCTCCGTCTCAATTGTCATCGTGATCCCGCTTCAGCAACGTATTCACTCGGTTAGTTTCAATCAACAGAAGCAACAAACATCGTACTCGAAGAAGAAAAGGAAAGTATCACAGTTTACCTCCCGAAGACCTGTCCGGCGCGTTTTCGAGAAGACGAATATGAATTAAAGATATGCGTCTGAATTTCCGTGTTGGCGTTATTGCGTTTTTTGTTGTGCAATTGTTGAAGTTGATAGCATATTGATGCGATTGTGTGAAGTTGCAATTTTGCGTTTGTTGAAGGTTGAAGGAGATTGAAGTGATGTTGAAGTTGCAGATGAAGAAGAGAGATGCAGAACGTTTTGTGTTCGTTGAAGATGTGATGCAAAAATCGATTATTGAAGTTGCAGATGCTTGCAGTAGTTGCAATCTGCAGAATGTTAGAACAAGCACAAAACCTTGTATGTGAATCAATGGAGATGATGGATAATTTTGGTGAAATTAGAGGATTGGGGAAGATCAAGTTTAGAGAGAATAGAGATTAATTGAGAGGGTAAAAAATCATAGGGCATTAATTCCATTCAACATGTTACAAAATGTATATATAGTGCCTGCTAACACTAAACAAAGTAACAAAACAAAAGCTAAACAAAACAGCCTAAAAACAGAAATAATTTTTTCGGTTTTTCCTGCAGCATACTGGCAGCTTTTCCAAAATAGCTTCTCAAATAAGCTATTCTCCAAAAACACTTCAAAACCAATTACACTGCATTTGACTTATTCTAATCATTCAACACACCACCTTAAGTCAAATGCTCAATGTTCTTCATGCCCAACCTCACCACGAGTCGCTTGAAAACATCATTCGTAACCGCTTTCGTCAACAAGTCCGCGACCTGTTCTTCACTTCTGCAGTAGCTCAAACGTAACTGTCCAGAACTTACTAAATCTCTCAAGTAATGGAATCTCATCTCAATATGCTTGCTCCTCCCATGTGCTATGGGATTCTTAGCAAGGTTGATGGCTGAAACATTGTCCACCAACAGCAGAACAGCTCCTCTCGTGTTGCTGTCCAGCTCACGCAGCAGGTTCACTAGCCACACAGCTTGGCATGCACATAACGAAGTTGCGATATACTCCGCCTCACAAGAAGAGAGAGCAACCACCGGCTCCTTTTTAGAACACCAAGAGATTGGTGCTCCTCCGAACATAAAAACATAACCGGCCGTTGATTTCCGATCGTCCTTATCTCTGCACCAATTGGAGTCGGTGTATCCGAGTAATTCGCAACTTTTGCCCATGTCACTTGCAGGAAATAAAATCCCACAGCCAAGAGTACCTTTCACATATCTAAGGATCCTCTTAACCGCTGCCAAGTGTGATACCTTCGGCCTCTCCATGAACCTACTTGCAATACCGACACTAAACGCTAAATCTGGCCGCATATTGCACAAGTAACGCAATGATCCTATCAATCACCGGTATTAAGTAGGATCCACATCTTGCTCATCTTCACTCTTGGACAGCTGTAAACGTGCCTCGGCTGGTGTTGTGGCAGCATTACAATGCTCCATATCACACCTCTTCAAAATCTCCATTGCATACCTTCTTTGATGCATGAGCAGTCCCAACTTTGTTTTTTGGAACTCTATGCCTAAGAAGTATTTCATAGAGCCAAGATCACTCATTTCAAACTCCCCCATAAGCTCTTCTTTGAACTTTGAAATGTACTTTTCACAACTGCCCGTAATCAACAAATCGTCCACATAAAGACAAAGTATGATTACTCCTTTGCTTTTATCCGACTTCACATACACACCGTGTTCGGATACGCACTTCTTGAAACCAATGTTGATAAGAAAAACATCTATGCGTTTGTTCCAAGCTCTTGGAGCTTGTTTCAAACCATAGAGTGCCTTCCTAAATTTGTAGACCCTTTCCTCTTGATTTTGTATCACAAAACCAGGTGGCTGTCCAACATACACTTCCTCATCCAATGGACCATTCAAAAACGCCAATTTGACGTCCATTTGATATAACGACCAGATGTTGTTATTTGCAATCGCAACAACTAACCGGATGGTTTCATGCCTTGCAACCGGTGCGAATACCTCATCAAAGTCTATGCCTTCTTTTTGCAAAAATCCCTTTGCTACCAATCGAGCCTTATGCTTGATTATCTCGCCTTTCGGATTTGCTTTTACTTTGTAAACCCATTTCACACCAATCGCCTTTTTACCTTTCGGTAAATCAACCAACACCCAAGTATTGTTCTTCTCAATCGATTTCAACTCTTCCTTCATTGCACACATCCATTTTGGATCGCTTAATGCCTCCTCCGTATTTACTGGTTCGGATTCGGCCATTAAAGCGAAATGAATAAGATCACCATCATTGTTGATCTCACTATCTCGGAACAGTTCACAATCTCGGAGTCTTTGAGGCATACCTCTATGCCTTATTGGTCTACCCTCATTCACAACATTGTTTTCAGCTGCTGTAGGTGCTGGTACAGCGGCATCAGACAACTCCGGATCAGAGATTTCAAAAAACTGCTGCTGCTGATTTTCTGCTGCTGTTTCTGCACTTTTGATTTCATCAAAAGTCACGTCCCGGCTTATCACGATCTTCCGATTCTTCTCATCAAACAACTTGTAACCACCAGTAGAGTGATATCCAACAAATATCAACTTCTCACCTTTATCATCCAACTTCTTTCTAAGTTGATTTGGTACATGACGATATGCAATCGATCCAAAAACACGCAAATGAACCACACTCGGTTTGAAACCACTCCAAACCTCTTCCGGTGTGATTCTCTCCAGCTTCTTAGTAGGACACCTATTCAACAAGTAGGTGGCTGTAGATACGGCCTCACCCCACAATTCTTTAGGTAACTTCTTCCCACAAAGCATGCTACGCACCATGTTCATTATTGTACGATTTTTCCTCTCGGCAGCCCCGTTTTGTTGAGGCGTATATGGAGGCACCACCTCACGCACAATACCCTCAAGATCACAAAACTTCCCAAATTCACTAGAGGTATATTCACCTCCACCATCCGTTTTGAGAATTTTGAGCTTCCGGCCGCTTTGACGCTCCACCATGGATTTGAAACTCTTGAACACTCTAAATACCTCATCCTTTCTCTTGATAAGATAAGTCCAAAGCTTCCTACTAAAATCGTCAATAAACGTAACAAAATATCGATTGCCGCCATAAGTCTCTACTTGCATCGGTCCACAAACATCGGAATACACCACCTCAAGTAAGCCTTTGGTTCTTCGACCCGCATACTTGCTAAACACATTCTTGTGTTGCTTACTCTTCACACATTCCTCACATAATTCTGTCGGAACACTAATATGTGGCAGCCCCGTTACGATTTCACTTTGTTGCAACATTTTAAGATCCCTAAAGTTTAGGTGACCAAGACGGTAATGCCCTAACCACTCATCTCTACTTGCCGCGGTATCTAAACAACGATGTTCCATAACCTTTAACTCAACCTTAAAAGTTCTATTGGCAGCCATCGGCGCTTTTAGAATCAACACACCATTTGAATCTAAAACGCGTAACATCTTATTCTCCAATCGAATTAAGTACCCTCTTTCAAGCAATTGGCCAATGCTTAAAAGATTGCACTTAATTCCCGGTATGTACAAGACATCTTTGATCCTAGAGTGTCCACCATTCTTTCTTCCGATCAAAACATCTCCTACCCCTTCGGCGCTTAAAGTAGTGTCGTCGGCAAACTTGACTTTACTCTTTGTCGCTTGATTGATTTGCACAAACCAATCCTTTCGACCCGTCATATGTGTTGAACAACCGGAATCCAAGTACCATTCATCTTTAATTTGGACTCCCTCACGCACGGTAACTAATGCATTTCGATCTGAACATATTTTTTCGCCACTTTCCAAAACAGTACAGCTGCTGTCCCACACACTATCATCACAGTAGCTGCTGCCCGGAACATCAACAATGCCATAATTCTCTTCCGTAATCATCACAAGAAGGGTATCTTCATCATCTACCTCTTCCCTAGCAACCTTCGCCTCATCCGCATCCTTTTCCTTGCGTTTTGAGCGACATTCTTTCGCAAAATGCCCAAGCTTTTGACAATTATAACACTTCACAGAACTTTTGTCAAACGGTTTGTGGGCGCTTTGATTACCATCTTTGGAGCTTCCTTCACCCTTTGAATTTTGTGGATCTTTTCCACCAAAATTCTTCTTATTTTTTGAAGTCCACTTCCCTTTCGATCTCTTGTTCTTCTCATGTAAACGCGCTTGCAAAGCGATCTCCGCTTTGGCTTTGTCGGCACTTCTCTCATCCATCCTTTGTTCATGCGCCTCTAACGAACTTTGAAACTCATCTTTACTCAAAGTTGTTAGATCCTTTGACTCCTCAATAGCCACAACAATGTTATCGAAACGTGATGTTAACGAACGTAACACTTTCGATACAACATTCTGCTCAAGGATCGTTTCGCCACATGACTTGATTTGGTTGACTAACCGGGTAATGCGCGTTATGTAATTGTTGATCGTTTCTTTGTCCTCCATTTGCGTTAACTCGAATTGACGTTTGTAAGTTTGTAACCTTACCACCTTCGTTTTGACGGCACCGGCATACGCTTTCTCCAAGATTTCCCATGCTTGCTTCGCGGATTCACAATCACCAACCTTCTCGAAATTGTCGTTATCAACACAAGAGTGAATCAAGAATAGGGCTTTGTAATCCTTTTTCTTTTCTTCCTTGTGTGTAGCCCTACGAGCATCGGTAGCATCTGCCCCTAATGGTGTAACTCCATTGATGACGATCTCAAGAACCTCTTGATAACCAAACAGAACCTTCATTTGTTTCGCCCATTTGTCGTAGTTCTTCGAATCAAGAATTGGGAGATTGGTGGGAATTCGATCATTGGAAACGGTAGCCATTGTTGGTGTTGCAGCGGATTGGGATCAATAACCAATGCTCTTGATGCCAAATGTTAGAACAAGCACAAAACCTTGTATGTGAATCAATGGAGATGATGGATAATTTTGGTGAAATTAGAGGATTGGGGAAGATCAAGTTTAGAGAGAATAGAGATTAATTGAGAGGGTAAAAAATCATAGGGCATTAATTCCATTCAACATGTTACAAAATGTATATATAGTGCCTGCTAACACTAAACAAAGTAACAAAACAAAAGCTAAACAAAACAGCCTAAAAACAGAAATAATTTTTTCGGTTTTTCCTGCAGCATACTGGCAGCTTTTCCAAAATAGCTTCTCAAATAAGCTATTCTCCAAAAACACTTCAAAACCAATTACACTGCATTTGACTTATTCTAATCATTCAACACAGAAGATGATGAGGAAGTGAAGATAATTGTTGCGAAGATCGATGATGATCGAAGATTGTTGAAGATTGTATAGAATTGATTCAGAGGGAGAAGAAAGATGAAGCTCGGTTGTAGAGAGTGAGCAGAGAGATTTCAGATTGGGGGATTCTCTAGAATTTTGAGAATGAATTGGACTCGAGGTGAGTTTCTGTTTATATATATGCACAAGTTTGTTACGTAAAAAAGAATCCTATCCTTTGGATATGAAAATCTGTTATGAAAGGGAATGGTGAGGATCTGCTATTATGCTGAGCTGTCAAAGTTATTTCTGATTTTTCTTTTCCACGGTTTCCACCCTTTCTTCTGATATTTTTTATTCTGATGTGCTCTTTATTCCTCCTAATTTCTTGTTTTGAATTAATTGGTGCGGGGCTGAAATTTGTTTCAATGCTGACTAGTGCAAGTTTTTTTGTATCAAGGTTTGGTGCAGATTTTAACAAAGGTCAAAGCATGGTTTTCACTAGGGGATAAAATTTCTCGTGCAAAAGCTAAAGAATAGACACAATGGGGATTTACGAATGAAAGACTCAACCGTAAGGTTACTGGGAAATAACCAGGCTTTGGAAAATAATAGATGGGGAGCAAATGCTGGACTTCAGTATGGTTACTGGACTACGGACCAACCAGGTGATTGTAATGAAAAATGTTCCAGGTTATAGACGTCAGTAGGGTTACCAAGAGACGGGTATTTGGGGGAAAAAAGAAGGAAAAAAATCACAGCAAGGTTTCCAACATCGGTAGCGTTACCAGAAAGCTTTAATCAAGTGACTGGACAAGAAAGGATATCAAGGTTGCTAACTTCGATAGTGTTACCATGAAATAAGTATTTGGAAAAAGATCATGGTAAGGTTACAACATCAGTAGGTTTATCGAAAGGCTTCAATCAAGTGATTGGGAAATGAAGTAGACAATAAGGTCATTAGCATCGGTAGAGTTACCAAAAAACAAATGAGGTAGTAAGGTTGCTAAGGTTGGTGGGGTCACCGGGAGATGACAAGAATAATTTGGAAAACATTAAGGTTATTGAAAATGGCAGGTTTATCAGAAGACATCAATCAGGTGATTGGGAAAACAAGGATAACAAGGTTTCTAGCAACAGTAGGGTTACCGGGAATTGACAATCGGGTGATTGGAAAAGGTAACCATATTCAATTTAGGAACATCGGCAAGGTTACCGAGTAATAACAAGAGCAATTTTGGTAAATAGTAAGGTTACTGACAACCGTAGGGTTACCAAAAGACATCAATCAAGTGATTGGAAATTATGACTCAGAGGTCAGAAAAGAGTAACTCACAACTCAGGGGTTGAAAAATCATGACTCGAGGGTCGGAAAGGAAACAAAACCAAACTCAGTTGTTAGAAACTCACGACTCGATGGTCGGAAAAGAGACGAATCTCTCACGCGTAAGGCAATAAGGGTACTTACAACAAGTAAGTGCAAAAGAGAAGGATCTTTGGAGGAATATGAATCACCAACACACTCTACTGGGGAGACATCCCTCATGCGCAAGGCAGAGGGGACTGACTTACAAAAGGTAAGCAAAGGAGAAACGATTCTCTCGCGCATGAGGCAAAGAGAGTTTTCATAAGGCAAGATGCTATGTGAATCAGATTGGATTTGTGGGAAACTGACACAAAGTCAAGAAAGTTTGCAGAAAGCAATAATAAGAAGATATAATTTATGGAAAACCTGCGGGGAATACCACTTGGGGTTTCTGAGGAATAAAGTTCTCTTCGGGGAGGTTAAACCATCTAATTGAGAATGGAAAGGGTGCTTGAGAAAGACTTGAAACTGGCTTATGCTTAAATACATGTTTGTGATTTTTTAGGGTAATGCTCCGCCTAAGTGGAAATGCTACGCGATTTTGAGGATGCAATGTAATGCAAAGGTGACTACTATATGCAATGTGCTAAGGCGAAGATATCTACTGGGAACTCAAAGGATGAAGACTTCTGACTTCTGCTAAAGAATTCCAATAACCTAGACTTAAATCTCTGATCTCTGATGGAGGAACGTCAATACCTGGACTTAAATATTTGATCTCTACCGAGGATAACAATTCTAACTTCTGTTGAGGATAACAATCCTAACTTCTGTGGAGGATAATGATTCTGAATTCTCGACATGCTCTTCGAACTCACAAGTTGTTTAGCTTGTGCCTGAACTTAACTTGATTAACTCTTGAAGAGGAGGAAATGCCCTTGCATACTGCCTTTCCCCAACCTGTAAGGCTTTTGAAGAAATTTGCCTCAAGAGGAATTCCTGAGATTTGTGTCATCATAGATAGTCTGTCCCAGTATTATGACCTTTGGAACACTGCCCCTGACTCCACCAAAGTTGGAGATGGTTTCACCGGTGCTTGGGTGACTGCCCCTGATTACTCAATACTTAGAGAAATTCATCAAATCTCGACAAGACTCCCCCAGATTAACTGAACTCTTACTTAACAGAGTATTTAAAGGCATCACCCTTAGGGTAATCAGACTTTGAGGTACTTTTTCTCTGCTCAACATTGTACTAACATTGAAATATCTTGCCCCTACTCAACAGAAGAATGAGAAGCTCATAGAGGTTGATTGGTGTTTCTCACAAACAGGATGGAGGGTGTCTAATCAAACTTGACATCACCTAACAAGTCTATGAGAACATGGAACTCTTGTTATGCTGGAGAAGAAGATACATTCAAGGGGTCATGTGCAATAGGAGATGCATAAATCTGAGATAAGTTAATATTCTTTTGAAAAAATAGCTTATAGTTGTGGTGTGAATTAGTCAGTAGTTGATTTGTATCTGTATTTTCGGAGTGTCATGTAAACAATTTGGGATGAGCTAAGTTGTCAAGATTTTGAGGTTGAAGAATTGGGAGAAGTAGACTTATTCTGGACAGCCTATTTATGGTATGATGATCATTCAATACCATGTTTGTTGTGGTCTCTCCTAGATGTTTGTTAGAGAGAATCTTCTCCATTGATGCATAATGATGACATCTAACACCTTAAAGTCAGAAACAAGGTCTGGATTTTGTGCTTATAAGAAGAAGCTTCTTAGGGTGTGTTAATATGCAGATTACTGCATGGTTTCATGATCTGGTCTTGGGAGTTGATCAGCTGATGTTTAGTACCAGTATGTGTTCTCTTGTATTCTCCCTCAAGAGATATGTTTAAATTACTATGGTGTTATCTCTAGAACCATAGTAAATGGTGGAAACCATGTGACTGAGATTGATGTCTGAAAAGATGTTGGGACATCATTGTCGTAATCGGAAAAAAATAACGAGTGACCACCATTAATTTTTGTCCTAAGGGCGGAAAAATAACAGATAACCCTAATCGTTTAGAGATTCTAAGTTCGCGAGTTTGTTAGACGAAGGGAAGTTGTTAGGCATCCTTCATCTCCCATTGTTCTCAAGGGGCTCCTCTTCTAGGTCGTAGGGTAGATCAAAAATTTCTACTTAAAGGTTAATGTTTCCACATGTTTAAGAAAACGATTTAATTTCTTAATAGCTGGACTCGCCTTGGTTTTAACCACGTGCCTACGTATCTCCTTGCGAAGAATCATAGTCCAATTTCATAGCTCGTATGTTTGGTAGGTGTTTCTTATAGGATTGTGTAGAATTGCTTTCGAATTATCTTTGAACCTTGTCTGGTTTTGAAAATTGAGTGATCGTAGACGCAGTTCGCAATTAAGTTTGAAGGCAATGATATTTAATCTTTTTTTGAAAATGTTCTTTTAGGTAAGTTAGTAGAAAAAATAGTTTGAATTGGTTAGCTGTTTTAATGAGATTTTTATTGGTTGCAGAAGAGTTGATCTTCTTTATAATTAAATCGCGTTAGGCGATGAAATTGATTTTTATAGGGAGTTGATCCTTATTAGAATTAAATCGCGTTGAGCGAAGTAATTAAAATTGATAATCACGTGGAGCGATAGCGTTTGATTATTTGTGTAGAGCAAAAACCAAGACTTGATGTGTTGTGAATTTTAGATTTGATTTTGAATAATCGATTGATAGACGATGAGTCACCAAATGATTCTTCAAGAATGTATATCCCATTATTTATGAAAATGTTTGAGTTAATAAGATTAAAAAATTATTTGAATATGTACTAACTAATTAATTTAATTCATCTTAAAATGACTAACCTAATTTACAAAAAATAAAACAATTTTTTTATTTATTTCTGATATAGTAAACATTAACCTAAATTAATTATAAAAATCTAACTAAGTAAATAAACTACATAGATAAATAACCAATAAATAAAAAAATGGGGGTGTTAAAACAGTTAAGGTGAAATTAGTAACAAGTGTCTAAAGGAAGGTCCAAACACACAAATCCTAATTGTAAATGTACATAATAAGAGAATAAATGCAAAAATAGATAATACAGTAAGTCAGAAAAAAAACCTTGAGTGGCTACCTCCCATTTCACGTGGGGAATTTTCAACATGACTCCATCAGCCAATGAAGTATCGACACATGTCAGTGTCATTAAAAAATAATTAAAAACAAACTTTATCACATTGAGATCTATGGAGGAGTCTGAATGGTTGAAGATGGACGGGATCTGCGGCGGCGCGTCGAAGGGGTTGTGGTGCCGCGGCTCAAGATCGTGGCGACAACTTTCGATGTGGGTGATTGTCGATTCGTCAAGTTAAGCAGCTTGCGGACATTGAGGGTGCTGAAACATCACGACTCCCATCGGAGGTGACCATTGTCGCGCGTTCGTTGGTTCGCTGGTAAGATTCCATACAAAGAATGAATTCTTGTCGTGTTTACTTTTGGAATAAAGTTTTGAAAAGTTATGTTTTTGTTGTGTGAGAAATTGTTAGTAACGTGTGAGGATTATGAGTGTTAGTGGTTAGTGAAGAATTGTTACTCAATACTATATACAAGAAAGAATTCATAAATAAAATAGGGTTTATTTTATAATAAAAAAGTTTAAAAAATAATATAACAGCAAAGCACAAATTGCAAGTGGATGTTTTGTGGTGGAATTGCGTAGTTATCAAACTACGATTTTTAAAAGAAAGAAAATCATCAGAAAATTTATAATATGGTTAAAATAATAAATTAATTAATGAAGTAAAATTGGAAATAAATAGGAGGCCTTATAGGATAATTATTTGTCAAAATTGTTGATGAGAAATCGCAAAAAGTTTTGAAAAAAATGCGTGTAATGCGTGTGTAAATGATTGTTGCTTTGTGAATAATGTGGCTGTGAAATTGGAAATTTGTGGGTGTTCTTTTATGAAGGAAAAGAGACATATTTATAATGTGAGAAATTAGATCAAATTGAAAATAAAGAAATGGAAATTTGTGGGTGTTCTTTTATGAAGGAAAAAAGACCTATTTATAATGTGAGAAATTAGATCAAATTGAAAATAAAGAAATTACTCAAACAGTAAAAAGTCAAAAGATTTTATCTTTGACAACAAAATTAAGAATCTGAACCAATTTGTGTACATGTGCAAGATATAGTTTGGAAAAAGATTTGACCTAAAAATATTTTATTTATTTTTAAGATTTTTGACTATTTTTTAAATAAAATAATAATTTTAATAAAAAATAATATTTTTAAAATATAATAAATAAAATAAAACGATAATAGTAATTAAATAATAAAAAATATGATTTTTTGTGATTTTAAGAATAATTAAAAATGAAAACAAAGTTAGTAACAAATAAACAAAAAAAATCCAAAATGCACCAAGTGAGATTCGAAATTATGACCTTATGTTTGCAAGGTTTCTCCCTTATCAATTGTGATATGTTGCTTATTTGAAATAAAATGCCAATTGAAAGTATATGAAGGGTAAGCAAGTTTTTGCTATTTAAGAAATATAAATAATTTAAAATAAACTACTATATATTTTTAAATGGACAAAATAAATTGAAAACAAATTTTTATACAACCCAAAATGCTAGTGTACATAAACCAAAAATTTTATAAAGTCCAAGTTAAAAATAATTTGATTGTAGAAATAGTACGGATAAATTTGGAGTATGACAGTTGCCCCTATTTAATTACTCTTCGATTGAAGCGTGCGAGTATATGAAGCTTTCGCATGTTCGGATCAGAGGATTATTAAATAATAGAAGACCCTAAATTTCAACCAAAAAACTTTTAAAAGATAAAATGTACAATAAACCAAAAAGTAAACATACAAGGATGACGCAGTTAACTCACCAATGCCTAGAGCATGAACATAAATGACTTGAATGTGACGACGCGGATAACTCGTGCATATCATAGGTAACCAAGAGAAGACGGCGTGGATAACTCGTCAATACCTTGAAAAAGTAATCGCAAATTTCGTGTATTTACAACAACCTATGGGATAAATAACGCGAACTTGAAAATAGACAACTTATTGCTGCTCTGGGACTAACACAATAAGTTATATTGCAGATTTTGCATATCTACCACAATCTAGGGGATTGATAATATAGGGTTTGATAACTTATCGTCGCTTTAAGACTAACACAATAAATTATATTGCATATTTTGTACATCTACCACAACCTAGGGAGTAGATAATACGAGTTTTAAAAAATAACTTACTAAAGCTTCGGGACTAACATAGTAAGCTGTATCGCAAATTTTTCACATCTACCACATCCTAAGGGGTTAGACAATGTGAGTTTGAAAAATAGATAATCTATTACTGCTTCGAGACTAGCGTAATAAGCTATATCGTAGATTTTGCATATTTATCACAATCAAGGTGATAAATGACGCAAGTTTTATAATTCATTGTTGCTTTGAGACTAACACAATAAATTATATTGCATATTTTGTACATCTACCACAATCTAGGGAGTAGATAATACGAGTTTTGAAAAATAACTCACTAAAGCTTCGGAACTAACATAGTAAGATGTATCGTAGTTTTGCGATATTTATCATAACCTAGGGGATAAATGACGCGGGTTTTGAAAAATAGATAACTTATTGTTGCTTCAAGACTAATGCAACAAGTTATATCATAGATTTTTCATATTTATCACAACCTAGGGGATACATAATGTAGAGTTTGAAAATAAATAACTTATTGCTACTTATAGACTAACACGACGATTTAAATGATACGGGTTCAAAAATATCTTACTAACGCTTTGAGACTAACATAGTAAGCTATATCGTAGATTTGCATATTTGTCACAACCTAGAGGATAAATATCACAAACTTGATAATTCACTATTGCTTCGAGACTGAGACAATGAACTATATCGCAGATTTTCGCATATCTACCACAACCTATGGGGTAGATAACACGAATATTGACTCTATTTACGCCAGGGGACTAATCTAATAGAGTCGGGTTTGGTGAGAAACTAGTTAAAGCTTTGAGACTAACATAGAGAGTTGTAATGCAGACTTGCATATTTATCACAACCTATAGGATAAATGATGCGAGTTCGATGTTTGAATTTGTGTTTGATAATTGAATCTTAAATGGCTAAACCAAAGATATAAATCATAGATATATCACCTGGTACAACCCTGATCTACCGATTGTGTCTGTTCTCAACTAAAGTATTTGTTGAACAATGCTAAGGTTTAAACTTTTGGTTCGTTTAGATAAGTTATCTTGTAATAGGCTCTAAGATGTTTCGCAGTACTCTTGACCAAAGAAATTTTGAAAATGCAATGTAAGATGTATATGTATAATGCCCAAATTGATCCCTGAGGTATCCTCAAGGAAAACCATCCATTCCAATCAATCCCTGAGGTATCATATAGTAAGTCTTGATCATTATTGATGATCAAAGAGGCCTAAAACCCGCATTTCATGCATCACTGGTTCTACATATTTGTGAAATTAATATTTTAATTTTTATGAGGCTTTGACCTAAACTAACAATTTCCACGTGTTCCTAAGACAAAATAGTGCAGGTTTGATCTTTTGCATGAGGCCTATTACGCCAGAATAATTCATCACCATTATTGAACCGTTTTCCTTTGTTTTCATCATATCTTCTTGTACAGGTCGAATTAGCCAAAAATAATGCCACCATTGTATTCGCAAGGGTCGATTTATGGGGATAGAGTCCTTTTTACTCTCTAACGCGTGTTATTTTTGTAGGTTGAGAAACGAGCTCACCGAAGAAGACGACCGAAGCTAGGGCTCTGGCGCCTCTCCGGTCCACCTGCTTATAATATATTTATTTGTTTCATTTGTATAACAAATTTGAAGCGCAACGCGGTTGGTTAAGGAGAAGGCATGTAGAGTTAAGGGCGTGGGTTCGATCCCTGCATCTTATAATATTTTTTTGCTATTTTTCAAACTAACGCAGATTTCATATATATTATGCAATTCCTATTTCCATACATCAACAAGTGCTTGACCTAGTGGCAAGCAGTGCAATGTGATGCTAGGAGGGTGTGGGTTCAACACCCACCCCATGCAGTTTATTTTTACCCTATTTTCTTTTAACCTAATTTCTTCTTTTTCTTTTATATTCCTAAATTAATTAATTAATCAACTTTCTCTTGTAAATATTAAAATCAATTAGAATTTAGGTTATAATTAGTATCACTTAAATTATTTTCTACAAAAATCATAAAAAACATTTTAACATTATTTTTCTATTTTCCTATTTCTTTTATTTATCTTCATAGATAAAATGTATAGGACGCACTCTCTATTGTAATAGTGTGGATTTACTTTCTATATTTTTTCCTATTATGTAACTGCTCACAGGATGTAATAGCTTAGGCTTAATTTTTCGCACTTTACATTCCACATTTTATTTTTTTGTACATATTTAACTGCTAGTAACTAGGATTTGTATGGCAAGACTAATAATTGAACCTAGAAAACCCTAATTTTCAAGATAAATAACTGAAAACAAACATTCTTCACACTTGCACCTTCAGAGTACCCTCTCTTGTTCCCTTACGATACTTGGTCATGTCCCTCGAAAGTGGGGATGCTTTAGCAAAAGACCCTTACTAATAAAGATCATAGTCCCTCGATGACCCTTCGAAGTTGCCTATAAAAATGATCTAGTTGTAGCGGTAGAAATGTTCAAGACTAAGCCATTGGATTAACTAGACTTTATACAAATCAAAATAAAAATCGCCACCGCGCTTTATTGTTTCCAAAGGAATGGGAAAAGAGTGAATAACCCAAAAAAAAGGGGAAAGATTCAAGGTAAGGGGGTTGGTTATGCAAAGGGAAGGTATTAGCACCCTAAACATCTACGGTACTCCGCAGGAACCTCTTTGAAAAAAATCTGTATATTTTGGTTATGAAAATGTGTTATAAAAATAGATGGTGGAGGTGAGAAAAGAAATATTTTTTTATGATTTTTTTGCACTCGCCGCGGTTGCGAACCTTTAGTGCCTATGTACCACCTTTCGTGCAATAGGGGATCAGGGTACACGTAGTTCCTCTTTTAAAATTTTGAAACACAAGTGTGTTGGTTAATTTTATGAGATAAGACATCATTGTCATTGTCCGTGTGGAAAACATACTTACTACCCACAATCATGAGAAAGGAGAATTTGCATCATCTCAAAGTGGAGGATATGGCTTGGATTTTAAAATCAACAATGCCTCACTCAATACCCAAGTGGAAAATATCTCTCTTTACTACATATTGTAGAAGTATAGTTGTTTGTATCACTACAAGGATTGACAAGAGTCTAATCTTTTGAGAAAAGTTTTTAAAATAAAAAGCCAAAGTGGCAAAAATGGTTTGAAATGATATTGATTGACTTTTAGTCTTCTCACAAAAATGTCAAGGTATTATTAAATTGATTGAGGTTTATTTATGAAAATGTTTTGAAAATGCATGGACATAAGTCCAAGTTTATTATGAAAAATGTTTCAAGTTTAGAAATAAGAAGAGTTTTTTTTTTAAAAGGAGGGAGAAGCTTTTTGAAATTAAAGAAGATAGAAGGAGATGAAGAGAGTATCCTAAAGCATAAGGTAAAAGCTAGGGATAAGAACCATCTAACCAACAAGAAGCCAATACTTGACATTATGAGTCAATATAGAATTCCCATTCTTTGGATTGATACCAAGCGAGCAAAGATACTAGACCTCTTGAGAGAACCAAACTTCAAGTGTATTAAGTATTCGCAAAAATTGGGCAGAGTAACGGCTGTATACGGGTGAATTCCAAATTACAAACAAAGTATGTAATCTCAATAACCTGCACACAAAACAAACAAACAACCCAATGTCTTGAGGTAAACCTCAAGAACTCCAGACAAAATAATGAATTAAGGTCACAAGGTCTCCAAGATAGGCCAAGGTCTCTAATCCTAAGTCCGAGAAGTCCAATGCTCCATAATGCCAAGGATAGTAACCAAATAGTCCAAATATCATTAAAGATTTTTATGGTTCATGTTGATTATTAGGTGTCTTTAAAAGGAAAAGAAAATCTCAAATGAGCAAAATAAAAATGACATAAAAAATAAATGCTCAAGTGAGCAAAATAAAAATGGCATGAAATGTAAATGCTTAAATTAAATGGTACATAAAGCATAAAAAAAATAAAAGCATAGAGTAAAGTCAATTGTTAGAAATTAGTGGTTAGTTGGATGACCATCTTGAAACTTGCATTTGGAACTCATTAGAGGATTGGTAGAACCACAACCTCCACACAACAAGTTGCATTTGCTTTTTGTCAAGTATATCATCCATTTTGGAATCCTCAAAAGTAACATTTAATGATCAACGATGTTTAAGTGATCCGCGTTGACCAAAGGTGTTGTAGATCCATTAGAGGATTGGTAGAACCAAAGCCTCCACACAATGAATCTCAAGGTTATTGGATCAAAGAGATCAAATTAACATACTTGGGCTTGCAATCATAAGTTTGGGCCACGAATAATCATTCATTCGAATTGGGACAAAATTTAGCGCTATGTTAAGTAATCGTAAGTGGACTTATGTAGAAGTCACACCTACTTTGAGGCCGGTCAATAGCAATCTATGTACTTCATGTTTGGATAAATGATATAGAGATCATCATACCTTAACATGTAGCACAATTAAAAAAGAAAGGGATAAGATGAAGAGGGAGGGGAATGATAAGCTAATTTGGATTACCATTTCAAAATTCTTTCATCTTTAAATTCAACCACTCCTCTAGATGGATTAAAGTACTAAATATATCATTAATCCAAAGCACCAAAAATGAATTAAATAATTCACTCTTAGGTAGATTTGAATTGATGAACATTTATCCAACTTCATCTACATCACAAAGTCCATTGAGTTTAATGACAAATTGGACATTTAAAATTGTAATCCAAATTATCCATCAAAGAGAGTGAGCAGAAAAATATTTGAGTCAAAACAGTCCCAAAATAAAGCAGAAACAGTATTTTTGGCACTGTTACAATCAATTGTGCTTAGACATCAACCTATTGCATCAGTGCAGTTTTTATCAAATCAATTTTCTGTGACAATCAATTGCAATGTTACAACAATTGATTGCAACCTGTTAAAAATCAGTAGAAAACAACATTTTAAAGATCAAATTCTTGTTCCAACTTTTCATCAAACACCTTATGATCATGGATCCAATTGAGCATGAAAATTCCATCAAATTATGAGAAAACAACACTAATGGAATCAAAAAAACAGTGCTCAATGAATCAAAACCAGAAATCCACAAGAGATCACATTGTTAAAGATGATGATCCAACTTACCAAAGGTAGAATAAGAGAATTATCAAACAAATTCCAGGATTTGCTTCAATTCAACCACTAGAATCAATTACCAAAGCTTGGATGTAGAGAATTAATGGAGAAAAAAGTGTTTGGATGAAGGTTTAGCTCAAAGATTAGTAAGCTTCAATACAAAGCTTACTATCCTTTTTTTTGAAAATGGAGCTTTGAGTGAATTTGGTAGTTGGAGAGAATTGAGAGATTTTTTAGCAAGATGATTTTGGCTATCAAAAGCTTGTTATTTGAATGAAATGAGGTCTATATTTATAGAGTTTAAGATTGGGATTAGTGGTAATTTGGTAATTTATTCTTGGAGCCAAAATTGAATTAATGATAATTTTCAAATTATGCAGGAAAAAATTGGAGCCAAAAATGATATCAGTTTGAATTTGCTGGCTTTTTTTCAAAAAAACACGTGCATTTTACTATTATGAGTCGATACATACATGGTATGCATCGATACATCCTAGCTGTATAACACAACATGTGTCGATACATGCCTCTATGTGTCGATACATACTGTTATTTCAACATATTACAGAATTACACAAACTGCATGAGTCGATACATAACACGTATGTGTCGACACATGCAAGTTATTCAAATAGGATGAGTCGATGCATACATGCATGTGTCGACACATGCTATTTATACACAATAAAATGAGTCGATACATACCTTTATGGGTCGATGCATGCTGTCTTTCGTCATAAACAGAATCAAATCAACTTTCAGGAGTTCGACACGAGCCTTCATGGATCCATACCAGCTTGCAAAACCTTATTTGTCGGACGCTTTGACTCGGTACCTATAAAACAAAATTTTGCAAAGACAAAGACAAATATATTTTTTTTGTATTTGATTAGAAGTTAGTAAACAACACATATACAAAATACACAATCAAGGTGCTTGGAAATTCCTCAAGATCAAACTTAGAGATAGGAGATAGAAAAAGAGGAAGAACCAACCCTAATGTGATCTTATTATGATCAAGTTGACATGATATGATAGGGGAATCTTAGGGGGGAAAATTGGGGTAGAACACTAGTCCCTCCGATAAAAATTGCTAAAGCATCCTTACATGTTTCCTTCAATGAGCATTCGCTGATCCTACGCATGTCCCTTCATATCCGATAGACAAGGCTACCTACCAACTAATGGTACGGATAGAACTATCTATAAAGGAGAAGAAAAATAATAAGAAAGACTTTAGTGGGTGAGGAACTCTTAATCGCTTTCTCATAATCTTTTCTTAAAGACATTTTTTACACATCACACTTTCAAACGAAATATTTTCTAAAACACATTGTACGCATTCTTGAGGGTTGATACAAGAATCATTACAAAGATAGAATTACATTTGCTTTTCAAAGTATTTTGAAACAAATCACACACACACAAAGCAAGTTTTTTTTAAAAGTGAGCTAAGCAATTAAGAGCCTGTAGATAACTACAGATGAAAGAGGTGCTAACACCTTCCCTTTTCAAAACTTACCCCCCAAACTCAAAAAATATAAAAAGTCTTTCCTATTCTTTTCACCCTTCCTAAATATTGGATAAAAGAAAAGTCAGTGGCGACTCTAGCTATCTACACATTTGGATAAAACCAAAAAAGCCAGTCCTCCCACCGTGTTACAGAACTGGCGACTCTGCTGGGGATTTATTTAAAAAAGAGAGGTTACCTTAGGGTTAGATCACTTCAATTTATTTAATGGTTTGATTTGCTTATTTTACTTTAAGGGTTTTGTTTGGGTTTATCTGCTTGTAAGATCCTACACCCGGATCTAGGAATTCCTTAGGTATGTAGCAATATATCATCAAGATTGTACGATGCAAACCGATATGGTTTAAATGATGGCTACGGTTAGTGTGACACTTTGGTTTGTACTGATGTTTCTTGAGTCAGTCAAGGATAACATTAGGATTCCGTGTGATGTCGTTAACACTAACTTACTTTTAGAACTTTAATTGACCCATCTTGGCCATTAGAAAGTAGTGAGATAATCGACTTTGGTGCAGTCCAAGGTTGGTTGATACTCGAAACTACGCTCATTAAGATTTGACTCTCGAGATGTTTTGGTGGCAAGCGAGTTGCCGTGCTAAAATAAAGCCTGCAAGAAAGATCCATGATATGAGATCCTTAGAACCCGGTTACTATTTTAGGACAGGTTGATCCAACTTAACTTCAACGGGGAAGGGTATTTACCTATGGACTTCATGCAAGCCTTTAAACCTAAGGCTCTTGTGTGGCTTATTTGTGTTTGCCTATTTAACACAAACATAACATCATAACATCATATCATCATAAAATAACATTTTTACTAACCATTTCAAGGATCTTAGGGATTTATGGTGTAGGATTATCATAAGCCATATTTCTAGCAAGGGGTAAGAGGATTTATTTTCCTCTAGCCAGATGCCATCAAGATCAAAGTACATTCTCTTGAGTCATAGGCTATGACCCATTTGATATGGTGAGCTTGATTCTTATAGAAGGATGTTCAAAGATGAAGACTCAAAGTTCTTCAGACAAAGCTGCAAACAGATTCAATTTCTAATATTTCAAATTTAAATCCCACGAGATCCTTGAAAACATTGCATATGCATCTACATGTCATACATATCATCGCATAACAGGTTTCCAAGACAGGTTTTCTCATCTTCTTGCTATTTATTTCAGCAGAAAATGGCTCTTGAACAAACAGTCAAAGATCTCCAAGCTTAGAATGCCCAATTCCAACAGATGTTCCTGAACTTAGCCAAGAGGCAAGAAGATCTGAAGGCCCTCATCTCCAATGGGAATAAGAAGAAGAAGAAAAAGAAACCAAACGACATCCTTAATATAGAGATAAGGTTCAGAGGTTCAGTCCAGCAAGCCTAAGATCTTGATATCCCATCAGATGAAGATGACAAACATGATGAAGACGGTAAAAGTGTTAAAACTGAAAGAAGAAACCTTGGTTATGACAAGTTTCCTGATGAACAAGAAGAATATTACCTAGATGAGCAATATCCCCCTGTTGACGAGAAGTACAGGTTGTTAGAAAAGCGTTTGAAAGCTATGGAGATCCAGAAGGTGTCTGGATTGAACTTTGATGATTTGGGTTTAATTTCAGGAGTCGTCATTCCTCCTAAATTCAAAACTCATACCTTTGCCAAGTATGATAGCGTTTCCTTCCCGAAGCTGCACTTGAGGTCGTATGTTCGAAAAATTCAACCACACACTGCTGACAAGAAATCGTGGTTTCATTTATTTTAAGATCCTGTCTGGAACACAACTGGAGTGGTATTTTCAACTTAAGGGTGCCAATATTCATACTTGGGAAGATTTGGCTGCAGATTTCTACAAACAATATCAATATAATTATGATTCGGAACCAACCCGCATGCAACTACAGAGTATGTCCATGGGTTCTGAGGAAGGCTTCAAAGAGTATGCACAAAAATGGAGAGATCTTGTAGGAAGAGTTCAACCTCCTTTGGCTGATAGGGAATTGGTTGACATTTTCATGAGTACGCTAACCAATCCTTTCTATAATCACCTAATTGGAAGTTCTTCAGCCGGTTTCACCGAACTGATATTGACAGGGGAACATGTTTAGAATGGAATCAGGAGTGGTAAAATTCAGGTGGCTACATCTTCAAATGCTGTGAAGAAATCTTATAATGGTAAGAGAGAATCCAATGTTGTGTACAACTAAAAGGGTCATAATAAGAGTGATCACAACCAATCTGTGAGGGAAGTTCTTATCTATAATCCTACGTCAGTGCAACAACAACAACAAAATAATCAGCATAGGCAGGATGCACCCAGGAGACAGTTCATAAATATCAACATGCTGTTGCCTCAAGAATTATAACATATGTTGAAGGCAGAGCTAATTACATTGAAGGATCCTCCTCATAATCTGAATACTTCCTCTCCTAGTTACAATCCCAATGCAAGGTGTGCATATCACTCCAACAATCCTGGACATGACACTAACAACTCTTGGGCGTTGAAAAATATGATTCAAGACATGATTGACTCTAAGGAGATTGAATTTGACCCTCCCGAGATGCCTAATATGATCACTACACCTATGCATAATCATCACAATGGCTTCAATTCTATTGATGATGTTTCTTATGTTTCTGCTATAAATGACTTGACTTTTCCTCTGATGATTGTTAAGAAGAAGCTGCTACAAGCCGATTTATTTCTGGGTTGCGTTGAAAACTTCTACTACTGTGCGTCTCAATACAATGGTTGTTCCCTAATGAAAGAAGGTATTCAGCATTTGATGGATGACCGCATAATTCTATTAGAGAAGACTCCTTCTATGGAGAGTATATTCCAAGACGTATCTGTAACTACAATCTCTGGTACTCCTGTAAGTATCACTTCTAAAGGTCTTGTGAAGATTACTGCCAAACTGAGGGTTGCTCCTCTAATCATTACCACACCTGGGCCAATTCCATATTCCTCTGACAAGGCTATCCCTTGGAATTATGGAGTTGATGTCTACTACCATGGCGTCAAGCAAGAACCATTGACTGTCGAAGATGAAAATACTAAATAATGATCCCAATATTGGAAATATTGTTGGGGATGGTAAGGTTACCAAAAGTGGAAGGGTTTTCTCTCCAGAAATCTCTCTGAAGGCTGTTACTACACCAGTTCGAATCACTACTACTGAATAAAATATTGAGACTCGAAGCGAATAACAGATGACTGAACCTACCCAGATAGAGGCACTGAAAGAGGTTACTGTTGAAGATACCTGCAAGCAAGAGATGGAGGAGGTATTGAAGATTATTCAAAAGATTGGCTATAAAATTTTTGAACAGTTGGGACATACCCCTTCCAAAATATCTATGCTATCCCTGTTATTATGCTCCAAGGCCCATGCTCAGGCTTTGGTAAAGTTCCTAAAAAGTTCTCATGTACCGCAGGGAATCTGTATTGATAAGTTCGAAATTATGTTGCTAACCTGACAACTGATAATGGGCTAGGCTTTTCTGACACTGATTTAACTCCCATAGGAAGGGACCATAATAAGGCCCTACATGTCTCTATTGAGTGTAGGGGCACTAATTTATCTCATGTGTTGGTGGACACAGGTTCCTCATTGAATGTATTGCCAAAAGCTGCTTTAGACAAACTTGACTGTGAGGGGATTATGCTAAAACCCAGTGACATTGTGGTGAGAGCTTTTGATGGTTCAAATAGAATGGTGCATAGAGAGGTTAATATTCCAATCAAAGTGGGTTCCCAGGTCTTTGACTCTACTTTCTATGTGATGGACATTAATCCAACCTATTCCTTTTTGCTTGGACGCCCTTAGATTCATGGGACATGCACTGTTACTTCTACTTTACACCAAAAGTTGAAGTATCCCATGAAAGGAAAAATCTTTACAGTTTGCGGAGAAGAAGAATACATGGTAAGCCATTTGAATTCCTTCAAGTATGTTGAGATGGATGGTGAATTCTTCGAGACTATATGCCAGACCTTCGAAGTTATTCCTCAAAAAACCTCTGTCGACAAATCTTCTCCTACTGCTCCTAAGGTTACCAGGATTCTACCAAAAATGGCTTCTCTGAAAGATGCTAAGGGTGTAGTTGAAGAAGGTGGTGGCACTATTTGGGTTCAGCTTCCCGAGATTCCTTACAAGTCCGACAAATTTGGTTTGGGTTTCACCTCACAGGCTCAGAGGATTGTCCGTCGTGCTCGTACTAATTCTTGGAGACCGCCATTCCGCATCAACAACAATGGAGTTCATAACAATCAAGTCAACGCTATGGAAGACGCTGATATCGACTGTGACATAGACAGTTAGATTTTCCCTAATGGGCTCAACAATTGGAACGCTGAAGACTTTATACCAATCTCCTTTTTAGTCAGGAGTAAATGCTATTCTTTGTTTTCTTGCTTTCAAGTTTTTAGTTATGTAATTTAAACAATACTTTAAGCCTTGTGCCTTACCCGAGGCACAACGGTCCATTTGTTAGGGTTGTCATTATTCATCATCATATTTTCATTTAATAAATCATTGGACGTTTGCATTCAAATTTTGCGCTCTTTGTTTTTCTTTTACTTTATTGCTTTCAAAATAGCTTTGTGTTCTTACACACACCTACACAACAAATTGCAGATCCATATCCACTTTGGATCCCATTGATAACAATTCTGCTATTTCCAGCTATGACTTCGAAAATCCGATCTAACAAGTCGAGGACGAAGGAGAGGAAGATTTTGAAATACCCGGAGAGCTTGCTAGGCTGTTAATGCAAGAAGAAAGAGCCATACGACCGCATGAAGATCCAGTCGAGGTTGTGAACTTGGGTACTGAAGAGGACAAGAAATAAATCAAGATATGTTCCAACCTAGAAGACAGTTTCAAAAAGAGATTAATCCAGATGTTGCGTGACTATGTTGAGATCTTTGCTTGGTCGTACAAAGACATTCCCGGGCTTGATACTGACATTGTGGTTCACCATATACCGATGAAGGAAGGTTGTCCTCCTATAAAGCAGAAGGTTCTTCGTATGCGTCCCGAGATGTCTAAAAATATCAAGCTGAGGTTATGAAGCAGTTCAATGCAGGTTTCTTAGATATTACATCGTATCTGCAGTGTGTTGCGAATATGGTGTCGGTACCTAAGAAGGACGGTAAGGTGCGCATGTGTATAGACTACATGGATTTGAATAGGGAAAGCCCCAAAGATGACTTTCCGCTTCCACATATTGATGTTCTGGTTGACAACACCGCTCAACAGAAAGTATTTTCCTTCATGGATGGTTTCTCTGGTTATAATCAAATCAAGATGCCATCTGAAGACATGGAGAAGAATACTTTTGTCACACAGTGGGGGACTTTCTGTTACAAATTTATGCCTTTCGATTTGAAGAACGCCAGTGCAACATATCAGCGTGCTATGGTAGCTTTGTCCCATGATATGATCCATCATGAGATAGAGGTTTAAGTTGATGACATGATATCCAGGTTTCATACTGAAGAAGAACATCTTGACCACCTACACAAGCTATTTGAGAGATTGAAGAAGTACAAATTGAGGTTGAATCCAAACAAGTGCACCTTTGGGGTAAGATCCAGTAAACTCGGTTTCATCATCAGTGGTAAAGGTATTGAAGTCGATCCTGCCAAGCTTAAAGCCATTCAAGAAATGCCATCTCCCTGTACTGAGAAAGAAGTTAGAGGTTTCCTAGGACGATTGAACTACATTGCCCGATTTATTTCCCATTTGACCGCTGCCTATGAGCCAATCTTCAAATTACTAAAAAAGGATCAAGTAGTGAAGTGGAACGATGATTGTTAGATAGCCTTCGACAAAATCAAGGAGTATCTCCAGGAATTAACCTTCAATTCTAAGTCCATCAGTTGAAGGAAGACCTCTGATCATGTACTTGACAATATTAGAGAACTCAATGGGGTGTGTATTGGGGCAGCATGACGAGTCTGGTCAAAAAGAGCATGCAATATACTACCTTAGCAAAAAGTTTACCAACTGTGAAACAAGATACTCATTTCTCAAGAAAACTTGTTGCGCTTTGGCATGGGTTGCTCGTCGACTAAAATAGTATATGTTGACTCATACTACTTTGTTGATCTCTAAGATGAATCCAATAAAATACATATTCGAGAAACCCGCTCTATCTGGAAGAATAACAAGATGGTAAATGTTCTTGACAAAATACGATATTCAGTATACTACTCAGAATGCAATCAAAGAAAGTGTATTGGCAAATCATTTGGCTCATCAAGCTGTAGATGACTATCAGTCTATGAATTTTGAGTTCTCAACTGAGAATATCATATTAGTTACTGATTATAAAGAACCCAAACCGTATAAAAGACCTGAACCGGGATCCCGATGGACTATGGTTTTCGATGGAGCTTCCAACGCACTTGGTAATGGTTTTGGTGTTGTGATTGTCTCCCCTAAGGGTTTCCATATGCCCTTCACCACCGGATCATGTTTTGACTGTACCAACAATATGGCCGAGTACGAAGCATGCATCATGGGTATCAAAGCTGCCATTGATATGAGGATTAAGTTCTTGAATGTATATGGGGATTCAACCCTAGTAATCAGTCAAGTTAAGGGAGAATGGGACACGAAGCATTCAAATCTCATTCCTCATCGAGAGCATGTCTTGACATTAATTTCGTACTTCGAAGAAATCACTTTTGAACACATTCCACGAGAAGAGAATCAATTGGAAAACGCACTAGCTACCATGTCATCTATGTTCAAAGTCAGATGGGATAATGAAGCTCCTTAAATTACTATTCAGAGATTAGACGAACCGACACACTGCTACGAAGTTGATACTGATGGAGTAGAGGAAAAACCTTGGTACCACAAAGTAAAAAGATACCTCGAGACTCAAGAGTATCCTGAAGGGGCATCTATCAATGACAAGAAATTTATAAGGAGGTTCTCTTCCAAGTTCTTTCTGAGTAATATAATCTTGTACAAGTGCAATCACGATTGACTATGCTTCGTTGTGTAGACAAGAATTAAGCTAAGAAGATTATGGAAGATATGCACGAGGGAGTTTTCGGTACTCACTCCAGTGGATATACAATGGTTAAGAAAATTCTGAGAGCAGATTATTATTGGTCTACCATGGAAGCAGACTGCCACCATCATTCCAAAACTTGTCACAAATGCCAGATTTATGCTGACAAAGTACATGTGCCTCCGGTTCCTTTGAACGTTTTGACTTCTCCTTGGCCGTTTTCCATGTGGGTCATTGATATGACTGGAGAGATTAAGCCTACTGCTTCTAATGGGCATCATTTCATCCTTGTCGCTATTTATTACTTCACGAAGTGGGTAGAAGAAGCCTCGTTTTCCTCCGTTACCAAGAATGTTGTGGCTCGGTTCATTAAGTACAACCTTATCCGACGGTATGGCATCCTTGAAAGGATCATCACGGACAATGGTACTAATCTTAACAATACTATGATCATGGAACTCTGCATGCATTTTAAGATTAAGCATCATAATTCTTCTCCGTACTGACCAAAGATGAATGGCACAGTGGAAGCTGCCAACAAGAACATCAAGAAAATCTTGCAGAAGATGACGGTGACATACAAAGATTGGAATGAGATTTTACTATTTTCTCTTCATGGTTATCACACTTATATACGTACATTAACTAGGGCAACCCCGTCCTCTTTAGTCTACGGTATGGAGGATGTCTTACCTGTCAAAGTCTAGATTCCTTCCTTAAGGATTATGAAAGATGCAGGTTTAGATGAAGATGAATGGATTCAGACTAGACTCAACTAGATAAATTTGATTGATGAAAAAAGGCTCGCGGCTGTTTGTCATGGTCAGATGTATTAGAAACACATGATCAAGGCCTTTAACAAGAAAGTCAAACATCAGGTGTACCAGGCTGGTGATTTGGCAATAAAGTGCACCATCCTACCACAAGGGAATCCCAGGGGCAAATGTACTCCCACATAAAAAGGGCCATTTATGATCAAAAAGATAATTTCAGGCGGTGCTATGATACTTACAACCATGGACGGTGAAGATTTTCCACACCTTATGAAAATGGACATAGTCAAAAAATACTATGCATAAAAGAGACCTGCTAGGTTGACTGGCATAGGACCCCGGCGAACCCAAAGGGTTCGGGCAAAAATTAGGGATATATATATATATATATATATATATATATATATATATATATATATATATATATATATATATATATATATATATATATATATATATATATATATATATATATATATATATATATATATATATAAATTATACATCCGGCAAGTCGAAAACTTGAATGGGTAGATTGGGCAAAAAAGGATATCTCGGTGGACTGAAAACCCGGAAGGGCGGTCCAGGAAAAAGTTAGGGATTAAAGCGTACGACTATGTCCCGTTGGACCACCCATCTGCTTATAACCATCATAATCATTAACGTCAAGTACATATCAATTTAATCAACTTCTTTCGACAGCAGATGAGAGTTGAAGATATAGGGGCAATAGCAGAGTTGAAACTCGATGGGATCGTTTCCACATAGCTATTTTTATTTGTTTCACTTTGTACCATTTCTCGAAATTTATGACGATTTCCTCTTACTAGGATTTTTGTCTCCATGTATAAAACAACCTGCTTGTAGGCAAACTTTTCAAAATCATGCAAATATAATTCAGAATTCAAAATTGTTTTTTTAATTTCTTTGTTTTGTTTGAAAAAACGTCCAAATGATTACATTGAATGAATATATGCATTTGAATATGATTACTGTTTACAAATATATGCATGAAAATAGGATTAGCATTTACTAAAGACTCTAGGAGTTGGGATAATGTTTAAGTTGAGCATAAATTCCCACATATCAATCTCCTCAAAGCTATTTTCACAAGCCAGTCCTCATCAGAGTTTATTTCCTCAGCACAATCTACAAGGTTTATTTCCCCAACAAAGTTTATTTCTCCAATATTGCAATTCCCCAACAAGATTCTCTTCTTCGGACAAATATCATTCAATGTTGTCCTCCCCAGAATAGCTAATACTCATATTTGAAACTTGGTCAGATAGCACATCCGAGGATTATTTATCTCTTTTACCCCTAGTCGGGGTATATAAGAATCAAATCCTTCAGAAAAACGACGAATGACCGACTCTCCTTGAATGCTTCTATCCCCGAGCAGAATTCAGAGACCCCTAATGGAATATCCTTAAACAAAAGGCAGAAATCCCAAGTAAAGATGTTCTAAATAAAGCTGAAGAACTACTGTCTTCATCCCCAGCAATAGTCGGGAATTTATTTTCCCCAACCAGACATTATTACACAAAGCTACCGATACGCTTCAACAACATATTGCATCCATACATCATTCACGAAATATCATAACATATGCATACGAAACGCATATACTATTCTCATTTATTTTGAGAGAATCATTATAAAATACATTTCATGCATCATGACATTGCATAGAACTAACTTTGTCTTTTTAGGTTAAGTTTGCAAATAAACGAATATTATTAGCAATTTAGAGATAGGTTATAGATCAGTTCCCGAAACAAGACGGGGCGACTATGTACATGACCAAAACATTTCCTTCAGGTCTTCATTCTGAAAAGCATATCCTTCAGATCTTCATTCTGAAAAGCATTTCCTTCAGATCTTCATTCTGAAAAGCATTTCCTTCAGATCTTCATTCTGAAAAGCATTTCCTTCAAATCTTCATTCTGAAAAGCATTTCCTTCAGATCTTCATTCTGAAAAGCATTTCCTTCAAATCTTCATTCTGAAAAGAATTTCCTTCAAATCTTCATTATGAAAAGCACTTCCTTCAGATCTTCATTCTGAAAAGCATTTCCTTCAGATCTTCATTCTGAAAAGCATTTCCTTCAGAGCTTCATTATGGAAAGAATTTCCTTCAGAATTTCATTCTAAAAAGCATTTCCTTTGGATATTTTCGGAAAATCATTCTTCAGATAAGATCAAGCGTAGACTCATTCTGATACTCCTACCAACGGTTATTTTGGATGGCATCTATAATCTCATCTCCGACGACACTTTATCACCTCTCCGAATGGCATCTTTAAGCCCATTCAAGCAATATACTCAACCAACAATGTTACTTCGTACACATGTGAGTGAAAATTTCTGGGCACTTAATCATTTCCTTCAGATCTTCATTCTGAAAAGCATTTCCTTCAGATCTTCATTCTGAAAAGAATTTCCTTCAGATCTTCATTCTGAAAAGCATTTCCTTCAGATCTTCATTCTCAAAAGCATTTCCTTCAGAGCTTCATTCTGGAAAGCATTTCCTTCATAATTTCAATCTAAAAAGCATTTCCTTCAGATATTTTATGAAAAGCATTCTTCAGATAAGATCAAGCGTAGTCTCATTCTGATACTCCTATCAACGGTTATTTTGGATGGCATCTATAAGCCCATCTCTGAAGAAACTTTATCACCTCTCCAAATGGCATATTTAAGCCCATTTAAGCAATATACTAAACCAACAATGTTACTTTGTACACATGTGAGTGCAAATTTCTGGGCACTTAGGTGTTCTATCCTCTTCCACCTTTAGATCACGAATGGCGAGTATGTCGATCCAACTCCTCAAGTTTAAGAAGATTGAACAGGGGAAGCTGTTGTACCCCAAAATTTTCCCTCCCATTTTTCAAAACAAATTAATTCAAGATACATCCTCATGCTCTTAAGGGTCTCAAACACTCAAGACTACTCAAAGATTGATTAGACAAACCCTCCTCCTAAGCATTGACCTACAACTAGGGTTTCACTTTTCTCAAAGGTAATTAGACTTCCAATGCCTCAAGTGGATTTCATGGTTTCTCATATGCTTCAAAGAATCCTCATACCAAATTTCAAGCCTTGCAGTACAAGTTTGCTCAGTCAATTGCTCAGATGATTGAAAATCAATTGTATTGGACAAAAAGTCAACTTTGACAAATTTTCAGTCAAACTTCAAGATTTTTAGTCAAAATTAACATTTTGAAGTCACATTCATCATTTTATCAAGGTTTGATTATGATTCATCAATAAAATTCAAGATTCATCAAAAGTCAAAAGTTACTAAATTAGGGTTATCTAAAAGAGAAGTCAACTAAACTTTGACCAAGCATAACATTCACAGGATTCATTAGAAAAATTCTCAACAAAAGCCTATTTTGATGGAAATACATTTCCCTACAACTTTGTCTCTCTAAGCTCAAGGCCAAAAATACTTCATTTGAGAGATATGAGCAAAAATATTACAGGACATTTTAATAGTCAACAAAAAGACACTTTTTGTCAAAGAAATTTATATCAAGTTAAAGTCTTCAAAGTAAAAAATGACCAACTTAAATATTATAGGAGACATATTGAGGTTTCCAAAAAGTCCAACATCATCTTCAGATGATAAAAAATGAGTGAGATATGATTTGTGCAAAATTGGGTAATTTTGAGAAAATGCATGAAGTTCAATGTGAGCAAACTTGAATTTTTGGACCAATAAGCCTATCTTTTAAAGTCCAAACGTTTTCTTGACCTCATAATGGACCTTTAAGTCCATTCATGCATCATATTAATTTTTATTTCATTTATTTTTATTTTTATTCATTTAAATTGAAAATTAAATCAAATAAATATTAAGTGAATGTGTAAGGCATAAAAGGCTTAAGATCTGATTTTTTTTGGAGGCCCAAGGTCACACTACAAACCGTGTAGACCGATTCTTGAATAAAATCTTCATGGTTTTATATGATTTCAATCTATTTTCAAACAAAATGAAAAGATATGTTTTACTTGATGTTTAAGCCCATCTCTTAACCTAATATTTTCCACTATATATACTCATCATATCCAGACCAAAAGGACATGAAAAAGCTGCTCAAGAAACAAGGGTTTGGAAGTCAAAATTTGCAAGGAAAGGTTGAAATCAAAATCCAACTTTCAGCCATCCTCAAGGCAAGCCATCCATTCCAATCAATCCCCAAGGTATCATAAAGTAAGTATTAATCATTCTTGATGATCAAAGAAACAAAAAACCTGCATTACATGCATCACTGGTTCTACATATTTATGAAATTCATATTTTAATTTTTATGAGGCTTTGACCTAAACTAACAATTTCAATATGTTCCTGAGACAAAATAGTACAGGTTTGATCCTTTGCATGAGGCCAATGACGCCAGACTAATTCATCACCATTATTGAACTGTTTTGCTTTGTTTTCATCGTATCTCCTTGTATAGGTTGAATTAGCCAAAAATAATGCCACCATTGGATTCTCAAGGGTCGATTTAGGGGGATATGGTCCTTCTTACTCTCTAACGCGTGTTGTTTTTGCAGGTTAAGAAACGAGCTCACCAGAGAAGACGACCGGAGTTAGGGCTCTGGCACTTCTTCGGTCTACTTGCTTATAATATATTTATTTGTTTCATTTGTATAACAGATTGGAAGCGCAGTGCAGTTTGTTAAGGCGAGGGCATGTAACGTTAAGGGTGTGGGTTCGATCCCTGCGTCTTGTAATATTTTTTTGCTATTTTTCAAACTAACGAAGATTTTATATATATTATGCAATTCCTATTTCAATACATCAACAGACGCTTGGCCTAGTGGCAAGCAGTGCAGTGTGAAGCCAAGAAGGCATGGGTTCAACACCCACCCCATGCAGTTTATTTTTAACCTATTTTCTTTTAACCTAATTTCTTATTTTTCTTTTCTAACCCTAAATTAATTAATTAATCAACTTTATTTTGTAAATATTAAAATCAATTAGAATTTAGGTTATTAATTATTATCACTTAAATTATTTTCTACAAAAATCATAAAAAACATTTTAACATTCTTTTTCTATTTTCCTATTTCTTTTATTTATCTTCATAGATCAAATGTATATGACGCACTCTCTATTGTAATATCGTAGATTTACTTTCCGCATTTTTTCCTATTATGTAACTGCTCACAGGATGTAATAGCTTAGGTTTAATTTTCCGCACTTTACATTCTGCATTTTATTTTTCTGTACATATTTAACTGCTAGTAACTAGGGTTTGTATGGCAAGACTAATAATTAAACCTATAAAACCCTAATTCTCAAGATAAATAACTGAAAACAAACATTATTCACACTTGCACCTCCAACGTATCCTCTCTTATTGCCTTACGATACTTGGCCATGTCCCTCGAAAGTGGGGATGCTTTAGCAAAAGACCCTTACGAATAAATACCATAGTCCCTTGAGGACCCTTCAAAGTTGCCTACAAAAATGGTCTAGTCCTTTCGATACAAATTGCTAAAGCATTTATACATGTTGCCTTCAATGACCATTTGCTGACCCTACGATTGTCCTTTCACATCCAATAGATATGGCTACCTACCAAATAATGGTATAGATAGAACTATCTCTAAAGGAGAAGTAAAAGATAAGAAAGACTTTAGTGGGTAAGGAACTCTTAATCGCTTGCTCATAATCTTTTCTAAAAGATATTTTTTACACATCACACTTGCAAACGAAATATTTTCTAAAACACTTTGTATGCATTCTTGAGGACTGATACAATAATCATTACAAAGTTAGCCTTACATTGGCTTTTCAAAGTATTTTGAAACAAATCACACACACATAAAGAATGTTTTTTAAAAGTGAGCTAAGCAATTAAGAGCCCGTAGATAACTACGGATGAAAAGGGTGCTAACACCTTCCCTTTTCATAACTTACCCCCTGAACTCAAAATCTATCAAAGGTCTTTCCCGTTCTTTTCACCTTTCCTATATATTGGATAAAAGAAAATTCAACGGCGACTCTAGCTATCCGCACATTTAGATAAAACCAAATAAGTCAGTTCTCCTGCCGTGTTACACATAGAGTGGGTTATTGTTCTTGGAGAAAGATTTTAAACAACTCTAAGTATTGTTCTTTGTCAAAAGTCTTGGATAGGTATTGTCATGGAAGTGTGTCTTCATGTTTTGTCAAGGAAGTGTGTCTTCTTGTTATTGTCCAATCTCTTTCTGTGATTGATGAGGGATTGAGGAGGGCCTCATACATAGGTGATTCTTAGGTAGAAAGTTAGCACGGGTAGTGATTAAGTGAGAAGTTGTAAACGAGGGAGTTTCACTTTGAATTAATATTATTATAGTGGACTTTATCCTTGGCTTCGTAGGCCTCCAGAGTAGGAGAGTTTCTCTGAATTGGGTTAACAATTCTGGTGTGTTGTTTATGCTTTTCAATATTCTTATGTATGTGTATTACTTACCTATGTGTTTTATTAAGATCAAATGTATCAACATGTCATAGGACATATGAAGTCTGATATACCATAATTTTGCCTTTGAACACATTTAAACCTTTAATTATATGGCCAGGTGCCTCAGAATGGAACTCACAGTAGGCGTTGGGGTCATATCTCACATGATAAGGAAAAGGAAGAGGCCCAAGCTGCTTTAACTCCACCAAATATTTTGGAGTAAGTGATAGAGCAACTGACTATGAGGCATAGGGATTGGGTCATGTACTATTCTTGGCCTTCTCTGATTTTACCTACCCTTTTACTGATGGTTTTGTCGATAGTTTTGTAGTTGCGGCGCATACTATTATTGCGAAGCATACTGATTAGGAGTAACTGCACCAAGTTGATAGTAAGGGTTTTGAACTGGAGGATAAGTAAGGGCTTCCTTTTCTTCTTCAGAAACTTCACTTGTTCCTTCATACTGGATCTTACCAATCTTGAGACCGTTCTCCATTCGTTCTCCCACAACAACCAAATCTGAATTTTTTTAGAAGGAATATATCCAACCATCAGATATAGACCTTGCAGGGTGTTAGTTCTCTATTTTTAAAATTGTCATTAATTTTGTAAAACAAATAAATCAGCAATATGATAAATAACATGTGATTACTTGCTATGAAGAACAGGTTGATCAATAAGTCCTATTTTATGAAGAACATGTTGAGTTGAAATGTTTCAGCATCTGGAGAAACATGTCAGATAAGATGTCCTATGCAGGGTCATTCGACATTGCGCCTATACTGAGCTGGACAGTTGGATTCTGTTATAATTTAACAGATGCAAAATATTTTGGGAATACTATACAGTCTTATGTGGCATTGATTTAAAGGTCTAGAAGAATCAAGAAAAATATTGAATTTCTAAATAAGGAGATTTTTTAGAAAAAATTTGATTGAAGACCTATTTTGTTGCAGAATCTTCTACAAATTTGTAACAACTGATATGTTGTGATTTGAAGCCCAAATCCAGTTGGGAGATAGGTTATTAATAGAAGCATTATAAACTAGAAAAAGGTACCAACCATGAATAAGAAAAGATGTAGTTATTAGGGCTGAGTCTATGTGTCACTCTCTAGAAGAGTTGGTATGTGTTCTCCTCGAAGTTGTGAAGCAAGAGTGAGTATTGTTCTTGGAGGAAACTTGTAAGTAACTCCAAGTATTTTTCTTAGTCAAGAGTCTTGGCTAGGTATTGTTTTAGAAGTTAGTCTTCTAATATTTTGATGGAAGTGTGTCTTATGGTTTTGCATCATGGAAGTGTGTCTTCCTGTGTTGATCCAATCGCCGTCTGTGATTGATGAGGGAGTTGAGGATGGCCTCATACCTAGGTGACTCTTAGGTAGAAAGTTAGCACGGGTAGTGATTAAGTGAGAATTTTTAAGTGGGGGAGTTTAGCTTTGAATTGATACTATTATAGTGGATTTTATTTCTGGCTTGGTATTCCCCCAGAGTAGGAGAGTTGCTCTGAACTGGGTTAACAATTCTGGTTTGTTGTTTATGCTTTTTAGTACTGTTTTGATTATGTTTATACCTTGCCTATATATTTTGTTCATATTAGATGTCTTAACATGTCATAGTACACCTGAAGTCTGATATACCAGAATTTTAATTGGTATCAGAGCATGCACTCTGTTCTGTTTCTGGGTGAGATCCTAGGATGATACTTTCTGGTTCATGGGCAAGGAATGATGTATCTATGGAAAAGTTATTTGAACTTGGATAGTTCATATTATTGTTTGAATGGCCCCTTGAAGTGGAGGATGAAATATTCGTGACAAGGTGTGTATTGGACCTGTCTATTGATTATCAGACCTGTTGTTACACCCCAAAATTTACCCTCTTGTTTAGGCTTATGTTCCATCATAATCATCATATTGCATTGCATTCATTTCTTTGTGATGGGATCAAGGTGTTTTGGCTATCAAGTTCTCCTCAAGTTGTGGAAGTTGATTATATTGATAAGTGGTTCAAGAAGAGCCTCATTACCTCAATCACTAGATGTCTCAAGTCCCATTAATCTCTCATGGCCTGGAATATCTCATTTGTTTCATTGGTTTATCAAGAGTTGAAGTTATGCAAGGTTTTGAAGAAACTCATTTGTCTCCATCATTTGTTGAAATTAGGGTTTTGACCTATTGTGTGATTTGAGGTTTTTCTATGCCAATTTCTTGGAGCATTATCTTCTTATATCATTTGAGGCAACTTTTTTCAAAGAATTTCTCGAGAGGTCAAGTGGAATTAAGGTCTTGAAGTTTGATCATCATGCTTCTAACACAAGGTGCAAAATTAGGGTTTTGATTTTAATCAGGAGTTCTTTAACTTTTTTATTCAAATTGGATTCCATGTGTTTCTATATGTTAATTAGCATCTTTTATTGAAATATTGAGGTTAAATTTTGATTGGAAAGTATTCGATTGATCACAAGGGGCAAAATGGTCATTTTGGTCAAAATCAGTCAGAGTCAAAGTTGACCAAGTGGACTTTTGGTCAACCATAAATTCAAACATCCTCATTTCATATTTCATAACCAATTTCATCATTAAATCAAGGGAATTGAAGAAATTAGGGTTTACTTGTTCATAAAGTGTCCATAGTACACAATTTTTGCCAATCACAACTTGAGTTTGGTTAATCTAATTGAGGCAAATGATACATGCTTAGAAAGCTTGGAAGAAATTCTATAACTTTATCAATGTGTGTCCAAGTCCCAATTTGAAGTATTTGTGAGATATAGAGCTTGGAATTTTAGGGTACCAAGATGTCACATTTCTAGCATGCTGCACGCCCAGGTCTGACTTTCATCAAATGCTTGGTGTAACCATATTCATCACTAATTTCCTTGAGATTCAGGCCTGTATTTTGAAAAATGGAAAGAATGGATTTTTAATTAGATATATGAGCTTCATTTTTCCTTTTGAATCACATCATTTGCATCAATTTCGAGTGAGATATAGAGGTTTGAACTTTGGACCTTAAAATTGATTAACATGCATGCATGAATGTGCATGGTCAGCATGCGCGCAAGCCCTGCAAAGTCAGTTTCCTCAAAACTTCATGCCATCTTTCCATCAACTTGCAAGCACCATTTTGAGTTTTCATTAACTACAATGTTATTCCTTGTCATGCAAGCTGTCTGAAGGCCCCAAGAATAAGAAAAATGCACGAGTAAAATTGTGATTAGAAGTTGTGTAAGGTGCATGATAAGCAAGGCAAGACATAATTTGAGTATTGGATATATTGTTAAAATATATTACATAAGTGTTATAGTATACTCTATGCACATTATACACATCACCATCTCGTCCTTATCTCTTTTAGAAAATTAGTCAGACCAAGGGGAGTGCATGCATATTCATGCAGTATCAAGGATTTACAAAAAATAGCAAACACTCTTTCCACTTTTTCTCAATCCCATGTGCGTGCCAGCTCACCATTCAGGTGCTTGTCCAATTGATTCCCTCTCTCTTACTATTCAGTAAAACACAAGTTTCCCATCATCATCTGAAGATAAAAGGCAGCAGGCATACACATTTTTTATTGAGACGAAAAAGCCCTCCAACGGTCTCAAAATCAGATTGACCAACATACCCCTATTCTTGAGGCTCTATATAGAAGAAGTTCCTCTTCAGTTGCAGGGCACACAACTTTTTCACAAAAAATCCTTTCTCTCACAACTCTTTCTCTAAAGTCAGAAGCAATTTCCTTCATCTTTATCTCTATTTCTTGGCACAAGCTTCAACCTCTGCATATCTCTACTACATTGTATTTGAAAGAAGAAGAAGCACCTAGTTTCTTGTTCAAGTTCAGAGGAACTTAGTGGATTTATTTTTCACTATTTGATGTAAGCTCTCTCGAACCTCAGTATGCATTTTTAGCTTTCATTTCAGTTGTAAATCTTGCTCATAATGTTTTGGTTGGACGAATCCTGGATCTGATACGTGAATTGATGCTTGAATCGTGTTCTCTGCAAATTGCATGAATATGTAGTTTCAGTGACTTTGTACTTTTATTTCTAAATGATTTGTTTATGATTTTGATTTTATGAGTTACATGATGTAGTTTGATGTATGATCTTCGTTTTGCACTTTGAATCACGAAAAATGGTTAAGAATCAAGAGATAAATCTAAGTTTGAAAATCGTATGGTAGAACTGGATATTTGAACAGGTTTGAAAGCTTGTGATCAATGATTTTCACATGAATTTTTCTCATTGGTTTGTGAATCATTTTTGATAATTATTGATGATATGTGATAGTACTCTGTGAGATCTTTAATTTGATCTAAATTTCATTCAATTTCATGAAGGAATGAGCAAGATATCACATCTTGAATATAACATGATAATCCGAGTTGGTTGAGTTAGGGCTTGGTTGTTTGGCAGGGATGATGATGTGTCTTTATCTGATTGTTCATGTTTGAAATATTTCATAGCACGTTTTGGTTAGAACAGTTGTAGTAGATCTTATTTTCTTTTTAAATATTAATTCATTCTATTTGTTTTGACAATTTTATTTTAAATATTTTTCATTATTCAAAAATTATCAAGAAAATATTTTAGATTATAATTCTAGTTTATTTTATGGTTATGAATTTTATTTCATGGTTTTTACTATTTTACACAATTAAATAATTCAATTGAGTTTAAATAGGTTTTAATCATATTTCTTGATTTTTGAATTTTGTTTTCTAATTTTCATTAACCTAAAAATTTCATAAAAAAAATACTGTGCAGTATGTTGAGCCTATTTCTTAAAAGTAATTTTTGTTTAATTTTATAAAATTTGTGGCATGTAATTTAAATTACTTTGTTTGGTTATGTCATTTTCTTTACTATTTTGGATATTTTGTGTAAATAATTTTTGTTTAAATTTTTCTATTGTGATAAAATTCTAAAAAAATACCATAGGTAGATTTTAATCTCTAGTATTTGATTATGATTTTTATGGAATTTTAAAATTTAGTTTGATTAATGAGAATTTTTTTTTGAATTAATTGGGTTTAATTAATTGTTTTATTGTGTAATATTTTTATTAATTTTTGTTTTTGACTTTTTCTTTACAAAAATCTTATACTAAAAATATTTATGTACTTTAATTAGTCTATTTTAAGTTTCTGAATTTTATTTTAAAATTTTATCATTTGTGGTTAATCAAATAATTAGTGAGATTTCATTTCTTTTAGGACTTTTCCTTGATATAAAAAATCCACAAAATTTTTTTCCCACCATATTAATAGTATATTTTCATATTCTGGAATTGATTTCATAATTTTTATATTTTTTATTCTTAAAAGAATTCGTGTAAAAATATTACCTATTTTTATCATAATTTTTACACTATGATTTTATTTTCTATTTTCCTTGAATATAAAAAATGTAAAAAAATATTTTCTAATATCTTTATGAGTTAATATTGATTGTACGATTTTTCTTGTAATTTTATCATGCTTAACTCACTGATTTCATAATTAGTAAAGTTTATGAATCACTTTTATAATTTTTTGTTCCTTATACTGAAAGTTTGATTTAATTTACTAATTCTCAAAACTTGTAAATGTCAAATAGTTTTTGATTGGGATTCTTAAATGTGTTAGGTCTCTGGAAATTATTTTTTTTTGAATTTATCCCTTAAATTTTTTTGATACTAATTCTTAAATGTTATTGATTGGGATTCTTAAAGTACCATTTTCTCAAATTATTTGGTTAAAGGTGTCTAGTTGGAGTTTTATCTCAACTAGTTGAGAAAGATGAATTTTGTTTCACATTTTCCATGAATATTCAAGGATTCAAATTAATTGATTCTTACTTTTATAAGTCTTGAGCACTTCGAAAGAGTTTCATTTTATTTTTAGAAGCTTCTTTTTATTTTTTCTTGATTTAAGTTTGTGAACTTAGTCTTTGAGCTTTATCTCAATAATTTGACTGTTATTTAGGTGCTTCAGTGCATACTTAGGGGCCAAAATTTTGAGCATTTGATACTACTGACTTCATTAGGTTGTATGTGATATGTTGAGTTCTTAATTTGGTAGCCACTCGCTTATATATCTTAACTTTGCTCCATTTGACTTTTGGATGCCTTTTAGGTCAAAACCTTGACTAGTTTTTGTACTAACTTTATGTAATGACTTCTTAATGTTGCTTCTTGATTTGAATTTGGATTATTGTATACAGTGTTGATTCTTACCTAAAACCTCATGACACAACTAATACATGTATGGTTAATCACATGCTTGTGCGCACTTCATTACACCATTTTGTTGAATACTAGTTTGATTGCTATGGAGTTTGTATCATGTTCTAAATGACTAGTTGAAGTCATTCTTAGCCATTGATATATGATAAATGTATGACATATCTATATTCACATTTATTTTCTTCACATCACCTTTTTAATACTAATTTTTTTGTTAAGTTGTGTGAGGTATTTCATGAGCTTTCATTGCTTTGTGTTCCACTTTATTTGTGGGATACAAACATCGTTTTTGAGGAGATATTTATTGTTTCTCATATCTATGGGATACATATACTTGCATTATTGTGTGCTTTGTCTATTTGTATTTCCTTACAGGATGTTTATATGGTTGTGTCTGCTACACTGCTTGTGATCTATTTTCACATCAAGGTCTTGATGCTTATGTCTGACGACACAACTTCTGACTCATTTCTTTGTTGATGCTAGCTTGATTCGAAGATCCTCGGGTTTTCTTTACTATTTATTTGCTATATTGCAGATTTATATTTGTTCGATACTTTCTCATCTGATTTACTCTTCTCGCATTTTACTGATTACTTAGGATTGGGAGTCCGGGCCACTTGGCAGGAAATTCTAGAAGTCCTCACAAGGAGGTGTAGCAACTGGATTTTTAATCAGAGCCGCCATTATTAGTTTTTATCCTAGGGAAGGGAATCTAACAGAAAACCCTAATTCACAGACAGAGCTTCTAGGTTTCAGACTTCTTTAGACGAAAGGAAGGTGTTAGGCACCTTTCACCTACCTTGTTCACAAGGATACTAGGTTTTAGGTTTGAGTTGGGGAAACAAGATTTAAATTTTATTAGGGGAAAAGAGTTTAAATTTTTATAGGGGAACTCGCTACGATTTTTGATCGTATGCCTATGTATCCTCTTATGAGGAATCAGAGTCCCAATTCGTAGTTCGTATGGGGTTGGTGTTTCTTAGAGCTTACAAACGTACTTTGAATCACCTCGCATTTTGACCGGGAGTAGTGATTGCGGAGATTTTGGCTAAATGCGCAGTTAGTCAAAATTTGTTTGAAACCCTTTTGCAAAAACAATTGATTAGCTTAGTTGATTGCGAAAAATAGTTTGTTGTTTGTTGAGTGTTTTTTAATCGTATTAACTACAATAAATCTTGATTAGTGCATGATTAAAAAATATTTAATACAAATAATATAGTAAAATAATATATGTATTTTGAATAAAACAATTTATTTGCTATAATAAATAATAATATAATTAAGCAAAATAATAATTATCATAAAATAAATAACTAATAATAAGAAAATAGAATTAAATAATAATAATAATAATAATAATAATAAGAAAATAGAATTAAAAAAATGACAGAATTATAGAAAAACATAAAAAATGATTAATTAGGCCGGGGGTGCAGTTTTAGTTGAGCTAGCAAAAGGGAGGGGTGTGAAGAGGTAGGGCCTGAATTTAGATATTGAATTCAGGCCCAGTAAGCTTGGAGGGTGTGTGTTATAATTTGTAAGTAAAACAGAGGGGTGCTAAACGTAATGGGCTTGGCCCAAGCGCAAATTTTAAAGGGGTGTAAATGGTTTGCTGGATTAGTAAATTGACAAAGGGGGTGGCGTGGAAAGCGACTGGGCTCGGCCCAATGCAATGTTTTTGGGAAGCCTGAGTAATTGCACACATGAGGGTGCATGGGGCTTATTGTAAACTTGGCCTTACGGTAGTTCAATCATGATCAAACGGATGAGATTGAAAGATACATACTAATTTCTACGGGCACGCATGTATAGGATACAACAGAGTATGATTTCATTTTAATACATTTTCCATAACTCATATCCAATAACTGACCCCTGTTCTCTCTCTCTCTCTCTCTCTCTCTCACCTCAGTGCCCTTTCTTTTTCTTCTCAAATCCTAGCTACATACTACTGTAGTGGCGCGATTCCATATTCTTCCGATGCAAACCTAAACCCGACTTGACCCAACAATGATGCCTGAACAGCAAACACAAAAAAGTTGGGTCTTACCCCTTTTGATTTCGTATTCTGATTTTTCAAGCGTGCCCAGTCTTTAAGCTGATCCCTCTTCTTCTTTTCGTTCATAAATTCCGGCGGTGGTAGTGGCCGCAACTGCGCGGTCAAGCAATTAGGGTTTCAGATATTGAAACCCTAATTGCCTCTCCTTCAATCTTCAACCGCGAGGTCTTTCTTCTGCAAATTTCTCTCCAGTAGTCAAGCTCCTCTTTGTTCTTCGATTTTGTTTCCTCGTCCTCTGTATTTTTTTCTATGTATCAAGCTTCTTTTTTTTACTCCATTCCCCCTCTCTCCGTATTGAATTCCCCCTTGTATTTATACTGTTTAGGATTTAGGGTTTTGTTACAATTTTGCCTTAGATTTAGGAATTAGAGACAATTAGGGATTTAGTGTTTCTCTAATTGACTGATTTGTTATTGTTGTAATTGATTCCATCAATTCTGTTACGTTAGATGCTTGAGGATTTATTTGTGATATATATTTGATTTTGTTAATTTAATTTCTGGATTTGGATTGTAGCAAGATTTATTGGATTTGAAGATTTGATTTTTGTAGATTTCTACAGTAAGTGTTAATAGCGAAAATCGTGCGTGAATTTTGGGCGAATTGGAACAGTGGCTGTTTTTTTTTTTGTTTACATGGGCCTTGCGCTGTTTTATTTTACTTATCCCAACAATACTTGTTTTTTTTTTTATTCCAAATTTCTACAGCAACTGTTAACAACAACAAAAAGATGCATAATCTTGGTAAGTAACCATTACTTGCTTTTGGGCCTGCCAGCACTTTCAGCCCAACACATTTTCTTTTGCAGCAAAAACTCCGTTTTTAAATTTAACTGGGCCTAAAAAACGTTTTAGTTTTTTCTTTAAAAAGAAAATATATTGTTTATTTATTTACTTAAAAACAATAAACAATTTTCTTTAATATAAAAACGAAACTGGTCAGCAATTATATTTTTCTTCATAATATGTATTTATTTTTAATAATAAGACCAAAGAGTCTTGCTAATAACACCCTTTTGAAAATCCTTTATTACATAAAAATGATTTAAAACTCTTACTTAAAATCAAAATGATAATTTTGCTCACAAATGCCAAGTGGGCTAACTTAGCGACTATTTAATTTCCCATTTCTCTTCTTAATAGTTGCTTGAATAATTGATTTCGAATTGCATGGGCCATTGGCCAACATGCCTCGCGAATGGATTTATGAGTCTTTCCGATTTAGAAAGCTCCACTCTCCTGGATTAAGATACACCCCTCAGTCTTGGATAGAGATAGGTCATCAGATACTGTTGTACCATCTTTAATTAAATATTTCTTTTATTTTAATCTCGAAAAATAAAATCATCGAAGTAGGACAAATTTGGGGTACGACAGTTGCCCATATTCAATCATCTTCCAATCGAATAGCGTGAGAAAACTCGAGTCTTGCGCATTCTGATTGGGAGTTTATTGAATACTTGGAATACCCAAAAATTTGTCCGACAAACACAAGGTTATACTGATATAGCATACCCTTACGAGTCTCAAGGAAGTAGGCAAAGCTGATGATGTATCGCTTACCAGGGTTTGATAACGAGGCAAATGGTTTTGAGCTTAAGAGCGCAATCTTGTATGTCTTGGTTTTGCTTTAGCTTGTTCATCCATTTGGGGGGATGAACCACACTTGATGGTGCATGGCTGCTTGAAGACTGAGGCCATGGGTTATGCTCGCAGATTGCTGCGTGAAGTCTTAGGCAATGGGCTAGATTTTTGTTTTCTTTCGAGCATCGCTGCATGAAGTCTGAGGCGATGATTTGTGTTATGGAATAAAGAAACATATTGCTGCATGAAGTCTTAGGCAATGAGCTTAGATTCATAAATCACTGCGTGAAGTATGAAGTGATAAGCTAAATTTGGTTCTCGAGCATTGTTGCATGAAGTCTGAGGCGATGGTCTATGCTAGGAATAAAGAAACACATTGCTGCATGAAGACTTAGGCAATGGGCTAGGTTCACAAATCGCTGGGTGAAGTCTGATGCGATAATCTAGATTTTGGGTTTTCGAGCATCGCTGCATGATATCCGAGGCGATGGTCTGGAGCTTGGAATAAAGAAACACATTATTGCATGAAGTCTGAGGCAATGGGTTAGGTTCGCGAATCGCTGCGTGAAGTCTAAGGCGATGAGCTAAATTTTGTATTTTTGAGCATCGCTGCATGAAGTCTGAGGCGATGGTCTATGTTGCAGAATGAAGAAACACATTGCTGCATGATGTCTGAGACAATGGGTTTGGTTCGCGAATCGCTGCGTGAAGTCTGAGGCGATAAGCTAAATTTGTTTTCGAGAATCGCTGCATGAAGTCTTAGGCGATGGTCTGTGTCATGGAATAAGGAAGCGCATTGCTGCACGAAGTCTGAGTCAATGGGTTAGGTTTGCAAATCACTGCATGAAGTCTGAGGTGATAAGCTAAATTTGTTTTCGAACATCGCTGCATGAAGTCTGAGGTGATGACCAGGGTTTGTAAGGAACTCATCACTGCAAGAAGACTTAGGTGATGGGCTAAGCGCGTCATGACATGAAGACTTAGGTGACGAGTTGAATCATTGGAGAAGTCTTTTGTTGGTTGACCCTTAGATAGTTAAATCGAGGGTGAGACTGTTTATTTGCTGTATGATACATGCGTACGATGTCTGATATTGAGATGTTTGGATGCATGCAAAATGTATGATGTTTGATGTGTGGAACCCTGAGTATATGTGTATTTAATGTTGAAATGTATAGTGTATGTATACGTTGGATATGCAAAATGTATGTATGAAATATGTGTAAGATGTGCGTATGCCTTGAAATGTTATGATGACTATTTCTGGCATTCTCTCCTTTAAACCATTGGCTTAGAGTTACCAATCCCCTGGCGTTGTATGTTGTGTCGTCGTAACTTTGTTGAATTTGATTTGAATGCGGTGAAAAAGCGTTAGCAAAATTTTGAACGTTGATTTTGTGTATTATAAGTGCAGGTGCAGACGTAGACATAGACGTAGGTAATGGCATATGCGTAGATTTGTATGTTGTAAGCGCAGGCGTAAGCGTAGACGTATGTATTGGCACATGTGTATCCTTTTATGTTGTATGCGCAGGCGTAGACGTGGACGCATATGCAGACATAAACTTTGTGTATGGACGCATAAACGTAGGAGTAGATATGTATAGATATTTGTATTGTGAGTGAAAGCATAGGTGTAGGCATGGGTATGGACGCGGTCGTGGATTTTCTTTTGATGTTTTTCTAACCAAAATGATTTTTTGATGTTTTGTCAAATGCTTTTATTTGTTAATTCCCCGAAATGATTTCAAGACAATATTCATAAGAAATAATCGTAGTATTTTGTAAACAAGTCTGAGAAAAGAAAAAAAAACAATTTTGAAAGATGAAAAGTAAATGCTTTGTTAATATGCCTCTGAATAGGCGAATGTACATGATGTAATTCCTTGAAAGAGGTAACTACAGAAATTCTTAAAATGGCAATAGAAAAATGATAATTGCTGCTGCTGTTCCCCAATATCCTTTTAATGGCCTTATCTCATTTGCTTTTGAGTTGTATAATTTAGATCCATCTCTCCTTTCGTGGTTCATAGTTGCAGTTCTTAGATCACAATCTTTTTGTTCTTTATTTATTTTTGAATGATCCCTAACTTTTTCCTGGATTTCCCTTTCGGGTTTTCAATCCACCGGAATAATTTTTGTTATATGCCCCTAATTTTTTCCTGGATCTCCCTATAGGGTTTTCGATCCATCAGGACGCTCCTTTTTTCCTAAGTCTCCTATTTGAGGTTCGAGCTTAGCTAGCTTCTTATACATAGTATTTTTTGACTGCATTTAAATTTGTCGGATGCGGTAGTTCTTCCCCATCCATTGTTGTATGGATAATACCACCATCAGAGAATGTTGTTTTGACTATGTATGGACCTTCATAGTTGGGGTGTCCATTTACCGCGTGAGTCGAGGCAAGGTAGCAGAATCTTCTGGAGTACTAGACCATGTTGTGGTTCACCTTGTGCAGTACACCATTACTCAGAAAGAATTTCGAGGCTAATTTCCATAGAGTTCGTTTGTCGATGCTAGAAGCATTTTCTGGATGTTCTTGTTTTTCGAGGTACTTCTTGATGTTGTAAAACCAAGGCTTGTTATCTTGTCATTTTTTAATATCAAGGCAATGTGCGGGCTCTTCAAAGTGTCTATTTGTGATACGCGGTTCGTGGTTTGACCAAGTTACTTTGAACACAGCTGATATAGTTTCCAGAGCATCCGCTATTTGATTTTCTTTTCGTGGGATGTGACTGAAAGTGATCTTTGTGAATTCTGTAGTCAGTTTTAAAACCCGATCCCGATACGGAACCGGTTTTAGATGCTTAGTATCCCATTCGCTGTTGACTTGGTATATGGCTTGTGAGCATTCTCTAGGAGGATTCAAAACTTCCCCTATATCGTGCCCCAGTGTATTTGAACCCCCATCGAACATGAATATCCAACATGCCCCTGGCTCGAGTTCTTCGTCAGGTCCTAGTATTTCGTAGTTGCTTATCTTTATAGAACTGTCTGTATTTAACCTTGGCCTATTTCTGTAGGAACAAGAAAATATGTGCAATAATTTGATCAACTTCTTTGTGGATCCGCTCTACCATTTCCCCTTAGCTTTGTTTCTTTCAGATCTTCCCCTATGCCCAGTTTAATGGTCTTAATAGCCTCTTGATACAGTTGTATATTGCCAGCCTTTCGTTTTATTTCCCTCGCTATTTCCTCAGAGAGTTCAAGATATTTATCCTCCTCCTCTTTAGCTTGGTTGATAGGAGCATCAAAATTATATCGGGTCGCAGCAGTAGCATTATCGGTGGTTTTGGGTATGGATTTGCACCATTTTTGGTGCAGATTTAGCGTGTGAAATTTAAAAATGCATATGCAGAGAAAGTATTGCCTTTTTTAAATTTACGGAATAAATGCAAGAGAAAGACAAGGGTCTTAATTGAAAATAAAACATAACTTTAATTAATTATAAATATTGTCTGAAACAAAACGGGGAACCCTTACAAGCAACCCCTATGCCTCGGGCTTGACATAGGTTCTTTCAAAAATAAGGAAAATTACTTAGGAAAGAAAAGGATCTTGGGAATCTCCACGACAATCCATCTTTTGAGTTCTTCTCCTGGGGCGCATTCTCGGATGAATTCAGTTACCCCTTTGGTGTTTTCTTTGTTGGATATCTTTGCCACATGTCCGCCATGCTCTATAAAGGTCTCTTGGATTGGAGGACAGCGTGCTTCACCCTTCAGAGTAGCTTTATATTTTCCTCTAGGGTATGGTTCGAATTATACTACCCCCTGGTCCCCTAGATTTTGTAGCATTCTTTCGAAAGCTTCATTGTGTTCTAGTAGGAATCCACATCCCAACAGATATTCTTTCAGCAAGCTTATTGGAGTTTTGGCTTGTCTGGTTTCCCCACAATCATTGGCTACTTCGATTGCATTTATTGTCGGCCCGTCATGCAGAGGCATAGGATTTTATTTGATGTTAGGTTTCTCAAAAATGATGTCCTGAGATTCCAAAAAATCCCGCACCTTGTGTTTGAATGGCCAACACTATTCTATGGTATGTCTAGGAGAATTAACATGATACTCACATCTAGCGTTGGCATTGTACTTTTGCGGGAGCGGCCCACCTGGAGGAGCTAGAGGCTTGATCTCCACCAAGGATGCCTTAACCAGCTGTTGCAATAACTGGCTAGGTGGCATAAGGAGTGGATCAAATTTCCTGGGTGGCCTTTTGTCTTGCTGCTGCCCTTGTGGGATCACTAATGTTTGTTGTACTCTGGGTTATGACGCTACATCATTAATTTCTCCCTCTTTTCCTTTGGGGAAGTTTGAAGAAGGCCTTTTTGAACTGTAGGGAGCATTTGATGGTCCACCTGATATCTTCCCCTTTTAATTCCAGTCTCGATTCTTTCTCCGATAGTCACTAGGTCTGAGAACCCTGAAGAGATACTTCCATCCATCTTCTCATAATACATCCCTTGCAAAGTCCCCATGAACGTGTCTACTAATTCCTTCTCTAACAGTGGTGGTTGCACACGGGCTGCCATCTCCCTCCATCTCTGAGCATACTCTTTGAAGGACTCTTCTTTCTTATGGGACATATTCTAGAGTTGCACGCGGGTAGGCGCCATGTCCAGGTTATATTTGTAATGCTTTAGAAAAGCATTAGAAAAATTTTCCCAGGTTTGAATATGCGTTCGCTCCAATTGCATATACCAGTCTGAAGATTCCCCACTTAGGCTATCTTGAAAATAGTGAATCATCAGCTTATGATTGTGGGCATGGGCATGCATCTTCCTGCAATACATATGAAGATGATTTCTTGGACAAGTGAGCCCCTTGTATTTTCCAAAGTCAGGTACTTTGAACTTTGGCGGAATCACCACATCAGGAACCAGGCCCATTTCAAGAGCGTCTACTTCGAAAGTGTAAAAACCTTCCATAACTTTTAATATTTCCTCTAGAGCTTTGTACTAACTCATCACTAGTGGTTCATCAATAGCATGAGTACCAATCATCTTTAAGGGTGCTTGGTTGGCATCCTCTGGGTCTTGTGGTCTCCGTATTGCAAGTCCAAGTAGTTGTCTGCACTATTGGTTGGAATTTGTAAGGTATGTGATGCCCCTGCTTTTGGTGGCGGCAGGACAAACCCTTCAGTTTCAACTTCTTCTTGGTCCATGACGGATTTCTAGAGTCCTGCTTCTGGCTCTTTCCTTGGTTGGTGACCAGTTGATGCATTAATAGTTTGGGCTACTTCTTTGAAAGCTACCTTGAGAATCTGGTCTTGCCTGTCAATAATGTTATTCAAAGCTAGGAGAACTTGACGCAGATCTCCTTTCATTGAAGTAACATCACCCTTTACACTGCCGAGATCCTCTTTGAATACAACCTGGGTTTCCTCGATTTTCTCCATTTCTTTTTTCTGATAGGCCCTTGTTTGATATAGAGGCCAAGGATGTGGAGATATTCTTCTACCAATGTTTCAACTTGAGAGATGTTTTTGAAAAATGAGTTTTGATATGATATGCAGGTGTTCGTGAATGCATGCATGCGAACAAATGTGTATGAACATGAAATGGTTTCTTGTGTTAAATGTCTTATTCACTTGGGTACATGCTTGTATTTTGCTTATTTTTATTCAGTGACCGACTTAATGATAGATACCCAAGCGAGATGTGGGAACAAAATGCCTTTATTGAAGGTAGCATAATTCAGATATTGAAAAATATTAAATCTTAAACCAAAACTTGTTTGTATGAAATTGAACCAAGAGAAATAAGTCTTCTTGGTGCGCTTGCGGAAGTCTGCTCTTGAAACCATCCACCTTTGCTTGACAAAGCTTGAGAAGGTCTTTATATACTATTTCCCTTTTGTGGCTTTGATTTCAGACAAGTTTGGTTCATTGACACGAACAAGTTGTTTCCTTCGGTATCCATTTTTTAAAGACATCACCAAGATCTTGAGTTTATTATTATTTTTCGTACCCCCTGTGAATAAGACAAATAAAAAGATACGGGTGACGAATATATGAAATGTATGACAAATATATGAAATGTATGAATGCACAGATGTATAGACGCAGGGTTGAGTGATGGGGTTTTGTGATAAGTATCCCTATAAGGTAGGGACGCATGGTTTAGTGACGGGGTTTTGTGATAAGTATCCTTAGAAGGTAGGCTCCTTAATTTTGACCTAAAGTTAATCTTCCCTCCCAAAAGGTGGCTTCCTTAATGGTGTCATGAATAACACCAGAGGGAAAAGGCATAAGGGCCTCCCTTAGGTGGAGCCTCTTTATGGACTGAGACTTCCGTCTAAAAGTCATGAAAGGTCTCGTCATGAGATTTTAGGTTAAGGTCGTTACAAAGAGTCATGGGTGTCCTTCCAAAGTCCTACTCATCAAGAGGATATCTCTCGATAAGTATTCCTTTTTCAGAAGTCCACCGACTCTATGCAAAGTCGTCACATAAACTTGCAGGGATGATGTACCCCCTAAGCTAATAGAAGAACCTTCTTTCTAAGGGTTATTGAAAATATTTTTTTAAAATAAAAACCCGCCACAGAGAAAATATATAATAATAAATAAAAATAGACAAGAAATAAATAAATGCAATAAATAAATAAATGCAAATAAATAAATAAAAATAAAAACCCAAAAGAGACCTAAAACTTAGGGTTAAGGAGATTCCCCAGCAAAGTCGCCAGCTGTAGCAACTGGATTTTTAATTAGAGCCGCCACTAGTTTTCAGACTTCTTTAGACGAAAGGAAGATGTTAGGCACCTTTCATCTACCTTGCTCACAAGGATGTTAGGTTTTAGGTTTGAGTTGGGGAAACAAGATTTAAATTTTATTAGGGGAAAAGAGTTTAAATTTTTTATAGGGGAACTCGCTATGATTTTTGATCGTATACCTACGTATCCTTTTACGAGGAATCAGAGTCCCAATTCGTAGTTCGTATAGGATTGGTGTTTTTTAGGGGTCACACACGTACTTTGAATCATCTCGCATTTTGACCGGGAGTAGTGATTACGAAAATTTTGGCTAAATGTGCAGTTAGTCAAAATCTGTTTGAAACCCTTTTGCAAAAACAATTGATTAGATTAGTTGATTGCGAAAAATAGTTTGTTGAGTATTTTTTAATCGTATTAACTGCAAAAAATCTTGATTAGTGTATGATTAAAAAATATTTAATGCAAATAATATAGTAAAATAATATATGTATTTTGAATAAAACAATTTATTTGCTATAATAAATAATAATATAATTAAAAAAAATAATAATTATCATAAAATAAATAAATAATAATAATAAGAAAATAGAATTAAATAATAATAATAATAATAAGAAAATAGAATTAAAAAATGATAGAATTATAGAAAAACATAAAAAACAATTAATTAGGCCGGGGGGTGCAATATTAGTTGAGTTAGCAAAAGGGAGGGGTGTGAAGAGGTAGGGCCTGAATTCAGATATTGAATTCAGGCCCAGTAAGCCTGGAGGGTGTGTGTTATAATTTGTAAGTAAAACATAGGGGTGCTAAACGTAACGGGATTGGCCCAAGCGTAGATTTTGAAGGGGTGTAAATGGTTTTTTCTGGATTAGTAAAATGACAAAGGGGGTGGCGTGGAAAGCGATTGGGCTTGGCCCAATACAATGTTTCTGGGAAGCCTAAGTAATTGCATGCATGAGGGTGCATGGGGCTTACTGTGAACTTGGCCTTACGGCCGTTCAATCATGATCAAACGGATGGGATCGAAAGATACATACTGATTTCTATGGGCATGCATGTATATGATATAACAAAGTATGATTTCATTTTAATACATTTTCCACAACTCATCTCCAATAACTGACCCCTTCTCTCTCTCTCTCTCACCTCAGTTCCCTTTCTTTTTCTTCTTAAACCCTAGCTACATACTACCGTAGCGGAGCGATTCCATCCTCTTCCGATGTAAACCTAAACCCCACGTGACCCAACAATGATACCTGAACAACAAACACAAAAAGTTGGGTCTTATACCTTTTGATTTCGTATTCTGATTTTTCAAGCATGCCCGGTCTTTAAGCTGACCCCTCTTCTTCTTTTCATTCATAAATTCTGGAGGTGGTAGTGGCGGCAACGGGGCAGTAAAGCAATTAGGGTTTCAGATATTGAAACCCTAATTGCCTCTCCTTCAATCTTCAACCGCAAGGTCTTTCTTCTGCAAATTTCTCTCTGGTAGTCAAGCTCCTCTTTGTTCTTCGATTTTGTTTCCCCGTCCTCTATATTTTTTTCTCTATATCAAGCTTCTTTTTTTTACTCCATTCCCCCTCTCTCCGTATTGAATTCCCCCTTGTATTTATACTGTTTAGCATTTAGGGTTTTGTTATAATTTTGCCTTAGATTTAGGAATTAGATACAATTAGGGATTTAATGTTTCTGTAATTGACTGATTTGTTATTTTTGTAATTGATTCCGTCAATTCTGTTATGGTTAGATGCTTGAGGATTTATTCGTGATATATATTTGATTTTGTTTACTGTAATTCCTGGATTTGGATTGTAGAAAGATTTATTGGATTTGAAGATTTTATTTTTGTAGATTTATACAGTAAGTGTTAATAGCGAAAATCGTGCGTGAATTTTGGGCGAATTGGAACAGTAGTTGTTTTTTTGTTTACATGGGCCTTGCGCTTTTTTCTTTTACTTAGCCCAACAATACTTGTTTTTTTTATTCCAAATTTCTACAGCAACTGTTAACAACAATAAAAAACGTGCATAATCTTGGTAAGTAACCATTACTTGCTTTTGGGTCTGCCAGCACTTTCATCCCATCACATTTTCTTTTGCATCAAAAATTCCATTTTTTAATTTAATTGGGCCTAAAAAATGTTTTAGTTTTTTCTTAAAAAAAGAAAATATATTGTTTATTTATTTACTTAAAAACAATAAACAATTTTCTTTAATATAAAAACGAAACTTGTCAGCAATTATATTTTTCTTGATAATATGTATTTATTTTTAATAATAAGACCAAAGAGTCTTGTTAATAACACCCTTTTCAAAATCCTTTATTACATAAAAATGATTTAAAATTCTTACTCAAAATCAAAATGATAATTTTGCTCACAAATGCCAAATGGGCTAACTTAGTGACTGTTTAATTTCCCATTTCTCTTCTTAATAACAACTGTTCAATAATTAAGAACTTAATAGCTGCTTGAATAATTGATTTCGAATTGCATGGGCCATCGGCTAACATGCCTCGCGAACGGATATATGAGTCTTTCCGATTTAGAAAGCCTCACTCTCCTTGATTAAGATACACCCCCAGTCTTGGATAAAGATAGGCCATCAGATACTGCTGTACCATCTTTAATTAAATATTTCTTCTATTTTAATCTCAAAAAATAAAATCATCGAGGTAGGAAAAATTTGGGATACGACAGGAGGCCATGTGTTTGTTTGTTTACTATTTGCGCTTGCATAATGGGATAATGGTTTAGGATCCTTTTATGGAAACCATTCCTAAGTCCTCACAAAGTAGGCAAGTGGAGAGGGTTAGTAATCAACCCCTGTAGTCCTTCGTCTGTGTCGTTCCTATGCTCACTTTTTGCAAATAGGCACTCTAAACATGTGCCCAAGATCTGAATGTGTCTAAGCCCTTTTAAGGCAAGTGAAAAGGGTTCCTGCAATCGGATCCCAACACATTCTTTAGCTCGTGTTAACTGACACTGATGCTCGGTGTACGTATGCACTTTGTCTCCCCCTTGATATTTCTTGCCCTAGTAATTAATACCGCAATTAAGGACCTATTATATTCCTATAATTTTATAGCTTGGTTGACTCAGGTGATTCGCTTCCCTTGGCTATGGCTTAACCCTTGGTCTGATGCTTGGTTGGTTGTCTATGGCGGGACCTTCCCTTTTACTACTTGGCTTGTTCCTTGTAGTTGTTTGATATTCGAGTGATGCTTGAGCTTTTGTTTGTTTAGGTGTTTTACCATATTTTTGTTTGATTCTCTTCACATGTTCTGTGATGTTTTACCATCTCCCATTGGATGTTTTGTCATCCATTCTCGTACTCTCTCTTATGATAGCATGACTGCTCTTGCGTATCTTTGATGAGATATTTGCCATGCTCCCTTAGGATTTCTCGGGTAGGTTTAGTTTTCGAGCTAGACATTAGGATATCTATCCATGTATGTTCACTTAGGTAGTCATTTCCTTTTCAAAACTCAACCATAGGACCATCATTATATGATAACATAAGGGAATATATTCTAGATAGTCTCCTTTAGATGATTTCTTTCTTTTTTGCATCCTTGCATTTAAAACTAAAACTTTCTTTTTCCTTAAACTAATAAAAACGCACTTTAAACAATGTAACACCTCTCTTAAGGTAACAAACACTAATCAACCATTTCTTTTTGCCAATAGGCTTTTCTCTTCTAAGAGCATGTTAAGTTCTTTCCACTACAGATCATAAGTCTCCAAAGGTCGAGCAGCGGTGGAATGATTTAATTTAACATTGTTCAATTAAAATACACAAAACCCACCAAAACAAGTGAGCCAAACTACGACACTCTAATTATTTAAAAAGGAAACGTTGGCATCTGGTCACAGGGCTCAGACGAGCAACCTTTGATATATTTTCTTTCTTTTCCATGTGTTTTCTCTTTTGCATGCATTCCCCCTTTGCATCTTTCTTTTTAGCTGTTAAGCTTTAGACATAGATTTTACACACCCATAGATTAGAACAAACACGAGTGGATCTTGTGGAGTACAACAGATGTGTGGGGTGCTAATACCTTCCCCCCGTGTAACCGACTTCCTTACCCAATCTCTACGGCCGCAAGATTGATTTTTACCTCTTCAGGTTTTCTCGATGTCCACCTTTCCCTTTTAGTGGGATAAAAGACGTTCAGTGGCGACTTCATTGATTTTTTATCCGATGATTGCTCAACCGGTTTTTTTATCTGTAGCTTTTGTGGCGAGCTGATGTGTTGGATTTGATTTATTTTCAAACCTAGGTTGATCTATTTGCACCTGGATTGTGATGGTTATGTGCAAGGATTTTATCTTGTGCCTGAAGGTTGTTGAGGAGTTTTTGTATTTTCTACTGCATGGTATCTGATGTAATCCTGGTTGTTCCATTGAATGAAAGTATAGGAAAGGCATTAGCGTTTGGTTTCCTTATTAGGGGTATCCTATGATGTTGTAATCTGTGGATGATTCTTCCAATCAACTTAATAAAAGTTTCCAAAGATACTTGAGGGTTAACTCAAGTCCACTCATAAAGGAACTTGTCAATAAGGTTGATGAGAATTTGAAGAGAAGTTGCTCAAGATACATATGCATGTTGTTGGAATATGGACTTCTATTGAAGACCTTGAAGGTAACTAAGGTTTGTATTGTGTTCCGTGAGAAGGGAACTTGTGTCCTACTAGATGTTGGGACATCGTATAAGCAAGTGTGTAGATCCCTATTGCAAAACAAATGCTCTGGGTTCTAAACAAGTGTGTAATGGTCACATATGTTTGGAACCTTCTCCTTGTTTGGAAGAGGAGGAATCTGGGTTGTGTGTCTAAAAAGTTTCACGCCAAAAAACTTGTCATAGATGGTTGTGTTGATCAAGGTGTTATAAACATGTTGTCTACTCCTAAGGTCAGTTCATTTCTGATCTAAGCTAGCAGGGGTACATAGGTTATGCTGCTATTTCTGGGGAGAATGTATAATTCTCTAAGTGGTTCCTAGCAGCTGTTGAAGGGGAATTACAAATCTGGAGTTAGAAGACCTTGAAGAAACCTCAGACATAATGTCTTGACATCTTTATATTAAGAATTTACTTTTCTCAATATGTTTAGCTAGTGTTTCTCATAAAGAGGATGGAGGTTGTTTACTCAAACTTGATATCATATGTCAAGTCTATGAGAACATGGAACTCTTGTTCTATTTTAGTGAAGAAATCATCCAAGGTGTTGTGTGCAGTAGAGGTGTATCAACTTGAGTGGTTGATTGATGTCTGCATGTTTGGTGTGCCATCCAAACTGTTTGGGATGAGCTTTTCCAATTTTTTAGGCCTGAAGGATTGGAAAAAGTAGACTGGTTGTGTTATGTTGATGCCTTGTTTGTTGAAGTATGCTCCAAATACCTGTTAGAGGGAATCTTCTCTTTAGGTGCAAAAAGATGGTGTCTATCACCTCAAAGTTAGACAGGTGGTCTGTACATTGTGATTATAAGGAGAAGTTTCTTGAGGTGTGTCATATGAAGTTTACTGCATGTATTTGTTATTTGGTCTTAAAGGGTGATAAACTACTGATGGTTGATTCTCTTGTGGTTCCTTCAATAGTTATGTATGGATTAGTATGGTGTTGTTATCTCCAGAACCATAGTTAAGGGTGAAATCCATATGACTGAGAGTGATGTCTGAATAAGATATTGAAACATCATATCAGGTGTTTGCAGCTTCATAGAAGGAAGTCGTTTTGAAGATCATGGGGTGAGAATTGTTGATCACCAATGGATTCAAAAATGGGAAGTATGACCATGATGGAGTGTGAAGTCCACTCACTGATCAAGTCAGGAATGTTGCAAAGAATCCACTTGTACTAGGAAGGGAAGCCTCATCTACTGTTTATATGTGAGGAAATTTCCCTGTGATGACAAATACCTTATCAGGAGCTGGGTATTAGTCTGATCTGGTTAAGATGTGCATGTGACTGATGGTAAAGACCTTGTCAGGAGCTGGGAACTTATCTGATGAATGGCTGTGAATCTGCTTTCTGAACTATTGGTTGAGAAATTATTTGAGAGTTTATTTCTCTCTATGACATTCAGATTTTTGTGATAACCTAAATGAGTTGTAGAAGGTGTGATCATTTGAGATCTTCTTGTGTTTGTTGGGAACCTCTTGAAGAACTTCTCTTCATAATGAGTCCTTTGAATGGTGTTTTAAGAACCATGGTGTTTGGGTTCTGTGTTATGAAGTTGATGTCCTAAATGACGTTGTAACATCATGTTGGGATATTTTTAGAAGGTTCCTGTGCTTGTGGAATTTGATGCTCAAGCACTATTTTTAAAAGAGGGGTTTCTGACTATATGGATTAGAATGTGAAGATTCAGATCTTATCAATAGTAGTATGTTTAGGCAATGCATGACTACTATCATTTTGAAGACTTAACTAGTATCAACCATTGCTAGTGAATGTAAAGTCAGAAGAATGTTATAAGATACTGTGGTCTGATATGGATGTTTGTTTTGGAGGTGTTCTTCTTCTGATCAGATTGTTGGTTTGAATTTCAGTAAAGCTTTTAAGCACACTCAGAATTCTTGGAGCTTGTAAGAGAAGACTTACCAAGAAAGCATGACAAAGTAAAGATGTATGATTAAAAAATGACTTTATAAGTCAACAATCAATCTTTCCCTTAGATTTGGAGTATAGTCTCAGGAAAATAAGAACTAAACCACTTGTACTCTAGAAAAAGTTGTGACAAAAGAAAGCAAAATAATGAAACTAATTGAAAGAAAACATGTTAAAAAATAAAACAAACATCAAAATATACAAGTAAACATGGTGTACCTTTGCATTAAAAGGACTTTATGACTTGGAGTAAAAATGAGCTTTGTGTAAAGTAGTAAGTGGGAGAATTGATGTTTTGATGTGTGGATGTTTTGATATATGAAAGATAATTATTTTCTTACCTTTGAATGATAGGGAATTTTGTTAGCCTTTCTTCAAGAGTAATTCCTCCATTTTCTCCTCCTAAATGCAATTTTTTCTCCTTTTTTTTTTCCATGAAGAGGAAACTTGTATTTATTGGCAAGAGTAGTGGTGAAGAGTCTTTGGAATTTTGTCACATGTTAATATCATTTTTTTCCATCAAAATGAGTAATTGGCCTTTCATCATGGTAAAGACATGATTTGATGTATCAATAGGCTTTATGTCAAATCATTGATAAAGTGATGACATCATTTGTATTTGCCAATAGTTAAATTTGTCTTTTAGTAAAAACGAGTCCTCTAGATTCCTTAGTGTGGCCAAATCCTCTAGTTGCTTTTTTTAGTGATGATGTCATGATGACATCAAGTTGATGATGTCATGATTGTTAGAACATAGTTTGGTTCTACATCCTTGTAAGAGTTTTGATGATAACAAGCATTCAAAGAACAATTATGCTCCCTAAATAAGTATTTTGTTTTGTAGGGAAGTTCTGATGTAAGAAGCACAGAAGATGAGATAGGTCGTTGTTAAAACTATGATATGAGACATCTTACATAGAAAGCAAATATGTGTAACACGCTTAAAGAAAGAAGTTCTGAAGTTACAACTTCTGAGTGAACTTACGCTGCAAACAAGAACTCTGATATTCTGATACGTAATATTCTGGAAAAGAATAAAGGAGTCTCAACGGTAACATTCATCTTCTGATGTGATCTTTAGTAAGCATGTTCTGAAGCATTACATTTTATTCATGGCTAATCAATAGTAACGGCTGAAAGAAGACAAGAATCTCTATATTTGGAAAGTACATTAACTACTATCTATCAAACTTCCAAAAGCACCTTCCATGCATTGCCTATATAAAGAGGACATGAAGAAGAAATCATTTACGATTTTGGCTGCGCACTGAAAAAGAGAAATACTACCGTCTTTAAATCTATTGCTTATCGATTGTGTAATACATCACTTTTGTGATACTGTTTTTGTTAGAAAACATATTTGTACACGTTTTCAAATATATTATTGTGTAATACCTTGAGAAAACTGGATTGTGGTTTAAACTCAAGAAGACTTTGACAGTTGTCATTGTATCTGTGTAATCAAGTTTGATTAGTGGATTAAGACCTCGTTTGAGAGAGGAAAAATCACCTTGGTGGATGGACTGGAGTAGTTTGAGTTCAAATGAACCAGGATAACCAACGTGTCTTTTATTTTAAGTTTTAAAAACCCCAATTCAAACCCGCCTTCTTGTGTTTTTCCATTCTTCAATTGGTATCAGAGCGTCTGGTTCTGAGTGCAAACACTTAACCGTGTCAGAAAAAGATTCAAGCAAGAAAAACACAATGGTGGGACCAAGTTAGAACATCAACAATGATTATCATTATGAGAAAGACAGAATCAGCGGTAAATGTAACACCCCAATTCTACCCGACAATATTAATGTAAATCAGAGTTATAAAAATTATACAACTGAATCAGGATGCCACAAGTTCTACTTAAAACCATTGAATTTGACAAGGATACACAACACTTTAAAAATTCAGATGAACCAACAGCAAAATAAATTAATCTTTTAAATCGACAACTTGAGCAACTATGCAGTGGAATCATAATAACATCTTTATCCAACATGAAAGCAACTTCTGAATAACAATTATTTAGCAATAATCAACTTAAAATTCAACCAACTGAAATAACAAATACTAAAGAAACAAGCGTTCATCCCCCCAAGTGTTACGTATCAGAGCAATGACACCGACTCGAACTACTGAAGGTCAACCGCCTTCACTCTGGATTACTTGCACGTTACCAACATAAGGGTAACATTGAAACATAAGGGGTGAGATATTGAACACTATAATAGAACATATGATAAATATTATGTTAGAATCAGTTCATGCACAAATCACCACTTCACAACTTATAAACAACAATAATCACAACAAGCTATCAACAAAATACAATAATTATTTCATCAACACAACAACTCAATCATACTACTTGGAATGTGACTCAATACTATGCGAATGCATATGGTACCATTGGAGCAGAACTCCCATCTTAAAAGCGGAGCAGAACTCCCATCTTAATAATTACCAATTAATAGAGGCATGAACAAGGCATAAGCCTTCTTCGCAGTTTGCCAATCCAGGCCATCACAGAGTATACAAATGTATGTGACTCAATAAATGCACTATCACATACTCACAAAAATCATCATCCATCGTAAGGCATAAGCCCACATCACCATTATTACCAGTAAATAGAGGTAATTCATCATCATGTAAATTCCCTGCAACTTCGCATTATCAACGAGAATTCACAACAACAATCACAACATCACAATAACTCAACATTGGCCATAAGCCTATCACATCAATCAAAGATTAAATAATTAACATAATTAAACAACAACTTAACATAATTCACACAACACGATTAATGACAAAAAACACAGCATGTACGGGCAAAAGGGATAGGGAACTACATGCCCCTCGACATGCATAACAACTAGGACAGCCTAACGAATAATCCATACTCCTCGAAACGCACAGGGGAAAACAGGGCAACGACCAACCTATGCTCCTCGACATGTCCTGCAACCTAATTCTGCTTGAAAAATCCAACGCATCATTCCCCAACACGCCTCATAGCCTAAAACGTCGCTCGGTACCTACTATTTCAGTATCCTCCCCGACCACTAATTCGGCCAACAACACAATCACGATATAACGTATTAACGACCACACCACTATAATTCATAACTTCTGGCCAACCGCTCAGAATAACACAGTAATGGACAACTATATTCCTATTGATAAATTCGTTCATTACACAAGACCGACTACAACAATAATTCCTAACTTCCTGCCAACTGCTCGAACCACTACAACATCGTAATGGCCATACCATCATAAAGACCACAACAACCTAACAACCACAACAACAGGCAACAATCTACACTAACCTACTCATCGACTCTATCGGGCAGTCATGCAGACAACACGAAACATCCATAACATAATGGAATGGGCCTCTTCCCTTAACATGTTCAGCAACATCACAGGCAACAATCGTAATTACGACCAATTCTCCATAACAAACATCATAAATACCATTATAAGGTCAGAACCCCATCCTTACCTAGATTGAAGGTTGTTCAACCAAAGACTCTAGCCGACGGCTTTGCTTCGTTCTGCTCGTTACCGGGCAGCTTGATTCTCTCTCCGTGAAACTCCTCCGGGCAATGTACAAGGCTTCTTATTCTCCAACTAAAACAAACCCTTGTGTCAGCTTATCCTTATATATCAATCCTCTTGTGCCTAACCTACACCCCCACTTTACTACTTCCAACCAATAGCATAAGTCCAACATTATTTCATATATTCCCTTTAATTCCACATTATAATTATTATTAATCAACTAATTAATTAATTAATAATAATCCAAGAACTCACACTGATAATTCTTAACATCTCACAACTTCACAAATAATCCAAAAATGATTTAATTAAACAATTAATTAATTAAATTACGGGCGTTACAACTCTCCCCCACTTAGAATATTTTCGTCGAAAATTTACCTCATTCAAACAACTCAGGATAGGAGTCCTACATCTTGCTTTCCAACTTCCAAGTCATGCTTTCTCCAGCAGCTCCTAACCATACCACTTTCACCAAAGCAATCTCCTTGCCTCTCAGAGTCTTCATTTCATGATCCGTGATTCGTAAAGGCATCGTCTTAACAGTAAGATTATCCCGCACTTGTACATCATCCACATGAGATGGATCTGAAATATACTTCTGGAGTTGTGACACATGAAACACATCATGCAAATTCGAAAGATTAGGCGGTAAAGCCACTCTATAAGCCATATTCCCAACTCTTTCCGAAATCTGATATGGATTAATAAAACAAGAAGTGAGCTTCTTAGGCTTCAATGCTCTCCCAACACCAGTTACAAGTGTAACTCTCAAAAACACATGGTCACCAACTTGAAATTCTAAATCCTTCCTTTGCTTGTCATGATAACTCTTCTGTCTACTTTGGGAAGCTTTCATCTTTTCCCGAATCAACTTCACCTTCTCAGTAGTCTCACGAATAAGTTCAGGTCCAAGCACTACACTTTCTCCAGATTCATGCCAACATAAAGGAGTTCTACATCTCCGACCATACAACGCTTCAAAAGGTGCCATACTAATACTAGAATGGTAACTGTTATTATAAGTGAACTCTATTAATGGAAGATAAGTATCCCACGAACCTCCCTGTTCAAGAACACATGCTCTCAACAAATCCTCCAACGATTGAATAGTCCTTTATGTCTGACCATCCGTCTGAGGATGATACGCCGAACTCAACCTCAACTTATACCCCAATTCCTCTTGCAAACTCTTCTAAAAATTAGAAGTAAACCTCGGATCTCTATCTGACACAATGCACAAAGGAACACCATGCAGCTTCACAATTACACTAGTGTAAATCTCAGCCAACTTTAATACTGGAAAATTGATGTTGATAGGAATAAAATGAGCCGACTTTGTAAGCCTATCAACAATCACCCAAATAGAATCATGTCCTCTTAAAGTATTAGGTAACTCCGTTACAAAGTCCATCGAAATGCTATCCCATTTCCATTCTAGAACTTCTAACGGTTGCATCAACCCTGCAGGCTTATGATGTTCAACTTTCGACTTCTGACAAGTCAAACATGCATACACAAACCGAGCCATATCACTCTTCATCCCAGGCCACCAAAATAGATTCTTCAAATCCTGATACATCTTTGTAGCTCCTGGATGAATACTCAACTTGCTTCTATGGCTCTCTTCAAGAATCACTTTCTTCATCTCTGCATCATCAGGAATACAAATCTGATTACGAAATCTCAACACACCTTACACATCTAACTTAAAATCACTATTCTCATATTAATCGATCCCAACCATCGAATCTACCAGCTTCATATCTAACTTATGAGCTTCTCTAATATTCTCTAGAAATTCATTAGTAATCTTCAACATTCTTAACATAACACTCTGCGGTGTCACTTTGAAAACTAAGCTCATATCTCTGAACTGTTCAATTAATTCCAACTCTTTAACCATCATTGCTGACATATGTAAAGTTAGACTCAACGCATCAGCTACCATATTCGCTCTTCCTGGATGATAATTCAAACCAAAATCATAATCCTTTAACAACTCCAACCATCTTCGTTGTCTCATATTCAATTCCTTCTGATCAAATAGATACTTTAAGCTCTTATGGTCACTAAACACTTCATATATAGAACCATAAAGATAATGCTTCCAAACTTTCAACACAAAAACAACTTCAACAAGTTCTAAATTATGCGTAGGATAGTTCTTCTCATGAGTCCTCAATTTCCTCGATGCATAAGAAATTACCTTATCATTCTGCATAAGAACACCTCCTAAACCCATCTTAGAAGAATCATAATATACCACAAAAGGCTCTCCTGGATTAGGTAACGTCAAAACCAGATCCGGCGTCAATATTTTATTCAATTCGTAAAACTTTATTCACAATGGACATCCCACACAAAAGATCTACCTTTACAAGTCAACTTAGTCAACAAAAGTGCCAACTTAGAGAAACATTCGATAAACCTCCTATAATAACCAGCTAATCCCAAAAAGCTTCTAATCTCGGTCGCCGACTTCAGAGTTTCCCATTGCAACACAACATCTACTTTTGATGGGTCTACAGCAATGCCACTACCTGAGATCACATGACCAAGAAAACTAACCTCCCTTAACCAAAATTCACACTTAGACAACTTTGCATACAACTTCTTCTCTTTTAAGACTTGTAATACTATTCTCAAGTGTTCTGCATGCTTTTTTTCTAACTGAGTAAATAAAAAATGTCATCAATGAACACCACCATAAATCGATCCAAATAAGTATGAAAGATGAGATTCATGTATTCCATGAATACTCCCGGTGCATTGGTAACACCAAAAGGCATCACCGAATACTCATAGTGTCCATAACGCATTCTAAAAGCTGTCTTCTGGATATCTTCATCCTTCACTTTAATCTGATGATATCCCAACCTCAAATCAATCTTAATAAACACACAAGCATCCACTAATTGATCCATCAAGTCATCTATTATTGGAAGCAGATACTTGTTCTTAATCGTCACTTTATTCAATTGCCTATAATCAACACAAAGCCTCATACTTCCATCTTTCTTCTTTACTAACAACACTGGAGCTCCCCACGGAGATACACTTGGTATTACAAATTTCTTCTCAAGTAACTCTTCCAATTGATTCTTTAACTCTGACAATTCAGATGCAGACATCCTGCATGGTGCCATAGACACAAGTCTGGTACCAAATACAAGATTAATAGAAAATTCAACTTCTCTCTCTGGTTGTACATCATGAATTTCATCAGGGAAAACTTCAGGAAATTCACACACCACCTTCAATTCTTCAATTATAGCTTAATTCTCGACAGATAGCGATGCCATTGAAAACATCTGAGCTTCTTCTTGCATCAACTTCCTCAACTTTCTAGCTGACAACACACTATCTTCCTCTTCTTCAGGAGTAGAAAACCTCACAGACTTGTTATAACAGTTAATATGAACATGATTATGCTCTAACCAATTCATACCCAGAATTACATCTAACCCTCTTAACGGTAAACAAACCAAATCAATAGCAAAGTCTCTGTCAAAAATCGACAAAGGACACTTTAAACACACAAGAGAAGTAGTCACCGACCCCTTGGATAGAGTGTCAACGACCATCTCTACATTCAAAGAAGACAACATAAGACCCAATCTTTCAACACAATCAACATCAATAAAGAAATGAGTAGCACCGGTATCAATAATAGTAATTAAAGGAGTACTATTAATGAAACATGTACCTCTAATGAGTCTGTCCTCAGTAGCTTCCTGATCCTCAACCAAAGCGAACACTTTACCACTGGTTTGCGCCTTCTTTGGTTTCTGACACTGGCTACCGATGTATCCTTCTTCACCATAATTAAAACAAATCACCTCCTTATGCTTGCACTCAGACACAACATGTCCAGTCTTACCACAACGGAAACACCTCTTCACCTCAGCAGCATACACATTACTCTTATGCCCAGGTTTTCCACATTTGAAACAAACCACACTAGCAAGAGTATCTTCCCCACTAGTTCTCTGACCCTGAGCAACTTTCTGTTTACCTTTACCGGATGGGGCATCATAAGGCTTACCACGATTCTGTTGGTGCTTACCCCTCTTCTCACTGATAATCTTGTAGTGAGCATTATTATCCTCTTCATAAATCCTACAACTATCAATCAAATCAGCAAAGACACAGATCTTCTGGTATCCAATTTCCTTCTTGATCTCTGGGCGCAACCCACTCTCGAACTTGATGCACTTAGAAAACTCAGCATTTGCCTCACTATAGTGCAGATAAAACTTAGCCAACTCAGCAAACTTTGCAGCATACTCTAGCATGCGCCATTGCTTCTAAAGCAGCAACAAGTGCAACATCATTCCTTCTAGCCATCTAAACTTATCACTACAACATAAACAATAGTTAGAACTCATTAACAATACTCGATTGTTAAACAACCTATGACTCAACAACTTGGTCGAACGAACCTACTTTGCTCTGATACCAACTTTGTAACACCCCAATTCTAGCCGACAATATAAATGTAAATCATATTTATAAAATTATACAATTGAACTAGGATGCCACAAATTCAACTTAAAACCATTGCATTCGACATGGATACATAAAACTTTAAAACTTCGGATGAATCAACAACAAAATAAATTAATCTTTTAAATTAACAACTTGAACAACTACACACCGAAATCATAATAAAATGTTTATCCAACACGAAAGAAACTTATGAATAACAAGTACTTAACAACAATCAACTTAAAGTTCAACCAACTGAAATAACAAATACTAAAGCAACAAGCGTTCATCCCCCCGAGTGTTACGTATTAGAGCAATGACACCGACTTGAACTACTGAAGGTCAACCGCCTTCACTCTGGATTATCTGCACGTTACCAACATAAGGGTAACATTCAAATAGAAGGGGTGAGATATCAAACACTATAATAGAATGTATGATAAATATTATGTTAGAATCAGTTCATGCAAAAATCACCACTTCACAACTTATAAACAACAACAATTACAACAAGCTATCAACAAAATACAACAATTATTTCATCAACACAACAACTCAATCATACTACTTAGAATGCGACTCAATACTATGCGAATGCATGTGGTACCATTGGAGCAGAACTCCTATCTTAAAAGCAGAGCAGAACTCCCATCTTAAAAACTTCCAATTAATAGAGGCATCAACAAGGCACAAGCCTTCTTAGCAGTTTGCCAATCTAGGTCATCACAGAGTATGCAAATGTATGTGACTCAATGAATGCACTATCACATACTCACAACAACCATCATACATCATATGGCATAAGCCCACATCACCATTATTACCAACAAATAGAGGTAATTCATCATCATGTAAATTCCCTACAACTTTGCATTATCAACGAGAATTCACAATAACAATCACAACATCACAACAACTCAACATAAATCAACATTGGCCATAAGCCTATCACATAAATCAATGATTAAATCATTAATATAATTAAACAAAAACTTAACAAAATTCACACAACACGGTTAATGACCAAAAACGCAGCATGTACGGGAAAAAGGGATAGGGAACTACGTGCCCCTCGACATGCATAACAACTAGGACAGCCTAACAAATAATCCATACTCCTCGACACGCACAAGTGAAAATAGGGCAATGACCAACCTATGCTCCTTGACATGTCCTGCAACCTAATTCTGCTCGATAAATCCAATGCATAATTCCCCGACACGCCTCGCAGCCTAAAATGCCGCTCGGTACCTACTACTTTAGTATCCTCCCTGACCATTAATTCGGCCAACAACAGTAACGATATAACGTCTTAACAACCACACCACTATAATTCATAACTTCCGGCCAACTGCTCGGAATAACACAGTAATGGGCTACTATATTCCTATCGATATATTCGTTCATTACACAAGACCGACTACAACAATAATTCTTAACTTCTTGCCAACTACTCGAACTACTACAACATCATAACGACCATACCATCATAACGACCACAACAACCTAACGACCATAACAAAAGGAAACAATCTACACTAAGCTACTCATCGACTCTATCGGGCAGTCATGCAGACAACACGAAACATCCACAACATAACGGAATATGCATCTTCCCTTAACAGGTTCAACAACATCACGGGAAACAATCACTATTACGACCAATTCTCCATAAAAACATCATAAATCCCATTATAAGGTCAAAACCCCACCCTTACCTGGATTGAAGGTATCTCAACCAAAGACTCTTGCCGACGACTTTGCTTCGTTCTGCTTGTCACCAGGCAGCTTGCTTCTCTCTCTGTGCAACTCCTCCGGGCAACGTATAAGGCTTCTTATTCTCCAACTAAAATAAACCCTTGTGTCAGCTTAGCCTTATATATCAATCCTCTTGGGTCTAGCCTACACCCCCACTTTACTACTTCCAACCAATAGCATAAGTCCAACATTATTTCATATATTCCCATTAATTCCACATTATAATTATTATTAATCAACTAATTAATTAATTAATAATAATCCAACAACTCACACCAATAATTCTTAACATCTCGCAACTTCACAAATATTCCAAAAAGTAATTTAATTAAATAATTAATTAATTAAATTACGGGTGTTACAATAATCCTCCAATCTTTTATGGTGATAACTTCGATTATTAGAAAGACATAATAGAAAGTTTCTTCCTAGCCCATGACGTTGATCTCTGAGATATGGTGACTGATGGGTACATACACCCAGTTGACGAAAGCGGTCAGAAGATCAACAAAAAAAGAATGACGAATCATCAAAAGAAAATTCACAAATCATCACAAAGCCAAAACAATTCTCTCGAGTGCTATCTCGTACACATAGTATGAGAAGATCACAAACAGAGAATCAACAAAACACATTTTTGACTCCTTGAGAATGACACATGAAGGCAACACGCAAGTAAAAGAAACCAAAACTCTTGCTCTCATTCAGAAGTATGAAGCCTTAAAAATGGAAGAAGATGAAACCATTGAAACAATGTTCTCAAGATTTCAAATTCTGGTTGCTGGACTAAAGGTTCTGGATAAAGGGTACTCAATAACATATCATGTAAAGAAAATCATAAAATGTTTACCCAAGAAATAGAGACCCAGGGTCACAACCCTGAAACTGGCCAAAGATCTGTACAAAATATCTCTTGAAGAAATTATCAACTTACTGCAATGTCACGAGATAGAACTAGAAGAAGATGAGCTCCAGAAGCAAGGTAAGTCTCTCGCTCTTAAATCTAATAAAAAATATGAACCTAAAGTTTTGCAGGCAAAATAAGAAAACTCTAGTGGATCCTCGTCAGAAGAAGATGAACTATCTATTCTCTCCAGAAGAGTCAATCAACTATGGAAGCACAGGTAGAGGAAGTTCAGAACTTCCAAAAGAACAGTGAATCATTCTGAGCCATCTTCTAGATACATAAATAAAGTAACAGAGATATTATTTTCTACAAATGCAATGAACAAGGTCGTTACAAAAGCGATTGTCCAAATCTTCAAAAATAAAGACCTAAATAGAAGTTCTTTAAATAAAAGAAGAAAAGGCTTATGGAAACATGGGATGACTCAAAATCTTCTGAAGCCGAAACAAAATCAGAAGATGAAAGAGACAACATAGCCTTAATGGACAATGTATCAGATGACACTAGATCATCTGAATCAGAATCGGACTCCGAGGCAGAAGAGGTATTCTCTAACTTTTCTAAATCTCAATTAGAAGAAATTCTGTCAGAAATTCTTGAAAGATATCAGCAACTTCGAGTCAAAAATAAGAACTTGAAAAAGGATCTAGTATCTGACTCTAAAGAAACTAAGAAACTTAAAACAGAAAACTCTGAGCTTAAAGAAACAGTTTCTAAACTCGAAAATGAAAATCATGTAATTGAAAATAAATTACAAAAATCTTAGAAAGAAATTGTCTAAGAAGTTTCTAGTAACTCTGATAGAATCATAAAAGAATATGATCATAGCTTTCAAAAATTTCTAGCTAAAAACATAGATAGGAGCAAGATGGCTTTAATGATCTATGGAGTTAGCAGAAATGGCAGAAAAGGGTAAGGATATAAGGGTAAAGTATCTCAACCTAAGAAAGTTAAGGATATGGTCATAAAACACACACCCATTTATTCTCACTTCACCTATGGGCATACACATGACATAAAGTATACTTGTAATGCTTTTTCTGCTAAACCAAAATTCAAACAGAATTTTGGTAACTCTAACAAACAAGGACCCAACAAGATATGGGTACCTTAGGAGAAAATTGTCTATGTTGCAGATGTCTTTAACAACAAAATTGAAACACCAATATTGGTACCTGGACTCTGGATGCTCTCGACACATGACGGGAAGAAAGCATATATTCCAAAGCCTGGAGCTTAAATCTAGAGGCTATGTAGGTTTCAGAGGAAATCAGAAAGGAAAGATTATTGGCTATGGAACTATTGGTAATGGTACACTTCCTTCTATAACTAATGTTCTGTTAGTAAATGGATTAATGCATAACCTGTTATCCATAAGTCAATTAAGTGATAACGATTATGATATAATCTTCAATCAAAAGTCCTATAAAGCAGGTAGTCAGAAAGATGGATTTATCCTCTTTAATGGAAAGAGAAAGAACAACCTTTACAAAATAAAACTTTTTGAACTAAAAAGTTAGAATGTAAAATGCCTAATGTTTGTTAACAATGAGAAATGGGTCTAACGCAGAAGATTGAGGCATGTTAGTATGAGAAGAATATCTTAGATTACTAAACTCAATCTGGTCAGAGGACTTCCTAACCCGAGGTTCAGCTAATATGCTATGTGTGAAGAATGTCAAAAAGGTAAGTTTGCAAAACCTTCTTTCAAAGCAAATTTTTTTGTTTCTACCTCTAAACCATTAGAACTTCTGCATTTAGATCTGTTTGGACCAGTGAAAACTGCATCATCAGTGGCAAGAAGTATGGACTAGTGATTATAGATGACTATAGCAGATGGACATGGGTAAAGTTCTTAAGACACAAGGACGAGTCACACTCTGTGTTACGTACCTTTTGTAACCAAGTTCAAAATGAAAAGATCTTAGATTTGTTAAAGTCAGAAGTGATCATGGTGGGGAATTTGAAAACATAAAAAAATTGAATTATTCTTTAATGAGAATGGCATATCTCATGATTTCTATTGTCCTAGAACTCCTCAACAAAACAAAGTTGTAGAACGAAAGAATAGAACTTTACAAGGAATAGCCAGAACCATGATCAACGAGACTAACATTGCTAAGAACTTCTGGGAAGAAGCAATTAACATAGCGTGTTATATTCATAATAGAATATCCATAAGACCTATTCTGGATAAGACTCCATATGAACTATGGAAGAATAGAAAGCCCAACATTTCTTATTTCCATCCATTTGGATGTACTTGTTTTATTCTAAGCACTAAAGAACATCTGAGCAAGTTTGACTCTAAATAAAAAAAGTGCCTCATGTTAGGATACTCTAAATGCTCAAAAGGTTATAAAGTATATAACACAGAAACACGGATTATGGAAGAGTCTATAAGTGTCAGATTTGATGATAAGCTTGGCTCCCAAAAGTAAAAGCAGGGTAAGTTATTTACAGATATAGAAGTTAAATTTATAGGTACTGAGGACACAACATCAGAAGTTCTCCATAAAGAATCACAGTCAAATCCAGAAGAGGATGTCACAAACATTACAACAACATCTGAAGATCCCATCCAGAAAAGATAATCCAAAAGCAGTTAACTCATCCGAAAAACACGATTCTGGGAAAGAAAGAAGACCCCATCAGAATACGATCTACATTCAGAAATTCTAAAGAATCTCTAATGGTATTAGTGTCTCTGATGAGCCAACTTCCATTGACGAAGCCCTTCTGGACAATGACTGGATACTCGCAATGCAGGAAAAACTAAATCAGTTCACCAGAAACGATATGTGGGGTCTAGTTCCTAAACCAAAAGGATTTAATATCATTGGAACCAAATAGGTCTTCAGAAACAAGCTAAATGAACAAGGAGAAGTTGTCAGAAATAAAGCACGACTGGTGACACAAGGTTATAGTCAGTAAGAAGGGATAGACTATACAAAAACCTTTGCTCCAGTCGCAAGGTTAAAATCTATCAGACTTTTAATTTCTTTTGCAGTAAATAATGGCACCACTCTTTATCAAATGGATGTTAAAAGTGCGTTTTTAAATGGTTAAATTGATGAAGAAGTTTATGTGCACCAACCCCCTGGCGTTGAAAATTTAAAACATCTAGAATATGTTAATAAACTTAAGAAATCATTATATGGTCTGAAACAAGCTCCCAGAGCTTGGTATGAAAGACTAAGTAATTTTCTATTATAAAAATGATTTTACCAGAGGGAAGCTGGACATAACCTTATTTTGTAAACTGACTAAAAATGACATTCTGGTTTGTCAAAATTACATAGATGATATAATATTTGATTATACTAAATCCTCTTTGGGAAAAGAATTTTCTAGGTAGAGTTTGAAATGAGCTTGACGGGTGAATTCAAGTTCCGTCTGGGTATCCAAATCAATCAAACTCCAGAAGGAACCTACATTAATCAAAGCAAGATTGTTAAAGAACTTCTAAAGAAATTTGACTTGTCAGAATGTAAGGCATCCGAAACTCCTATGCATCCCACATGAATTATGGAAAAGGACTTCTGAAAGCTGTCAATTTCCGGGAGACAATCTAATCTCGTGGTCCCGCAAAAGGAAATCCACCATTGCACTATCAACTGCTGAAGTTGAATATATAGCAGCGGCTGGATACAACACACAAATGCTCTAGATGAAAAGTCAACTTGAAGACTTTAACATATATGAGAGTAACATTCCTATCCTCTGTAACAATACTTCTGCTATTTGTCTTTAAAAAAAAATCATATTTTACATTCTAGGGCTAAGCATATAGAAATTAAACATCATTTTATTAGGGACTATATTCATAAAGGAATTCTCTCGTTAAAAGTTATAGACACAGACCATTAATGGGATGATGTTTTCACTAAACCCCTTTCTAAATATAGATTTAACTTCATTCTGAAACATCTCAGCATGAAATTATACCCATAATAATAGTACTATTTATGTATTCTTTAACCCTAAGAATTTTATGCTTTAATTTTTCATGTGTGAACATATGATCAACAATTCTTCAGAAATAAGAAGGAAAGTTGTATTAGGATCTATCTAGAGGATCTGAACGTTCTCCAAAAACGGTTCATTTCAAAGATAGAAGCATGCAGTTCACAATATCAATATTTTTCAACTCTGTATGCAAGGTCTTCCTCTAAGGCTGAACACGTGTTCAAATTCTGAAGAGACTGAAACGTTGAGTTGATGCATTGAGGCTCGAGTCAAATCGATAATTGTTCCATATCTTCATGATATCCCTCTTTTCAGGAATCATTAAATGCACGTAATATTTTTCTTTAAATCTTTTTCTTTTTTAATTAAGACTACTATTTTCTTTCCATTGGCTATATATATATATATATATATATATATATATATATATATATATATATATATATATATATATATATATATATATATATATATATTGTTCACCATCAATATCACACTTCCACTCTCAATTTTTCTCTCTTCAATTTGTTCAATCTTTCAAAAACTCTAAAAGAGTCTGTGTGAACAAATGGCTTCCTCTCAACAACTCCTTCAAGATTCTCAAAGCATTCCTGGTTCTTCTTCCTCAACCACAGAAAGGTACATAGAACCCTCAAGAACTCTCCTCACACCCATTGATTCACTGGAAGTTATGTGTGAGCTCATTGTAGATTTCGCAAGCATGAAGGAAAATGGGTATGATGTAATCCCTGATGTTGAGTTCCAAGGATGGAATAAGTACTTTGATCGCCTCCTAGGTCTAGTTTTTCCAAAACTTGTTAAAGAATTCTAGATCCATGCCACAGCCTCAAATCATCAGGTTACATCTTTCATTATGGGAAAGAAAACCATAATCTCTGAAGATCTCATTGGTACTATAATAGGTCATGACGGTGGCCGTATTCGATGCAGTTATATGGATGACAAAAGTTCTGACCTAACCTAGATCTCAAAGGAAATATTTACTTCTGGCCAACCGTCCAACAAAATCAAAGACTTGAAGGATCACCTCAGAATTTGGTCTAAAATAATTTTGGGTTACATCAATCACAGGAAGCCTACAAGTTCTCCAGATTACATCAATATTGATCAACATTACCTTCTGTACTTCATCACCACCAAAGCAAAAGTTAATCTTCCACATCTTCTGTTCAATCATCTGAAGACCAACGTAAAAGAAACAAGAGAAGAAGAAAGAACAAAGAGAGATTGGATCCCTCTGGGAAGACTCATTTCCGATATTCTGACAGAAAACAGATTGATAGAACATCTTCCCGAGGCTTAACAAGCTAGCGCTCTGAAAGCTTGTGATGGTAAACCTCTCAACACCAAAAATCTAAAGAAGATGAAAATTATTGAAACTATTTAGAAGGATCCAAAAATCACCACCAAGAAAGTCATTACCACCCGAAGAGTGCCTCTGAAGGATTTTCGTCTCTTCACTCAAGCAAATTCTTCTCCAGATATTATTCTCATGTATCTGGAAGCATGCAAGAGGGGCAGTGTAAATCCAGATGTGAACATTCATGATCTAAGACAACAACCTCTGGAAGTTACTCCCAGAAAATCAAGAAAAAGGAAAGCAGTTGCAGAAGGAACTTCTCAGAAGACTCCCAAAGCTTCCAAAAAGAAAGGTAACCCTTCTTTTGTTTATGTTATTGAATCCGTAATGTTATCAACATCTGAAAACCCTTCATCTCCAAAGCCCACATAAGATCTATCTCCTCAAACCTTTGATGATTTTGACCTTGACTTTGACACCTCATTTCCTCTAAATAAACTTTTGAACAATCCACCTTCTACCCATCTTGACCAAACTCAATCTGAACTTGCATAAGTTATCTCTGATGTTGATCAATTTGATCCGCTGTTTGAAGCTCCCCAAACCGAAAATCCAAATCTTGATTCTTATGCCACAACATCCATCCCTGGCATCACCTACCCTCTCATTGTCTCTCAACCACAAATAATTACTTTAACTTCTTCACAGAACCTCTCCATTCCAGATCTTCCATCTCCTTATCTGATTCTCCCTCTCCAAATAACTACCCAGAAGATCCCCTTAGAACAATCATATATTTAGAAGCTTGGGACAATCTCGTCACAAGCTCTTAGAAAATTGCCGTTCCAAAACCAAAACCAAAAATCTCCAAAGTAGATGTTGATAAATCCTTGCTTATTTTTGAAACAGAAATACATGAATGGGTTAACTCTCTAAATTTAGCTTGCATAGAGAATCTCAATCAAGCTGCTTCTGATTCTCATTGGAACCAGTTCAGAAAATAGTTCAACTCTGAATCTCTGAAACTAAAAGAGGTTAGCTATGAAATTTCTCAATAGAACTTCTGCGGTCGCCTAAAAATCTTCAAGGATCAAGTTATGTGTTACTAGGAAAAGAAGCCACTCCTTCTGCTGGACAATACCCCTCGGGAATCTCATCAGACATCAGAGTGTAATGAACCACCCTCTGGTCTTCTTCCTCTGGTCATGTTAAGAGTTTATTGGAAGCCCTGTTCACATGACTTCCACCTCCTCAAACTTAGTTGTGAATTTTTTTCTTTCTTCAGTTTGTTGCTTATTTCCTTGATCCTTTTTGAATACAAAATGCATTTTATTGTCTAAAGTATTTTTATTGCTTTTTGATTCTTGACAAAAAAGGGGGAGAACGTAAGATATTTCAAATATAACAAGTATCGAGACTCAGTCTCAAATTTTTTGAATATTATAACTTATATTTTTATCCTCTGAAAACAAATAGGAAAAATCTATTGAAAAGAAACCTTTGTTGAGGACATTTGTGGACGCATCAGAATCTTCTTCTCAAAACTCTGATCAAAATAATCTTTAGAGAAGTATTTTTTTCTTTATCTGAGTATCCAACTTATGGGGAGAATTTAATGATTTTATGTTCTTTAAGTATTCTATCAAAATATAAAAGTTTTTGTCATCATCAAAAAGAGGGAGATTGTTAGAACATAGTTTGGTTCTACATCCTTGTAAGAGTTTTGATGATAACAAACACTCAAAGAACAATTATGATCCCTAAATAAGTATTTCATTTTGCAGGGAAGTTCTGATGTAAGAAGCACAGAAGATGAGATAGATCATTGTTAAAAATCTGATATGACACATCTTATATAGAAAGCAAATCTGTGTAGCACGCTTAAAGAAAGAAGTTCTGAAGTTACAACTTCTCAGTGCACTTATGCTGCGAACAAGAACTTTGATATTCTGATATGTAATATTCTAGAAAGAAGTAAAGGAGTCTTAACGGTAACATTCATCTTCTGATGTGATCTTTAGTAAGCATGTTCTGAAGCGTTACAATTTATTCATGGCTAATCAATAGTAACGACTGAAAGAAGACAATAATCTCTATGTTTTAGAAAGTACATTAACTACTATTTATCAACCTTTCAAAAGCACCTTCCATGCATTGCCTATATAAAGAGGACGTGAAGAAGAAATTGTTTATGATTCTGGCTGCGCATTGAAAAAGAGAAATATTACTACCTTTCAATCTATTGCTTATCAATTGTGTAATACATCAATTTTGTGATACTGTTTTTGTTAGAAAACATATTTGTACACGTTTTCAAATATATTACTGCGTAATACCTTGAGAAAACCGGATTATGGTTTAAACTGAAGAAGACTTTGACAGTTTTCATTGTATCCGTGTAATCAAGTTTGATTAGTGGATTAAGACCTCATTTGAGAGAGGCGAAATCACCTTGGCGGGTGGACTGGAGTAGTTTGAGTTCCAACGAACCATGATAACCAACGTGTCTTTTATTTTAGGTTTTAAAAACCCCAATTCAAACCCCCCTTCTTGTGTTTTTCCATTCTTCAATTGGTATCAGAGCGCCTGGTTCTGAGTGCAAACACTTAACCGTGTCATAAAAAGATCCAAGCAAGAAAAACACTATGGGGGACCAAGTTAGAACATTAGCAATGATTATCATGATAAGAAAGAAAGAATCAACGGCAAACCTCCAATCTTTGGGATATAGTGACTGATGGGTACATACACCCAGTTGAAGAAAGAGGTTAGAAGATCGACAAAAAAGAATAATAGATCATTAAAATAAAGAGTTTAGAAATCATCATAAAGCCATTAAAAATATCTTGAGTGCTATCTCATACACAAAGTATGAGAAGATCACAAATAGAGAATCAACAAAACACATGTTTGACTCCTTGAGAATGACGCATGAAGGAAACACGAAAGTTAAAGAAACCGAAGCTCTTGCTCTCATTCAGAAGTATGAAGCCTTAAAAATGGGAGAAGATGAAACCATTGAAACAATGTTCTCAAGATTTCAAATTCTGGTTGCTGGACTAAAAGTTCTGGATAAAGGGTACTCAATAACACATCATGTAAAGAAAATCATCATAAGTTTACCTAAGAGATGGAGACCCATGGTCATAGCCCTGAAACTTGCCAAAGATATGAACAAAATATCTCTTGAAGAACTTATCAGCTTGCTGAGAAGTCATGAGATAGAACTAGAAGAAGATAAGCCCCAGAAGCAAGGTAAGTCTCTCGCTCTTAAATCTAATAAAAAATACGAACCTAAAGTTTTGCAGGAAAAAGAAGAAAACTATGGTGGATCCTCATCAGAAGAAGACGAACTATCTCTTCTCTCCAGAAGAGTCAATCAACTGTGGAAGCACATGCAGAGGAAGTTCAGAACTTCTAGAAGAATAGGGAATCATTCTGAACCATCTTATGGATACATAAAATCAAGTAATAGAGATATTGTTTGCTACGAATTCAATGAACACAGTCATTACAAAAGCGACTGTCCAAATCTTCAAAAATAAAAACCTAAAAAGAAGTTCTTTATAGAAAAGAAGAAAAGCATTATGGCAACATGGGATGACTCAGAATCTTCTAAAGTTGAAACATAATCAGAAGATGAAAGAGCCAACATAGCCTTAATGGCCAACATATCAAATGACACTGGATAATCAGAATCAGAATCAGACTCAGAGGTAGAAGAGGTATTCTCTAACTTTTCTAGATCTCAATTAGAAGAAAGTCTTTCGTAAATTCTTGAAATATATGAACAACTTGGAGTCAAAAACAAGAACCTGAAAAAAGGATCTAGTATCACTTTGAAAGAGTTTAATTTTATTTTTAGAAGCTTATTTTTATTTTTTTCTTGATTTAAGTTTGTGAACTTAGTCTTTGAGCTTTATCTCAACAATTTGAGTGTTATTTGGGTGCTTTTGTGCATATTTATGGGCCAAGATTTTGAGAATTTGACACTACTGAATTCTTTAGGTTATATGTGATATGATCGAGTTCTTGATTTGGTAGCCACTTGCTTCTATATCTTAACTTTTCTCCATTTGACTTTTGGATGCCTTTTAGGTCAAAACCTTGACTAGTTTTTGTACTAACTTTGTGTAATGACTTCTTAATGTTGCTTCTTGATTTGAATTTGGATCATTGTATACAATGTTGATTCTGACCTCAACCCTCATGACATAACTAATAAATGTATGGTTAATCACACGCTTATGCGCACTTCATTACACCATTTTGCTGAATACTAGTTTAATTGCTATAGAGTTTGTATCATGTTATAAATGGATAGTTGAATTCATTCTTAGACATTGATATATGTTAAGTTGTGCGAGTTATTTCATGAGCTTTCATTGCTTTGTGTTCCACTTTATTTGTGGGATACAAACTTCGTTTTTGAGGCGATATTTCTTGTTTCTCATATCTATGGGATACATATACTTGCACTATTCTGTGCTTTGTCTATTTGTATTTCCTTACAGGATGTTTATATGGTTGTGTCTGCTACACTGCTGTGATCTATTTTCACATCAAGGTCTTGATGTTTATGTCTGACGACACGACTTCTGAATCATTTCTTTAGTGATTCTAGATTGATTCGAAGATCCTAGGGTTTTCTTTACTGTTTATTTTCTATATTATGGATTTATATCCATTTGGTACTTTCTCATCTGATTTACTCTTCCCGCATTTTACTGATTACTTAGGATTGGGAGTCCGTGCCACTTGGAAGGAAATTCTGGAAGTCTTCACTAGGAGGCCATGTGTTTGTTTGTTTACTATTTATGCTTTCATAATGGGATAATGGTTTAGGGTCCTTTTATGGCAACAATTCCTAAGTCCTCATAAAGTAGGCAAGTGGAGAGGGTTAGTAATCAAACCCTACAGTCCTTCGTCAGTGTCGTTCCTATGCTCACCCTTTGCAAGTAGATGCTCTGAACATGTACCCAAGATCTGGATGAGTCTAAGCCCTTTTAAGGCAAGTGAAAAGGGTTCATGCAATCGAATCCCCACACCTTCTTTAGCTCGTGTTAACTGACATTGATGCTCGGTGTACGTATGCACTTTGTCTCCCCCCCTTGATATTTCTTGCCCTAGTAATTAATACCGCGATTAAGGACCTATTATATTCCTATAATTTTATAGCTTGGTTGAATCAGGTGATTCGCTTCCCTTGGATATGGCTTAACCCTTGGTCTGATGCTTGGTTGGTTGTCTATGGAGGGACCTTCCCTTTTACTACTTGGCTTATTCCTTGTAGTTGTTTGATATTCGAGTGATGCTCGAGCTTTCATTTGTTCAGGTGTTTTTCCATATTTTTGTTTGATTCTCATCACAGGTTCTGTGATGTTTTACCATCTCCCTTTGGATGTTTTGTCATCCCTTCTCGTACTCTCTCTTATGATAGTATGACTGCTCTTGCATATCTTTGATGAGATATTTTCCATGCTCTCTTAGGATTTCTCGGGTAGGTTTTGTTTTCAAGCTAGACATTAGGATATCTATCCATGTATGTTCACTTAGGTAGTCATTTCCTTTTCAAAACTCAACCATAGGGCCATCATTGTATGATAACATTATGGAATAGATTCTAGATAGTCTCCTTTAGATGATTTCTTTCTTTTTTGCATCCTTGCATTTAAAACTAAAACCTTATTTTTCCTTAAACTAATAAAAACACTCTCTAAACAATGTAACCCCTCTCTTAAGGTAAAAAACACTAATCAACCACTTTCTTTTTGTCAATCTAATTTTCTCTTCTGAGAGCATGTTAAGTCCTTTCCATTACAGGTCGTAAGTCTCCAAAGGTCGAGTAGCGGTGGAATGATTGAATTTAACATTTTCAATTAAAAAACATAAAACCCACCAAAACAAGTGAGCCGAACTACGGCGCTCTGATTCTTTAAAAGGGATACGTAGGCATCTGGTCACGTGGCTCAGCCGAGAGACCTTTGATATATTTTCTTTCTTTTCCATGTGTTTTCTCTTTTGCATGCATTCCCCTTGCAGATTTCTTTTTAGCTGTTAAACTTTATACATAGATTTTACACACCTTTAAATTAAAACAAACACAAGTGGATGCTGTGGAGTGCCACAGACGTGTGGAGTGCTAATACCTTCCCCTCGCATAACCGACTTCCTTACCCGATCTCTACGGTCGCAAGACCGTGATTTTTCCCTCTCCAGGTTTTCTCGATGTTCACCTTTCCCTTTCAGTGGGATAAAAGATATTTGGTGGTGACTTCATTGATTTTGTATCTGATGATTGTTCGACCGATTGTTTCACCTGTAGCTTTTATGGTGAGCTGCTATGTTGGGTTTGATTTATTTTCAAACCTAGGTTGTTCTATTTGCACCTGGATTGTGATGGTTATGTGAAAGGATTTTATCTTGTGCCTGAAGGTTTTTGAGGAGTTTTTGTATTTTCTATTGCATGGTATCTGATGTAAATCTGGTCGTTCCTCGTGTCTCTGGTGGTGAGATTTTAGTAATGTATTTTTTAGAATGCAAGTATGGTAAAGGCATTAGGGTTTGGTCTCCTTATTAGGGGTATCCTATGATGTTGTGATATGTGGCTGATTCTTCCACTCAACTTATTAAAAGTTCCCAAAGATACTTGAGGGTTAACTCAAGTCCACTCATAAAGGCACTTGTCAATAAGGTTGATGAGAATCTGAAGAGAAGTTGCTCAAGATACATATGCATGTTGTTGGAAGATGGACTTCTATTGAAGACCTTGAAGGTAACTAAGGTTTGTATTGTTTTCCGTGAGAAGGGAACTTATGTCCTACTAGATGTTGGGGTATCGTATAAGCAGGTGTGCAGATCCCTATTGCATAATAGTTGCTCTGAGTGCTAAACAAGTGTGTAATGATCACACATGTTTGTAACCTTCTCCTCGTCTGGAAGAGGAGTGTTGTACCCCAAAATTTTCTCTCTCATTTCTCAAGTAATCTCTTACAAGATCTCCTTTGATTCCCGACTACACAAGGTTTGATCAGCTCAAGACACCTCCTGAGGCACTGATGACTCAAATTAGGGTTTGGTTTTGCACAAGGACAAATGGAATTTTAAGGCCCCATATTACTTTCATGGATCATTTTGGACCTTCAATATTTCTCATGTAAAGTTTCAAGTCTTGGATCACATTTTTGCTCAATCAATTGATTAATTGACCTAAAATCAACTATATTGGGGAAAAAGTCAACTGTGGTCAATTTACAGTCAAACTTCATAATTTTTTATCCATATCAACATCATGAACTCATATATGTCCATTTATCAAGTTTTGACTGAGAAAGTGAAATCTTTGATTTTTGAACTAGCAAATGATTTATCGGTTTAAGGCATGATATAAAGGATTAAAATACTTCATTTTGACCTAATGGCATGGCTCAAAACATTTCTCAAGATCAATTAATTGATAGTTGAATTTCAGTCAACTGTACACGGAAAAGTCAAACTTTGACTTTATGATCAAAATCAAGTTTCAAAGATTACAATTCATCAAGACATGTCAAAATATGAAACTTGTTCATCAAGAAATCAAAAATTCAAGATTTAATTTTGAAAAGTCAAAATTTCAAAGACTTAGAATTTTTCTAAGTGTTGAAAATTCATGTTTTTTCATAACTTTGTGCCAAATTTACACCATGATGCAAGATGATTCAAAGGAAACTTCCAACATGAAAGTTGTAGATCTCAATGAGACCTAAAACATTGTAGGGCATAAATTTTCCTAGAAATGCTTAGATTTCAAGTTATGATTTTGTGAAGACATGTTCATGAAACTTAAAAAACTAAGTGAATTTTGCCCTAGTTTAGGCAGGATTTTGACCTAACTTCATGGAAATTTTTCACCTATTTCCAATTTGAATTTTAAAAAATGTCCAACATAAATGTTGTAGAGGATGTTACAATATTTCCAAAATGTCCAAGAACTCATTAAGATCATGCTTGAGCTAAGATAATCGAAGGCAAAAAGTTAGGGTTTCATTCTTGTTTTACAAGGCAGATATTTAGGATGAACATGAACCAAATCCATGCTAGGATGCATAATCTTTGCCTTGCAGGCCTCAAACTTGTTTGTCACTCCATAATTAATGTTTTACACAATTGCTAGAGCCATGATCCAAGCATTAGAGTCATTGTCCAAAAGATTCATCCATTTTTGGAAGAAAGCAACATTGCCATTATTGAAAAGTGACTTTAATCACAAAGTCAACTTGCATTGAGCCTCTAACTTGTTCCTCCTACACAAGTTTCCTCTACAAAGTCATAAGAACATATTTAAAGTTTTCAACCACTCTAGATATCATAGTACAAGCCTTGGGAAGATGTTTGTCATGTTTACTTCAAAAACAAGCAAAGTTGCCACAACTTAAGAATTCAAATTCTGAGTTGTTGTAACACTTGAAACCTCTTGCCTATAAATATATGCACTATTTGCAAGCTAAAGGACGAAGGCTTAAGCCCTGAAACACCCTAAAACAGAGAATCACCAAGAACACCTAAAAACTTGTCATTTTTGAGTTTTTAACCCAATCTTCAAATCTACTCGTGCGTTTCTTGGCCTGTTGGTTCCTAAACTTCTAAACATCATACATAAACAATCCCACACCCTGCTACACTTCTGTAACTCCATCTTCATCATCCTCCATTTTCAAAAACTGAAGCTTGCACCTTGACTTCTCAAGGCCATTCCAGCCATTCATTGCTCAAGCTAACCATTGCATTAGCTTCCCGGGAACTTGAGGAAGCTAACCTGATCATTGCAGCACCTTGAATCAAGCTCATTTGCATTTCATGATTTCGAGTTTTGTGGTATCTTTTCTGAACTTCCATCTTTTCATTTAGGCATTGTTAAACTTGCATTTGTAAAGATTAAATGTAGATATCATTACCCTGAAATTGTACATGTCCATATATTTCATTTATATTGATTGAGCTTAGAGAATTCTAGGTTTGAATCTCTGAAAAAAGTTAGGTCAGAATTTGGTACCATTCAAAATTCATGCTCATCTTTGATTTATAGTTTTAGTAATTTACATTTCTGGAATCATTGTGAAATTCGGAACAAGTTTGATGTTTAAATTTTTGCAAATGGATAAGAAATGATGAAGTTGCAGATGTTCAGGATGGAGGTTGAAGATGAAGTTATAACATGAACTTAGTTTACTTTAAGTTTATTGATTGTTGTATAACTGATGGATAAAACAGGCCACCTCAGTGGTACAAGAGGCGCACACGTATTAGGAGGTTCTGGGTTTGAACCCCAGCGAGAACTTTTGCCCTTTTTTACATTTTCTTTCATTTTTTTGTTGTTTGAACCAGGCAGCGCTTGGGCCTCCTTGGCTGGGTCTAACAGATTTACTCCATTTTCAACCCCATGTTCACTTTCACACACCTGGCCCAAACATTTTTTCTTTATCGTTTTAATTCATTTTATTTTCTTTTTCTTATTTTATTTTATTTCATTCTTCTTTATTATTTTTTATTACTATTATTATTATTATTTTTATTTTTATTAATAAATAATCCAAAAATATTTTTATTTATTATTTTCATATTTATGAGTTTATTTTCTTTATAAAACAAAAAGAACAAAAATATTTTCTTTATAATTTAATTTTTTTTTAATAAATAATAATTAGATTTAGGTTTGGTTATTTTCTTTTTCTTAATTAAAATTAATTTAGAACTTAAGTTTCTTTTAATTAATTAATTACCATATTATTTTCATTAAGTTTAAACCTTTTTATAAAAAACACTAAAAATGCTTCAAACTTATTTTCTTTTCTTAATTAATTTTGGTTTAATTTTATTTATCTTTAATTAATTATTTTAACACCCTTAGTAAAAACTAAAAAAAAATCATTTCTTTTCCTTTTATCTTCTTATACATTATATTTTTAATCCTTTACATTATTCAAAATGGTTGTAATAGATAATTAGGTTTAATTTTCTTGCAAATCCCTATTTGTAAATTTGTATACCCCCTCCCCTAATGATGTAATAACATAGTAATTTTATTTTCCGCAATTTATCGCTTTCATATAAATGTTAGTAATTAGGGTTTGTATGGCAAGACTAAAATCAACAAGTAGCAAACCCTAATTCAACATAAACAATGCATGTAAATCAAACACACTTACACACTTGCACCCTTAGGGTAATTCCACTTTGTTGCCTTACAAAAATGGCCATGTTATGTATGTGGGATATCTTAGCAAAAGCAATAAAAAATACAAGATCATAGTCCCTCGATGACGCTTCAAATGTTGCCTTTCAAAATGATCTTAGTCCCTCAAAGATAAATGCTAAGATATCCCACAACATTGCTATCATGACTATACGATGACCCACGCCCGTCCCTTTACATCCAAAGATAAGGCTTCTTATCAACTCAATGGTGAGATAACAATATCAAAGGAAGGAAGAAATGAACAAAGACTTTTGAGTAGGTAGATTGTTCCTAGTTGCTTGATCACTTTCAAAACAAACTTTCAAAATATGAAACATTTTCAAAAGTCCAACACTTTGTATACGTTCTTACGAACGAGAATTATTACAAAGTTTGCCTAAACGAAGGCGCCTTTTCAAAATACTTTCAAAACCACCACATAACACATTTTCAAACAAAAGCAAGTGATCTAGCAAGCAACTAAGAGCCCATAGATAAATATGGATGAAAAGGGTGCTATCACCTTCCCTTTTCATAATCTACCCCCCGAACTCAAGAAATAATCTCGAAGGTCTTTCCTGTTCTTTTCAGCCTTTCCTTTTGGATAAAAGAAAAGTCGGCGGCGACTCTTGCTAACCGCAACATTTTCGATAAAACACAAAACACCCAAGTCAAGTCTCCCACCGTATCACAGAACTAGAGACTCTGCTGGGGATAAACTTAAAAGCGGGGTTACCATAGGGCCATATCACCTTTACTTTCTTTCATTGTTTGACTTGGTTGCTTTACATTTTGGTTCCTTGTTTGGGCTTGGTCTAATCCTCTACCCGAATTTGTGATACCTTATAGGTAAGTAGCAATACATTATGGAAATTGTGTGGGGTATAACGACATGGTCTAAGCAATAGCTATGTTAGTGTCACACATTTGTGGGTACCGGTAGACTTTGAATAGTCAGGGAAAAGACGGGACCACTGTGTGGTGTCATGAAGCACTAATTGACTTTAGAACCTTTAATTGACCAACTTGTCCATTAGGAAGTAGTGAGATAGCCGACTTTGGTGCAGTTCGAAGTTGGTTGATACTCGATACTACGCTCATTGAGATCAGACGTCTCGGGATATTTCAGTCACCATGAAAGAGGCTTGCGCTGAAACCATGCCCGACAAGAAAGATCAGTGATATTGAGATCCCTTAGAACCCGGTTACTATTTCTAGGACAGGTTAAAGCCAACTAAACTTCAAGAGGGTACTTACCTATAAGACTTCATGCAAGCCTAAACCTAAGAACTTGTTTTCCTTGTTTGTATGTTTTTCCTTGTACATAACATCATAACATCATAACATCATACTCATTCTCACTAACCATTTCAAGGATTATTGGGATTTATCTTTGTTATGTTTTGTAGGACATGGCTTCTATCCGCATGAATACTATCTAAGTCAACCTCGTAAGAATTCCTTCTTAATTCAAAGAGTTAGCATCAAGGGTCCCTGAGAACTCTTCATTCACTGAAAGACATGGTCGCCTCCTAAACTTGGTTACTTCAAGCACTGATGAGAATATGATGAAGGTACTTTTTTCAGTTCTTTGATCCTCTACACCATTGCTTCACTTTTACAGATTATCAGCTTGTACCTACTCTGGAAGAATTTTCCCAACTCTTGAGGATTCCTATTCTCAATCAACTACCCTTCAATGATACAGAAAGAGATCCAAAACCTGGAGAGATTTCCCGAGCACTACACTTGAAACAATCTTATGTCACACTAATTGGGAAACAAGGAGTGGTGTGAAAGGGTTCTTAGCCAAGTTCTTGTTTGAGAAAGCTCAATATTGTTGGAACTCTTTAGACTTACAAGCTTCTCAAGAAATCTTGGCCCTTCTCATATATGGGATGGTTTTGTTTCCAAACCCTGACTAACTTATAAATGTAAATACTGTCAAAATCTTCATGTATCGTAATCCAGTTCCTACTTGAGTGGTATCAACTTATAGAGGTGTATCAACTTAAGTGGTTGATTAATGTCTACATGTATGGTGTGCCATCCATACTATTTGGGATGAGCTTTTCCAATTTTTTAGGCCTGAAGGATTGGAAAAATTAGTCTGGTTGTGTTATGTTGATTCCTTGTTTAATGAAGTCTTCTCCAGATACCTGTTAGAGGGAATCTTCTCTTTATGTATAGAAAGATGGCGTCTATCACCTCAAAGTTAGACATGCGGTCTGGACATTATGCTTATAAGGAGAAGTTTCTTAAGGTGTGTTATATGCAGTTTAGTGCATGTATTTGTTATTTGGTCTTAAAGGGTGATCAACTACTAATGGTTGATTCTCTTGTGGTTCCTTCAATAGTGGTGTATGGATTACTATGGTGTTGTCTCCAGAACCATTGTTAAGGGTGAAATCCATATGACTGAGAGTGATGTCTGAATAAGATGTTGAAACATCATACTGAAGAAGTGAAAAACACAAGAAAGGGGGGGGGGGGGGGTTGAATTGAAAACTTAAAAACAAATGCGCAGTAGACTCGATATTTTTATCTTGGTTTGTTTGAACTCAAACTACTCCAGTCCACCCGTCAAGGTGATTTCGCCTCTCTCCAACGAGGACTTAATCCACTAATAAAAAACTGATTACAATCACTAATTTGATAATTTCCAAAGTCCTCTTGAGTACAACCACAACCCGGTTAATCTGAAGGAAAACTAGCTTAATCAAGATAAAAAGTATTCTGTGTATGGTTGTTTTTCTTAACAAAAACATTATCACAACTGTGATATTTTACACAATTTTGAGCGTAAAAAGAATATGTAAGCTTACAACGTTTTTGAGATGTATTGCAGTCGTATTCAAAATCGTAAACAATTTGTCCTCTTAGCTTGTTTATATAGGCATAGAAATCCTGTCCAACATAAAGCGTGATAATGGACATTCAATGCTGTTTGCATATTGAGAAGATTCTTGTCTGAATGAAGTCGTTGCATGTGATGCTGTCTTGATTGAATAGTAACGCTTCAAAATCTTAGAATCTTGCATGCTGCAATTGCTTCAGAACATTGATGACTCAGAGATGTGAGGATCTGATGGTGTATGAAACTTTTGTTCAGAATCAGAGTATTCTTCAGTTAAGCGCAAGTTCTGATCATCATTCTTCAGCGCAGATTCTGATTACCTCAACTTGAAAGCTTCTATAGCTTAACTTTCGATGCTGCTTTGGTCAGAATTTCTACATACAAAATAACACAAATTTAGAGTGCATATTTGTTCTTTGTGTTTGTTATCATCAAAACTCTAATTAAGGTTTGTAGAATCAAACTATGTTCTAACAATCTCTCCTTTTTGATGATGACAAAAACTAGGATTTTCAATGAATAAAATAGAACAAAAAGCTTAAGAGAGACTCCCCCTGAGTTGATTACTTCCCTGAAGTTTCTTCTCGTCAGAGCTTTTGATGCATCTCCTTCCGTCCTTATCAGAATGTGTTCCTATTCAAGCTTTTTCAGAAAATATAGAGGTTAAGATATTCATAATGTTTGAGACTTTGTCCCGGTATAATGTTATTGAAAATATCTTACTTTCTCCCCCTTTTTGTCAAGTATCAAAAAGCAATATAATCAGAGTTAAAAAGATTAATTATATTGAAAACAGAATGCAATGACTAAATAAAATGTGCCAGGCCTCAGACTTAATTATATTGAAAACAGAATGCAATGATTAAACCTCCTGTTTTTGATGGAGAAAACTTTGACTACTGGAAAGAGAGAATTGAGAGCTTCTTTCTGTCCCATGATGCTGATCTATGGGACATGGTAACTGATGGATACACACATCCAGTGGATGGAAGGGGTCAGAAGATAAACCGAACAATGTCAGGCCTTGAAGTCGTCAGATAAAGGAGAGAACCAATCATACCTCTGTAGACTTTCTGTTCTACCTTTTTACTTACCACTTCCTTTTCCAGAATGCACGTGGGGTGCATTGGAGACTTTGAGGGCTTACATTCTGAGAGATCAAATTTCTTCAGAAGTTCTCTGACATATTTTCTCTGATGAATGTAAGTTCCTTCTGGAGTTTGGTTTATCTAAATGCCTAGAAAGAATTTGAGTTCCCCCATTAAGCTCATCTCAAACTCTGCCTGCATGCATTTAGAAAACTCTCTTCCCATAGAGGGTTTAGTAGATCCAAAGATGATGTCATCAACATGAATATGACACACTAAGATGTCATTCTTAAATGACTTACATAACAAGGTTGTGTCCACTTTCCCTCTGGTGAATTCCTTTTCTAACAGGAAGTTACTTAGTCTTTCATACCAAGCTCTGGGAGCTTTTTTCAGACCATAGTGTGGCTTCTTTAGTTTGAAAACATATTCTGGGTGTTTGGAATTCTCAAACCCAGGGGGTTGGTGCACATATACCTCTTCATCTATATAGCCATTTAGGAATGCACTTTTGACATCCATCTGATACAGAGTGATGCCATTTTGCACAACAAATGAGATTAAGAGTCTGATATATTCTAACCTGGCGAATGGAGCAAAGGTTTTTGTATAGTCTATCCCATCTTGCTGACTATAACCTTGTGCTACCAGTCGTGCTTTGTTTCTGATGACTTCTCCTTGCTCGTTCAATTTGTTTCTGAACACCCACTTTGTTCCAATGACGTTGAATCCTTTTGGTTTGGGAACCAGATCCCATACGTCATTTCTGGTGAACTGATTCAATTCCTCATGCATTTCCAGAATCTAGTCATTGTCCAGAAACGTTTCATCAATGGTTGTTGGTTCAATCAGAGAGACCAGTCCTATGAGGGATTCTTCAGAGTTTCTGAATGTTGATCTTGTCCTGATTGGATCATCCTTCTTTCCCAGTATTTTATCTTCTGGGTGAGCTATGCTGCTTCTGGAAAACCTTTTCTGGAGTTGATCAACAGAAGGTGCTGTATTGCTTGTAGCATTTCTTTCTAACGTTGTTGGAGTGTCTTTGTTAAGATCTTATGATGAGTTGTCTTCAGTACCTACTGTTCCAGAGCCAATGATCTTTCCTCTTTGGTTGCCTCCAAAGCCCATGTAGCCTCTAGGTTTAAGTTCCAGGCTTTGGAACATATGCCTTCTTCCCGTCATGTGTCGAGAGTAGCCAGAGTCCAGGTACCATGACTGGTGTTTTAGCCTTGCTGCTAAAGATATCTGATACATATATAATTTTATCCTTAGGTACCCATATCTTTTTGGGTCCTGATTTGTTAGTTTTACCAAAATTCTGGTTGAATTTTGGTTTGACAGAGTAATCACTACTAGTGTATTTTATGTCATGTGTGTGCTCATATATAAAATGTGATTTAAGTGGTGTGTGTTTTATGACTAAGTCCATGGCTTGCTTAGTTGTAGATACCTTACCTTGATATCCTATCCATTTTCTTCCATTTCTGCTAATTCATAGATCATTGAAGCCATCTTGATTCTATCTATGTTTTTAGCCAGAAACTTCTGAAAGCTGTGATCATACTCTTTGATGATCTCATCAGCATTACTGGGAGTCTCTGAGATTATTTCCTTATGAGAATTTTGCAAATCATTTTCTAATTTTGAAACTTTTTCTTTTAACTCATAATTTTCTAATCTGAGACTCTCAGTCTTTTCAGAGTCAGAGACAAGTTCCTTTTTCAGGTTCTTGAATTTGATTCTGATTTGCTGATACATTTCCAGAATTTCATTTAGACTTTCTGCAAGTTCAGATTTAGTGAAATTAATAGCAAAGTTAGGGAATACTTCTTCAGTGTCTGATTCTGAGTCTGAACCAGAAGCTTCACTATCTTCTGACACGTTTTCCATGAGAGCTATGTTTGCTCTTTCATCATCTGACTCTTAGTCAGCTTCAGAGGAGTTCGAATTGTCCCATGTTGCCATGAGGCTCTTCTTCTTTTATTTGAAGAACTTCTTTTTGGGCTTCTCCTTCTGAAGCCGTGGACAGTCACTTTTGTAGTGCCCTTGCTCATTGCACTCATAGCAGATGATTTCCTTGTTATTTGGCTTTCTATATCCTGAAGAACCTTCAGATCTTCTGGGTCTAGAGGAAGACTCAGACTTTCTGTATATGGAGGAGGATTCATTTTGATTCACTGGTCTTCTGGGATTTCTGAATTTCCTTTGTCTCTGCTTCCACATTTGATTCACCCTTCTGGAGAGGAGAGACAATTCATCTTCTTCTGATGAGGATCCATCAGAGGTTTCTTCCATAGCCTGCAAAACCTTAGAGTCAGATTTTCTGTTAGATTTTAAAGCTAGTGGCTTACCTTTCTTTTGAGGCTCATCTTCTTCTAGCTCTATCTCATGACTTCTGAGGGAGCTGACAAGTTCCTCCAGAGATATCTTGTTGAGATCTTTGGCTAGATTGAGTGCTGTGACCATTGGCGTCCATTGCTTGGGTAGACTTCTGATGATCTTCTTTACGTGATCAACAGTAGAATATCCTTTGTCAAGAACCTTTAACCCAGCAACAAGGATCTGGAATCTTGAGAACATTGTTTCTATGGATTCAGTATCTTCCATCTTAAATGCCTCATACTTCTGAATAAGCGCAAGGGCTTTGGTTTCTTTGACTTGAATGTTGCCTTCATGCATCATTCTTAGAGAGTCAAACATATTTTTGGCTTTCTCTCTGTTTGATATTTTCTCATATTCTGAATATGAGATAGCATTGAGAAGTATTGTTCTGGCCTTATGCTGATTTCTGAAGTCACGTTTCTGCTGGTCAGACATCATTTTTCTGTCTATTTTCTGACCCCTTCCATCCACTGGATGTGTGTATCCATCAGTTACCATGTCCCATAGATCAGCATCATGGGCCAGAAAGAAGCTCTCAATTCTGTCTTTCCAGTAGTCAAAGCTTTCTCCATCAAAAATAGGAGGTTTGCCACTGATTATGTCTTTATCTTCATGATAGTCATTGCTGATGTTTTGGCTTGGTCCCACCATAGTGTTTTTCTGAAGCTTGGATCTTGTACTGACACGGTTAAGTGTATGAACTCAGAACCAGGCGCTCTGATGCCAATTGAAGAAGTGAAAAACACAAGAAGGGGGGGGGGGGGAGGGTTGAATTGAAAACTTGAAATCAAATGCGCAATGACACAATATTTTTATCCTGGTTTGTTTGATCTCAAACTACTCCAGTCCACCTGTCAAGGTGATTTCGCCTCTCTCCAATGAGGTCTTAATCCACTAATCTCAAAAAGATTACAATCACTACTTTGACAACTGTCAAAGTCCTCTTGAGTACAACCACAATCCGGTTAATCTCAAGGAACCCTGTCTTAAACAAAGATACAAGAATGTGTGTACAAATGTTTTTCGTTACAAAAAACAGTTATCACAACTGTGATATTTTACACAAATTTACAGCGTGGAATAGATGAGCAAGCTTGCATCATTTTTGAATTATCGTTTTATAGTATTGGAAAATCGTGAATGATTTGTACACTGAACTTGTTTATATAGGCAATGGATTCTTTTTGATCATTAAGCGTGATAAATGTCATTAACTCAGTTTCCATTTGAAGAAGACCCTATCTGAATGAAGCCGTTATAATTGATGTTGTCTTGAATGAGTAGTAACGCTTCAGAATTTCACATCCTTGCCTGCTACTGATGCTTCATAACTTTGATGCCTTAGTTTATATTCCTTCTGTTCAGAATTAGAGTTTACTTCACTTAAGGGCATGTTCTGATTATCATTCTTCAGCGGAAATTCTGATTACTTTCAGCGTGTAGTTTCTATAGCTTATCTTCTGATGCTGCTTTGGTCAGAACTTCTGGATACAAAATAACATAATTTTTAGGGTTCATATTTGTTCTTTGTATTTGTTATCATCAAAACTCTAATCAAGGGTTGTAGAATCAAACTATGTTCTAACAAGGAGCACTGAGATTCTTGAGACTTGATGATGATGCCATTGTTCACATGGGATCTTTGAAGAAAATTAATGGAAAGGGTTTTTGAAAAAGAAACTAGAACAGGAGAGAATAAAGAAGAGGGTAAAGTGTGAATGAATGAAATAGTAAATTGAGTTTATAAAGGTTTTTAGAAAACGTAAACAATAAGCAAGAAAATAAGTAATGATTATATGCATTAATGAAACCTGAATTTAGGGGATTTAGAGAGATATTGAACAGTTACCACTGACAAGTGTCTCAATGCATCCAATCAGAGCCTTGGACCCTTTAGAATTTGAACGCGTGTTCAGCCTCAGAAGGTATCTTTTGAGAGGATTAAAAATGTTTGATGATGTGAACTGCACGCCTCTATCCTTGAAATGAAACGTTTAGATCTTCATAGATAGATTCTGAGGCAACTGTACTTCTAACTTCTGAAGACAAGTTGATCAGATGTTCACAGAAAACAATAAAGTTCTGAGGGTTAAGATATGCAAATAAAATATTTTATTCTGGGCATAACTTCATGCTGAGATGATTCAGAATGAAATTGAATCTATCTTCAGAAAGGAGTTTTGTAAATACATCATCCCATTGATGGTCTGTGTCAATAAATTTTAAAGTAATAATTCCTTTCTGAATATAGTCCCTAATAAAGTGATGTTTTATTTCTATATGCTTAGCCCTAGAATGCAAAATGGGATTTCTACTAAGACATATAGCAGAAGTGTTATCACAAAAGATAGGAATGTTACTCTCAAATATGTTGAAGTCTTCAAGTTGACTTTTCATCCAGAGCATTTGAGTGCTACATCCAGAAGCTGCTATGTATTCAGCTTCTGCTGTTGACAGTGCTATTGTGGACTATCTCTTATTGGTCTATGAGATCATATTGTCTCCCAGAAACTGGCAGCTTCCAGAAGTGCTTTTACGCTCTACTTTGTCTCCAGCAAAGTCAGCGTCACAGTATCCTACTAAGCTGTATTCATTGGATTTTCTATAAAATAAATCCATATTAGTAGTGCCTTTCAGATACTTGAAAATTCGCTTAACCGCTATTAAGTGAGATTCTCTAGGATCTGATTGGAATCTAGCACATAAGAAAACACTGAATAAAATATCAGGCCTTGAAGCCGTCAGATAAAGGAGAGAGCCAATCATACCTCTGTAGATTTTCTGTTTGAAACAACCGGCTGAAAATCATCAAAACAATGAAGTCGCCATCGAACGTATTTTATCCCACTTGTAGGGAAAGGTAAACATCGAGAAAACCTGATAAGGGAGAAGTCACGGTCTTGCGACTGAGAGATCGGGTAAGGGAGTCTGTTACGAGAGGGGAAGGTATTAGAACCCCACACGCCCGTAGTACTCTACGGTATCCACTCTTGTTATCTATCTTATGGGTGTGTTTAATCTATGCTTACTGTTTATTACTGCTAAAAGGGATAATGCATGCAAAAGAAAGGGGAAAGGAATGTAGGGAAAATAAAATTGTGCTCGCCTGGGCCCTACCCCAATGCCTACGTATCCCTTTTGAGGAATCAGAGCTACCGTAGTTCGGCTCATATGTTTTTGTTTGTTTGTGTTTTTTGTGGACGAAGTTAATTCCGCCTTCTGCCGCAGCTCGACCTTTGGAGACTTATGCGTTGGCACTGAAGTAAATTAATCATGTCCTTACCTGAAAAGGGTTTAAAAGAAAAGGTGCTCGAGCGCACAAAAGATTTGAGTTGGTTTATATTTTGTTGTAGATGTTTTTTTGTGGACGAAGTTAATTCCGCCTTCTGCCGCAGCTCGACCTTTGGAGACTTATGTGTTGGCACAGAAGTAAACTAATCGTGTCCTTACCTGAAAAGGGTTTAAGAGAAAAGGTGCTCGAGCGCACAAAATGGTTTGAATTTGTTTTGTATTTTGTTGTAGATTATTTTGTGGACGAAGTTAATTCCACCTTCTGCCGCAGCTCGACCTTTGGAGACTTATGCGTTGGCACAGAAGTAAATTAATCGTGTCCTTACCTGAAAAGGGTTTTTTAAGAAAGGTGCTCGAGCGCACAAAATATTTGAATTATTTTTTGTATTTTTGTTGTAGATGATGACTGATTGACCTCAAGAGAGAGATATTAGCCATTTTCCTACTTAGCCATGAAAGGAGTCTTTGAGAATTGAACCACACCTATGCCTGAGATGAAGAACAATAAGATCGAGAAGAGACCCGCTTATCATTTCCCACATTAAGCAAAAGCGTGATTCTCATCAGTAATTTTAAAGTGTTTTGAATTTTGAAAAGAAAAGAAGTTTTAGTTTTAGACGCGTATGCAAAAGGAGAAGAAAAGTTAAAGGGGAATTAGCCTATTTCTAAACCTGATGTTATTATGTATTATTAGACCTAAAGTTTAGAATTTTGAGGGAATTCTACCTAATGTTAGCATGCATATGGATTGCGATAAAGTACGAAAATGAAGAATAAAATAGATTTGTGACGATACCGAACGGAGAAGGTCCGTTGCCTCTTCGACGCCACGCAAGTGATAAGAAAATTCTACCAAAGTTTCCTCGAACGAGTGATTGAAGAATTAACCCCGAGCATTCCACATTGCAAGAGTTATGTCGATGCTATCACAAAAATCTTGACTAGAAAATGGCAATAAAAATGATTACCAAATATGAAAAATAAAATAGTAAAAAACTCTAATTAAAATTATAAAAAGAAATTCCAAAGAATTCTAAAATATTCTATTGTTTTGTATCATTTTATTATCAATTAAGAGAAAAATTAAACTAGAAGAAAAAACTAAAATAATAAAAAAGAAAAATTAGAAGAGTCGGGAGGTATGAGCTGAATTCAGGGGTGTAATGCAGTAATTTGCCCAAAAAGATTTTTTTGTCCAATTTCTTCAGGCTTAGTAAGGGCGCTAGGCCCAAGTAGTGAGTCCACAAGTATTTTTTTGCAAATAAAAGACCACCAGAAAAAAAAGTAATGGGCCTAGTCAGGGAGCAAATCGGCCCAGCCTCAAATGCACCGACAATCCAGTCCAATTTTGTTTACTTATTGAATTCAGTTTTATTTATTTATTTATTGTTATGCTATCAAAAAATAATAAAAGAAATTAAAACTAATAAAATTAAAAAAACATGAAAATTGAAAAGGGAATAGGGTTACGGAGACTGAGTTGCTTTCTTCTTCTTCGTGGCGCATACCTTCCCTTCTCTCCTTCATCCAATGTCTCCGCCACAAACCAAGACCGACCCTCCTCTCTCGCGGCGGCGGAAACCTCTTCACCTTCACCGTCGCGATTGTCCTCTCATGGTGCGACTCTTATTTCCAAGTTTCCTCCATCGCGAAACGGTCTTCTCCTCCGGTGGCTATAGTGGTGAAACGACGGCGGTGATTTCTTCTTTATTTTGATTTCGTCCGCTTTCCTTGTTTCATCTTCTGATTGCAGCGCTACACATACACCTTTCTCTGATTATGTGGCCACGCCTCTTCTTGTATTCACCAGTGATTCCTCCGCTAACATTCACATGCGTTCTACCTGTCACTGATTTCTATGAGTTTCAGTGGAGATCCATGAAAAAGGTCGTAAAATCTTATGTTTTGATTCTTGGAATTGAATACTCATGGCAACATTTCTGTGAGATAACGAATCCTTCAGGTATGAATGATCCGTTTTTCAATCTTCTCCTTCTTTCCTTCTTTGACTCTGTACTCTGTGTTTTGGCGCATTCAAGTTGTGAGTAATTTTTGTGTGTACCTCTGTTGCTTATGGTGATGAAGGTTAAGCGTGATTGAGGAGTTTTTAGTGATGGCGATGAAAGTAGAATTAAGGTTGAAGATGAAGATGGTTAGAGATGAAGCGTGGAAAGGATGAAGATAAGAGAGGAAATTTGATGGTGATTCTTCAGGGTGTTGAAGAATTTCTGTTTATAATTTTGTGCAATGAATCATGGGTTCAAGGTGAGGATGAAGAGATTTTTGGATTCTTTTTGGTGGCGATTTATGAAGAAGTTGAAGAATGAAGATGAGAGGAGAAGAGATAATTTTTATGTGATTCTTCTGCAAGTTCCAGAATGAGATGATTGAGAGGTAATTCTGTTTTTATTCTGTTAGTAAACAGTTAGAGCCTTTGAATCCATTAGCTGTTAGTTTGAAAGTTAGTTAGGATTTGGGAAAATGGAAAGTTGGTTATAGTTAGTTATGGGTTGTTAGATGTTATGGTTTGCTTGGTTATAGAATTCTGTTAGTTATGTTGTTTGTTATTTTGTTATGCAGTTGGTTACTGAATGTTAGTTTGTTGTAACTGTTTTGGGTTGGTTAAGTTAGTTACAGGGTTGTTCCTATTTTCTGGTTATGGAATTGGTTTTGGTTGTTTGACAGTTGGGAATGAGTTAAAAAAGTTGGCTGTTAGAGTTTTATGTGCAGGGCTTCTTTAGAAAATGGTTTAGGGAATGTTTAAAATTCTGTTAGAAGCGGTTAGGAAGTTTGTTAGGTTATTGGGAAAAATGGAAAGTTGGAATTGGTTATGGAATCTTTTTGGTTGTTTGGATGGTTTTGATTTAATGATTGTTTCTGTATTGATTTACGCAGGTAGGCTGATTTATGCAGGTAGGCAGGAGGTACAACAAGGTAGCGTATTCGTGGTGGCATAAGTGTACTGTTTTAGGGTAAATCAAATCGGACAATAGGACAACGAGGCATAACAGCATAGGCAAGTTTGGTTATGTTTGGATGCAGTCCCCGTAGCATGGTTCGTATTTTTGTGAATGGAAAACCTTACATGATTTTATATTGTTTGCTTTGTGTAGGTCAATATGTGAAGGCGTAGCATGATATTTGAATGCAAGGCAGTTGACGAAGCAAGGAGTTTAGACACAAAGGCTAGTGAAGATGAAAGCAAAGCTTTGATGAAGGTGAAAGCGAAAACATGGTTGAAGCTTAGAGTTAGGTGAAGATTGTAACATAGAACCTTTGGCCATAAAGAGTGGAGCATGAATATTAGATAAAGGTTGAATAAGGAATCACTAGGCTTAGGATGAGTGTTAAGGTTTAGGAATGGTTATTTCATATTATTTTTTGATGTAAAGGACATGTAACAGAGAAATATTTAGTTGTAATTGTCTTTATGGGATGAACACGGTTTGAATATCATTGATGAATCTTGTTTAAATTGGTTTGATGCTTGAGTGAGATCAAATAGACGGTGATATATTCGAACACAGCATGATAACGCTTGGGTGAATTGAACTTGAATTTTTATGAATGATTTGGATCCTAAATGAGTTCGAAATTGATGATGAAAGGTATAGAATTCTTGGAATATGGACTTGAAAAATGCTTTGCAATTTGAATTTTACACTTTACTTGTTGCTTGTATTTCAAGCAAACCACATGACTGAACCTTCCAAATTTAGCATGAGCCAAATCCAAACTTATGTCCTTGAATAGGTTGAATTCATGGAATCACTTGAATGAATGAATTAACACATCCGAATTCCATGCGTAAGAACCTTAATCCTTTTGAGATGTACCTTGGTGACTGAATGATACCGAGATATTGATAAGAAACCAAGTTTTAACTCAAAATATCTTTATCTGAATCCTTGATGAAACCCTAGCATTCACAATCTTAATGCACTTAGTTCTTGAAGTAACTTCGATACAAACGATTGTATCCCCTGATGAACTTGGGGGAAGATACCCTTATAGCCTGATAAGAAATAAGTCCACAACAACCACGAATCAAAATCCTATCCCCAACCATGAATATTGAAGAAGCAGCTTGAATCTCTTGAATGAAGATAAGAGCCTCAAAGCCATACACCAACCCTTATTCCTCGAAATCCATGATCTTATTCCAATTTATTGATTAATGATGCATGATGTGTTAGATGACCTAATGGAAATTATATATGTGTAAAAATGCGTAAGCCAGATAGGAAGTAAAAGGGTAGGACAAATTTGGGGTATTACAGCTGCCCCTATTTAATCGTCTTAAACCTGAAAGTACGATTGGCACATGCCTTTCGGAAGTTTAAGGTTGAAGATGATTAAATATAAATGCCAAAAAATTTGTCCTGAGGGAGAAAGAGTAAGTGTTTTCTTTATATTTTTGTGATCTGCCGGGGAAAAGAAATTTGTTTTTTCAATGAAGAGACAGAGACTGGACTTGTAACGTGGCTTGATGCCAATACAAGACAAATGGATGGTATGAAAAGACAGCGGACGGGGTCTACGGGAGACCTACGATCCTAAGGTGACACATGAGAGTGATTTGACAGAGAACCTAGCCAAAGGGCGATCTCAGGTTCTAAGACAAAGTAAACGGAAAGAACCTAGCCAAGAGGCGATCTCAGGTTCGACGATGATTTGAAGGAAGAACCTAGCCAAGAGGCGATCTCAGGTTCGACGAAGGTTTGAGGGAATAACCTAGCCAAGAGGCGATCTCAGGTTCGACGATGATTTGAAGGAAGAACCTAACCAAGAGGCGATCTCAGGTTCGACGAAGGTTTGAGGGAAGAACCTAGCCAAGAGGCGATCTCAGGTTCGACGATGATTTGAAGGAAGAACCTAGACAAGAGGCGATCTCAGGTTCGATGATGATTTGAAGGAAGAACCTAGCCAAGAGGCGATCTCAGGTTCGACGATAATTTGATGGAAGAACCTAGCCAAGAGGCGATCTCAGGTTCAACGATGATTCAAGGGAAGAACCTAACCAAGAGGCGAACTCAGGTTCGACGAAGGTTTGAAGGAAGAACCTAGCCAAGAGGCGATCTCAGGTTCGACGATGAAAACATGGGTTATGACATGATGATTGTTTAGATAAGCGACACGGACGAGCATCAAGAAAGTTTAAACACGGACGAGTGTTTGAATCAATACGGACGAGTATTGAAAGAAGATACGGACGAGTATCCACGGTTAAACACGGACGAGTGTTTGAATCAATACGGACGAGTATTGAAAGGAGATACGGACGAGTATCAAAGGTTAAACACGGACGAGTGTTTGATTTAATACGGATGAGTATTGAAAGGAGATACGGACGAGTATCAAAAGGTTAAACACGGACGAGTGTTCGATTCAATACGGACGAGTATTGAAAGAAGATACAGGCGAGTATCAAAAGGTTAAACACAGACGAGTGTTTGAATCAATACGGACGAGTATTGAAAGGAGATACAGGCGAGTATCAAAAGGTTAAACACGGACGAGTGTTTGAATCAATACGGACGAGTATTGAAAGGAGAAACAGACGAGTATCAAAAGGTTAAACACGGACGAGTGTTTGAATCAATACGGACGAGTATTGAAAGGAGATACAGACGAGTATCAAAAGGTTAAACACGGACGAGTGTTTGAATCAATACGGACAATTATTGATGGAGATACATACGAGTATCAAAAGTTTAAACACGGACGAGTGTTCGATTCAATACGGACGAGTATTGAAAGAAGATACAGGCGAGTATCAAAAGGTTAAACATGGACGAGTGTTTGAATAACTGACTCGGGTGGGTGTTTAGGAAACTTGACACATACGAGTGCTTAGGAATGGACACGGACGAGTGTTTAGGAATGGACACGGGCGAGTGTTTAGGGAAATGACTACCAGACAAGAATTGGGTTTAGAATGACAAAGTGTATTGATTTTGCTGGGCATTGAAAAGGTGAAGGTCACCGACTGGGGACTTTGGGCATGATACCCTCTTGTAGGGACATATTGTTGTCCTTGAATAATTCAGGTCTTTCGTGTAAGGTACCTGGTCTGGCTTATGCTTTGTATGCATGTTTTAATTTCTTTTGACGCAAAGATCCACTCTGATGGACCAGCTACGCGCTTTTGATGATGAAATGTTATGCAGTGATAACTATATGCAATACGAAGAAATAAACTTCATGGGGATAAGAGTAGGCTTGCTGGGAACCATTGCTCATCACTGGGGATGTTAGTATATATCGATGTTGGAAGTCTGCAGTACCAAAGATTGTTGGGGATACTGACAAAAATTTGCCTTGGGGAGCTCTTGAAGATCAAAGATCGTTGTTGACTCTGCTGAGGATTGAATTGCTGATGAAGTGAGTCTTCAGGTACGATGCTGGATTCCAAATCATACCGTTGGGAAGAGATGATTTGGCCAAACTCCCGTACATCCTGAACCGTTGAGAGTATGACAGAACTGAATATGTCGAAGAATGGATACTGAACACCATGTGGATCTCTTTGAATACATGCCCCAAGTTTACGCACACTGGGGAATTATCTCTTGAATCACTTGTGGATAAGAGATGGGCATGGACACCTACGAGTGCCCCGGTTTAATTCTGCGAATGCCCCGGTTTAGCTCTGCGAATGCCCCGGTTTAGCTCTGAGAATGCCCCGGTTTAGTTCTGCGAATGCCCCGGTTTAGTTCTGTGAATGCCCCGGTTTAGCTTTACTGGGGATGCTCTTGATTAACTCCACTGAGGATGCACTTGCGTGTGCTGAGTTAAAAGACGATGCTAGATTTCCTGAATTCATTTGGGGAATCAGACCCGAAGTTTCTTGTAGTAGATGGAGGCAGCTTCATGCACTGGCTAGGTCAGGGTGACCGTTATGATCCTTCCAGCTTGATTGTAGTCTCGTACAACATAATTGGCTTGAGCAACTTTGCAAGTATGGATGAGGAATGCCCCTGTCTGGAGGGTCTATGAGAAGATCTATGTCGAATAGAAGACCAGAAGGTTCGTTCCACAATACGATATGAGGTGGCCTGCCCCAATCTCTTAAGTTATGAAATAAACTGCTCTTGATTATAGCTTTCTTGGAGAGATTTGTCGAATCTCGACGTAACTGCCCTAGGTTGAATGAATTCTGAATAGATCTCTCGATGTGATAGTCTCTGATTGATTGAGCTTGAAGAGATTTATCGACTTGATAGCCTCTGATTGACAGCTTTGAGGGAATGCCCCAGATTTGGCTGAGCTTGGAGAGATCGACTCTCGACTTGATTGCCCCAGATCGACTGGCTCTGCTAACTTCATCCATGAATTGTACTCAGATTGTGAAGTACCAAGATGATTTCTCTTGACAGAATCACCGGTTAACATGCTACTGGATAAGTCATTTCTCTTGTGGCAGCTGACTCTTGCTTCAACAGGGTATTCAAGCCTCTCTTCTCTGACAAGATTGAGCTCTTTACCGATTGTTCATTGTGTAAACTTACTTGATGTCGATCAGTTGTTTTGTATGCAGAAGAATGTTTATTATGAGAATGATAATTCTAATGCAACATATAAGTAAGTCTTGAAGTTTGAAAAACTTTGAATGAAATGACGTCCCAACTCTGTTGTGAACGAGTCACTAGCTAGAGAGAAACATTTGCAAATTCTTTTTTCATGAAAGATAATGCAAGCATATGATGCCAACATAGATATTCAAACATACCTCTTAGGAGTCAGTTAAACGCTATCTCGTTGTAGCACGCTTTCAAATTGACCCATGCTTCAGTTAGGACTTTTATGGGTTGTAACGTGGTCTGGTTCACGGTTTTAGAAAAAGGATTTAAGGCTCAAAATTATTTGGTGCCCACCCATTCTCCATGATGTTCTCCATTCCTACGTTCAATTGACCCGATACAAGCATTCGTCTCTCTCGAAGAGTTTGCGATGGTTGAGGAACCATTGTGGTTTCTTGGACACGACAATCACTTCACCTTTTGCTTTTGGTGTCTGATCACACGACTTTGTTCTTTGACGAGGATTTTCATTGGTAATCCTTTTCTTGCCTTTTAGGCTTTTCAATTACTTTCTTGCTTTCCCTAATTTTTGCCTGGACAAAGTCTTTTGAATTTCGCTTTGGAAGTCCAGCGGGATGCCCCAACTTTTGCCTAAGCGACTTGTTTTCAAGTTTTGACTTAGCGGGGATTTTTGTTTCTTTCTTATTCGTATTTTCCATTTTGAACAAGTCGTTGATCTCTTCGTTGTTTTTGATTTGTCGGAAGTGATCGTGACTGTCTGAGTCTTTAGTAAATGATGGATAGCCCTTATAGTACTGTCATTTGTTGACCTCCTGATGTGCGAGAGATACCCATTGGGATATAGTCAAATAGACGCACGTTTTTGTTAGATGAGGGTTAACCATTGTGGTTTTGACTTTCCTCAACCTTTTGATGGATAACCATTGTTGTATCCTTGGATGCATACTCTTGATGAGTTCTGAATGCTTGATCAGATTAGCTGAACACTACCTGCCCCAGGGTTAAAATGAGGGTTTTTTCTGAACAGAAAAGAAAATCCTGCTTCGAAGGCTCAGAGGGGTTGACGAGGGTCTATCTCCCTTATATCTCCGGTGTTTGGGGATTGAAACAAGGCCTGTACATCGTCAACAGGGTCCTACTCAAAAGTGTACCAACCAGAGATTTTGTGTTTTCAGATTGTCGTCATCCTCATTTGAATCTTTACCTAAGCATAAGACTAGGAAATTTGGCATCAATATGCAAGTAAAACATTTAAAGAGTGATAACGAATGGATGAGTAAAAATGAAAGGAACACTTCAAGACAGGCATGCCTATTGCATTAAGATTTTCATTCAAAAATAGACAAGTTTCTATATACAAGCAATGTTTAAATAAACAAGCAAGAATGCAAATGAAAATGCAGTAAAGAAACCAATGATTGCCACTCTTGAGGAGACTTGACTCCGTATGGACTTGCTGATTCTGACGACTTTCTGTAGTCTTGATGCTCGAGTGTGCGAGATAATTCCCCTTCAGATCTGATGTGAACATAGTAGTCTCTGGATTGAGCCTGTCTTGGACATTGTATTTGGATGACATACCATCTTCAATTGATTGGCCAGGTGCCCCAGTATAATATGCATCACCAAGCATATCATGTATTAAAGAAATAATAGACATCATCATCAGAGTTTCCATGAATTGGCCTATCTGATTCTTTAATCCATTATCTTCCTGCTTGAAGAAGTCTCTGACTACGAGCCAAAGCTTGCATGTATAACTCGGAGTTATTCCATAACTGATCTCTGAGCATGTGTGGTGAGAAATCAGGTGGAACCTCTGAAGAGAACCCCAGGTCTGAATAAGAATCCCCAATCTCCGGGTACCTGTCATGAATGCATGAATATGCATGGGGTGTATGAATGTCATGTTCTGTCATTTCCAAGGAATTTTCGTGCTTTGATTTTGATTTTACGCAAGTAAGGGATGGGAGAGTATATCACAAGACTTGCAAATATGAACCCTTGGAAATAATAGAACATGTATGTTAAGCATGAGGTTAGCCATGTTATGTATGCAAAGGCATGAGATCAAAGAGGATCAAGGTTCCATCATTTCTAAATATGATCGCTGCACTGCTCTGAATCATGTGAGTGTTATCAGAGCAAAGGTCTGACATAGCTTCTGCATATATAAGAACCAAGTACCCTGTAGATCTCCCATTGTATGGGACCAAGGCTTTTGGAATATCGGATACTGTCGAGCATTTTCTGAATATGCTGGGGATACCAAGATTGAAGGCTTGAATGAACCTCCAGGTAAACAAGTCATGAACTCAGAAAATAAATCTGAGAACCATACGGTCACCAACAATATAGCATCTGCATAAAGTCATAACAGAAATTCAGAACATAGCCATTAGAACCAATAGCCACTGTCTGAGCATAATCATGATCTGTACATGAATAACCATCTGAACACAGTCACCATCTGTACCTGTAATAATGATCCCCTTCCCACTCACAGGTGAATACTAGGTCAGGGTAAGGCAATGGTAACTCGAAAATCACGGGTCCGCCTGAAAGTGCTATGGGCTTACCCACAGACGTGGGTGCTGATAGTAATTCATTTGAACCTCATCCGAGCGTGGTATATGACATGACTGCACTAATAGGACCACGTCCTATAGCCGTCATGCCCCCACTCTATGCCTAGGTGTCCTAGTGCACTCTGGCCTGGGTACTGGGCCTTTTACCTCAATAGTAGCATCCCAACCCAAACAAGAAGCAGATCCTGTACAGCAGTAGTATATGGAAGACAGTAAAATACAATACATATGTATGCTCAAGTATATACAAAATGAATGAATAAACTAAAAGCGTAAAGATAAACACCCAAAGAAAAGAAAAGAAGAGCTAGGAGCGACTCCGGGATGGACCAACATTTGGTCGACCGGATTCCCCAGTGAAGTCGCCAGCTGAAACAACCGGCTGAAAATCATCAAAACAATGAAGTCGCCATCGAATGTATTTTATCCCACTTGTAGGGAAAGGTAAACATCGAGAAAACCTGATGAGGGAGAAGTCACGGGCTTGCGACCGAGAGATCGGGTAAGGGAGTCTGTTACGCGAGGGGAAGGTATTAGCACCCCACACGCCCGTAGTACTCTACGGTATCCACTCTTGTTATCTATCTTATGGGTGTGTTTAATCTATGCTTACTGTTTATTACTGCTAAAAGGGATAATGCATGCAAAAGAAAGGGGAAAAGAATGTAGGGAAAATAAAATTATGCTCGCCTGGGCCCTACCCCAATGCCTACGTATCCCTTTTGAGGAATCAGAGCTACCGTAGTTCGGCTCATATGTTTTTGTTTGTGTGTGTTTTTTATGGACGAAGTTAATTCCGCCTTCTGGCGCAACTCGACCTTTGGAGACTTATGCGTTGGCACAGAAATAAATTAATCATGTCCTTACCTGAAAAGGGTTTAAAAGAAAAGGTGCTCGAGCGCACAAAAGATTTGAGTTGGTTTATATTTTGTTGTAGATGTTTTTTTGTGGACGAAGTTAATTCCTCCTTCTGCCGCAGCTCGACCTTTGGAGACTTATGCATTGGCACAAAAGTAAACTAATCGTGTCCTTACCTGAAAAGGGTTTAAGAGAAAAGGTGCTCGAGCGCACAAAATGGTTTGAATTTGTTTTGTATTTTGTTGTAGATGTTTTTGTGGACGAAGTTAATTCCGCCTTCTGCTGCAGCTCGACCTTTGGAGACTTATGCGTTGGCACAGAAGTAAATTAATCGTGTCCTTACCTGAAAAGGGTTTTTTAAGAAAGGTGCTCGAGCGCACAAAAGATTTGAATTGTTTTTTGTATTTTTGTTGTAGATGATGACTGATTGACCTCAAGAGAGAGAGATATTAGCCATTTTCCTACTTAGCCATGAAAGGAGTCTTTGAGAATTGAACCACAACTATGCCTGAGATAAAGAACAATAAGATCGAGAAGAGACCCGCTTATCATTTCCCATATTAAGCAAAAGCGTGATTCTCATAAGTAATTTTAAAGTGTTTTGAATTTTGAAAAGAAAAGACGTTTTAGTTTTAGACGCGTATGCAAAAAGAGAAGAAAAGTTAAAGGGGAATTAGCCTATTTCTAAACCTGATGTTATTATGTATTATTAGACCTAAAGTTTAGAATTTTAAGGGAATTCTACCTAATGTTAGCATGCATATGGATTGCGATAAAGTACGAAAATGAAGAATAAAATAGATTTGTGACGATACCGAACGGAGAAGGTCCGTTGCCTCTTCGACGCCACGCAAGTGATAAGAAAATTCTACCATAGTTTCCTCGAACGAGTGATTGAAAAATTAACCCCGAGCATTCCACATTGCAAGAGTTATGTCGATGCTATCACAAAAATCTTGACTAGAAAATGGCAATAAAAATGATTACCAAATATGAAAAATAAAATAGTAAAAAACTCTAATTAAAATTATAAAAAGAAATTCCAAAGAATTCTAAAATATTCTATTGTTTTGTATCATTTTATTATCAATTAAGAGAAAAATTAAACTAGAAGAAAAAACTAAAATAATAAAAAAGAAAAATTAGAAGAGTCGGGAGGTATGAGCTGAATTCAGGGGTGTAATGCAGTAATTTGCCCAAAAAGATTTTTTTGTCCAATTTCTTCAGGCTTAGTAAGGGCGCTAGGCCCAAGTAGTGAGTCCATAAGTAATTTTTTGCAAATAAAAGACCACCAGAAAAAAAGTAATGGGCCTAGTCAGGGAGCAAGTCGGCCCAGCCTCAAATGCAACGACAATCCAGTCCAATTTTGTTTACTTATTGAATTCAGTTTTTTTTATTTATTTATTGTTATGCTATCAAAAAATAATAAAAGAAATTAAAACTAATAAAATTAAAAAAAACATGAAAATTGAAAAGGGAATAGGGTTAGGGAGACTGAGTTGCTTTCTTCTTCTTCGCGGCACATACCTTCCCTTCTCTCCTTCATCCAATGCCGCCGCCACAAACCAAGACCGACCCTCCTCTCTTGCGGCGGCAGAAACCTCTTCACCTTCACCGTCGCGATTGTTCTCTCATGGTGCGACTCTTATTTCCGAGCTTCCTCCATCGCGAAACGGTCTTCTCCTCCGGTGGCTACAGCGGTGAAACGACGGCGGTGATTTCTTCTTCTTTATTTTGATTTCGTCCGCTTTCCTTGTTTCATCTTCTGATTGCAACGCTACACATACACCTTTCTCTGATTATGCGGCCACGCCTCTTCTTGTATTCACCAGTGATTCCTCCGCTAACATTCACATGCGTTCTACTTGTCACTGATTTTTATGAGTTTCAGTGGAGATCCATGAAAAAGGTCGTAAAATCTTATGTTTTGATTCTTGGAATTGAATACTCATGGCAACGTTTCTGTGAGATGACGAATCCTTCAGGTATGAATGATCCGTTTTGCAATCTTCTCCTTCTTTCCTTCTTTGACTCTGTACTCTATGTTTTGGCGCATTCAAGTTGTGAGTAATTTTTGTGCGTACCTCTGTTGCTTATGGTGATGAAGGTTAAGCGTGATTGAGGAGTTTTTAGTGATGGCGATGAAAGTAGAATTAAGGTTGAAGATGAAGATGGTTAGAGATGAAGCGTGGAAAGGATGAAGATAAGAGAGGAAATTTGATGGTGATTCTTCAGGGTGTTGAAGAATTTCTGTTTGTAATTTTGTGCAATGAATCATGGGTTCAAGGTGAGGATGAAGAGATTTTTGGATTCTTTTTGGTGGCGATTTATGAAGAAGTTGAAGAATGAAGATGAGAGGAGAAGAGATAATTTTTATGTGATTCTTCTGCAAGTTCCAGAATGAGATGATTGAGAGGTAATTCTGTTTTTATTCTGTTAGTAAACAGTTAGAGCCTTTGAATCCATTAGATGTTAGTTTGAAAGTTAGTTAGGATTTGGGAAAATGGAAAGTTGGTTATAGTTAGTTATGGGTTGTTAGATGTTATGGTTTGCTTGGTTATAGAATTCTGTTAGTTATGCTGTTTGTTATTCTGTTATGCAGTTGGTTACTGAATGTTAGTTTGTTGTAACTGTTTTGGGTTGGTTAAGTTAGTTACAGGGCTGTTCCTATTTTCTGGTTATGGAATTGGTTTTGGTTGTTTGACAGTTGGGAATGAGTTAGAAAAGTTGGCTGTTAGAGTTTTATGTGCAGGACTGCTTTAGAAAATGGTTTAGGGAATGTTTAAAATTCTGTTAGAAGCAGTTAGGAAGTTTGTTAGGTTATTGGGGAAAATGGAAAGTTGGAATTGGTTATGGAATATTTTTGGTTGTTTGGATGGTTTTGATTTAATGATTGTTTCTGTATTGATTTACGCAGGTAGGCTGATTTATGCAGGTAGGCAGGAGGTACAACAAGGTAGCGTATTCGTGGTGGCATAAGTGTACTGTTTTAGGGTAAATCAAATCGGACAGTAGGAAAACGAGGCATAACAGCATAAGCAAGTTTGGTTATGTTTGGATGCAGTCCCCGTAGCATGGTTCATATTTTTGTGAATGGAAAACCTTACATGATTTTATATTGTTTGCTTTGTGTAGGTCAATATGTGAAGGCGTAGCATGATATTTGAATGCAAGGCAGTTGACGAAGCAAGGAGTTTAGACACAAAGGCTAGTGAAGATGAAAGCAAAGCTTTGATGAAGGTGAAAGCGAAAACATGGTTGAAGCTTAGAGTTAGGTGAAGATTGTAACATAGAACCTTTGGCCATAAAGAGTGGAGCATGAATATTAGATAAAGGTTGAATATGGAATCACCAGGCTTAGGATGAGTGTTAAGGTTTAGGAATGGTTATTTCATATTATTTTTTGATGTAAAGGACATGTAACAGAGAAATATTTAGTTGTAATTGTCTTTATGGGATGAACACGGTTTGAATATCATTGATGAATCTTGTTTAAATTGGTTTGATGATTGAGTGAGATCAAATAGACGGTGATATATTCGAACACAGCATGATAACGCTTGGGTGAATTGAACTTGAATTTTTGAGAATGATTTGGATCTTGAATGAGTTCGAAATTGATGATGAAAGGCATAGAATTCTTGGAATATGGACTTGAAAAATGCTTTGCAATTTGAATTTTACACTTTACTTGTTGCTTGTATTTCAAGCAAACCACATGACTGAACCTTCCAAATTTAGCATGAGCCAAATCAAAACTTATGTCCTTGAATAGGTTGAATTCATGGAATCACTTGAATGAATGAATTAACACATCCGAATTCCATGCGTAAGAACCTTAATCCTTTTGAGATGTACCTTGGTGACTGAATGATATCGAGATATTGATAAGAAACCAAGTTTTAACTCAAAATATCTTTATCTGAATCCTTGATGAAACCCTAGCATTCACAATCTTAATGCACTTAGTTCTTGAAGTAACTTCGATACAAACGACTGTATCCCCTGATGAACTTGGGGGAAGATACCCTTATAGCCTGATAAGAAATAAGTCCACAACAACCACGAATCAAAATCCTATCCCCAACCATGAATATTGAAGAAGCAGCTTGAATCTCTTGAATGAAGATAAGAGCCTCAAAGCCATACACCAACCCTTATTCCTCGAAATCCATGATCTTATGCCAATTTATTGATTAATGATGCATGATGTGTTAGATGACCTAATGGAAATTATATATGTGCAAAAATGCGTAAGCCAGATAGGAAGTAAAAGGGTAGGAAAAATTTGGGGTATTACACTGTTCTACCTTTTTACTTACCTCTTCCTTTTCCAGAGTGCACGTGGGATGCATTGGAGTCTTTGACGGCTTACATTCTGAGAGGTCAAATTTCTTCAGAAGTTCTCTGACATATTTTCTTTGATGAATGTAAGTTCCTTCTGGAGTTTGGTTTATCTGAATTCCCAAAAATAATTTGAGTTCCCCCATTAAGCTCATCTCAAACTCTTCCTGCATGCACTTAGAAAATTCTCTTCCCAGAGATGGTTTAGTGGATCCAAAAATGATATCATCTACATAAATCTGACAAACTAAAATGTCATTCTTAAATGTCTTACAGAACAAGGTTGTGTCCACTTTCCCTTTGGTGAATTCCTTTTCTAACAGGAAGTTACTTAGTCTTTCACACCAAGCTCTGGGAGCTTGTTTCAGACCATAAAGTGACTTCTTTAGTTTGAAAACATATTCTGGGTGTTTGGAATTCTCAAACCCAGGGGGTTGGTGCACATATACCTCTTCATCTATGTAGCCATTTAGGAATGCACTTTTGACATCCATTTGATACAGAGTGATACCATTGCTTACAGAAAATGAGATTAAGAGTCTGATAGATTCTAACCTGGCGATTTGAGCAAAGGTTTCTGTATAGTCTATCCCCTCTTGCTGACTATAACCTTGTGCCACTAGTCGTGCTTTGTTTTTGATGACTTCTCCTTGCTTGTTCAGTTTGTTTCTGAACACCCACTTTGTTCCAATAACGTTGAATCCTTTTGGTTTGGGAACCAGATCCCATACGTCATTTTTGGTGAACTTATTTAATTCCTCCTGCATTTCCAGAATATAGTCATTGTCCAGAAGAGCTTCATCAATTGTTGTTGATTCAATCAGAGAGACCAAGTCCCATGAGGGATTCTTCAGAGTTTCTGAATGTTGATCTTGTTCTGATTGGATCATCCTTCTTTCCCAGGATCTTATCTTCTGGGTGAGCTATGCTGCTTCTGGATAACATTTTCTGGAGTCCAACCGAAGGTACTGGATCACTTGTAACATTTATTTCTGAAGTTGTTGGAGCGTCTTTGTTGAGAACTTTTGATGAGTTGTCTTCAGTACCTGTGAATTCAACTTCTATATCTGCAAAAGATTCATTCTGCTTTGACTTTTGAGGGTCAAGCTTATCATAAAATCTAACACTGATTGACTCTTCAACAATCTGTGTTTCTGTATTGTATACTCTGTACCCTCTTGAGCATTCAGAGTATCCTAACATAATACACTTTTGTGCTTTAGAGTCAAACTTGTTTAGATAATCTTTAGTATTCAGAATGAAACAGTTCATGCAAAATATCAAACACTATAATAGAATGTATTATAAATATTATGTTAGAACCAGTTCATGCAAAAATCACCACTTCACAACTTATAAACAACAATAATTACAACAGGCTATCAATAAAATACAACAATCATTTCATCAACACAACAGCTCAATCATACTACTTGGAATGCAACTCAATACTATGCGAATACATGTGGTACCATTAGAGCAGAACTCCCATCTTAAAAGCAAAGCAGAACTCCCATCTTAATAACTTCCAATTAATAGAGGCATCAACAAGGCATAAGCCTTCTTCGCAGTTTTCCAATATAGGTCATCACAGAGTATGCAAATGTATGTGACTCAATGATTTCACTATCACATACTCACAACAACCATCATCCATCGTAAGGCATAAGCCCACATCACCATTATTACTAGTAAATAGAGGTAATTCATCATCATGTAAATTCCCTACAACTTCACATTATCAACGAGAATTCACAACAACAATCACAACATCACAACAACTCAACAAAAATCAACATTGGCCATAAGCCTATCACATAAATCAACGATTAAATCATTAATATAATTAAACAACAACTTAACAAAATTCACACAACACGATTAACGACCAAAAATGCAGCATGTACGGGAAAAAGGGATAGGGAACTACGTGCCCCTCGACATGCATAAAAACTAGGACAACCTAACGAATAATCCATACTCCTCGACACACACAAGTGAAAATAGGTAAACGACCAACCTATGCTCCTTGACATATCCTGCAACCTAATTCTGCTCGATAAATCTAATGCATCATTCCCCGACACGCCTTGCAGCCTAAAATGCCGCTCGGTACCTACTACTTTAGTATCCTCCCTGACCACTAATTCGGCCAACAAAACAGTATGATATAACGTCTTAACGACCACACCACTATAATTTATAACTTCCGGCCAACTGCTTGGAATAACACAGTAATGGGCAACTATATTCCTATCGATATATTCGTTCATTACACAAGATCGACTACAACAATAATTCTTAACTTCCTGCCAACTGCTCGAACCACTACAACATCGTAACAACCATACCATCATAATGACCACAACAACCTAACGACCATAACAACAGGAAACAGTCTACACTAACCTACTCATCGACTCTATCGGGCAGTCATGCAGACAACACGAAACATTCATAACATAACGGAATATGCATCTTCCCTTAACAGGTTCAACAACATCACGGGCAAAAATCACTATTACGACCAATTCTCCATAACAAACATCATAAATCCCATTATTAGGTCAAAACCACACGCTTTCCTGGATTGAAGGTCTCTCAACCAAAGACTCTAGCCGACGGTTTTGCTTCGTTCTGCTCGTCACCTGGCAACTTGCTTCTCTCTCTGTGTAACTCCTCCGGGAAACGTTTAAGGCTTCTTATTCTCCAACTAAAATAAACCCTTGTGTCATCTTAGCCTTATATATCAATCCTCTTGGGTCTAACCTACACCCCCACTTTACTACTTCCAACCAATAGCATAAGTCCAACATTATTTCATATATTCCCATTAATTGCACATTATAATTATTATTAATCAACTAATTAATTAATTAATAATAATACAACAACTCACACCGATAATTCTTAACATCTCGCAACTTCACAAATATTCCAAAAAGTAATTTAATTAAATAATTAATTAATTAAATTACGGGCGTTACATCAAACCTCCAATCTTTTATGGTGATAACTTCGATTATTGGAAAGACATAATAGAAAGTTTCTTCCTAGACCATGACGTTGATCTCTGGGATATGGTGACTGATGGGTACATACACCCAGTTGACGAAAGCGGTCAGAAGATCAACAAAAAAAGAATGACAAATCATCAAAAGAAAATTCACAAATCATCACAAAGCCAAAACAATTCTCTTGAGTGCTATCTCGTACACATAGTATGAGAAGATCACAAACAGAGAATCAACAAAACACATTTTTGACTCCTTGAGAATGACACATGAAGGCAACACGCAAGTAAAAGAAACCAAAACTCTTGCTCTCATTCAGAAGTATGAAGCCTTCATAATGGAAGAAGACGAAACCATTGAAACAATGTTCTCAAGATATCAAATTCTGGTTGCTGGACTAAAAGTTCTGGATAAAGGGTACTCAATAATATATCATGTAAAGAAAATCATAAAAAGTTTACCCAAGAAATAGAGACCCATGGTCACAACCCTGAAACTGGCCAAAGATCTGTACAAAATATCTCTTGAAGAAATTATCAACTTGCTGCAAAGTCATGAGATAGAACTAGAAGAAGATGATCTCCAGAAGCAAGGTAAGTCTCTCGCTCTTACATATAATAAAAAATATGAACCTAAAGTTTTGCAGGAAAAAAAAGAAAACTCTGATGGATCCTCATCAGAAGAAGATGAACTATCTCTTCTCTCCATAAGAGTCAATCAACTATGGAAGCACAAGTAGAGGAAGTTCAGAACTTCCAGAAGAACAGTGAATCATTCTGAACCATCTTCTGGATACAGAAATAAAGTAACAGAGATATTGTTTGCTACAAATGCAATGAACAAGGTCGTTACAAAAGCGATTGTCCAGATATTCAAAAATAAAGACCTAAATAGAAGTTCTTTAAAGAAAAGAAGAAAAGGCTTATGGCAACATGGGATGACTCTGAATCTTCTGAAGCTGAAACAAAATCAGAAGATGAAAGAGACAACATAGCCTTAATGACTAATGTATCAGATGACACTAGATCATCTGAATCAGAATCGAATTCAGAGGCAGAAAAGGTATTGTCTAACTTTTCTAAATCTCAATTAGAAGAAAGTCTGTCAGAAATTCTTGAAAGATATCAGCAACTTCGAGTAAAAAATAAGAACCTGAAAAAGGATCTAGTATCTGACTCTAAAGAAACTAAGAAACTTAAAATAGAAAACTCTAAGCTTAAAGAAACCTTTTCTAAACTCGAAAATGAAAATTATGTAATTGAAAATAAATTACAAAAAGCTCAGAAAGAAATTGTCTCAGAAGTTTCTAGTAACTATGATAGAATCATAAAAGAATATGATCATAGTTTTCAAAAATTTCTAGCTAAAAACATAGATAGGAGCAAGATGGCTTTAATGATCTATGGAGTTAGCAGAAATGGAAGAAAAAGGGTAAGGATATAAGGGTAAAGTATCTCAACCTAAGAAATTTAAAGATATGGTCATAAAACACACACCCCTTTATTATCACTTCACCTATGGGCATACACATGACATAAAGTATACTTGTAGTGCTTTTTCTGCTAAACCAAAATTCAAACATAGTTTTGGTAACTCTAACAAACAAGGACCCAAAAAGATATGGGTACCTAAGGACAAAATTGTCTATGTTGCAGATGTCTTTAACAACAAAATTGAAACACCAATATTGGTACCTAGACTCTGGATGCTCTCGACACGTGACAGGAAGAATGAAAATATTCCAAAGCCTGGAGCTTAAATATGGAGGCTATGTAGGTTTCGAAGGAAATCATAAAGGAAAGATTATTGGCTATGGAACTATTGGTAACGATACACTTCCTTCTATAACTAATGTTCTGTTAGTAAATGGATTAATGCATAACCTGTTATCCATAAGTCAATTAAGTGATAACGATTATGATATAATCTTCAATCAAAAGTCCTATAAAGCAGTTAGTCAGAAAGATGGATCTATCCTCTTTAATGGAAAGAGAAAGAACAACCTTTACAAAATAAAACTTTTTGAACTAAAAAGTCAGAATGTAAAATGCCTAATGTTTGTTAACAATGAGAAATGGGCCTAACACAGAAGATTGGGGCATGTTAGTATGAGAAGAATATCCCAAATTACCAAACTCAATCTGGTCAGAGGACTTCCTAACCTGAAGTTCAGCTCACATGCTCTGTGTGAAGAATGTTAAAAAGGCAAGTTTGAAAAACCTTCTTTCAAAGAAAATAATTTTGTTTCTACCTCTAGACCATTAGAACTTCTGCATTTAGATCTGTTTGGACCAGTGAAAACTGCATCATTAGTGGAAAGAAGTATGGATTAGTGATCATAGATGACTATAGCAGATGGACATGGGTAAATTTCTTAAGACACAAGGATGAGTCACACTCTGTGTTATGTACCTTTTGTAATCAAGTTCACATCGAAAAGATATTAGAATTGTTAAAGTCACAAGTGATCATGGTGGGGAATTTGAAAACAAAAAAAATTGAATTATTCTTTAATCAGAATGTCATATCTCATGATTTATATTGTCCTAGAACTCCTCAACAAAACGGAGTTGTAGAACAAAAGAATAGAACTTTACAAAGAATAGCCAGAACCATGATCAACGAGACTAACATTGCTAAGAACTTCTGGGCAGAACAATTAACACATCGTGTTATATTCAGAATAGAATCTCCATAAGACCTATTCTGGATAAGACTCCATATGAACCGTGGAAGAACAGAAAGCCCAACATTTCTTATTTCCATCCATTTGGATGTACCTGTTTTATTCTAAACACTAAAGAACATCTGAGCAAGTTTGACTCTAAAGCACAAAAGTGTCTCATGTTAGGATACTCTGAATGCTCGAAAGGTTATAAAGTATATAACACAGAAACACGTATTGTGGAAGAGTCTATAAGTGTCAGATTTGATGATAAGTTTGGCTCCCAAAAGTCAAAGAAGGGTAAATTTTTTGCAGATACAGAAGTTAAATTTATAGGTACTGAGGATACAACATCAGAAGTTATCCATAAAGAATCACAGTCAAATCCAGAAGAGGATGTCACAAACATTTCAACAACATCTGAAGATCCCATCCAGAAAAGATAATCCAAAAGCAGTTTAACTCATCAGAAAAACACGATTCTGGGAAAGAAAGAAGACCCCATCAGAATACGATCTACATTCAGAAACTCTAAAGAATCTCTAATGGGATTAGTGTCTCTGATTGAGCCAACTTCCATTGACGAAGCCCTTCTGGATAATGACTGGATACTCGCAATGCAGGAAGAACTAAATCAGTTCACCAGAAACGATATGTGGGGTCTAGTTCCTAAACCAAAAGGCTTTAACATCATTGGAACCAAATAGGTCTTCAGAAACAAGCTAAATGAACAAGGATAAGTTGTCAGAAACAAAGCACAACTGGTGGAACAAGGTTATAGTCAGTAAGAAGGGATAGAATATACAAAAACCTTTGCTCCAGTCGGAAGGTTAAAATCTATCAAACTTTTAATCTCTTTTGCAGTAAATAATGGCATCACTCTTTATCAAATGGATGTTAAAAGTGCATTTTTAAATGGTTACATTGATGAAGAAGTTTATGTGCACCAACCCCCTGGCGTTGAAAATTTAAAACATCCATAATATGTTTATAAACTTAAGAAATCATTATATGGTCTGAAACAAGCTCCCAGAGCTTGGTATGAAAGACTAAGTAATTTTCTATTAGAAAAATGATTTTACCAGAGGGAAGGTGCACACAACCTTATTTTGGATCTACTAAATCCTCTTTGGAAAAAGAATTTGCTAGGCAGAGTTTGAAATGAGCTTGACGGGTGAATTCAAGTTCTTTCTGGGTATCCAAATCAATCAAACTCCAGAAGGAACCTACATTCATCAAAGTAAGTATGTCAAAGAACTTCTAAAGAAATTTGACTTGTCAGAATGTAAGGCATCCAACACTCCTATGCATCCCACATGCATTCTGGAAAAGGACGAGGTAATTAAGAAGGTAGAACAGAAGCTCTACAGAGGTATGATTGGTTCTCTCCTATATTTAACAGCTTCAAGACCTGATATTCTATATAGTGTCTGTCTGTGTGCTAGATTCCAATCAGATCCTATAGAATCTCACTTAACAGATGTAAAGCGAATTTTCAAGTATCTGAAAGGTACTACTAATCTGGGTCTTGGCTATAGAAAATCTAAAGAATACAAATTAGTAGGGTACTGTGATGCTGACTTTGCTAGAGACATAATAAAAAGAAAAATCACTTCTAAAAGCTGTTAATTTCTGGGAGACAATCTAATCTCGTGGTCCTGTAAAAGGCAATCCACCATTACACTATCAACTACTGAAGCTGAATATATAGCAACGGCTGGATACAACACACAGATGCTCTAGATGAAAAGTCAACTTGAAGACTTTAACATATATGAGAGTAACATTCTTATCCTCGGTAACAATACTTCTGCTATTTGTCTTTAAAAAAATCCTATTTTACATTTTAGGGCTAAGCATATAGAAATTAAACATCATTTTATTAGGGACTATATTCAGAAAGGAATTCTCTCGTTAAAAGTTATAGACACAGACCATCAATGGGCTGATGTTTTCACTAAACCCCTTTCTAAAGAAAGATTTAACTTCATTCTGAAACATCTCAGCATGAAATTATACCCATAATGATAGTACTTCTTATGTATTCTTTAACCCTAAGAATGTTATGCTTTAATTTTTCATGTCTGAACATATGATCAATAGTTCTTCAGAAATAAGAAGGAAAGTTGTATCAGGATCTATCTAGAAGATCAGAACATTCTCCAAAAATGGTTCATTTCAAAGATAGAAGCATGCAGTTCATAATATCAACATTTGTCAACTCTGTACGCAAGGTCTTCCTCTAAGGCTGAACACGTGTTCAAATTCTGAAGAGACTGAAACGTTGAGTTAATGCATTGAGGCTCGAGTCAAATCGATAATTGTTCAATATCTTCATGATATTCCTCTTTTCAGGAATCATTAAATGCACGTAATATTTTTGTTTAAATCTTTTTCTTTTTTAATTAAGACTACTATTTTCTTTCCATTGGCTATATATATATATATATATATATATATATATATATATATATATATATATATATATATATATATATATATATATATATATATATATATATATATATATATATATATATATATATATATATATATATATATATATATATATATATATATATATATATATATATATATATATATATTGTTGACCATCAATATCACACTTCCACTCTCAATTTTTCTCTCTTTAATTTGTTCAATCTTTCAAAAACTCTAAAGGAGTCTGTGTGAACAAATGGCTTCCTCTCAACAACTTCTTCAAGATTCTCAAAGCATTCCCGGTTCTTCTTCCTCAACAACCGAAAGGTACATAGAACCCTCAAGAACTCTCCTCACACCCATTGATTGGCTGGAAGTTCTGTGTGAGCTCATTGTATATTTCGTAAGCATTAAGGAAAATGGGTATGATTTAATCCCTGATGTTGAGTTCCAAGGATAGAATAAGTAGTTTGATCGCCTCCTAGGTCCAGTTTTTCCAAAACTTGTTAAAGAAATCTAGATCCATGCCACAGCCTCAAATCACCACGTTACATATTTCATTATGGGAAAGAAAATCATAATCTATGAAGATCTGATTGGTACTCTAATAGGTCATGACGGTGGCGGTATTTGATGCAGTGATATAGCTGACAAAAGTTATGACCTAAACTAGATCTCAAAGGAAATCTTTACTTCTGGCCAACCGTTCAACAAAATCAAAGACTTGAATGATTACCTCAGAATTTGGTCTAAAATAATTTTGGGTTACATCAATCACAGGAAGCCTACAAGTTCTCAAGATTACATCGATATTGATCAACAGTACCTTCTGTACTTCATCGCCACCAAAGCAAAAGTTAATCTTCCACATCTTCTGTTCAATCATCTGAAGACCAACGTAAAAGAAACAAGAGAAGAAGAAAGAACAAAGAGAGATTGGATCCATCTGGGAAGACCCATTTCAGATATTCTGACAGAAAACAGATTGATAGAACATCTGCCTAAGGCTTAACAAGCTAGCACTCTGGAATCTTGTGATGGTAAACCTCTCAACACCAAAAATATAAAGAAGATGAAGATTATTGAACCTATTAAGAAGGATCCAAAAATCACCACCAAGAAAGTCATTACCACCTGAAGAGTGCCTCTGAAGGATTTTCGTCTCTTCACTCAAGCAAATTCTTCTCCAGATATTGTTCTCATGTATCTGGAAGCACGCAAGAGGGGCAGTGTAAATCCAGATGTGAACATTCGCGATCTAAGACAAAAACCTCTGGAAGTTACTCCCAGAAAATCAAGAAAAAGGAAAGCAGTTGTAGAAGGAACTTCTCAGAAGACTCCCAAAGTTGCCAAAAATAAAGGTAACCCTTCTTTTGTTTATGTTATTGAATCAGTAATGTTATCAACATATGACAACCCTTCATCTCCAAAGCCCACAGAAGATCTATCTCCTCAAACTTTGATGATTTTGACCTTGATTTTGACACCTCATTTCCTCTAAATAAGCTTCTGAACAATCCACCTTCAACCCATCTTGACCAAACTCAATCTGAACTTGCACAAGTTATCTTTGATGTTGATCAATTTGATCCGCTGTTTGAAGCTCCCCAAACCGAAAATCCAAACCTTGATTCTGATGCCACAACATCCATCCCTGGCATCACATGCCCTCTCATGGTCTCTCAACCACAAATAATTCCTTCAACTTCTTCATAAAACCTCTCCATTCCAGATCTTCCATCTTCTTATCTGACTCTTCCTCTCCAAATAACTACCCAGAAGATCCCCTTAGAACAATCATAGATTTAGAAGCATGGGACAATCTCGTCACAAGCTCTCAGAAAATTTCCGTTCCAAAACCAAAACCAAAATTCTCCAAAGTAGACGTTGGTAAATCCTTGCTTATTTTTGAAACAGAAATACAGGAATGGGTTAAATCTCTAAATTTAGCTTGCATAGAGAATCTCAACCAAGCTGCTTCTGATTCTTATTGGAACCAGTTCAAAAAATGGTTCAACTCTGAATCTATGAAACTAAAAGAGGTTAGCTATGAAATTGCTCAATAAAACTTATGCGATCGCCTAAAAATCTTCAAGGATCAAGTTATGCGTCACTGGGAAAAGAAACCACTCCTTCTGCTGGACAATACCCCTTGGGAAGCTCATCAGACATCAGAGTGTAATGAACCACCCTCTGGTCCTCTTCCTCTGGTCATGTTAAGAGTTTATTGGAAGCCCTGTTCACACGACTTCCACCTCCTCAAACTTAGTTCTGAATTTTTTCTTTCTTCAGTTTGTTGCTTATTTCCTTGATCCTTTTTTAATACAAAATGCATTTTATTGTCTAAAGTGTTTTTATTGCTTTTTGATTCTTGACAAAAAAGGGGGAGAACGTAAGATATTTTAAATATAACAAGTATCGAGACTCAATCTCAAACATTTTGAATATTATAACTTCTATTTTTATCCTCTGAAAACAAATAGGAAAAATCTATTGAAAAGCAACCTTTGTTGAGGACTGTTGTGGACGCATCAAAATATTCTTCTCAAAACTCTGATCAAAATAATCTTTAGAGAAGTATTTTTTCTTTATCTGAGTATCCAACTTAGGGGGAGAATTTAATGCTTGATGTTCTTTAAGTATTATATCAAAATATACAATTTTTTGTCATCATCAAAAAGAGGGAGATTGTTAGAACATAGTTTGGTTCTACATCCTTGTAAGAGTTTTGATGATAACAAACACTCAAAGAACAATTATGCTCCCTAAATAAGTATTTTGTTTTGTAGGGAAGTTCTGATGTAAGAAGCACATAAGATGAGATAAATCATTGTTAAAACTCTGATATGACACCTCTTACATAGAAAGCAAATATGTGTAGCACGCTTAAAGAAAGAAGTTATGAAGTTACAACTTCTGAGTGCACTTATGCTGCGAACAAGAACTCTAATATTCTGATACGTAATATTCTGGAAAGAAGTAAAGGAGTCTTAACGGTAACATTCATCTTCTGATGTGATCTTTTGTAAGCATGTTCTGAAGCATTACATTTTATTCATGACTAATCAATAGTAACGACTGAAAGAAGACAAGAATATCTATGTTTGGAAAGTACATTAACTACTATTTATCAACCTTTCAAAAGCACCTTCCATGCATTGCCTATATAAAGAGGACGTGAAGAAGAAATTGTTTATGGTTTTGGCTGCACACTGAAAAAGATAAATATTACTACCTTTCAATATATTGCTTATCAATTATGTAATAAATCAATTTTGTGATACTGTTTTTGTTAGAAAACATATTTGTACACATTTTCAAATATATTGCTGTGTAATACCTTGAGAAAACCGGATTGTGGTTTAAATTGAAGAAGACTTTGACATATGTCATTGTATCTATGTAATCAAGTTTGATTAGTGGATTAAGACCTCTTTTGAGAGAGGCGAAATCACCTTGGCGGGTGGACTGGAGTAGTTTGAGTACAAATGAACCATGATAACTAACGTGTCTTTTATTTTAGGTTTTAAAAACCCCAATTAAAACCCCCTTCTTGTGTTTTTACATTCTTCATTTGGTATCGGAGCGCCTGGTTTTGAGTGCAAACACTTAACCGTGTCGGATAAAGATCCAAGCAAGAAAAACACTATGGGAGGACCAAGTCAAAACATCATAAATGATTATCATGATAAGAAAGAAATAATCAGCGGAAAACCTCCAATCTTTGGGATATAATGACTGATGGGTACATACACCCAGTTGACGAAAGAGGTTAGAAGATCGACAAAAAATAATGATAGATCATTAAAATATAGAATTCAGAAATCATCAAAAATCCATAACAATTCTCTTGAGTGCTATCTCGTACACAGAGTATGAGAAGATCACAAATAGAGAATCAACAAAACACATGTTTGACTCCTTAAGAATGACGCATGAAGGCAACACGCAAGTTAAAGAAACCAAATCTCTTGCTCTCATTAAGAAGTATGAAGCCTTCAAAATGGAAGAATATGAAACCATTGAAACAATGTTCTCAAGATTTCAAATTCTGGTTGATGGACTAAAAGTTATGGATAACGGGTACTCAACAGCACATCATGTAAAGAAAATCATCATAAGTTTACGCAAGAGATGGAGACCCATGGTCATAGCCCTAAACCTGGCCAAAGATATGAACAAAATATCTCTTGAAGAACTTATCAGCTTGCTGAGAAGTCATGAGATAGAACTAGAAGAAGATAAGCCCCAGAAGCAAGGTAAGTCTCTTGCTCTTAAATCTAATAAAAAATATGAACCTAAAGTTTTGCAGGAAAAAGAAGAAAAATATGGTGGATCCTCATCAGAAGAAGACGAACTATCTCTTCTCTCCAGAAGAGTCAATCAACTATGGAAGCACATGCAGAGAAAGTTCAAAACTTCTAGAAGAACAGGGAATCATTCTGAACCATCTTCTGGATACATAAAATCAAGTAATAGAGATATTGTTTGCTATAAATGCAATGAACACAGTCATTACAAAAGCGACTGTCCAAATCTTCAAAAATAAAAACCTAAAAAGAAGTTCTTTATAGAAAAGAAGAAAAGCATTATGGCAACATGGGATGAATCAGAATCTTCTAAAGCAGAAACATAATCAGAAGATGAAAGAGCCAACATAGCCTTAATGGCCAACATATCAAATGACAATGGATCATCAGAATCAGAATCAGACTCAGAGGCAGAAGAGGTATTCTCTAACTTTTCTATATCTCAATTAGAAGAAAGTCTTTCATAAATTCTTGAAATATCTCAATTTGGATCATTGTATACAATGTTGATTCTGACCTCAACCATCATGACATAACTAATACATGTATGGTTAATTACACGCTTGTGCGCACTTCATTACACCATTTTGCTGAATACTAGTTTGATTGCTATGGAGTTTGTATCATATTCTAAATGACTAGTTGAATTCATTCTTAGACATTGATATATGATAAATGTATGCCATATATATATTCACATTTATTTTCTTCACATCACCTTTTTAATACTAATTTTTTTGTTAAGTTGTGCGAGGTATTTCATGAGCTTTCATTGCTTTGTGTTCCACTTTATTTGTGGGATATAAACTTCGATTTTGAGGCAATATTTCTTGTTTCCCATATCTATGGGATACATATACTTGCACTATTGTGTGCTTGTCTATTTGTATTTCCTTACAGGATTTTTATATGGTTGTGTCTGCTACACTGCTTGTGATCTATTTTCACATCAAGGTCTTGATGTTTATGTCTGACGACACGAATTCTGAATCATTTCTTTAGTGATTCTAGATTTATTCGAAGATCCTAGGGTTTTCTTTACTTTTTATTTGCTATATTATGGATTTATATCCATTCGGTACTTTCTCATCTGATTTACTCTTCCCGCATTTTACTGATTACTTAGGATTGGGAGTCTGTGCCACTTGGAAGGAAATTCTGGAAGTCTTCACTAGGAGGCCATGCGTTTGTTTGTTTACTATTTGTGCTTCCATAATGGGATAATTATTTAGGGTCCTTTTATGGAAACAATTCCTAAGTCCTCATAAAGTAGGTAAGTGGAGAGGGTTAGTAATCAAACCCTACAGTCCTTCATGTCGTTCCTATGCTCACCCTTTGCAAGTAGACGCTCTGAACATGTGCCCAAGATCTGGATGAGTCTAAGCCCTTTTAAGGCAAGTGAAAATGGTTCATGCAATTGGATCCCCACACCTTCTTTAGCTCGTGTTAACTGATACTGATGCTCGGTGTACGTATGCACTCTGTCTTTCCCCCCTTGATATTTCCTGCCCTAATAATTAATACCGTGATTAAGGACATATTATATTCCCATAATTTTATAGCTTGGTTGACTCAGGTGATTCACTTCCCTTGGCTATGGCTTAACCCTTGGTCTGATGCTTGGTTGGTTGTCTATGGCGGGACCTTCCCTTTTACTACTTGGCTTGTTCCTTGTAGTTGTTTGACATTTGAGTGATGCTCGAGCTTTCGTTTGTTCAGGTGTTTTGCCATATTTTTGTTTGATTCCTATCACAAGATCTGTGATGTTTTACCATCTCCCTTTGGATGTTTTGTCATCCATTCTTGTACTCTCTCTTATGATAGCATGACTGCTCTTGCGTATCTTTTATGAGATATTTTCCATTCTCCCTTAGGATTTCTCGGGTAGGTTTAGTTTTTGAGCTAGACATTAGGATATCTATCCATGTATGTTCACTTAGGTAGTCATTTCCTTTTCAAAACTCAACCATAGGGCCATCATTGTATGATAACATTAGGGAATAGATTCTAGATAGTCTCCTTTAGATGATTTCTTTCTTTTTTGCATCCTTGCATTTAAAACTAAAACTTTATTTTTCCTTAAACTAATAAAAAAACTCTCTAAACAATGTAACCCCTCTCTTAAGGTAAAAAAAACTAATCAACCACTTCCTTTTTGCCAATCGGATTTTCTATTTTGAGAGCATGTTAAGTCCTTTCCACTACAGGTCGTAAGTCTCCAAAGGTCGAGTAGCGGTGGAATGATTGAATTTAACATTGTTCAATTAAATAACACAAAACCCACCAAAACAAGTGAGCCGAACTACGACGCTCTGATTCTTTAAAAGGGATACGTAGGAAGGTCACGTGGCTCAGCCGAGCGAACTTTGATATATTTTCTTTCTTTTCCCTGTGTTTTCTCTTTTGCATGCATTCCCCCTTTGCATATTTATTTTTAGCTATTAAACTTTATACATAGATTTTACACACCTTTAAATTAGAACAAACACAAGTGGATCCTGTGGAGTACCACGGACGTGTGGGGTGCTAATACCTTCCCCTCGCGTAACCGACTTCCTTACCCGATCTCTACGGTTGCAAGACCGTAATTTTTCCCTCTTCAGGTTTTCTCGATGTTCACCTTTCCCTTTCAGCGGGATAAAAGATGGTTGGTGGCGACTTCATTGATTTTGTATCTGATGATTGTTCGACCAGTTGTTTCACCTGTAATTTTTGTGGTGAGTTGTTGTGTTGGGTTTGATTTATTTTCAAACCTAGGTTGTTCTATTTGCACCTGGATTGTGATGGTTATGTGAAAGGATTTTATCTTGTGCCTGAAGGTTTTTGAGGAGTTTTTTTATTTTCTACTGCATGGTATCTGATGTAAATCTGGTCGTTCCTTGTGTCTCTGATGGTGAGATTTTAGTAATGTATTTTTTAGAATGCAAGTATGGTAAAGGCATTAGGGTTTGGTCTCCTTAGTAGGGGTATCCTATGATGCTGTGATATGTGGCTGATTCTTCCACTCAACTTATTAAAAGTTGCCAAAGATACTTAGGGTTAACTCAAGTCCACTCATAAAGGCACTTGTCAATAAGGTTGATGAGAATCTGAAGAGAAGTTGCTCAATATACATATGCATGTTGTTGGAAGATGGAATTCTATTGAAGACCTTGAATTTAACTAAGGTTTGTATTATTTTCCGTGAGAAGGGAACTTATGTCCTACTAGATGTTGGGATATCGTATAAGCAGGTGTGCAGATCCCTATTGCATAATAGTTGCTCTGGGTGCTAAACAAGTGTGTAATGATTACATATGTTTGGAACCTTCTCCTCTTCTGGAAGAGGTGTGTCGTACCCCATAATTTTCCCTCTCATTTCTCAAATAATCTCTCACAACATCTCCTTTGATTCCAGACTACACAAGGTTTGATCAGCTCAAGACACCTTCTGAGGCACTGATGACTCAAATTAGGGTTTGGGTTTGCACAAGGACAAATGGACTTTTAAGGCCCCATATGAATTTCATGGATCATTTTGGAACTTCAATATTTCTCATGTCAAGTTTCAAGTCTTGGATCATATTTTTGCTCAGTTAATTGATTTGTTGACCTAAAATCAGCTGTATTGGGGAAAAAGTCAATTGTGGTCAATTTACAATCAAACTTCATAGTTTTTGATCCATATCAACATCATGAACTCATATATGTCCATTTATCAAGTTTGGATCACAATTCCTCAAGAAATGTGATCAGAACATCAAAAGGGCAAAATGGTCAAAATTAGGGTTTTGATTGAGAAAGTGCAATCTTTGATTTTTGACCTAGCAAATGATTTATTGGTTTAAGGCATTATCTCAAGGATTCAAATACTTCATTTTTACCTAATTTAATGGCTCAAACATTTCTCAAGATCAATTGATTGATAGTTGAATTTCAGTCAACTGATGAAAAGTCAACTGTATACTGAAAAGTCAAACTTTGACTTTTTGATCAAAATCAAGTTTCAAAGATTACAATTCATCAAGACATGTCAAAATATGAAACTTGTTCATCAAGAAATCAAAAATTCAAGATTTCATTTTGAAAAGTCAAAATTTCAAAGACTTAGAATTTTTCTAAGTGTTGAAAATTCATGTTTTTTTCATAACTTTGTGCCAAATTTACACCATGATGCAAGATGATTCAACGGAAACTTCCAACATGAAAGTTGTAGATCTCAATGATACCTAAAACATTGTAGGGCATAAATTTTCCTATAAATGCTTAGATTTCAAGTTATGATTTTGTGAAGACATGTTCATGAAACTTAAAAAACTAAGTGAAAATTTGCCCTAGTTTAGGCAGGATTTTGACCTAACTTCATGGAAATTTTTCACCTATTTCCAATTTGAATTTTAAAAAATGTCCAACATAAATGTTGTAGAGGATGTTACAAGATTTCCAAAATGTACAAGAACTCATTAAGATCATGCTTGAGCTAAGATAATCGAAGGCAAGAAGTTAGGGTTTCATTCTTGTTTTACAAGGCAGATATTTAGGATGAACATGAACCAAATCCATGCTAGGCTGCATAATCTTTGCCTTGAAGGCCTCAAACTTGTTTGTCACTCCATAATTAATATTTTACACAATTGCTAGAGCCACGATACAAGCATTATAGTCATTGTCCAAAAGATTCATCCATTTTTGGAAGAAAGCAACATTGCCATTCTTGAAAAGTGACTTTAATCACAAAGTCAACTTGCATTGAGCCTCTAACTTGTTCCTCCTACACAAGCTTCCTCTAAAAAGTCATAAGAACATGTTTAAAGTTTGCAACCACTCTAGATATCATGGTACAAGCCTTGGGAAGATGTTTGTCATGTTTACTTCAAAAACAAGCAAAGTTGCCACAACTTAAGAATTCAAATTCTGAGTTGTTGTAACACTTGAAACCTCTTTCCTATAAATATATGCACTATTTGCAAGCTAAAGGACGAATGCTTAAGCCCTAAAACACCCTAAAACAGAGAATCACCAAGAACACCTAAAAACTTGTCATTTTTGAGTTTTGAACCCAATCTTCAAATCTACTCGTGCGTTTCTTGGCCTTTTGGTTCCTAAACTTCTAAACATCATACATAAACAATCCCACACCTTGCTACACTTCTGTAACTCCATCTTCATCATCCTCCATTTTCAAAAACTGAAGCTTGCACCTTGACTTCTCCAGGCTATTCCAGCCATTCATTGCTCAAGCTAACCATTGCATTAGCTTCATGGGAACTTGAGGAAGCTAACCTGATCATTGCAGCACCTTGAACCAAGCTCATTTGCATTTCATGATTTCCAGTTTTGAGGTATATTTTCTGAACTTCCATCTTTTCATTTAGGCATTGTTAAACTTGCATTTGTAAAGATAAAATGTAGATATCATTGCCCTGAAATTGTACATGTCCATAGATTTCATTTATATTGATTGAGCTTAGAGAATTTTAGGTTTGAATCTATGAACAAAGTTAGGTCAGAATTTGGTACCATTTAAAATTCATGCTCATCTTTGATTTATAGTTTTAGTAATTTACATTTCTGGAATCGTTGTGAAATTCGGAACAAGTTTGATGTTTAAATTTTTGCAAATGGATAAGAAATGATGAAGTTGCAGATGTTCAGGATGGAGGTTGAAGATGAAGTTATAACATGAACTTAGTTTACTTTAAGTTTATTGATTGTTGTATAACTGATGGATGAAACAGGCCACCCCAGTGGTACAAGAGGCACACGCGTATTAGGAGGTTCTGGGTTCGAACCCCAGCGAGACCTTTTGCCCTTTTTTACATTTTCTTTCATTTTTTTGTTGTTTGAACCAGGCAGCGCTTGGGCCTCCTTGGCTGGGCCTAACAGATTTACTCCATTTTCACCCCCATGTTCACTTTCACACACCTGGCCCAAACATCTTTTCTTTATCATTTTAATTCATTTTATTTTCTTTTTCTTATTTTATTTTATTTCATTCTTCTTTATTATTATTTATTATTATTATTATTATTATTATTATTATTATTATTATTATTATTATTATTATTATTATTATTATTATTATTATTAATAATAAAAAATCCAAAAATATTTTTATTTATTATTTTCATATTTATATGTTTATTTTCTTTATAAAATAAAAAAAACAAAAATATTTTTTTTAACAATTTAATTTAATTTTTTAATAAATAATAATTAGATTTAGGTTTGGTTATTTTATTTTTCCTAATTAAAATTAATTTAGAACTTAAGTTTCTTTTAATTAATTAATTACCATATTATTTTCATTTAGTTTAAACCTTTTTATAAAAAACACTAAAAATGCTTCAAACTTATTTTCTTTTCTTAATTAATTTAGGTTTAATTTTATTTATCTTTAATTAATTATTTTAACACCCTTAGTAAAAACTAAAAAAAAATCATTTCTTTTCCTTTTATCTTCTTATACATTATATTTTTAATCCTTTACATTATTCAAAATGGTTGTAATAGATAATTAGGTTTAATTTTCTTGCAAATCCCCATTTGTAAATTTGTATACCCCCTCCCCTAATGATGTAATAGCATAGTAATTTTATTTTCCGCAATTTATCGCTTTCATATAAATGTTAGTAATTAGGGTTTGTATGGCAAGACCAAAATCAACAAGTAGCAAACCCTAATTCAAGATAAACAATGCATGTAATCAAACACACTTGCACACTTGCACCCTTAGGGTAATTCCACTTTGTTTCCTTACAAAAATGGCATGTTATGCATGTGAGATATCTTAGCAAAAGCAATCAAAAATACAAGATCATAGTCCCTCGATGACGCTTCAAATGTTGCCTTTGAAAATGATCTTAGTCCCTCAAAGAGAAATGCTAAGATATCCCACAACATTGCTATCATGACTATACGATGACCCACGCCCGTCCCTTTACATCCAAAGATAAGGCTTCTTAACAAATCAACAGAAAGATAAAAATATCAAAGGACGGAAGAAATGAACAAAGACTTTTGAGTAGGTAGATTGTTCCTAGTTGCTTGCTCACTTTTAAAACAAACACTTTCAAAATAAACTTTCAAAATATGAACCATTTTCAAAAGTCCAACACATTGTATACGTTCTTATGAACGAGAACTATTACAAAGTTTGCCTAAACGAAGGCGACTTTTCAAAATACTTTCAAAACCACCACAAAGCACATTTTCAAACAAAAGCAAGTGATCTAGCAAGCAACAAAGAGCCCACAGATAACTATGGATGAAAAGGGTGCTAACACCTTCCTTTTTCATAATCTATCCCCCGAACTCAAGAAATAATCTCGAAGGTCTTTCCTGTTATTTTCAGCCTTTCCTTTTGGATAAAAGAAAAGTCAGCGACGACTCTTGCTAACCGCAACATTTGCGATAAAACGCAAAACACCCAAGTCAGTTCTCCCACCGTATCACAGAACTGGCGAATATGCTGGGGATAAACTTAAAAGTGGGGTTACCTTAGGGCCAAATCACCTTTACTTTCTTTCATTGTTTGACTTGGTTGCTTTACATTTTGGTTCCTTGTTTGGGCTTGGTCTAATCCTCTACCCGGATTTGTGATACCTTATAGGTAAGTAGCAATACATTGTGGAAACTGTGCGGGGTATAACGACATGGTCTAAGCAACGTTAGTGTGACACATTTGTGGGTACCGGTAGTCCTTGAATAGTCAAGGAGAATACAGGGCTGCTGTATGGTGTCATGAAGCACTAACTGACTTTAGAACCTTTACTTGACCAACTTAGCCATTAGGAAGTAGTGAGATAGCCGACTTTGGTGCAGTCCAAAGTTGGTTGATACTCGATACTACGCTCATTAAGATCGTACGTCTCGGGATATTTCGGTCACCATGAAAGAGGCTTGCGCTGAAACAATGCCCGACAAGAAAGATCAGTGATATTGAGATCCCTTAGAACCCGATTACTATTTCTAGGACAGGTTTAAGCCAACTAAACTTCAAGAGGGTACTTACCTATAAGACTCCATGCAAGCCTAAACCTAAGAACTTGTTTTCCTTGTTTGTATGTGTTTACTTGTACATAACATCATAAACATCATAACATCATACTCATTCTCACTAACCATTTCAAGGATTATTGGGAATTATCTTTGTTCTGTTTTGTAGGACATGGCTTCTATCCACAAGAATACTATCCAAGTAAACCTGGTAAGAATTCCTTCTCAACTCAAAGAGTTAGCATCAAGGGTCCCTGAGAACTCTTCATTCACCGAAAGACATGGTCGCCTCCTAAACTTGGTTACTTCAAGCACTGATGAGAATATGACGAAGGTGCTTCTTTCAGTTCTTTGATCCTCTACACCATTGCTTCACTTTTCTCGATTATCAACTTGTACCAACTCTGGAAGAATTTTCCCAACTCTTGAGGATTCCTATTCTCAATCAACTACCCTTCAACGGTACAGAAAGAGATCCAAAACCTGAAGAGATTGCCCGAGCACTACACTTGCAACAATCTGATGTCACACTAATTGGGAAACAAGGAGTGGTGTCAAAGGGTTCTTAGCCAAGTTCTTGTTTGAGAAAGCTCAATATTGTTGGAACTCTTTGGACTTACAAGCTTCTGAAGAAATCTTAGCCCTTCTCATCTATGGGTTGGTTTTGTTTCCAAACCCTGACTAACTTATAAATGTAAATGCTGTCAAAATCTTCATGTCTCGCATTCCAGTGCCTACTTTAGTGGTATCAACTTATAGAGGTGTATTAACTTGAGTGGTTGATTAATGTCTGCATGTTTGGTGTGCCATCCATACTATTTGGGATAAGCTTTTCCAATTTTTTAGGCCTGAAGGATTGGAAAAAGTAGTATGGTTGTGTTATGTTGATGCCTTGTTTAATGAAGTCTTCTCCAGATACCTGTTAGAGGGAATCTTATCTTTATGTGCAGAAAGATAGCGTCTATCACCTCAAAGTTAGACACGCGGTCTGGACATTATGCTTATAAGGAGAAGTTTCTTAAGGTGTGTTATATGCAGTTTAGTGCATGTATTTGTTATTTGGTCTTAAAGGGTGATCAACTACTAATGGTTGATTCTCTTGTGGTTCGTTCAATAGTGGTGTATGGACTTGCGGTGTGGACATTATGCTTATAAGGAGAAGTTTCTTAAGGTGTGTTATATGCAGTTTAGTGCATGTATTTGTTATTTGGTCTTAAAGGGTGATCAACTACTAATGGTTGATTATCTTGTGGTTCCTTCAATAGTGGTGTATGGATTACTATGGTGTTGTCTCCATAACCATTGTTAAGGGTGAAATCCATATGACTGAGAGTGCTGTATGAGTAAGATGTTGAAACATCATACTGAAGAAGTGAAAAACACAAGAAAGGGGGGGGGGGGGGGGGTTGTTTTGAAAACTTAAAAACAAATGCGCAGTAGACTCGATATTTTTATCCTGGTTCGTTTGATCTCAAACTACTCCAGTCCACCCGTCAAGGTGATTTCGCCTCTCTCCAATGAGGACTTAATCCACTAATCAAAAACTGATTACAATCACTACTTTGACAACTGCCAAAGTCCTCTTGAGTACAACCACAACTCAGTTAATCTCAAGGAAAACTAGCTTAATCAAGATAAAAAGTATTTTGTGTATGGTTGTTTTTCTTAACAAAAACAGTATCACAACTGTGATATTTTACACAATTTTGAGCGTAAAAAGAATATGTAAGCTTGCAGCGTTTTTGAGATGTATTGCAGTCGTGTTCAAAATCGTAAATGATTTGTCCTCTTAGGTTGTTTATATAGGCATAAAAATCTTGTCTAACATAAAGCGTGATAATGGACATTCAATTTTGTTTCCATATTGAGAAGATTCTTGTCTGAATGAAGCCGTTGCATGTGATGTTGTCTTGATTGAATAGTAACGCTTTAGAATCTTAGAATCTTGCATGCTGCAATTGCTTCATAACATTGATGACTCAGAGATGTAAGGATCTGATGGTGTATGAAACTTCTGTTCAGAATCAGAGTATTCTTCACTTCAGCACAGGTTCTGATCATCATTCTTCAGTGCAGATTCTGATTACCTCAGCTTAAAAGCTTCTATAGCTTAACTTCTGATGCTTCTTTGGCCAGAATTTCTGCATCCAAAATAACACAAATTTAGAGTGCATATTTGTTCTTTGTGTTTGTTATCATCAAAACTCTAATTAAGGGTTGTAGAATCAAACTATGTTCTAACAATCTCCCCCTTTTTGATGATGACAAAAACTAGGATTTTCATTGAAAAAAAATAGAACAAAAAGCTTAAGAGAGACTCCCCCTGAGTTGATTACTTCCCTGAAGTTCCTTCCCATAATTGCTTTTGATGCATCTCCTTCTGTCCTTATCAGAACGTGTTCCTGTTCAAGCTTTTCAGAAAATATAGAGGTTAAGATATTCACAATGTTTGAGACTTTGTCCTAGTATACTGTTATTGAAAATATCTTACTTTCTCCCCCTTTTTGTCAGGTATCAAAAAGCAATATAATCATATTCAAAAATATTAATTATATTGAAAACAGAATGCAATGAAAATTTTCAGAAACAAGGAGGTTAAGATAAAGAGTTACAAATAAACAGTTTAAAGAAAATCTAAGAAGGAGGGGGAAGACGTGTGAACAACGCTTCCAACAAGCTCTTGATCTGAGTGCTTGATTCTTCCTGCTTTCCCAGAATGTATTTGATTTATTTTGTTGCATCTTCTTATTTATCCAAAATACCCTTAATCTCTTTGTTTATATCCTCTTGCTTATCTAGTCTTGCATGGATTAAGGAATTCTCCTTCTTCAACTCTTCCAGAGTTTGCATGACTAGAGACGAAGCTGGTGTATCTTCAGGGGTTGCATGTTGAATTTCTGGTTCAGGAATTTCAAACGATGGGTTTTCAGAAGAAGGAGAGTGTGGTTATGGATTTTCTGGTTGAGGAGAGTGTGGTTGTGGATTTTCTGGTTGAGGAGAGTGTGGTTTTGGATTTTCTGGTTATTGTTGAGTGTTTGGATTTTCTGGGAGTGAAGATTGAGTGTTTGGATTTTCTGGTATTGGGGAGGAAAAGTCTTGATCAAACAGTTCAATGTCATATAGAACTTTAGAAAGTTCTGGTTGATGAAGATTCAGGAGCACTGAGATTCTCGAGACTTGATGATGATGCCATTGTTCACACGGGTTCTTTGAAGAAAATTAATGGAAAGGGTTTTTGAAAAAGAAACTAGAACAAGAGAGAATATAGAAGAGGGTAAAGTGTGAATGAATGAAATAGTAAATTGAGTTTATAAAGGTTTTTAGAGAACGTAAACAGTAAGCAAGAAAATAAGTAATGATTATATGCATTAATGAAACCTGAATTTAGGGGATTTAGAGAGATATTGAACAGTTAGCACTGACAAGTGTCTCAATGCATCCAATCAGAGCCTTGGACGCTTCAGAATTTGAAAGCGTGTTCAGCCTCAGAAGGTAGCATGTGAAAGGATGACAGATGTTTGATGATGTGAACTGCACGCCTCTATCCTTGAAATGAAACATTCAGATCTTCATAGATAGATTCTCAGGCAACTGTACTTCTAACTTCTAAAGACAAGTTGATCAGATGTTCACAGAAAACAATAAAGTTCTAAGGGTTAAGATATGCAAATAAAATATTTCATTCTGGGCATAACTTCATGCTGAGATGATTCGGAATGAAATTGAATCTATCTTCAGAAAGGGGTTTTGTAAATACATCAGCCCATTGATGGTCTGTGTCAATACATTTTAAAGTAAGAATTCCTTTCTGAATATAGTCCCTAATAAAGTGATGTTTTATTTATATATGCTTAGCCCTAGAATGCAAAATGGGATTTCTACTAAGACATATGGAAGGAGTGTTATCACAAAAGATAGGAATGTTACTCTCAAATATGTTGAAGTCTTCAAGTTGATTTTTCATCCAGAGCATTTGAGTGCTACATCCAGCAGCTGCTATGTATTCAGCTTCTGCTGTTGATAGTGCTATTGTGGACTGTCTCTTACTGGTCCATGAGATCAGATTTTCTCCCAGAAACTGGCAGCTTCCAGAAGTGCTTTTACGCTCTACTCTGTCTCCAGCAAAGCCAGCATCACAATATCCTACTAAGCTATATTCATTGGATTTTCTATAAAAACAAACCCAGATTAGTAGTACCTTTCAGATACTTGAAAATTCGCTTAACTGTTGTTAAGTGAGATTCTCTAGGATCTGATTCGAATCTATCACCTAAGAAAACACTGAATAAAATATCAGGCCTTGAAGCCGTCAGATAAAGGAGAGATCCAATCTTACCTCTATAGATTTTCTGTTCTACCTTTTTACTTACCTCTTCCTTTTCCAGAGTGTACGTGGGATGCATATGAGTCTTTGAGGGCTTACATTCTGAGAGGTCAAATTTCTTCAGAAGTTCTCTGACATATTTGCTCTGATGAATGTAAGTTCCTTCTAGAGTTTGGTTTATCTGAATGCCCAGAGAGAATTTGAGTTCCCCCATTAAGCTCATCTCAAACTCTGCCTGCATGCACTTAGCAAATTCTCTTCCCAGAGATGGTTTAGTGGATCCAAAAATGATATCATCTACATAAATATGACAAACTAAAATGTCATTCTTAAATGTCTTACAGAACAAGGTTGTGTCCACTTTCCCTCTGGTGAATTCCTTTTCTAACAGGAAGTTACTTAGTCTTTCATACCAAGCTCTGGGAGCTTGTTTCAGACCATAGAGTGACTTCTTTAGTTTGAAAACATATTCTGGGTGTTTGGGATTCTCAAACCCAGGGGGTTGGTGCACATATACCTCTTCATCTATGTAGCCATTTAGGAATGCACTTTTGACATCCATCTCGTACAAAGTGATGCCACTGTTTACAGCAAATGAGATTAAGAGTCTGATAGATTCTAACCTGGTGACTGGAGCAAAGGTTTTTGTATAGTCTATCCCCTTTTGCTGACTATAACCTTGTGCCACCAGTCGTGCTTTATTTCTGATGACTTCTCCTTGCTTGTTTAGTTTGTTTCTGAACACCCACTTTGTTCCAATGACGTTGAATCCTTTTGGTTTGGGAACCAGATCCCATACGTAATTTCTGGTGAACTGATTTAATTCCTCCTGCATTCCCAGAATCCAGTCATTATCCATAAGAGCTTCATCAATTGTTGTTGGTTCAATCAGAGAGACCAGTCCCATGAGGAATTTTTCAGAGTTTCTGAATGTTGATCTTGTTCTGATTGGATCATCCTTCTTTCCCAGGATCTTATCTTCTGGGTGAGCTATGCTGCTTCTGGATAACCTTTTCTGGGGTTGATCAACCGAAGGTACTGGATCACTTGTAACATTTCTTTCTGAAGTTGTTGGAGCATCTCTATTGAGAATTTCTGATGAGTTGTCTTCAGTACCTGTGAATTCAACTTCTATATCTGCAAAAGATTCATTCTGCTTTGACTTTTGAAGGTCAAGCTTATCATAAAATCTAACACTGATTGAATCTTCAACAATTTGTGTTTCTGTATTGTATACTTTGTACCCTCTTAAGCGTTCAGAGTATCCTAACATAATACACTTTTGTGCTTTAGAGTCAAACATGTTTAGATAATCTTTAGTATTCAGAATGAAACAGGTGCATCCAAAAGGATGAAAATAAGAAATGTTGGGCTTTCTGTTCTTCCATAATTCATATGGAGTCTTTTCCAGAATAGGTCTTATAGAGATTCTATTCTGAATGTAACACGTTGTGTTAATTGCTTCTGCCCAGAAGATCTTAGCAATGTTAGTCTCATTGATCATGGTTCTGGCCAATTCTTCCAGTGCTATGTTCTTTCGTTCCATAACTCCATTTTGTTGGGGAGTTCTAGGACAAGAGAAGTCATGCAAGATGCCTTTTTCATTAAAAAATGATTCAAAATTTTTATTTTCAAATTCTCCACCATGATCACTTCTGACTTTGACAATTCTAAGATCCTTTTTATTCTGAACTTGGTTACAGAATGCAACCAACACAGAGTGTGACTCGTCCTTGTGTCTTAAGAAATTTACCCATGTCCATCTGTTATAGTCATCTACAATCACTAACCCATACTTCTTGTCTCTAACAGACGCAATTTTTACTGGTCCAAATAAGTCGATGTGCAGAAGTTCTAATGGCTTAGAGGTGGAAACAACCTTTTTAGATTTAAAAGCAGGTTTTTCCAATTTTCCTTTCTGACATGCTTCACACAAAGCATCTGAGCAGAACTTCAGATTAGGAAGTCCTCTGACCAGATTGAGTTTGTTAATCTGAGATATTCTTCTCATACTAACATGCCCTAATCTTCTGTGCCAGACCCATTGCTCATTGTTAACAGTGAGAAGACATTTTACATTCCGACTCTTTAGTTCAGAAATTTTTATCTTATAAATGTTGTTTTTCCTCTTTCCATTAAAAAGGATAGTTCCATCGTTTTGACTAACAGCTTTGCATGAATTTCGATTAAAGATTATGTCATAACCGTTATCACTTAATTGACTTATGGATAACTGGTTATGCATTAATCCATCAGCTAAGAGCACATTATTTATAGAGGGAATATTTCCATTACCTACTATTCCAGAGCCAATGATCTTCCCTCTTTGGTTGCCTCCAAAACCCACGTAGCCTCCAGGTTTAAGTTCCAGGCTTTGGAACATATGCTTTCTTCCCGTCATGTGTCGAGAGCATCCAGAGTCCGGGTACAATGACTGGTGTTTTAGCCTTGCTTCTAAAGATATATGCTACATATATAATTTTGTCCTTAGGTACCCATATCTTCTTGTGTCCTGGTTTGTTAGTTTTACGAAAATTCTTGTTGAATTTAGGTTTGACAGAGTAATCATTACTAGTGTATTTAAGGTCATGTGTGTGCTCATATGTGAAATGTGATTTTTATGGTGTGCATTTTATGACAAGGTCCATGACTTTCTTAGGTGTAGATACCTTACCTTGGTATCCTATTCCTTTTCTGCCATTCCTACTAACTCCATAGATCATTGAAGCCATCTTGCTTCTATCTATGTTTTTAGCCAGAAACTTCTGAAAGTTGTGATCATACTCTTTGATGATCTTATTGTTAGAACATAGTTTGATTCTACAACCCTTAGTTAGAGTTTTGATGATAACAAATACAAAGAACTAATGACAAACACAAAGAACAAATATGCACCCTCAAAATTATGTTTTATGTATGCAGAAGTTCTGACCAAAGCAACATCAGAAGATAAGCCATAAGAGCTACACGCTGAAGCAATCAGAACATGCGCTGAAGATTGATGACCAGAAACTGCGCTTAAACAAAGTAAACTCTGATTCTAAACAAGAACATATTAATCCAAGTCATCAATATTCTGAAGCATCATCAGCAAGTAAGGAGATAATATTCTGAAGCGTTACTGATCATTCAAGACATCATCAATTTTAACGGCTTCTTTTAGACAGGATCTTCTCCAAATGGAAAGTGTGTTAATGACATTAAACATGCTTGATGATCAACGTTATTCCACTGCCTATATAAACAAAGTCAACATTCAAAATCAAAGACGATTCACTACATAACCACTCACGCATATTCAAAGCTGCAAGCAATATTCTTTACATTTCCAAGCTATAATCTTGTGTAAATTATCACAGTTGTGATAAACAGTTTATGTAAGAAAAACAACAACACACATCTTGTATAATAGTTTTGAAATAGTGTTCGTTGAGATTCACCGGATTGTGGTTGTACTCAAAAAGACTTTAACAATTGTTAAATTAGTGATTGTAATCCTTTTGAGATTAGTGGATTAAGACCTCGTTAGAGAGAGGCGAAATCACCTTGATGGATGGACTGGAGTAGTTTGAGATCAAACGAACCAGGATAAAAATACTGTGTCATTAAGCTTTTAATTTCAAGTTTTCAATTCAACCCCCCCTTCTTGTGTTTTTCACATCTTCAATTGGCATCACAGCGCCTGGTTCTGAGCTTAAACACTTAACCGTGTCAGTACAAGATTCAAGCTTCAGAAAAACACTATGGTGGGAACAAGCCAAAACATTAGCAATGACAACCATGAAGACAAGGACAGATTCAATGGCAAACCTCCAGACTTTGATGGAGAAAACTTTGACTATTGGAAAGAGAGAATTGAGAGTTACTTTCTGGCCCATGATGCTGATTTGTGGGACATGGTGACTGATGGATACACGCACCCAGTGGATGGACGTGGTCAGAGGATAGACAGAAAAATGATGTCTGATCAGCAAAAGCGTGAATTCAGAAACCACCACAAGTCCAGAACAATACTCCTCAGCGCCATCTCATACTCAGAATATGAGAAAATATCAAACAGAGAGACTGCCAAGAACATGTTTGACTCTCTGAGAATGACACATGAAGGGAACATTCAAGTCAAAGAAACCAAGGCCCTTACACTCATTCATAAGTATGAGGCATTCAAGATGGAAGATAGTGAATTAATAGAAACTATGTTTTCAAGATTCCAAATCCTTGTTGCTGGACTGAAGGTTCTTGACAAAGGGTATTCTAATGCTGATCACGTTAAGAAGATCATCAGAAGCTTGCCCAAGCAATGGAGGTTAATGGTTACAACACTTAAGCTAGCCAAAGATCTCAACAAAATATCTTTGGAAGAACTTGTCAGCTCCCTCAGAAGTCACGAGATAGATCTAGAAGAAGATGAGCCTCAAAAGCAAGGTAAGCCACTAGCTTTAAAATCTAATAGAAAATATGACTTTAAGGTTTTGCAGGTTGTGGAAGAAACTTCTGATGGATCCTCATAAGAAGAAGATGAACTGTCTCTCCTCTCCAGAAGGGTGAACCAACTGTGGAAGAAGAGACAAAGGAAATTCAGAACTCCTAGAAGACCAGAGAATCAGAATGAATCCTCCTCCAGATACAGAAAGTCTGAGTTTTCGTCTGGACATAGAAGATCTAAAGGTTCTTCAGGATACAGAAAGCCAAATAACAAGGACATCATCTTCTATGAGTGTAACGAGCAAGGGCACTACAAAAGTGACTGCCCAAGGCTTCAGAAGGAGAAGTCCAAAAAGAAGTTCTTCAAGGAAAAGAAGAAAAGCCTCATGGCTACATGGGATGATTCTGACACCTATGAAGCTGACTCAGAATCAGATGATGAAAGAGCAAACATAACTCTCATGGCAAATGTATCAGAAGACAACGAAGCTTCTGGTTCAGACTCAGAATCAAACACTGAAGAGGTATTTCTTGATTTTACCATAAATTTTACTAAGTCTGAACTTGCAGAAAGCCTAAATGAAATTCTGGAAAGATATCAGCAAATCAGAGTCAAATTCAGGAACCTGAAAAGGAATCTTGCCTCTAACTCTGAAAAGTATGAGAGTCTCAGATTAGAGAATTCTGAGTTAAAAGAAAAAATTTCAAAATTAGAAAATGATTTGCAAAATTCTCAGAAGGAAACAATCTCTGAAACTCCCAGTAATGCTGATGAGATCATCAAAGAGTATGATCACAGCTTTCAGAAGTTTCTAGCTAAAAACATAGACAGAAGCAAGATGGTTTCAATAATCTATGGAGTTAGCAGAAATGGCAGAAAAGGAATAGGATATCAAGGTAAGGTATCTACACCAAAAAATGCCATGGACTTAGTTATAAAACGCACACCACTCAATTCACATTTTATATATGGGCACACAGATGACATAAAATACACAAGTAGTGATTATTCTGTCAAACCAAAATTCAATCAGAACTTTGGTAAAACTAACAAATCAGGACCCAAGAAAATGTGGGTACCTAAGGATAAAATTATACATGTAGCAGATATCTTTATCAGCAAGGCTAAGACACCATTCATGGTACCTGGACTCTGGCTGCTCACGACACATGACGGGAAGAAGGCATATGTTCCAAAGCCTAGAACTAAAGCCTGGAGGCTACGTGGGCTTTGGAGGTAATCAGAGAGGAAAGATCATTGGCTCTGGAACAGTAAGTAATGGAAATCTTCCCTCTATAAATAATGTATTATTAGTTGATGGATTAATGCATAACCTGTTATCCATAAGTCAATTTAGTGATAATGGCTATGATATAATCTTCAATCAAAATCCATGCAAAGTTGTTAGTCAGAAAGATGGGACTATCCTATTTAATGGAAAGAGGAAAAACAACATTTATAAAATAAAACTTTATGAACTAAAAAGTCAGAATGTAAAATGCCTACTTTCTAAAAATGTTGTTTCTACCTCTAAGCCATTAGAATTTCTGCACATTGACTTATTTGGACCAATAAAAACTGCTCCAGTCAGTGGCAAGAAGTATGGGTTAGTAATTGTAGATGACTATAGTAGATGGACATGGGTAAAGTTCTTAAGACACAAGGACGAGTCACACTTTATGTTTGTTACCTTCTGCAACCAAGTTCAGAAAGAAAAGAATCTTAGAATTGTCAAAGTCAGAACTGATCATGGTGGAGAATTTGAAAATAAAAATTTTGAATTATTTTTTAATGAAAAAGGCATTTTGCATGACTTCTCTTGTCCTATAACTCCCCAACAAAATGGAGTTGTAGAACGAAAGAACAAAACATTGCAAGAAATGGCCAGAACCATGATCAATGAGACTAACATTACTAAGATCTTTTTGGCAGAGGCCATTAACACAACGTGTTACATTCAGAATAGAATCTCCATAAGACCTATTCTAGAAAAGACTCCATATGAATTTTGGAAGAACATAAAGCCCAACATTTCTTATTTTCATCCATTTGGATGCACTTGCTTTATTCTGAATACAAAAAATTATCTGAACAAGTTTGACTCTAAATCACAAAAGTGTATTATGTTAGGATACTCTGAACGCTCATGAGGGTACAAAGTATACAATACAGAAACACAAATTGTTGAAGATTCAATCAGTGTTAGTTTGATGATAAGCTTGACTCTCAAAAGTCAAAGCAGAATGAATTCCTTCCATGTATGGAAGATGAACTCATAGGTACTGAAGACAACTCATCAAAAGGTCTCCACAGAGATGATCCCTTAACATCAGAAAGAGTTACTGCAAGCAATCCAACATATTCTATTGATCAATTTCAGAAAAGGCTATCCAGAAGCATCATTGATCACCTAGAAGATACAATACTGGGAAAGAAAGATGATCCAATCAGAACCAGATCAACATTCAGAAACTTTGAAGAATCCCTCATGGGTCTGGGCTCTCTGATTGAACCAACAACTATTGATGAAGCACTTCTGGACAATGACTGGATTCTTGCAATGCAAGAGGAACTGAATCAATTCACCAGAAATGACGTAGAGGATCTGGTTCCCAAACCAAAAGGATTCAATGTCATTGGAACAAAGTGGGTGTTCAGAAACAAACTGAACGAGCAAGGAGAAGTCATCAGAAACAAAGCATGACTGGTAGCACAAGGTTATAGTCAACAAGAGGGGATAGACTATACAGAAACCTTTTCTCCAGTCACCAGGTTAGAATCTATCAGAATTTTAATATCATTTGTTGTAAATAGAGGCATCACTCTGTATCAGATGGATGTCAAAAGTGCATTCTTAAATGGCTATATAGATGAAGAGCTATATGTGCACCAACCCCCTTGGGTTTGAGAATTCCAAAAATCCAGAATATGTTTTCAAACTAAAGAAGTCACTCTATGGTCTGAAAAAAGCTCCCAGAGCTTGGTATGAAAGACTAAGTAACTTCCTGTTAGAAAAGGAATTCACTAGAGGAAAAGTGGACACAACCTTATTCTGTAAGACAGTTAAGAATGACATGTTAGTATGTCAGATTTATGTTGTTGACATCATCTTTGGATCTACTAAACCCTCTTTTGGAAGAGAGTTTGCTAAATGTATGCAGGCTGAGTTTTAGATGAGCTTGGTGGGGGAACTCAAATTCTTTCTAGGAATTCAGATAAACCAAACTCCAGAAGGAACTTACATTCATCAAAGAAAATATGTCAGAAATTCTAAAGAAATTTGATCTCTCAGAATGTAAGCCCTCAAAGATTCCAATGCATCCCACATGCATTCTGGAAAAGGAAGAGGTAAGTAAAAAGGTAGAACAGAAGGTCTACAGAGGTATGATTGGTTCTCTTCTCTATCTGATGGCTTCAAGGCCTGAGATTTTATTTAGTGTTTGCTTATGTGCTAGATTCCAATCAGATCCTAGAGAAACTCACTTAACAATAGTTAAGCGAATTTTCAAGTATCTGAAAGGTACTACTAATCTGGGTTTGTTTTATAGAAAGTCAAATGATCACAACTTAGTAGGATATTGTGACATTGACTTTGCTGGAGACAGAGTAGAACGTAAAAGCACTTCTGGAAGCTTCTAGTTTCTGGGAGAAAATCTGATCTCATGGACCAGCAAGAGACAGTCCACAATAGTACTATCAACAGCAGAAGCTGAATACATAGCAGCTGCTGGATGTAGCACGCAAATTATGTGGATGAAAAGTCAACTTGAAGACTTAAACATATTTGAGAGTAAAATTCCTATCCTCTGTGACAATACTTCTGCTATTTGTCTCAGTAAAAATCCAATTTTGCATTCTAGGGCTAAGCATATAGAAATAAAACATCATTTTATTAGGGACTATATTCAGAAAGGGATTCTTAGCTTAAAATTTATTGACACAGACCATCAATGGGATGATGTATTTACAAAATCTCTTTCTTAAGATAGGTTTAACTTCATTCTGAAACATCTCAGCATGAAGCTATGCCCAGAATAAATAGTTTTATTTACATATCTTAACCATCAGAACTTTATTATTTTCTGTGAACTACTGATCAACCTGTCTTCAGAGTTTAGAAGTACATATTGCATCAGAATCTATCCATGAAGATCTGAATGTTTCATTTCAAGGATAAAAGTGTGATGTTCACATAATCAAACAAATGTCATCCATTCATCAGCTACTTTTTGAGGTTGAACACACGTTCACTTTTCTAAAAGGTCAAAAGTGCTGATTGGGTGCATTGAGACACATGTCATGGGTAACCGTTCCAGTATCTTTCTGAATCCCCTAATTTCAGCTGTCATTAATGCTTATAATCATGACTAATTATTTCTCTCTCTCTTACTGTTTACGCTTTCAAGAAAAACTATTTAAACTCAAATTTCACTCTTTACATTCTTTCACTTTTACTCTCTTAATATTTTCTATCGTTTCAAGCTCTCGTTTTCAAAAAACCCCTTTCATCTTCCTCAAAATCCCGTGTGAACAATGGCTTCTTCAAGTGTCACAAATGTCAGTGCTCAGGAATCTGCTTCAATGGAACAATATGAAGTACCCTACAGAACGCTCTTCACTCCTATTAATAATCTGGAAGTTCTCTCTGAACTGATTGTTGATTTTAGGAGTCTTCAAGAAAATGGCTTCAATCTGTATGAATACGTTACTGCTCAAGGATGGAGCAGTTACTTTGACCGTCTAGTTGGTCCAACATTTCCCATTCTTGTTAAAGAATTCTGGATACATGCTTCTTCTTCAAATCATCAGGTTACTTCTTATGTCACGGGGAAGAAAATTGTTATTATAGAAGACCTAATTTCAAAGCTTATTGGTTACAATGGTGGAGGTGTCAGATGCATTGACATGGCTGAGAGATGCTCTAATGTGAGTTCTATTTCAAAGGAAATATTTACTAATGGACTACCCTCCAGCAAAATCAGAGATCTGAAGGATCACCACATAATTTGGGCAAGAATTATTTTGGGGTGTATCAACCACAGGAAGCCAACTAGCTCTCCTGATTATATCAACATTGATCAGCAGTTTCTGATCTATTTCATTGCCAAGAAGACTAAGGTAAACCTTCCACACTTGCTATTTAATCATCTTAGAACTAGTGTGAAGGAAACAAGAGAAGATGAACGAACCAAGAGGGACTGGGTACCCTTAGGAAGACTCATATCAGATATTCTGACAGAGAATAGGCTAATAGAACATTTGACTGAAGCCCAGGAAATCAGCACTTTGGAAGCAACCGTTGGGAAGCCCCTGAACGCTAAAAATCTGAATAAGATGAAAATCATTGAGAATATCAAGAAGGAACCTACTATTACTTCTCATGCAACAATAACTTCAAGAAGGATACCTCTGGATGATTTTCCTCTATTTTCTGATATTGACTTCAAGCCAGAAATAATAATCAGATATCTGGACGCTTGCAAGGAAGATGGTACTGCACCATAAATCAATATCCAAGACTTACACAAGGCTGCTCCAGAAGTTGCTTTAAAGAAGACCAAGAAGAGGAAGGCTGCAGCAGAAGGACCATCTCAGTGGACTCCAAAAGCTGCCAAAAAGAAAGGTAATCCTTCCTTTGTTTCTGTTATAGAATCAATAAATGTATCAACATCTGAAGTCATGCCTATTCAACCAGAACATCCAATTCCACAAACATTTGAAGACTTTGACATAGAGTTTGATCCATCAGAAACTCTAGGTCTGAATGAAACTCACTCCCTTTCTCATAATCCAAATCCTGAACAAACCCAACAAGAACTTGCCAAAGTTCTGTCTGATATTGATTCATTTGACCAAGACTTTTCAGCTCCCGTACCACAAAATCCAAATTCTCAACTCCCTGAAAATCCAAACTCTGATACCACACCAGAAATTCCATAACCTCACTCTCCACAACAAGAAATTTCTCATCCACAATCACCTCAACCAGAAATTCCTCAACCAGAAATTTCACAACCACAATCACGTCAACCTGAAATATAACAACCAGAAGCTCAACCTTATGAGAATCAATCTTCTGATATCCATGAACCAGAACCTCACCATGTTTCAACAAACCAATCTGAAGAACTCATTCAGATTCTGATACAATCCCAATACCTGGAATCACAAAACCACTTGCTATTCGCATGCCTCTCACCATCCACGATATTCCAGAAATCCCTTCATATATGGAATCCACACCACTAAACTCCCCTACCAGTCCAATCATCATACCTGACTTTCCCACTCCTTCAACCACTAACAGTCCAGCTGACAACGTAAGACTTGTCATTGATCCAATTGTGCTAGAAAGACTAGCTTATATCTCTCACAAAATTGCCATTCCCAAACCTAAACCAACTGAAACCACATCAGATGTTGGCACAAGTTTGTTGATTTTTGAAACAGGAATACAAGAATGGATAAATTCTGATTATATGTGGACAAAATTCAGAAACTGGCTTAGTTCTGAAATGCTGAAGCTGAAGGAACAGAGTTATGAACAGGTTCAGCAGAACTTTAGTGCTAAGCTGAAGGCTTTTCAAGACCAAGTTCTGAGGCAACTGCTCAAGAAAGATATCCTCTCTTTGGATAATGCTCCCTGGACAGAGCATCATCCCTCAGATAAAGTTCAACCAGAATCAGAAAGTCTCTCCCTGACTACTGCTCCAGAAGACTTGATCACAGCAGAAGAAATGGTTCACTCTGAACAAGCTGCAGAATGCTCTGAGCAATGTCCAACTCCTGAAGAAACTCCAGCACCCTCCTTAGTCATGCAAACTCTGGAAGAGTTGAAGAAAGAAAATGCTCTAATCCATGCAAGGTTGGATAAGCAGGAGGACACGAACAAAGAGATTAAAAGCATTTTGGGAAAGCAAGAAGAGTCCAATACTCAAATCAAGAGCTTGCTGGAAGCTTTGTTCACACGTCTGCCCCCTCCTTCTTAGATTTTTGTTTTAAATCTGTTTATCTGTAACGCTTAATTTTTTACCTCTTCTGTTCTGGAACTTATCATTGCATCATGTTTTTTAATATAATTCAACTATTTTGGCTCTGATTATATTGCCTTTTTGATAACTGATAAAAAGGGGGAGAAAGTAAGATATTTTCAATAATGGTTTACCGATACAGAAGTCTCAAACATTCTGAATTACTTAACCTCTATCGTCTGAAAAGTTTGAACAAGTACAAATTCTGATGAAAGATGCAGCTAAAGTCTGATGCTCAAGGAACTTAAGGGAAGTAATCAACTCAGGGGGAGTTTCTCTTAAACCTTTTGTTCTTTATTTTTAATTGAAAAATCTAGTTTTTGTCATAATCAAAAATGGGGAGATTGTTAGAACATAGTTTGATTCTACAACCCTTAGTTAGAGTTTTGATGATAACAAATACAAGGAAGTAATGACAAACATAAAGAACAAATATGCACCCTAAAAATTATGTCTTATGTATGCAGAAGTTCTGACCAAAGCAACATCAGAAGATAAGCCATAAGAGCTACACACTCAGAACATGCGCTGATGATTGATGACCAGAACCTGCGCTTAAGCAAAGTAAACTCTGATTTTAAACAAGAACATGTTAATCCAAGTCATCAATATTCTGAAGCGTCATCAGCAAGTAAGGAGATAAGATTCTGAAGCGTTACTGATCATTCAAGACAACATCAATTCCAACGGCTTCTTTCAGATATGATCTTCTCCAAATGGAAAATGTGTTAATGACATTAAACATGCTTGATGATCAACGTTATTCCACTGCCTATATAAACAAAGTCAGCATTCAAAATCAAAGACGATTCACTACATAACCACTCACGCATATTCAAATTTGCAAGCAATATTCTTTACATTTCCAAGCTATAATCTTGTGTAAATTATCACAGTTGTGATAAACAGTTTTTGTAAGAAAAAAACAACACACATCTTGTATAATAGTTTTGAAATAGTGTTCCTTGAGATTAACCGAATTGTGGTTGTACTCAAGAAGACTTTAACAGTTGTTAAAGTAGTGATTGTAATCCTTTGGAGATTAGTGGATTAAGACCTCGTTGGAGAGAGGCGAAATCACCTTGACGGGTGGACTGGAGTAGTTTGAGATCAAACGAACCAGGATAAAAATACTGTGTCATTGAGCTTTTAATTTCAAGTTTTCAATTCAACCCCCCCTTCTTAAGTTTTTCACATCTTCAATTATCAGCATTACTGGGAGTCTCCGAGATTATTTCTTTTTGAGAGTTTTGCAAATCGTTTTCTAATTTGAAACCTTTTCTTTTAACTAAGAATTCTCTAATCTGAGACTCTCAGTCTTTTCAGAGTTAGAGACAAGATCCCTTTTCAGGTTCTTGAATTTGACTCTGATTTGCTGATACCTTTCCATAATTTCATTTAGACTTTCTGCAAGTTCAGCCTTAGTAAAATTAATAGTGAAGTCAGGGAATACCTCTTCAGTGTCTGATTTTGAGTCTGAACCATAAGCTTCATTGTCTTCTGACACGTTTTCCATGAGATCTATGTTTTCTCTTTCATCATCTGACTGAGTCAGCATCAGAAGTGTTTGAATCGTCCCATGTTTCCATGAGGCTTTTCTTCTTCTCCTTGGAGAACTTCTTTTTGGGCTTCTCCTTCTGAAGCTGTCGACAGTCACTTTTGTAGTTCCCTTGCTCATTGCACTCATACCAGATGATGTCCTTGTTATTTGACTTTCTGTGTCCTGAAGAACCTTCAGTTCTTCTGTGTCCAGAGGAAGAGTCAGACTTTCTGTATCTGGAGGAGGATTCATTTTGATTCTCTGATCTTCTAGGGTTTCTGAATTTCCTTTGTCTATGCTTCCACAGTTGATTTACCCTTCTGGAGAGGAGATAAAATTCATCTTATTATGATGAGAATCCATCATAGGTTTCTTCCATAGCATGCAAAACCTTAAAATCAGATTTCTTGTTAGATTTTAATGCAAGTGGCTTACCTTGCTTTTGAGGCTCATCTTCTTCTAGCTCTATCTCGTGACTTTTGAGGGAGCTGACAAGTTCCTCCAGAGATATCTTGTTGAGATCTTTAGCTAGCTTAAGTGTTGTGACCATTGGCCTCCATTGCTTGGGTAGACTTCTGATGATCTTCTTTACGTGATCAACAGTAGAATATCCTTTGTCAAGAAACTTCAGCCCAGTAACAAGGATCTGGAATCTTGAGAACATTGCTTATATGGATTCACTGTCTTCCATCTTGAATGCTTCATACTTTTGAATGAGCGCAAGGGCCTTGGTTTCGTTGACTTGTATGTTGCCTTCATGCTTCATTCTCAGAGAGTCAAACATGTTTTTGGCTGTCTCTCTGTTTGAGATTTTCTCATATTCTGAGTATGAGATAGCACTGAGAAGAATTGTTTTGGCTTTATGATGGTTTCTGAAATCACGTTTTTGCTGGTCAGACATCCTTTTTCTATCTATCTTCTGACCACTTTCATCCACTGGATGTGTGTATCCATCAATTACCATGTCCCATAGATCAACATCATGGGCCAGAAATAAGCTCTCAATTCTGTCTTTCCAGTAGTCAAAACTTTCTCCATTAAATACAGGAGGTTTGCCACTGATTCTGTCCTTGTCCTCATGATAGTCATTGCTGATGTTTTGGCTTGGTCCCACCATAGTGTTTTTCTAAAGCTTAGATCTTGTCCTAACACGGTTAAGTGTATGAACTCAGAACCAGGTGCTCTGATGCCAATTGAAGAAGTGAAAAACACAAGAATGGGGGGGGGGGGGGGGTTGAATTGAAAACTTAAAAACAAATGCGCAGTAGACTCAATATTTTTATCCTGGTTTGTTTAATCTCAAACTACTCCAGTCCACCCGTCAGGGTGATTTCGCCTTTCTCCAACGAGGACTTAATCCACTAATAAAAAACTGATTGCAATCACTACTTTGACAACTGCCAAAGTCCTCTTGAGTACAACCACAACCCAGTTAATCTCAAGGAAAACTAGCTTAATCAAGATAAAAAGTATTTTGTGTATGGTTGTTTTTCTTAACAAAAACAGTATCACAACTGTGATATTTTACACAATTTTGAGCGTAAAAAGAATATGTAAGCTTGCATCGTTTTTGAGATGTATTGCAGTCGTGTTCAAAATCGTAAATGATTTGTCCTCTTAGCTTGTTTATATAGGCATAGAAATCCTGTCTAACATAAAGCGTGATAATGGACATTCAATGTTGTTTCCATATTGAGAAGATTCTTGTCTGAATGAAGCCGTTGCATGTGATGTTGTCTTGATTGAATAGTAACGCTTCAGAATCTTAGAATCTTGCATGCTGCAATTGCTTCAGAACATTGATGACTCAGAGATGTGAGGATCTGATGGTGTATGAAACTTCTGTTCAGAATTAGAGTATTCTTCAGTTCAGCGCAGGTTCTGATCATCATTCTTTAGCGCAGATTCTGATTACCTTAGCTTGAAAGCTTCTATAGCTTAACTTCTGATGCTGCTTTGGTCAAAATTTCTGCATACAAAATAACACAAATTTAGAGTGCATATTTGTTCTTTGTGTTTGTTATCATCAAAACTCTAATTAAGGGTTGTAGAATCAAACTATGTTCTAACACATACCAGGTGTTTGCAGCTTCATAGAAGGAAGTTATTTTGAAGATCATGGGGTGAGAATTGTTGATCGCCAATGGATTCAAAAATGGGAAGTCTGACCATGATGGAGTGTGAAGTCCACTCACTGATCAAGTCAGGAATGTTTTGAAGAATCCACTTGTGCTAGGAAGGGGAGCATCATCTACTGTTTATATGTGACGAAATTTCCATGTGATGACAAATAGCTTATCGGGAGTTGGGAATTAGTCTGATATGGTGCAGATGTGCATTTGACTGATGGTAAAGACCTTGTCGGGAGCTGGGAACTTATCTGATGTACGGTTGTTGTAGCGGTTGAAATGTTTTAAGACTAAGCCATTAGATTGACTTGACTTATACAAATCAAAATAAAAATTGCCACCGTGCTTTATTGTTTCCTAAGGAATGGGAAAAGAGCGAATAACCCAAAAAGAAGGGGAAAGATTCAAGGTAAGGGGGTTGGTTATGCAAAGGGAATGTATTAGCACCCTAAACATCTCCGGTACTCCGCAGGAACCTCTTTGTGAAATCTGTATATTTTGGCTATAAAAAAATGTTGTATAAAAATGGATGGTGGAGGTGAGAAAAGAAATATATTTATTTTATAATTTTTGCACCCGTCGTGGTTGCGAACCTTTAGTTCCTACGTACCACCTTTTCGTGCAATAGCGGAGTAGGGTACACGTAGTTCCTCTTTTAAAAATTCAAAACACACATGTGTTGGTCAATTTTATGAGATAAAACATCATCGTCATTGTCCGTATGGAAAACATAGCTACTACCCACAATCATGAGAAAGGAGAATTTACATCATCTCAAAGTGGAGGATATGGCTTGGATTTTAAAATCAATAATGCCTCACTCAACACCCAAGTGGAAATATCTCTCTTTACTACATATTATAGAAGTATAGTTGTTTGCATCACTACAAGGATTGACAAGAGTTCAATCTTTTGAGAAAAGTTTAAAGATAAAATCCAAAGTGGCAAAATGGTTTGAATGTGATTGATTGACTTTTAGTCTTCTCACAAAAAATATCAAGGTATTATTAAGTTGATTGGAGTTTATTTATGAAAATGTTTGAAAATGCATGGGCATAAGTCCAAGTTTATTATGAAAGTGGTTCAAGTTTAAAAACAATAAGAGTTTTCAAAAGGAGGAAGAATATTTTTGAAATTAAAGAAGATGGGAGGAGAAGAAGAGGCTATCTAAAGCATAAGGTAAAAGTTAGGGATAAGAACCATCTAACCAACAAGAATCCAATACTTGACATTATGAGCCAAGATATGATTCCCATTCCTTGGATTGAAAAAAAATCAAGAAAAAATATTAGACCTCTTGAGAGAACCAAACTTCAAGTGTATTAAGTCTTCACAAAAATTGGGCAGAGTAACAGCGGTATACGAGTGAATTCCAGATTACAAACAAAAGGTGTAATCACAAAAAACCTGCATATAAAAACAAAGAAGCAACCCAATGTCTTGAGGTAAACCTCAAGAACTCTAGAAAAAAATAATCAGATAAGATCACAAGGTCTCCAAGATAGGCCAAGGTTTCTAATCCTAAGTCCAAGAAAAGTCTCATGCTCCATAATGCCAAGGATAGTAACCAAATAGTCCAAGTACCATTAAGGATTTTTATGGTTTATGTTGATTATTAAGTATCTTAAAAAAAGAAAAGCTCAAGTGAGCAAAGTAAAAATAACAAGAAAGTAAATGCTCAAATGAGCAAAGATGAAAATGGCATGAAATGTAAATGCTAAAAGTAAATGGTACATAAAGCATAAAAAAAATAAAAGCGTAACGTAAAACAAGTAAATGATTAGTGGTTAGTTGGATGACCATCTTGAAGCTTGCATTTGGAACTCATTAGAGGATTGGTAGAACCAAAGCCTCTACACAACAAGTTGCATTTGCTTTTTGTCAAGTATACCATCCATTTAGAATTCTCACAAGTGCCATCTAATGATCAACGATGTTTAAGTGATCCGCGTTGACCAAAGGTGTTGTAGATCCATTAGAGGATTGGTAGAACCAAAGCCTCCACACAATGAATCTCAAGGTTATTGGATCAAAGAGATCAAATTAACATACTTGGGCTTGCAAACATAATTTTGAGCCACGAATGATTATTTATTCGAATCAGGACAAAATTTAGCGCTATGTTAAGCAATCGTAAGTGGACTTATATAGAAGTCGCACCTATTTTGTGGCCGGTCAATAGAAATCTATGCACCATTTGTTCTGAGACATGATATAGAGATCATGCTTCACCAACATTTAGTGCAATAATAAGGGGATGAGATGAAGAGGGATGGGAGAGAATGTACAAACCACTTTTGAATTAAATTTAATCAAACTATTATTAAAATCATTCATCCATTTTTGTGGAGTTAAACTCAACACCATGGATTCAATGATGTTAATAAAGTTCATGATCCAAAATTTAACCCAAGATCAGCCAGAAAATAGTCACAAAATAATATTACATTTTAATATATACAAAAGGGTTTAAAAATAATGATTAAAAAAAAATGAAGAGAAAAATATCCACTATGTTCAAATTAATCAAGAAATAAAAAGTAAGACCATAGAAAAATCAGAAAAAGGCTCAAATAATTTTACAAATTTTTTGGTAATTTTTTAAAGTCAGAAACTATTTTTAAAATTAAAATAAATGGGTAAAATAAACCAAAAATGATAAAAAAAATAGTAAGGTCAGAAACAAAAATAAAATAAGGTCACCAATATTTGTAACAATATCATTGGATCACTCCATAATTTTTTTAGGATTTTAAAAATGTATAAAAGTATTTTTAAACATTTAAAATAATTCAAATAAAGTGTAAATTCATAAAAAAAATACCAAAACACAAAATTAAATTGTGAAAAAATAGAAATCAGAAAGAGAATAATCAAAATATTTTTTCATAATTTTTTCAGGTTTTTTGGACTTAAAATGAGTTTTCTATGATTTTTTGAAATTTAAAACAATTAAAATATAAAAATCAGAAAAGAAAATAAAAGTAAAAATATGTGGACCATTGGATGAGAGTCAAAACGCGTTAGTAATCAAATCCAAGGGATTTGGCGCGCTGTGCATATCATGGTCATTAGTGAATAAAGTACATAATCAAGTATAAATCAGATTTTGAAAAATAAAAAGTGGCGTGTCATCATTGATTGGAAGATGACACGTAGGTCATCTTCAACCTCCAGCTAACGTGATTTGCAAGTCTTTCAAACTGTAAAATCAGAAGCTCAGACCTATGTCGTTCGCTTTGTATCTTTAAGACAAAGACAACCACACCCTGCGTCAAATTTCTATAAATTGTAGCTCAAGCAATTTCGAAGGAAAGTCTTGAAAAGGGATTTGAAATTTCATGGTCAAAACATGTTTCCAGTAAAAGGTAAGTGTTGCAACTAGAACCAGGGCAATGAGAGCAATACAATGATATCAGAGTTTTGAAGAATTGATGAAGGAATCTACCTATTGAAGTTGAGTTGCAGAGCTCTGAAACTGGACTTCTATGGAGCAGTATAGGGCACGATTCTTGAATGTAATTATGTGGTTAGCTTCAGGGAAGATCAAGGAAGGTGAATTAATGGAAATATTGGATTGAAAAAGGCTTAATAATGGATTTTGAAGTTACTGAATTCTGAGTTGTGGAACAAGTTTGGCAGGGTGATTCTGGCTATCCAAGCTTGAGAAAATGAATAGCGTTGCTCATGTATTTATAGGAGAAGCAAATGGGATCAAAAGGAAGGGTGAATGATGTAATTTGGAGGGAATTCGTATGGGTCTGCATCATGAAGAAAATGTGACTTCTCTTTTGTCGAAACTTATCCAAAATGCAAGTTTTGATACACTAATCCACTTGTGAAAGTTGGTTAATCATGTTTAGACCCAAAACGCGTGCTAATTTGAGGTTTAGAGGTTGTAACATGAAATTCAAATTCTAACTTGCAATGAAACTTCAATTCCAAGTTACAACTTTTGAAACAATGACATTCTCAGCTCAAGGGGTATTAAGGCATGATTCTTGATGCTTTAGAAAGATAAGGTTACAAGCTTTGCAATGGAAAAAGAATGGAATCAAATGGATGCTTGAGCTGAAAGTTGTGTTGAGTCAAGGTTGGAGAAAAAGAGTTGACTTTCCATACTTAGGAATATTTCAAGTTCTTCTTCAAAAATTACCTATAATGTCTTGCATCCAAACATGGCCTTCCACTTGGAATTTGCTCTTGACAAAAAAAGATGGAATGAATTAGATCTCTTGAATGACATTTTGAAACTTGGGCCATTCAAAATCTCCAAAAATTGAGAGAGTTATGAATTGTTGAATTTTGCAAAAAATCATGAAATGACCTATAATATTTTTCATCCTTAAGGCAACTTCCATCCATTTTCACACTTTTCATATAAAATAATGCATAAATTTCACACCTTAAAGATAATTATGGAAAAAGAATGGGCTCAAGGTGATAAAAATTGACCAAGTTATGATCATTTGAAGTTACTTATGAAAAATTGGGAATTCATCTGGAGGACTTGCAATCTTTCTTCTTCATCAAGTTTCTTCCACATGAAAACTCCTTGGAACTTTTGAATTGGTTTGTTGATAACGCTTTGAATAGAAATATGTCTTTGGAATCACTCAAAAATACCAATAGATGAGCAAGATATATTCCTTTGAAGTTCTAGCTCCTTAGATCAAGAGAATGCTTTGAGGATATTTGACAATTTTGAACAAAATTCTTGTACCAACACACATGATTTGTAAATAGAGGTTGTTGAGGATGATAATTATAACTCATAGCCACCAAAACCACTTCTATATGTTGAACATTGAGAGAAATATGCACTTGTAACCAAATGGAATAAAATCTTGTCCAACCATAACAACTTCTCCAATCAATCCCTTGTGCTTTTCAACCAAATTTGATAACCTTGAAATGTGATGAACCAAAACAACCTTGACATGACAATTCTTCCAAAACCAAGCCAATGGTGAGGTTTGAACTTCTCAAGATTTATTTACTAGGGCATGGAAATAAACTCATGAACCCATGGGGTAACTTGTTAAATCCCATTGCCTTTACCTACTTGGATATCAAGAAAGACAAACCAACATTGCATTTTATTTAGTTGAAAGAAGAAATCAAGAAAAAAACAATATTTATGATCATAAAAGAACATAAGTCAAGGTGCTTCGTGATTCCTCAAAAGGGCAAAGCTACATATAGGGAGGGGAACCAAGAATCCTAGTGTGATCTTATTGTGAATGAATCATCATGGTATGATGAAAGGATCTTAGGGAAAAAATTTGGGGTACAACATCTGTGAATCTGAATTCTGAATTGTTGGTTAAGAAATTGTTTGAGAGTTTATTTCTCTCTATGACATTCAGGTGTTTGTGATAACCTGAATGAGTTACAGAAGGTGTGATCATTTGAGATCTTCTTATGTTTGTTGGGAACCTCTTAAAGGACTTCTCTGCATAATGAGTCCTTTTAATGGTGTTTTAAGAACCATGGTGTTTGGGTTATGTGTTATGAATCTGATGTCCTAAATGATATTGTAACATCATGTTAGGATGTTTTTAGAAGATTCTTGTGTTTGTGGAACTGGATGCTCAAGCATTATTGTCAGAAGAGGGTTTTCTGACTATGTGGATTAGAATGTGGAGATTCTGAACTTGTCTATAGTAGTATGTTCAGGAAATGCATGACTACTATCATTTTGAAGACTTAACTAGTATTAACCATTACTAGTGAATATAAAGGCAGAAGAACATTATAAGATACCGTGGTCTGATCTGGATGTTTATTTTGGAGGTTTTCTTCTTCTGATCAGATTGTTAGTGTTAGTTCTCTTGTTTTAGGACTGGATTAATTTTTGTAAAACAAATAATAGCAGCCATAATGTAATGTAGAATAGGATGTATAAACTTGCTAAGAAGAACAAGTAAAACAAGAAGTCCTATTATAATGTCAGAGCATGTTGTGTTGAAATTTTTCAACAACTGGAACAATATGTCAAAGAAGATGTCTTGACATCTCGCCTGCTGAGCTGGATTAATGAGATTTAATTTGTTCTTAACATAAGAAGAATATTCAGGAGAATATTATGCATCATATGTGGAGCATATTTAAAGGTCCATAAAATTCAATCAGAAATCAAGGAGTATGAAGACTTTCTAAATATGGAGATTAGTTAGGAAAGTAAAGATTGAAGACCTTTCTTGGGGCAGAAGTTTCTGCAGTTTGTTATAGCTGATTTGCTGTGATTGAAGGCCCAAAGCCAGTTGGGTAACATGTTATAAATAGAAGGGTTTGTAACCCAGAAGATACACGACTCAAGATGTAGAAGTCTAGGGTTTTGTCAAGGTAAACCTCTTGGGTTGTGGGAAGTTTACCATGTTCATCTCGAAGCCTATAGGTAAGAGGTGTATTGTTCTTGGAGGAAGCTTTAAAGCAACTCCAGGATGTGTTCTTAGTTAGGAGAAAAGCTAAAAAACAGTGGAGTGTGGCTTGGATACTTAGCTAGGTTGTCATAGAAGTGTGTCTTCCAAACTTCTATCTGTGTGATCAGAATTTTGGTGAAGGTCCGTTGGTGCAGTGACTGAGGTGTTGACTGCTAGACATCATTGAGATGGTTTGAAGTGGGATATGGATATTCCATATCTAGGGAGGACCTAGGTAGAAGGGTCATTGGATAGTGATTAAGTGCGTAGATCATCAATGGGTGTGTTGGCTGTAGGATCTGCAAATTGATACTACTGATAGTTGACTTTATTCATGGTTTGGTAGCCCCTAGAGTAGGTGTTATTGTACACTAAACTGGGTAAACAATTCTGGTGTGTTCTTTATCTTTTCAGTATTGTTTTTCCTGTGTGTTTATGTCATATCAAATGTATCGACATCCTTGTATGACATATGAGTCTTCCGTACCAGAATTTCATTTGGTATCAGAGAAGGCATCCTGTTCTGCTCTGAGTGAGATCCTGGGATGGTACTTTCTGGTCATGGGAAAGGAAGAAAGTATTTACTGAAAAGAAGTATGAACTTGGGCAATTCATACTACTGTATGGATGATCTTTTAGCAAGGATCATTGGTTATATGTGACAACTATTATTCCTGACTATTTCCATCAGGCCTACAACTTAGTGGAAGTTGTTGTATGTAGGATTTATTTCTTTAAACCTAGGTTGCCATGCTTGTACTTGGATAAGTGGTTTAAAGCATTGTGTCTGAATATTGTTGAGGAATTTGTTATATTCCACTGAATGGTTCTGATATAACCCTGAAAGTATTGGAAGGATACTAGGGTTGTTACCCTCAACAAAATATATGCTAATACTTTCAACCGTATTAAAAGTGTCAAAGATACTTGATATTTTCCTCAAGTACACTCATAAAGACATTTATCAATAAGATTGATTGATCAATGATGCTCATATACATCTGCATATTGACCTTGAAGATTGTTAAGGATGGTGTGTTCCAAGAAGAAGGAACTGATGTTCTATGGGATGCTAGAACATTATTTCAGCTAGCATGCAACTACCAGTTGAAGAACAAATGCTTTGGGTGGTGAACAAAGATGTTATGAATACTTTTTGTTTGGAACCTACTCCTGATTTGGAAGAGGGGGCATCTAGTTTATACGGGTTGATTAGGACACGATCAATAGTTTATCTACTCCATGTGTTAGCTTAAAGCTTATGGGAGTATAGAGGTTGAGCTCCATGCTCTTCAGAAGAACTCATAAAGGAATCTCCACCAGACCCTTTATGTATATGAGATGAGCTCGTATCTGGAAGATCCCTCTAATCAAAGGAACCAGGTTCATGGAATCCTGTTTGTGGCCATAGAATAGATTATGTTTGAAGAGGAGTTTTGTGATCCAACCACAGTATTTGATGCTCCCGAGTATTACTTTAATTGCTCTTAAGGAAGAGAATTGGTGATTCTCTTTGTGTACCCTCATAAGTTGTAGAAAAAGATTCCCTTGTCAAGGGTTAATATAATATCATACAGAATGTCATGATATCCATGAAGATGTTAAAATCTGAAGGGAATTATTTTTGAAGAACCAAGGGAAACAAATGCTTTTGAAAAACAATGGCATCAATCATATCAAAGTTAGACATGAGGTCTAAAGAAAAGCTTATTGAGATGTGGCTCGTGCAATCCCCTGCATATGTTGGTAGTATGATCCTGAAGATTGATCAGTTGTTGTTGGTTTGTTTCCTTGTGTTAACCCCCACAAGAGTTGATTATAAGTTACTATGGAAGTTACCCCCAAAACCATAGTAAGAATGGATGATGTCATATCTGATGTCGGGACATCACTTCTAGGTGTGTGATTTCTCTAAAAAGGAAGTTGTTATGTAGATCATGAGGTGAGTATTGTTGTTCATCAGTGAAGTTCAAAGTTGGAATGTTTGATCATGATGGAGCTGAAGACCAGTCTCTGACCAAGTATGGAATGTTGAAAGGATCCTCGTATGTTGAACGATGAAGAAGAAGGATGTCAGTTCAAGTTCTCTAACATTTGTTGAAAAGGAGTACCATCTGCAGTTGTGTGTGGAAGTTTTTCCTCTAATGACAAATACATTGTGGGGAGCTGAGTACTAATCTGAGGTATGGATGCAAATCTACTATCTGAACTGATGATTCAGATATTGTTGAGATTTTATTTCTCTCTATAGTTTTCAGGTGACTGTAGATGTAATCTTTTGTGATTTTCTTCTAAAATACAATCAAGATTAATAATCTCTTTAGTTGATAAATCAAGAACTGAATTATTGGGATCTGTGAAGAAAGGTTGATGTCCTAAATGATGTTATAAAATCATTTTGTAAATGAAGGTTTGGGATTATGATTATGGAAGATTGAGGATTAGTATGGTTGTCAAAAGAAGGAGTTCTGAATTTGTGGGTTAGAAGATGCATATCCTAATCATGTCCTTAGTAGTATGCTTAGTGACTACATAACTACTATGTTGAAGACTTCACTAGTACCAGCAATTGCTAGTGATTATTATAACAAATGAATATGAAGAAGGTGGTTTTCCTCTATTGCAAGTATGGTTAAAACAAGCTATTTGAGGGCTTGTGTTTGTATGATGTCCAAGTATGTGTTCACGATATCTTGGCTACCCAAAGAGGTATGGATATTTGTATGGCCATGTACCAGACATGACCTTGTAAAAGTCTGAAGACCTAGAGTTGTTATATCAGATTCATGATAAGTTATTTTCACAAGAGTGTTGATATGTTTTAGTGAGTGCGTGATGTCTCTTGTTTGTCTTCTGGTGTCCAAGTGTTCATCCTTAGCAGAAGCCTTATTTGTCCATGATAGGGGTAACTTAAAACTTATCTATGGTTATTGTTGTAGTAGTTATGGAGCTTGCGTGTAATTCAAGCTTGTGAAGATTACAGGCAACATGTTGTGACCTGTGGCTACTAGGTGTAGTTGTTTATGCCCCTGTTGGGTCTATAAGGCTCTAGTATATTCTGTTTTCCACAAGGGTTGAGCTTAAGGTCAAGTCATTGGCCTAACCTGGAATTCTTTGACTGCCATGATTGGATGTCATGTCGAAGATTCAGAAAGTATCACAGGTCTGAAGAGGAAGGATATCAGATTAAAGTTCTACCTAGTGTGAGAAGGTAATCCTATCTGACTAACGGATAAGTACTTTGACAGGAGACTGAGTATTTATTAGGATTGTTCATGAAAGTTGACTACAAATACCTTGACGGGAGTCGAGGGTTTGTCTGATGATTGAGTGAAAATCTGATTCCTGAACATGTCTTTCATAAAATATTTGAGAGCTTATGCCTCTTAAATTAGGCTCTGATTGTGGTAGATACTGAAGATGAGATCTATTTGGATCCTATTGTGTAGATTGGGAGGTTTGTAGAGGGAATGTATGGAAATAAGTCCTTTGGATGGTGATAGGTTCTGTAGTAAAGTTATTAATGTCCCAAATGATGTTGTAACATCATTGTTGATGATAGTCTGTGGGGGAGACTTGGGACTGTGAATCTTAAATATTCTACCACCTCATTCAGAAGTGGCAGTTATATATTTGGTTTAGAATAAGAAGATTTTGAGTTTGTTTAGAGAAGTATGCTCAAGTAATGTATAACTACTATCTTGGTTTGAAGACTTTACTAGTGTCAGCAAATACTTGTAATATGCAGAAGGAGGATTTAATCAGCACATTGGTTAAGGGGTACTCCTTCTGTTGGAGAGTCTGAATCTTAGTAAAACTTTTAAGCACACTAAGAAATGGTTAGAAGTTTGTTTCAGACTATGGTTTCATGACATCTTAGCCATCCAAAGAGTCATGATAATATGTATGAAGGTGCAAGGGCATGAATCAGAGGTGTGTTGGTTATGTGAATAGTTCAGGGTACTTTGAGTTATTCTCAATGAACTAGTGGGTGTTTAATGTTGTGTTTTCTACATAATGAAGTTTTTATTGTCCATGACAGGAGGAGTCAGTGGACTAATTGGTTTGTTTGGAGCTTGTGATGTTCAAGCATATAGAGTTATTGTCATACAATAAAGATGATATTGGATAACATACTGAGACATGTTACTACAAGATATAGTTGTTTATGTCCTTATTAGTCTATGAAGACTCCAGCCAAATGCTGCTAGAGTGTACCATCCTTCTCCAAGAGGATGTGTTGGTTCTGCGAGAATTTATTTTTCTCTGCAGCAGTGAATGGGACAAAAAAGACTATCCTGATGATTGTTAGGAGATGTCACAACCTCTGCCAAGAGTATCAAGAAGAAGACTGTGTATAGTCCCCCAAAGCCCTGGAGTAAAGCAGTTCCTCCCTCCAACAAAAGAAAAGTTAGACCTGATAGCTCCTCAGATGATGATGAGGATGATGACCAAGACATCTCTCCTTTGAAGAAGTCTACAAGCAAGAAGCTTCCTGTCAGGGTGCCTGATGCTCCTCTTGACAACATTTCATTCCATTCTATTAACAATGCTGAAAAGTGGTAATATGTGTCTCAAAGAAGAATTACCCTTGAAAGAGAATTGGGAGCAGGTGCACTGGAGCACAAAGAGATTATAAAATCAATAATTCCTCACTCAACACCCAAGTGGAAAATATCTCACTTCAATACATATTATAGAAGTATAGTTATTTTCATCACTACAAGGATTGACAAGAGTCTAATCTTTTGAGAAAAGTTTAAAGTAAAATCCAAAGTGGCAAAAATGGTTTTAAATAAGATTGATTGACTTTTAGTCTTCCCAAAAAAAAATTTCAAAGTATTATTAAGGTAATTGAAGTTTATTTATGAAAAGGTTTTGAAAATGCATGGACCCAAGTCAAAGTTTATTATGAAAGTGGTTCAAGTTTAAAAACAAGAATAATTTTCAAAAGGAGAGAGAAGATTTTTTAAATTAAAGAAGATGTGAGGAGAAGAAGAGACTATCCTAAAGCATAAGATAAAAGCTAGGGATAGGAACCACCTAACCAACAAGAAACCAATACTTGACATTATGAGTCAAGATAGAATTCCCATTCTTTGGATTGAAACCAAGCAATCAAAGATACTAGACCTCTTGAGAGAACCAAACTTTAAGTGTATTAAGTCTTCATAAAAAAATTGGGCTGAGTAACAGTTGTATACGGGTGAATTCTAGACTACAAACAAAGTATGTAATCACAATAACTTGCACACAAAACAAACAAACAACCCAATGTCTTGAGGTAAAACTCAAGAACTCTAGACAAAATATCAATTAAGGTCATAAGGTCTCCATCATAGGCCAAGGTCTCTAATCCTAAGTCCAAGAAGTCCAATACTCCATAATGCCAAGGATAGTAACCAAACAGTCCAAATATCATTAAAGTTTTTTTTTGGTTCATGTTAATTATTAAGTGTATTAGAAGAGAAAAGAAAAGCTCAAATGAGCAAAATAAAAATGACATGAAATGTAATGCTTAAAGTAAATGGTACATAAAGCATAAAAAATAAAAGGCATAAAGTAAAAACAATTTAATAATCAGTGGTTAGTTGGATGACCATCTTGAAACTTGCATTTGGAACTCATTAGAGGATTGCTAGAACCAAAGGCTCCACACAACAAGTTGCATTTGATTTTTGTCAAGTATATCATCCATTTGGAATCCTTAAATGTACCATTTAATGATCAACGGTGTTTAAATGGTCCGCATTGACCAAAACTGTTGTAGATCCATTAGAGGATTGGTAAAACCAAAGCCTCCACACAATGAATTTAAGGTCATTGGATCAAAGAGATCAAATTAACATACTTGGGCTTACAAACATAGGTTTGGGCCACAAATGATCATTTATTCGAATCGGGACAAAATTTAGCGCTATGTTAAGCAATCATACGTGAACTTATGTAGAAGTCGCACCTATTTTGAGCCTGGTCAATAGCAATCTATGCACCATTTGTTTTGAGACATGATATAGAGATCATGCTCCAATAACACTTAGTGCAATAAGAAAGGGATGAGATGAAGAGGGGTGGGAAAGAATATACAAACCACATTTGAATCAAAATTTAATCAAACTATTATTAAAATCATTCATCCATTTTTGTGGAGTTAAACTCATCACTATAGATCCAATGAAGTTAATAAAGTTCATGATCAGAAATTCAACCCAAGATTAGCTAGAAAATAATCACAAAATAATATTGCATTTAATATATACATTAAAAAAAGATTTTAGAAATATTTAAAATATAAATAAGGGATAAAAATATCAACTATGTTCAAATTAATCAAGAAATAAAAAGTAAGACCATAGAAAAATCAGAAATGGACTCAAATATTTTTATAAATTTTTTGGTAATTTTTTAAAGTCAGAAACTATTTTTAGAATTAAAAGAAATGAGTAAAATAAACCAAAAATGATAAAAAAACCAAAGTCAGAAATAAAAAATAAGTGAGGTCACCAATATTTGTCAAAATATCATTGGACCATTCCATATTTTTTTTAGAATTTAAAAATACATAAAAGTATTCTTAAACATTTAAAACAAATCAAATAAAGTGAAAATTTATAAAAAATTCCAAAACACAAAATAAAAATGTGAAAAAATAAAAATAAGAAAGAGAAAAATCAAAAATATTTTTCATAATTTTTCCAGATTTTTTTGACTAAGAATGAATTTTCTATGATTTTTTGAAATTTAAAACAATTAAAAAATATAAAAATCATAAAAGAAAATAAAAACCAAAAAAATATGGGTCATCTGATCAATGTCAAAATGCGTTAGTAAATAGATCAAGTGGACCTGGCACGTTGTGCATGTTATGGACTTTAGTGGATAATGCATTGAATCATTAATTAAATCAGATTTTTAAAAAAAAAAAAGTGGCGTGCCATCATTGATTGGAAGATGACACGTTGGTCATCTTCAACCTCCAGCCAACATGAATTGCAGGTATCTCAAAATCTAAAATCAGAAGCTCAGACCTATGCCATTCGCTTCGTCTCTTCAAGACGAAGACAACCACACCTTCGCGACAAATTTATATAAAATGTAGCTCAAGCAATTTGGAAGAAAGTTTTGAAAAGCGAGAAACTTGCTAAATCTCATTGCCTTTACCTACATAAGTAACAAGCAAGACAAACCAACATTGCATTTTATTAATTAAAAGAAGAAATCAAGACAAAAATATTCATGATCACAAAAGAACACAAGTCAAGGTGCTTGGTGATTCCTCAAAGAGCAAAGCTAAAGATAGGGAGTGGAACCAAGAATCTTAATGTGATCTTGTTGTGATGGAATCAGCATGGTATGATGAGGGGATCTTAGGGGCAAAAATTGGGATACAACAAATGGCTGTTTTGTTTAATGCTTCGGACTTTTCATGTGAAGTTGGATGATTAAGCATTATTGTGAGAAGTGGCATTTATGACTATGTGGATTAGAATATGGAGAGTCTAATATTGTCTACAGTAGTATGCTTGATGAATGCATGACTATTGTTTGAAGACTCCACTAGTATCAGCAACTACTAGTGGATATAAAGGCAGGAGGCTGCTAGAAGATACTTAAGGGGTATTTTTTTTTGCTGCAAGTCACCTTAGAAAAGGTTTGGTGATCTAGAGAAACTAAGAGTTTTTGGAGTTTGTGAGTGACTTAGCACCTAGTATGAGTGGCATATTGCCTATTCAAAAGGTCATGATACAGAGTGTGGTTATGATAAGACAGTGATAAAATATGTCCTTGTGTTGTGAAGAAGTCAGGGTTCCTGGAAGTATTCTCAAGGTGTGAGAATATCTGACTCTGGTTTGACTCTACTAAGGGAGTCAAGGTTCAGCATATGCGGGAAGTACTGAAGTTTCTCACCTAGTGCACAAGTCTTCATCTTCAGCTAGAGCATTAGTTACTTATAACAAAGAGAGTCATGTGGATATCTGTAAATTGTTGCTGTAATGATCAGAAGTTCACATATCTCTTAGAAGTTTAAAGGGAATTCTGGGAGAATTTATTTTTCTCTATAGATTTCAAAAATACTCCTTGAGGGTCTATATTATGAAGAGGTGTCACAAATATGATATTTTGATATCTTAGTGTATGTCACTAAGTCTGAGTGAAAGAAGAACAATTACAATCCATTATGAACAGTTGGATAATCTGGTGAAGCAACCCTGATTGGTGGGAGAAAATGTGTTGATCACTGAAATGAGAAGACAATGTCTGACTAAGTGTCAAGACATTATACAGGACATGTTCCTGCATGGTCAACATAGGGTGGAGTGGCCTATGTGTTCAAACACGTGGCTGTAAACAGGGGGAGAAAAATTTGTCTGACTATGCATGTGTATGTACAAGAAGTAGCTACAACTTTCAAAGCCATTATGGACGGTGCACATTGATACTTGAAGTTGTCTCCTCAAATATCATTTCCTTTTGACCAAGGTTGTTGCTACAGTCTAGGATCATTATTTTCCAAGTAAAAATCCCAGTTATTTATTGAGAGTTCTCCATTTCTCTATAACCCCGTAAGCTTCTTGAGTCCATAATTCTTATGGCTTTTATTCAAGTTTGGATAAGTTGTACTTGGGTCTGGTATTATGAAGGTCTCCTTTGCCAAGTTTTGACTATAAAGGGGGAGAAAGGTGAATTAGCTCAGACGCTGCTACTCAAATGCTACCGCTTCTTCCACAAGTGGTTATTATTAATGTTCACGAATGTCAAGTGGGTTATTATTTGTGACATATGTTTGTGACCTGTGATCTGAGTTATGAACACAGTTGTGACCTTTGTTCTAAGTTATCAGGGGCAGTGGTTGATTTGGTATTAAGGAGTTATTGAGAGTTCTCTTATTCCACCATTGGTCTTCTATGTTTAGTAGATGTTCCTGCATTGAGGGGGAGTATAAGTTGTCTTCTGTTATCTTCTTCCTCCTGTGCATCAACCAAACTTTAGGACTTTCCTTCCTTTTATCTTGAAACTGATGTTTGTTGGTGCTGATGCAATTGAGTTCTTCATAGTGTTGCAAATAAGATGTCTAACAAGATGTTGAGACATTATTTTCAACTGAAGATCTATTATTGTGTGCAGTAGCTTCTGAATTGCTGTAATCTCCTAGGTTGCAATTGTTTTTAGATTATTTGTTTTAGCCAAAATTTTTCAAAGGGGAGATTGTTAGTTTTCTTGTTTTAGGATTGACTTAATTTTTGTAAAACAAATAATAGCAGCAATAATGTAATGTAGAATAGGATGTATAAACTTGCTAAGAAGAACAGGTACAACAAGAAGTCCTATTACAATGTCAGAACATGTTGTGTTGAACTTTTTCAACAACTAGAACAACATGTCAAAGAAGATGTCTTGACATCGTGCCTGCTGAGCTGGATTAATGAGATTCAATTTGTTCTTAACATAAGCATAATATTCAGGAGAATATTATGCATCCTATGTGGCGCATATTTAAAGGTCCAGAAAATTCAATCAGAAATCAAGGAGAATGAAGACTTTCTAAATAAGGAGATTATTTAGGAAAGTAAAGATTGAAGACCTTTCTTGGGGCATAAGTTTCTAAAGTTTGTTATAGCTTATTTGCTGTGATCGAAGGCCCAAAACCAGTTGGGTAACATGTTATAAATAGAAGGGTTTTTAACCCAGAAGATACACGAATCAAGATGTAGAAGTCTAGGGTTTTGTCAAGGTAATCCTCCCGGGTTGTGGGAAGTTTACCATGTTCATCTCGAAGCTTGTAGGTAAGAGGTGTATTATTCTTGGAGGAAGCTTTAAAGCAACTCCAGGATGTGTTCTTAGTTAGGAGCAAAGCTAACAAATAGTGGAGTGTGTCTTGGAGACTTAGCTAGGTTATCATGGAAGTGTGTCTTCCAAACTTCTATATGCATGATCAATATTTTGGTGAAGGGCCGTTGATGTAGTGACTAAGATGTTGACTGCTAGACATCATTGAGATGATTGGAAGTGGGACGGGGATATTCCATATCTAGGGAGGACCTAGGTAGAAGGGTCATTGGATAATGATTAAGTGCATAGATCGTCAACGGGTGTGTTGGATGTAGGGTCTGTGTTATACCCCAAAATTTTCCTCTCATTTCTTAAAGAAATCTCCCATAAGATCTCCATTAATTCAAGACTACACAAGGTTTGATCAGCTCAAGATACCTCCTCAAGCACTGATGACTCAAAATTAGGGTTTGAGTTTTCACAAGGACAAATGGACTTTTAATGCCCCATATGACTTTCATGGATCATTAGTAACCCTCAAGATTTCTCATGTCAAGTTTCAAGTCTTGGATCACATTTTTGTCCAATCAGTTGATCAGTTGACCTAAAATCAGCTGTATTGGAGAAAAAGTCAACTATGGTCAATTTGAAGTCAAACTTCATAATTTTTTATCCATATCAACATCATGAACTCATATATGTCAATTGATCAAGTTTGGATCACAATTCCTCAAGAAATTAGATCAAAACATCAAAGGGGCAAAATGGTCAAAATTAGGGTTTTGACTGAGAAGGTTCAATTTTTTACTTTTGACCTAACAAATGACTTATTGGTTTAAGACATGATCTCAAGGATTCAAATGCACCATCTTAACCTAATTTCATAGTTCAAATCACCTCTCAAGATCATTGGATTAATAGTTGAATTTCAGTCAACTGATGAAAAGTCAACTGTACACTGAAAAGTCAAACTTTGACTTTTTATTCAAAATCAAGTTCCAAAGATTACAATTCATCAAGACATGTCAAAATATGAAACTTGTTCATCAAGGAATTGAAAAGTCAAAATTCATTTTTGAAAAGTGAAAATTCTAAGACTTAGAAATTTTTCTAAGTGTTGGAAAATTAACTTTTTTTCACAACTTTGTGCCAAATTTCTACCATGATGCAAGATGATTCAAGGAAAACTTCCAACATGAAACTTGTATATCTCAATGAGATCTAAAACATTGTAGGGCAGAACTTTTCCTATAAATTCTTGGATTTCAAGTTATGAATTTATGAAGACATGTTCATGAAACTAAAGAGACTTGGTGAAATTTTGCCCTAGTTAGGAAGGATTTTGACCTAACTTCATGGAAACTTTTCACATAGTTCCAAATTAAATCTTCAAAAATATCCAACATTAAGGTGGTAGAGGATGTTACAAGCTTTCAAAAATGTCCAAGAACTTGAAGAGATCATTTTTGATACACTCACAAACAAGAAATTGCTCAAAAACACCATTGATACACAATTCTGACCTTGAAATTGTATCTCTCATTTCCCTCGTGTGTTTTCCCTCAAATTCATTTGCAAAGCTTCTATACCTCAAATATAGTCCTTCCCTGTCCTTGTTTTGGAACTGTAACACCATCTTCATCACCCTCCATAACCAAAAAACAGAGTCTACAAGTTGACTTCTCCAGACCATTCCAGCCATCCATAGCTCAAGCTAGGCATTGCATTAGCTTCATGGGAACTTGAGGAAGCTAAACTGATCATCACCATCACTTGAAACAAGCTCAAACTCATTTCACAATTTCCAGTTTTTTAGGTATTTTTCTGAACTTCTATCTCTTCATTTAGGCATTATTAAGCTTGCATTTTCAAAGATAAAATGTAGATACCATTGCCCTGAAGCTGTACATATTCATAGTTTTCATTTATAAAGAATTTTAGGTTTGAATCTTTGAAAAAAGTTAGGTTAGGATTTGGTACTTTTAGAAAATCTTGCTTATCTTTGAGAATTAGTTTAAGTTATTTACATATTCAGAATCGTGGTGAAAGTTCTAACAAGTTTGATGTTGGAAGTTTTGTGAATGGATGAGAAATGAGTGAGTTACAGGAACCCTGGCTGTAGGTTGAAGATGAGTTCATTTCTAGAACTTGTTTTGTATTATATATTTATGGTTTCAGTTTAGTTAACGGATGTACAACCACCCCATTGGTAAAGACAACGCGCGTGTATGGTCAAGGTCATGGGTTCAAGTCCCAGCGCTGCCTTTTTTCATATTTCTCAAAAAAATTATTTCTTTTTTGCTACAAAGCAACCAACGCATGGGCCTCCACAACTGGGCCCTTACCATTTTTGCTGGTTCTGACCCCCCGGTTTCCATTTACCATACAGGCCCACCCTTTTTTATTTTGTTTATTTTTCTGATTACAAAACACCATTGGGCCAGGCTTCAAAACTGTTTTTTTCTAACAAACTCCCAAATTCCATTTCAAACCCCCCTGACTTTTATTTTTATATTTTATTTTATTTTTATTTATTATTTTTATTATATTTATTATTATTATTATTATTATCATTATTATTATTATTATTATTATTATTATTATTATTTTTATTAATAAAAATCCAAAATAAATAGTTTATTTATTTATATATCTAATATATTTATATTCATCTATATTTTATTCCTTTAAAAAACAAAAAAGACAAAAATATTTTCTTAAACAAACTTAATTTTTTTTCTCAATAAATCAGTAATTAGATTTAGGTCTAGTTATTTTCTTTTTTTAAATAAAATTAACTTAGAATTTAGGTTTCTTTTAATTAATTAATTTCCATACTATTTTAATTAAACTTAAAACCTTTTCTAAAAAACCCTAAAAAAATGCTTTCTAACTTAATTTATTTTCTTAATTAGTTTAGGTTTAATTTAATTAATCATTTTCTTTTAGATAATTAGGTTAAAACTCTTTCCTCAAAAACCAAACAAAAATCCTTTTCTTTTCCATTTATATCCTTGTACATTATATTTTCATTTCTTGTACATTATTCAAATATTCAATATGGTTGTAATAGATAATTAGGTTTTAATTTCTTGCAATCCCCATTTGTAAATTTGTATACCCCATCCCCCTAATGATTGTAATAGCGTAGAATATTTACTTTCCGCAATTTATCACTTTCATATAAATACTAGTAATTAGGGTTTGTATGGGAAGATAAAAAGTCAACAAGTAGATAACCCTAATCAAAGATTAAATGCATGCAAATCAAACACACTATTCATACATGCACCCTTAAGGTTAACTCCAGTTGGTGCCTAAAAAATGGTCATGTTATGCATGTGGGATGTCTTAGCAAAAACAATCAAAAATATAAGATCATAGTCCACCGATTACGCTACAAATGTTACCTTTCAAATGATCTTAGTCCCTCAAAGATAAATGCTAAGATATCTTACAATATTGCTATCATGACTATACGATGACCCACGTCCGTCCCTTTACATCCAAAGATAAGGCTTCTTACCAATCAATGGTAAGATAGCAATATCAAAGGAAGAAAGAAATGGACAAAGACTTTTGAGTAGGTAGAAACGTTCTTAGTTGCTTTCTCACTTTCAAAACGAACATCCTTGCTCACTTTAAAAACAAACACACACCAAACACTTTCAAAACATGAAATATTTTCAAAAGTCCAACACTTTGTATACGTTCTTACGAACGAGAAGCATTACAAAGTTTACCTAAACGAAGGCGCCTTTTCAAAAATACTTTGAAAACCACCACAAAGCATATTTTCAAACAAAGCAAGTGATCTAGCAACCAAATAAGAGCCCATAGATAACTATGAATGAAAAGGGTGCTAAAACCTTCCCTTTTCATAATCTACCCCCCGAACTCAAGAAATTATCTCAAAGGTCTTTCCTGTTCTTTTACACCTTTCCTTTTGGATAAATGAAAATTCGGTGGTAACTCTTGCGAACCGCAATAATTGCGATCAAATGCAAAATATCCCAAGTCAGTTCTCCCACCGTATTATAGAACTGGCGACTCTGTTGGGGAAAAAACTTAAAATTAGGGTACCTTAGGGCTAGATCACCTTTATTCGCTTTCATTGTTTGACTTGCTTGCTTTACATTTTGGTTCCTTGTTTGGGCTTGTTTTGATCCTCTACCCGGATTTAGGATACCTTATAGGTAAGTAGCAATACATTATGGAAACTGTGTGGGGTGTACCGACATGGTCTAAGAAATAACTACGTTAGTGTGACACATTTGTGGGTACCATGACTTTAGAACCTTTACTTGACCAACCTGGCCATTAGGAAGTAGTGAGATAGCCGGCTTTGGTGCAGTTCGAAGTTGGTTGATACTCGATATTGCGCTCATTGAGATCAGACTTCTCGGGATATTTCGGTCACCATGAAGAGGCTTACGCTGAAACAATGCCCGACAAGAAAGATCAATGATATTGAGATCCCTTAGAACACGATTATCATTTCTAGGACAGGTTTGAGCTAACTAAACTTCAAGAGGATACTTACCTATAAGACTCCATGCAAGCCTAAACCTAAGGACTTGTTTGCTTTGTTTGTATATACTTACTTGTACATAGCATCATAAACATCATAACATCTTAAGCATTCTCACTAACCATTTCAAGGATCATTGAGATTTATCTTTGTCCTGTTTTGTAGGATATGGCTTCCCTCCACTGGAACACTATCCAAGTCAATCTCGTAAGAATTCCTTCTCAACTCAAAGAATTAGCATTGAGGGTTCCTGAGAATTCTTCATTCACCGAAAGACATGGTCGCCTCCTAAACTTGGTTACCTCTAGCACTGATGAAGATATGATGAAGGTGCTTTTCCAATTTTTTTACCCTTTACACCATTGCTTCACTTTTCCCGATTATCACTCTTGAGAATTCCCATTCTCAATCAACTACCCTTCAACGGTACGGAAAGAGATCCAAGACCTGAATAGATTTACTGAGCACTACACTTGAAACAATCCGATGTCACGACCAATTGGGAAATAAAGAGTGGTGTCAAAGGATTCTTAGCCAAGTTCTTGTTTGATAAAGCTCAAGATTGTTGGAACTCTTTGGATTTACAAGATTTTGAAGAAATCTTGGCCCTTCTCATCTATGGGATGGTTTGCTTCCAAACCCTGACCAACTTATAGATGTAAATGCTGTCAAAATCTTCATGTCTCGCAATCTGGTGCCTAATTTTTTGGGAGATATCCTACATTCTCTCCACTCTCGCACTATAAGGAAGAGAGGGACCCTCATATGTTGAACTCCTCTCTTGGCTAGATGGTTTATTTCACATCTTCCCCAGTCTGTGCTAAAGAACGAGCAAGGTTTGAGGTGGTCCCACAGGTTGATGACGCTCAGACATTCATATATCATTGGTGTTCTCAATCCTTGGAGAACGTTACTATCGTCGACCGTTGTGGGGAATTACCTAATGTTGCTTTGCTTGGAATTAGGGGAGGTATCACTTACAACCCTTTCTTAGCCTTACGACAGTTTGGTTATGCCCGAAGAGATGGTCCTCATGATATGCTCATCCAAGGAGTGGTATTCGACTACGAGAGCGATGATCAAGGATGCCGTCAGAGGTTTATACGAGCTTGGAGTATGGTAAACAAAGTGGATGGTAAGACGCTGGGATACAAGAATTCTATTCCACTTGAACCTTATCTTAGGTGGGTATAAACTCGTGCTCAGAAACTCATGATGCCTTACCCCTCCATCCTACCAATTATCATGGAGCATGTTGTTGAAGGAGTTGTCTCGTACACTTTCCTCCATCTAGACATGCCTACTTTGCAAAAGGGTTGGATTCAGCTAAAGAAAGAACGAGATACCTTCAAAGCTTAATTCTATGCTAGTGAGAAAAGGGTCTTGGAGCTTACAAATTAACTCCATGAAGAACAAAGCTTGAACGCCTACATTGCGCCAAAGAGGATGCGTTCAACCTTTTTATCTTAGAAATTTATTTTGTAAGCCCAAGAGGCACAATGTAATCATTTCGAACTAATTAATGGAAGTTTACGTTTGTTCATTCTTTGTCTATAAAAATTTAAATTTCATAAATCCTTGAAATCATTTGCATACACATATTCCATGCATCATAACATAACAGGATTTCCACGACAGGTTTCCTTATCTCTCTGCTGTTTATTTCAGCTAGATGGATATCGAGAAAACAATGAAAGACCAACAAGCACAAAACTCCTAGTTTCAGGAGACTCTGCTGACCCTAGCCAAGGGGTAACAAGATTTGATGGCATTGCTAGAAGCCAAAAAGAAACTAAATAGGAAAGCCCTAGTCAACATGGGTAGAAGATACAGAGAGCTGGTCCGTCAGATACCGGTAGTGGAAGACTCGTCTGAGGAAGATGAGAATCAGATTGGAGAAGCAAGGAGTACACAGGCCGGGTGTATCAATGATCAAGCGTCTGATGATGAAGATTATTTTGACGATTAGTATCCTCCTGTCGATGTTAAGTACAAGCAGCTAGAAGACAGATTGAAGGCCGTTGAGATTCAAGTCGTCCCCTGTTTGGATTTTGATGATTTAGGTTTAATATCCGGGGTTGTCATTCCCCGCAAATTCAAGATACCAGTCTTCATGAAATACGATGGGGTTTCCTATTCAAAACTACACCTAAAGTCTTATGTGCGCAATATACAACCGCAAATCACTGACAAGAAATTCTGGGTTCACTTCTTTCAAGAAAGCTTGGCTGGGACACAACTAGAGTGGTTTTACCAATTGGAGGGTTCCCGTATCCATACATGGGAAGACTTAGCCACCACTTTCTATCACTAATACCAGTACAATGCCGACCTGGCGCCGACAAAAGTTCAACTGTAAGATATAAAAATGGGTAAGAATGAAGGGTTCAAAGAGTACTCCCAAAAGTGGAGGGATCATTCCAGTAGGGTCCAACCACCATTAACCGATAGGGAACACATTGACATGTTTATGGGAACTTTATCTGGTCCATTTTTTAATTTATTGGTTGGTTGTTCTTCATCCGGTTTCACCTAGCTAATCTTAATCGGTGAAAGAGTTCAAAGCGGTATCAAAAGCGGGAAGATTCCTATAGCATCTGCTTCCACCTCCAATACTGTAAAGAAACCTTTTACCGGGAAGAAAGAAACAAATGATGTGTATGGGGCAAGGGCCCATACCAAGAAGGATGATCGTCCGTTCGTTAATGTTGTTCGGATTTCCAACCCACCTCCTGATCAAAGACCATCTTCCAATCATCAACGATTTGGTGACACTGCATGATCCTCCGGCCAATCCAGATACCTCTTCACCTAAATACAATCTGAATACCAAGTGTGCCTATCACTCGAAGAGTCCCGGGCATAAGACTGACCAATGTTGGGCACTGAAGAATAAAATTCAAGTCTTAATAGACATCAAGACCATTGAGTTTGATCCTCCTCTAACTCCGAATGTAATCACCGCGCCTATGATAAATCATGGCAAGGGTGTCAATGCTGTTGAAGACACCATTTTTGTTTCCTTTGTCGAAGACTTGACTACTCTGTTAACCATTATAAAAAAGAATCTTCTGAAAGCTGGGATTTTCCCTGGCTATTTAAAGGATTGCAATTGATGTGCGAAACAACTCAATGGATGCAAATGGTTGAAGGAAGGCATTCAACGCCTGATGAATAGCCATGAGATCCTATTTGAGAAGACTCTGTCCGCCAAAAGTTTGACCAATAAGATTGAAGACCTCTCCATCATAACTATCTCAAACAAGCCTCTTAGGATCTCCTCCAAAGGTCCTATCAGGATTTCAAATGAAACGACTATTTCTCCTCTGATAATTACCGCTCCCAGGACAATTTCGTACTCTTCCAACAAAGCAGTGCCATGGAACTATGGTGCTGAGGTGTTTTACCATGGAATAAAGCAAGACACTTGGATTGAAGAAAGCAAAGCTAATGACATTGGTAACATTAATGGCTCTAGTAAGGTGACCAGAACTAGGAGAATCTTTTCACCCAACATCTCACCACCAACTGCTACAAAGGTACCTATCTGTATCACTGCTGCTAAGCCAAGTACTGACACAAGGGGAAAAGAGAAGGTAGTTAATCCCGTTGAGACATAGATACTCGCAAAAGACATTGCTGATGGGGAACCTTCTGCTCGAGAAATGGATGAGATCTTGAAAATTATAAAAAGGAGTGATTTCAAGATTGTGGAGCAGTTGGGGCAAACCCCTTCCAAGATTTCCATGTTATTTTTGCTACTTTGTTCTGATGCTCATGCTCGGGAATTAATCAAATTCTTAAAGAAAGCTCATGTCCCTCATGAGACCATAACTGACCAGTTTGAAAATTGTGTGGCAAGCTTGATGGCCGACAATGGTTTGGGGTTCTCGGATGTTGATCTGACACCACTTGGAAAGAACCATAACAAAGCTCCACATGTTTTTGTTGAATGTAAGGGGACTACCCTAGCAAATGTTCTGGTTGACACTGGCTCTTATTTAAACGTGCTACCCAAGGGGGCTTTGGACCTTTTAGACTGCGAAGGACTAGTTTTAAAACCAAGTGATATTATTGTAAGGGCTTTCGATGGGTCCAAAAGGACAGTTCATGAAGAGGTAGATCTCCCGATCAAGGTGGGCTCACAGATTTTCAACTCTACTTTCTACATCATGGATATTTTTCCTGCTTACTCCTATTTTTTGGGTCCCCCTTGGATCCATGGAGTAGGGGTAGTAACGTCAACCCTTCATCAAAAGCTCAAGTATCCAATCAAAGGAACGATTGTCACGGTCTGTGGTGAGGAGTTCATGGTAAGCCACCTCAATTCTTTCAAATATGTGGAGATGGATGGATAATTTATAAAGACCCCGAGTAAGGCTTTTGAAGTTGTGCCACCAATGATTGCTACTGCCAAATGTTCCTCTGATGTGTCCAAAGCTGTTAAATTTGTGCCAAAGATGGTTTCGTTTAAAGACGCTTGTGCCGCAGTCGAAGAAGGAAGCTGTGATACTTGGGGAAACTCCTCGAGATCCCATTCAAAGCATACTAATGTGGTTTGGGTTTCACTATCAAGGCTCAGAAAGAAGTGAGGCGCGCTCGTGCAGGGAAGCCCTCTCTCCATATTGGAAGTCATGAAGTTAACGCTATAGGTGAATCTGATGATGAATGTGCATTTGAAGATTGGGTATATCCTACTACAACAGAACTCAACAATTGGAAAGAAAAGGAATTCGTTCCCATCTCCTTAATTGAGGATTAATTACTTGTTTATTGATTTTAATTAATTCAAGAACATTTTGTCTGTAATATTAAACAATGACTTTTAAGCCATGTGCCTGGCCCGGGGCGCTATGATCCATTTGTCAAGGGTTTTATTTATGTTCATTTTATTATATGATCATTCAATACAAATCATTGGACTTTTGCATTCAAACCTTTGTGCTCATTGTCTTTCTTTCTCTTCAAATACGTTTTTCAAAATGGCCATGTATGTTACATGCACACACGCACATTCTTGCAGGTTCTCATCCACTCTAAATCTCATTGCCAATGACTCTACTATTGCCGACTATGATTTCAAATGTCCAATTAACCAAGCTGAAGACGAAGGCAAGGAAGATTGTGAAATACCGGGAGAACTAGCCATACTTCTATTACAAGAGGAAAAAGCTATTCATCCGTACAAAGAGTCAGTTGAAGTCATCAATCTGGGTACTGAGACAGACAAGAAAGAGGTCAAGATCGGCACTAACCTGGAAAGTAGTGTCAAAAGCAGATTGGTTCAGATGTTGCATGACTATGTGGAAGTGTTTTCTTGGTCGTATGAAGATATGCCAAGTTGGATACCTACATTGTAGTTCACCATCTGCCGACAAAGGAAGATTGTCCTCCTTTCAAACAAAAAGTTCGTCGCATGAGGCCTGGCATGTTTGAAAAGATAAAAGCTGAAGTGATGAAACAATTTGATGCAGGATTTCAAGCTGTGACATATTATCCCCAATGGGTTTCAAATGTGGTGCCAGTACCGAAGAAAGACAAAAAAGTTTGCGTGTGCGTGGATTATAGGGATGTGAATAGGGCAAGCCCCAATGATGACTTCCCTCTACCTCATATTGATGTCTTGGTCGATAACACTGCTCAGCATAAAGTCTTCTCTTTCATGGATGGTTTCTCAGGCTATAATAAAATTAGGATGGCTTCCGAAGACATGGAGAAGACCACTTTCGTTACGCAATGGGGCACCTTTTGCTATAAGGTCATGCCGTTCGGATTGAAGAATGCAGGGGCAACATATCAAAGGGCCATGGTAGCTTTTTTTCATGATATGATTCATCATGAGATAGAGGTATATGTGGATCATATGATTTCAAGATCACAAACTGAGGAAGAACATCTCAATCACCTATACAAGCTATTCGAGAGGCTGAAAAAGTATAAGTTGAGGTTGAATCCTAATAAGTGAACATTCGGAGTATGATTTGGAAAGCTTCTAGGTTTTGTTGTCAGTGTTAAAGGCATTGAAGTTGATCCTTCCAAGGTAAAATCCATCCAAGAAATTCCAGTCCCCCACTCTGAAAAAGAGGTTAGAGGATTCTTGGGCCGTCTTAACTACATCGCCCGCTTCATATCTCACTTAACTGCTACTTGTGAGCCAATATTCAAATTCTTGAAGAAAGATCAAGTAGTCAGATGGAATGATGAATGCCAAGTTGCCTTTGACAAAATCAAGGAATATCTGCATGAACCTCCTATCCTCATACCTCTAGTTGAAGGAAGAACCTTGATCATGTATTTGACAGTCCTAGAGAATTCTATGGGGTGTGTTTTGGACCAACATGACGAGTCTGGCCGAAAAGAGCATGCTATTTACTACCTCAGCAAAAAGTTTACCGACTGTGAAACCAGATATTCACTGCTCAAGAAAACTTGCTGCACTCTGGAATGGGCTACTCGCCGGCTAAGATAGTATATGTTGACTCATACCACTCTGTTGATTTCTAAGATGGACCCCATCAAGTACATCTTCATGAAACCTTCTCTTTCCGGACGAATATCTAGATGGAAAATGATTTTGATTGAGTACGATATTCAATACACAATGCATAAGGCCATCAAAGGAAGCGTACTAGCAGATCATTTGACCCATCTAGCTGTTGATGATTATCAGTCTATGAACTTTGACTTCCTGGATGAGAATATCAAGCTAGTGACCGACTGCGCGAAACCTGGATCGTATGACAGACCTGAAAAAGAATCCCGATGGACTATGGTCTTCGATGGGGCTTCCAATGCCCTGGGTAACGGAATTAGTGTTGTGATCATCTCCCCTGACGGTTGCCACACTCCTTTCATTGCCAGACTATGCTTCGATTATACGAACGACATGGCTGAGTACGAAGCATGCATTTTAGGTCTGAAGGCTGCCATTGATATGAGGATCAAGCATTTAAATATGTTCGGGGATTCGGCTCTAGTGATTAGCCAAGTAAAAGGAGATTTGGAAACTAAGCACCCTAATCTCATCCCTTACAAGGAGCTTGTGCTATCTCTTACTCCTTACTTCGAAGAGATCACCTTTGAACACTTCCCTAGGGAAGAAAATCAGCTGGCTGACGCCTTGGCAACAATGTCTTCAATGTTCAAGGTCAAATGGGACAACGAAGCTCCTTTGATTACAATTGAGAGATTCGATGAACCTGCGCACTGATATGAGCTTGACACTGACACAGAAAAGCCATGGTACCATAAGGTGAAGAGATACCTTGAAGCACAAGAATAACCTGAAGGAGCATCTATCAATAACAAAAAGTTCTTACGAAGATTTGCAGCCAAATTCTTCCTAAGTAATGGGATCTTGTACTAATGGAACCATGATTATAATCTACTCCGATGTGTGAAAGAGAAGGAGGCAGAGGAAATTATGGAAGACATGCGTGACGGTCTCTTTGGGACTCACTCTAGCGGATATACTATGGCTAAGAAGATCCTGAGAGATGGTCACCATTGGTCAACGATGGAGACTGATTGTCATCAACACTCAAGGACTTGCCACAAATGCCAAATCTATGCTAACAAGGTCCGTGTGCCTCCTATCCCTCTGAACGTTATGACCACTCTGTGGCCCTTTGCAATGTGGGGCATTGACAAGATTGGAGAGATCAAACCCACTACTTCCAATGGACATTGCTTCATTCTTGTCGCTATCGATTATTTTACCAAATGGGTCAAAGCCGCCTCATTTGCCTCAGTCACCAAGAGTGTGGTAGCCAGGTTCATCAAACATAACCTCATCTGCCGCTATGGTATCCCCGAGAGGATTATCATCCACAATGGGACTAACCTCAACAATGCTATGATCACAGAACTTTGCACCCAGTTCAAAATCAAGCATCACAACTCTTCTCCTTATAGACCTAAAATGAATGGCGCAGTGGAAGCGGCCAACAAAAACATTAAGAAGATTGTGCAGAAGATGGTAGTAACCTACAAGGACTTGCATGAGATGTTACCGTTTGCTCTTCGTGGCTACCGTACTTCAGCTAGAACATCAACCGGGGCAACTCTCTTTTCTTTAGTCAATGGCATGGAAGTTGTCTTACCAGTGTTAGTTCAGATTCCCTCACTAAGGATTATGAATGAGGAAGGCCTAGGCGAAGACGAGTGGATTTAAACAAGATTGGGTCTGTTTAACTTGATCGATGAAAAACGACTGACTGTTGTTTGTCATGGTCAGATGTTCCAAAAGCGCGTGATTAAGGCTTTCAACAAAAAGATCAGGCCTAAAGTGTATCAAGCTGGTGACTTGGTGATAAAGCGCATCATTCTGCCACAAGGCGACCCCAGAGGCAAATGGACTCCCACTTACGAAGGGCCATTTGTTGCCAAGAGAGTGTTTTTTGGTGGTGCCATGATGCTGACTACCATGGATGGTGAAGACTTCCCCACATTCTGTGAACGCGGACATAGTTAAAAAATACTACGCATAAGAGACCCACTAGGTTGACACACCTAGGAAAAAATAAGGGCATCCCGCCAAACCAAAAGGTTTGGAAAAAAATTAGGGATATATGAAAAAGATTGTACACCCGACAAGTTGAAAACCCGAAAGGGATACTTGGGAAAAAATGGGTATCCTGGTGGGTTGAAAACCCGAAAGGGCGGTCCAGGCAAAAATTAAGGATTGAAAGCGTATGACTATGTCTCGTGGAATCACCACAGTCAAATTTATTACTAAGGTCCGAGTTCAAATGGTCGAAGATAAATCCAATCAACTTTTATCAATGGCAAGGGGAATTCGAATACATTGGGGAAATAGTAGAGTTGGAATGCAATGAGATCATTTCCACATGGCTATTATTTTTGTTTTCAATTTTGTTTTCCTTTCAAAGATTTCCTATTCTTAGGATCTCCGTCTCTTTGTACAAAAACTCCTATTCATGGGCAAAATATCAATACAAATATACTTTGAAGTGAAAACTTTCTATTTTGTTTTGAATGCAAAAATGTCCAATGACTAAAATTGAACTAACATATGCATGTGAACATAATTAAAATTATTTGGCACATGTTTCCTACAGAGGAGCAACAAGCATCTCTTTAATGTATATGGAATATCCCCACAGAGTTATTTCATTAACATTATCCCTACAAGACGGCTACAATAAACCTTTCCCTCAAGATAGTTACCCATAAAGTCTCTTTGCATATGTTGATACCCAGCCAGAGTCTCAATCTCTTGACAGCTTTCTCCCCAGCTAAGTTGGTCCTAAAAGAAGAAGCCTTGTGGATATCTTCCTAAAAGAACTCACCTCGTCAGCAGTTCGTCAAGTATTCATTATCAGGGTTTATTTCCTCAACAAGGTTTATTTCGCCAACATACAACATACAACAATCAATGAATAGCAAAATTCCCCAGCATAGTCTATCCTCTCCAGCTTGAGTTTGCCTTTCAGACTATTAAAAATCAGAGGGCCACAACCCCTAATCCCCAGTAAAGTCATCAACAAAGCCTTTGCTATCTCCAAAAGCTGCTGTGAAGCCTGGAATCTAACTAGATAACAATAAGTTGTTGTGAAGCCTTGACCCGACCAAATAACAGTCAACTTCATTCGTTCAAATACTATGAAGCCTGGCTCCGACCAGATAATAGTATAATTTTCAAATACTATGAAGCCTGGACCCGACCAGATAGTAGTACAACTTTCAGTCACTATGAAGCCTGGACCCGACCAGATAATAGTGTAACCTTTCAAATGCTATGAAGCCTGGACCCGGGCAGATAATAGTATAACTCTCAAGTAACTTTGAAGCCTGGACCCGACCAGATAATAGTGTAACTTTTCCAAGTACTTTGAAGCCTGGACCCGACCAGATAAAAGTTTAACTCCTCGAGATATTGAAGAACCTGGACTCAACCATACAAGGGTTTAACTTCTTCTCCCCAATAGAGTTAACCTCTACCACATCAAGTTACTGTGAAGCCTGGATCCGACCTGATATCAGTTTAACTTCATCTTTCCAAGTAAGTTATTGTGAAGCCTGGATCCGACCAAATAGCAATTAACTTTATTCCCACAAAAATGCGTTGTGAAGCCTGGAATCCGACCAGATAACAACTAGTTCTAAGCAAGTTACTGTAAAGTCTGGACCCGACCAGATATCAGTTCAACCTTATCTCTTAAGACAAGTTTATTGTGAAGCCTGGACCCAACCGAATAGAAATTAAATTCATTCAAAAAAACTACGAAGCCTGGATCCAACCAGATAACAGTTCAACTTCAAGAAATTTTCTGCGAAGCCTGGAATCCGACCAGATAACAGTTAATTTGTTCTTCCTCAGTAAGTTACTGTGAAGCCTGGAACCCGACCAGATAGCTGTTGACTTCCTCATCCTCAGAAAGTTGTTGTGAAACCTGGATCCGACCATATAACAACTAATATTCAAGAGATAATCCCCGACAAAAGCATTCTTTCAATAAAATTTGAAGATATGTATATTCTTAATCCCCAACAGCAATCCGAGATTCAGCTTCCCAGAACTCCTCAGCAGTAGTCAGGGATTTATTTTCCTGGACAAATATGCAGCCCACATTCATACATCATAGCATATACATACAAAACACATTTAGCACAATCTCATTCATCTTGAGAACATCATGCATACATCTGCATTTAACTAACTCTTTTTCCCACAGGTAAAACATCAAGTTTTAGTATAAATAGACCAAAGATTTATGTTGATACTTCTTCCAGTATTTACCATCATCCCTCCAAATGGAATCTATAAGCCCATTCCCAATACATCTTCGAGTGCAAATTTTTGGGCATTTTAGTGTTCAATCATCTTTCACCTTCAAGTCACGAATGGTGGATCCGCCAATCTAACTCATCAGGTTTAAGAAGATTGAGCATGGGCAGCTGTTGTACCCTAAAATCTTCTCTCTCATTTCTCAAATAAATCTCTCATAATATCTCCATTAATTCAAGACTACACAAGGTTTGATCAGCTCCAAACACCTCCTCAAGCACTGATGACTCAAAATTAGGGTTTGAGTTTTCACAAGGACAAATGTACTTTTAATTCCCCATATGACTTTCATGGATCATTAGGAACCCTCAAGATTTCTCATGTCAAGTTTCAAGTCTTGGTTCACATTTTTGCTCAGTCAGTTGATCAATTGACATAAAATCAGTTGTATTGGAGAAAAAGTCAACTGTGGTCAATTTGAAGTCAAACTTCATAATTTTTTTATCCATATAAACATCATGAACTCATATATGTCAATTGATCAAGTTTAGATCACAATTCCTCAAGAAATTTGATCAGAACATCAAAAGGGCAAAATGGTCAAAATTAGGGTTTTGATTGAGGATGTTCAATTTTTTACTTTTGACCTAACAAATGACTTATTGGTTTAAGACATTATCTCAAGGATTCAAATAGACCATCTTGACCTAATTGCATAGTTCAAATCACCTCTCAAGATCATTGGATTGACAGTTGAATTTGAATCAACTGATAAAAAGTCAACTGTACACTGAAAAGTCGAACTTTGACTTTTTGATCAAAATCAAGTTCCAAAGATTACAATTCATCAAGACATGTCAAAATATGAAAATTTTTCATCAAGGAATTGAAAAGACGAAATTCATTTTTGAAAAGTCAAAATTCTAAGACTTAGAAATTTTTCTAAGTGTTGGAAAATTAACTTTTTTTTCACAACTTTGTGCCAAATTTCCACCATGGTGCAAGATGATTCAAGGAAAACTTCCAACATGAAAAATATAGAGCTCAATGAGATCTAAAACATTGTACGGCAGAACTTTTCCTAAAAATGCTTGGATTTCAAGTTATGAATTTATGAAGACATGTCCATGAAACTAAAAAGACTTAGTGAAATTTTGCCCTAGTTAGGCAGGATTTTGACCTAACTTCATGGCAACTTTTCACATAGTTCCAAATTGAATCTTCAAAAATGTCCAACATGGAGTTTGTAGAGGATGTTACAAGCTTTAAAAAATTCCATAGAACTTGAAGAGATCATTTTTGAGCTAGGATATTAGAAGACTTGAAGTTGGCATGATAAACTTGAATTACAAGTCAATTTTGTGATGAACACTTGACAAAATCCATAAGCCATGTGTGATACGGTGGGAGAACTAACTTAAGATGTTTTGCGTCTGTGTTCGCAAATGTTGCGGTTTAGCAAGAGTCACCACTGACTTTTATTTTATCCAAAAAAGGAAAGGTGAAAAAGCACATGAAAGACCTTTAGAGATGTTTTTGAGTTCGGGGGGTAGATTATGAAAAGGGAAGGTATTATAACCCTTTTCATCCATGGTTTTCCATGGGCTCTTAGTTACTCGCTAGATCACTTGATTTTGTTTGAATGTGCTTGTGGTGTGGGTTTTGAAAGTATTTTGAAAATGTAACTTTGTAATGATTCTCGTTTCTATAAGAACGCGTACAAAGTGTTTGCTTCGAAAATAGTTCAAAGATGTGTTTGTGAGATGTGTTTTTAAAAGTGATTTTGAAAAGGGTTTTCTTTGTAATGGCTCTAGTTTCTATAAGAACGCGTACAAAGTGTTATCTTTTAAAAATGTTTCAAAGTGAGAGTGTTGGTGTATAAATATTTTGTTGTGAGCAAGCGAGTAACTAGGAGCGAATCTACCTACTCAAAAGGTCTTAGATGTGCTTTTCCTCCTCCTTTAGATGTTGCTATCTCACCATTGATTTGGTAAGAAGCCCCATCGTCGGATGTGAAGGAACGAATGTTGGGATGTTTGTATAGTCATAGAAGGCAACCCATGGAACATTTTAGCAAGGTCGTTTTAGGGACTAAATCGTTTATCGAAGGCAACATCGATGGTCATCGAGGGACTACGATCTTTTATCGAGGGTCTTTTGCTAAAACGCCCATGTTTGAGGGACATGATTATTTTTTGATAGGAAACAAAGTGAGATTACCCTAGGGGTGCATGTGTGAATAGTGTGTTTGATTTTCATGCATTTAATCTTTGATTAGGGTTATCTACTTGTCGATTTTATCTCTTGCCATACACACCTAATTACTATACAGTATAAGGAAAACAGTAAATTGCGGAAAATGAAATTCTATGCTATTACAATATTTAGGGGAAGGGGGTACATATGTACGAATGGGGATTGCAAGTAAAAATAAGCCCTAAGTTATTATTACAACCATATTGAAATGTATAATATAAGAAAGGAATGGACTTGTTTAAAAAATGTTTTTATCTTAAGGAAATAAATTAAAAGGAAAATATTTTTATGTTTTTTATATTAATATAAAAAAAGAGTTAATATTAAAAATGATGAAAAAGAAAATAAGTGAAAGATAGAAACAGTACTGCTGCAAGAAAAAATAAACAAGGATCAGAAGTTCCGGAGTCAGGAGCACTGTGACTCAGCAGGAAACGTCAGTAGGCATCAGAAGTTCTGAGTTGGTACACTCTGAGGTCCTGCAAGACATGTTAGAGGAAAAATACAGAAGTTCTGGATTGTTATGTGATGAACTTCTGAATGTTAGAACAGTGAGAAAACCTCAGAAGCTCTGTGCGTGTCAAAACAGTAGGAAGAACTCAGAAGTTTTGTATGGTGCTAAGACAGTGAATAAACAATCAACAGTTCAGCATGTTATCAGTGCATGAAAATCAGAAGTTCAGTGTATTTGACATGTAAGGAGAACTCAGAAGTTTTGTGCTGTGTTAGAACAATGAGTGAATCATCAGAAGTTCTGAATTATGCTGAGTCAGTGAGTGAATATTAGCAGTTCAGTGCATTATCAGCATGTAAGAATCAGAGGTTCAGTGTGTGTTAACAGTGATAAAAATCATAGCAGTTCTGTGTATTAAAACAGTGAAGAGAACTCAGAAGTTCTGTGTGTGTTTATCAGTGAGAAAAATCATAGACGTTATGTGTGTTAAAACTATGAATGAACATCATAAGTTTTAATGCCATATTTCAACACTCAATCAGCACATCAGCAATTTATTTAGCTCCTAACAATCAGCAAGTCAGAAGGATAATAGCACAACAGTTTATAGAAGTTCTAATCCTAAATCTGAGCCTAGCCTTAATCAAGAAGTTCTGATCCACAGTTTTTCTACTTAAGAAATGATATGTACAACATTAATACTATGATATTTACATGTTAATGATGTTCAGAATGAAAAACAAGCAAAGTCAGAAAGACTTACCTTGAACCTGGAACGTGGGCTTGGAGCTTTGAGTTGCTGCCTCTGAATATTCTGAGTCAGCAAGAGAGACGAATAGTGGTTATGTTCTTTGATTCAAAGAGGAGGAACAAGAGGTTTTTGCTTTGGATTTAAGAAGGTTTTCCCTGTTTTCTCTTCTCTCTTTTGGCCAATCTCTCTCCAAAAGCCTGTCTTGAACGTGTGATGGAGCAAAGTATTTATAGGTAAATTTGTTGTGATTTTGGGGGGAAAAACAAATGGGATTTGAACCTTTTTGGTATATTTTTCCCTTGCTTTTTCATCACTGTTTTTGTATGCTAGTTTGGTGCAATTATGGGATGCAGGCGTAGGCTGAACTAGTTGTTGGTTATAGGTCTACAGCTGGTTGTATAAACAAGGTTTTGGGATTTGGTCATGTTCTGACCAAAACATTGAATATAACCTTCATATGATGAAGCACTGCCTTGTTCTTGAAGCAAGCATGGTGGTTGTCAGCAGGAATTAAGGAAAAGCAAAAATTAAAGCATGGGCCTAGTACCAAATTTTGCTATCCCAAGACTGTAGAGGTACACGTGGTGAAAATCCTTTAGATAAAGACTCAGAAAGTGGTTGTGAGCATTAAATGATGATGAGACTTATCACAACCAGAAATCCTGCAACGTGAGATTCTACACCAAGGCTTAGCTCTGGATCAGAAGTTCTGCTTCAGCGTAGCATCCAACCTCTGATCTTTGTATCTTTTGACTCCAGCATGTTCTGAAGGAGAACATTGCTTCCACATGTTCTGATTAAAGCGTCATGTTCCGAATCGGAGAACATTGCTTCCATATATTCTGATTGAAGCATCATGTTCTGAACCATGTTTGCAACCTCTGACTGAAGCTTTTTGTGAAAACTTGCCCAGAAGTTCTGACCAAACTCTGCCTTGAGATTTTCCAGAATTTGCTGAGCGTTATGGTGATAACCTGGTCATAAGTTCTGAGTTTTGTCATGCTTCTTAAACACTCAGAAGTATTTAGAATTTGACTTTTGAAATTCTTGATGAAACAAACTTCATATTCCAACATGTCTTGATGAAACATGATTTTTGAGATTATTTTGATCCAAAAGTCAAAGTTAGACTTCTTGGTGTGCAAATGACCATTTTTCCCTTGTGAGTGATTTTCTTTGAAAATTGATAATTCAAGGCTTGGAATTGGATGGAAGCAAACTTGAGGATCCAGGGTGATTCCTTGAGAAATGAGAGGGAAAATTTTGGGGTACAACACCATGTTGTATAATCTTGCTTTGTGGGTGTCTAACTTGCAAATCACTCCTTAATTTAATGTTTACACAACGGATTGATCAATTGTCCAATTGATTCAAGCATTGTCCAAAGCATTTTTCCATTTTAGGGAGAAAGTCACCATTTCCATTCTAGTAAAGCAAGCCTTTATGCAAATGTCAACCCTTCTTGAGCCTCTCAATGGATCCTTCTGCATACACAACATCTACAAGTCATAAGCAAGCTTGTTTAAAGTTCAATCACTCTACAATAGCATAGTACAAGCTTTGGGTAGATGTTTATCATGTTAGCTTTAAAAACAAGTGGCCACAACTTGAGAACTCAAATTCTGACTTGTTGTAGCACACAAAACCTTTTGCTTATAAATAGAGACATTATTTGCAAGCTAACACATGAATGCTAAGTCCCTGAAACCCCTTAAAACACTCACAAACTAGAAATTGCTCAAAAACACCATTGATACACAATTCTGACCTTGAACTTGTATCTCTCATTTCCCTCTTGCGTTTTCCCTCAAATTCATTTGCAAAGGTTCTATAACTCAAATATAGTCCATCCCTGTCCTTGTTTTGGAACTGTAACACCGTCTTTATCAACCTCCATAACCAAAAAACAGAGTCTGCAAGTTGACTTCTCCAGACCATTCCAGCCATCCATAGCTCAAGCTAGGCATTGCATTAGCTTCATGGGAACTTGAGGAAGCTAACCTGATCATCACCATCACTTGAAACAAGCTCAAACTCATTTCACGATTTCCAGTTTTTGAGGTATTTTTCTGAACTTCCATCTCTTCATTTAGCATTGTTAAGCTTACATTTTCAAAGATAAAATGTAGATACCATTGCCCTGAAGCTGTACATATTCATAGTTTTCATTTATATGGCCTGAGCTTAAAGAGTTTTAGGTTTGAATCTCTGAAAAAAGTTAGGTTAGGATTTGGTACTTTTAGAAAATCTTGCTTATCTTTGAGAATTAGTTTAAGTTATTTACATATTCAAAATCTTGGTGAAATTTCTAATAAGTTTGATGTTGGAAGTTTTGTGAATGGATGAGAAATGAGTGAGTTACGGGAACCCTGGTTGGAGGTTAAAGATGAAGTTCATTTCTAGAACTTGTTTTATATTATATATTTATGGTTTCAGTTTAGTTAACGAATGTACAGCCACCTCAGTGGTAAAGGCAGCACGCGTTTATGGTCAAGGTCATGGGTTCAAGTCCCAGCGCTGCCTTTTTTCATATTTCTCAAACATTTTCTTTCTTTTTTGCTACAAAGAAACCAGCTCCTGGGCCTCCACAACTGGACCCTTACCATTTTTGCTGGTTCTGACCCCCCTGTTTCCATTTACCACGTAGACCCACCCTTTTTTATTTTATTTATTTTTCTGATTACAAAACACCATTGGGCTAGACTTCAAAACTATTTTTTTCTAACAAACTCCCAAATTCCATTTCAAATCCCCCTGACTTTTATTTTTATATTTTATTTTAATTTTATTTTTCTTTATTATTATTATTATTATTATTATTATTATTATTATTTTTATTTTTATTAATAAAAATCCAAAATAAATAGTTTATTTATTTATATATCTAATATATTTATATTCATCTATATTTTATTCCTTTAAAAAACAAAAAGACAAAAATATTTTCTTAAACAAACTTAATTTCTTTTTTCTCAATAAATTAATAATTAGATTTAGGTCTAGTTATTTTCTTTTTTTAATTAAAATTAACTTACAATTTAGGTTTCTTTTAATTAATTAATTTCCATACTATTTTGAATAAACTTAAAACCTTTTCTAAAAAACCCTAAAAAGTGCTTTCTAACTTAATTTATTTTCTTAATTAGTTTAGGTTTAATTTAATTAATCATTTTCTTTTAGATAATTAGGTTAAAATCCTTTCCTCAAAAACCAAATAAAAATCCTTTTCTTTTCCATTTATATCCTTATACATTATATTTTCATTTCTTGTACATTATTCAAATATTCAATATGGTTGTAATAGATAATTAGGTTTTAATTTCTTGCAATCCCCATTTGTAAATTTGTATACCCCATCCCCCTAATGATTGTGATAGCGTAGAATATTTACTTTCCGCAATTTATCGCTTTCATATAAATGCTAGTAAACAGGGTTTGTATGGGAAGATAAAAAATCAACAAGTAGATAATCCTAATCAAAGATTAAATGCGTGAAAATCAAACACACTATTCACACATGCACCCTTAAGGTTAACTCCACTTGTTGCCTAAAAAATGGTCATGTTTTGCATGTGGGATGTCTTAGCAAAAATAATAAAAAATACAAGATCATAGTCCCTCGATGACGCTACAAATGTTGCCTTTCAAATGGTCTTAGTCCCTCAAAGATAAATGCTAAGATATCTTACAACATTGCTTTCTCACTTTCAAAACGAACATCCTTGCTCACTTTCAAAACAAACACACACCAAACACTTTCAAAACATGAAATATTTTCAAAAGTATAACACTTTGTATATGTTCTTACGAACGAGAACCATTACAAACTTTGCCTAAACGAATGAGCCTTTTCAAAAATACTTTACAAACCACCACAAAGCACATTTTCAAACAAATCAAGTGATCTAGCAAGCAACTAAGAGCCCATAGATAACTATGGATGAAAAGGGTGTTAACACCTTCCCTTTTCATAATCTACCCCTCGAACTCAAGAAATAATCTCAAAGGTCTATCCTATTCTTTTCCACCTTTCCTTTTGGATAAAAGGAAAGTCCGTGGCGACTCTTGCTAACCACAATAATTGCGATCAAATGCAAAACATCCCAAGTCAGTTCTCCCACCGTATTACAGTCTGCAAATTGATACTACTGATAGTGGACTTCATTCATGGCTTGGTAGCCCCCAGAGTAGGTGTTGTTGTACACTAAACTAGGTAAACAATTCCGATGTATTCTTTATCTTTTCAGTGATGTTTTGTCGGTGTGTTTATGTCAGATCAGATGTCTCGACATCTTTGTATGACATCTGAGTCTGTTGTACCAGAATTTCAGTTAGTTTGAACTTCAATAAAGCTTTTAAGCACACTTAAAATTCTTGGAGCTTGTAAGAGAAGACTTACCAAGAAAGCATGACAAAGTAAATATGTATGATTAAATAAATGACTTTATAAGTCAACAATCAATCTTTCCCTTGGATTTGGAGTATAGTCTCAGGAAAATAAGAACTAAACCACTTGTACTCTAGAAAAAGTTGTGACAAAAGAAAGGAAAATAATGAAACTACTTGAAAGAAAACATGTAAAAAATAAAACAAACACCAAAATATACAATTAAACATGGTGTACCTTTGGATTAAAAGGAGTTTATGACTTGGAGTAAAAATGAGCTTTGTGTAAAGTAGTAAGTGGGAGAATTGATGTTTTGATGTGTGAATGTTTTGATATATGAAAGATAATAATTTTTATTACCTTTGAATGATAAGGAATTTTGTTAGACTTTATTCAAGAGTAATTCCTCCCTTTTCTACTCCTAAGTGCAATTTTTTCTCCTTTTTTCCCATGAAGAGGAAAATTGTATTTATTGGCAAGAGTAGTGATGAAGAGCCCTTGGAGTTTTATCACATGTTAATATCATTTTTTTCATCAAAATTAGTAATTGGCCTTTCATCATGGTAAAGACATGATTTGATGTGTCAATAGGCTTTATGTCAAATCATTGATAAAGTGATGACATAATTTGTATTTGCCAATAGTTAAATCTGTCTTTTAGTAAAACGAGTCCTCTAGATTCCTTAGTGTGGCCAAATCCTCTAGTTGGTTTTTTTTAGTGATAATGTCACAATGACATCAAGTTGATGATGTCATGATGACATCATGTTGATGATGTCATGATGACATCATGCTGATGTCATGATGATATCATGTTTTTGTCTTCTTGTTGAGAAGAGTCCTCTAGTAAACATTTGTCCTCCATCTTTTATCTTTTTGTGACGAAGAGTCATCTCGTAAACATGATTCCTCAAGATACTTTGAAGAATTTTTGCCTAATTTTCTTGGGTGATGAAGATGATGATTACTTGATCACCATGGATGCATGAGGAGCTTTAATCTCTTAGGATCATTGATTTGTCAATCCCCTGACCTTCTATCATGCTTAAACAACCAACAAGTAGAGCATAGGGTGTACTTCTACAAGGTTAGTGATGAAAACATGAATGTGATGGTCTTATGATGTTATGTAAAGATGCAGAAGGATGTGAAACTTTAGGTCAAAATTGGGGTATGACAGATGAAACATAAGCCAATTAGGTCAAAAGGTGAGAGGATAAATTTTGGGGTGCAACAGCTGTCCCTATTCAATCATCTTAAACCCAAAGGTGAGAAATAACGAATGCTTTCGAACATTCAAGGTATAAGAGGATTGAATACCAATAAAACCCAAAAATTTACGCTCTAGCGAGGAAAAGGTGTAATTGCACTGGTAACAGTATATTGAAGTGATGGTATCAAATAATCTGGGTAAAGAATGGGAAGACTAGTAGATACTACATCTTGCCAAAAAGTGCTAGTAGATATTGGATCTGAAAGGTGTGCCAATAGATATTGAATTTAACCTGAGAGAACTAGTGGATACTAGAATCCAAAGACGTTGAGCCAGGGATGAATTGGTTCACAAACGAAGCAACAAGTATACACTCGACCCAAAAGACTAGTAGATACTAGACTTAAAAGATACCAATAGACGTTGGATCTGAAAGGGTGTGCCAGTAGATACTGGTTCACAAAAAAAAATAACGAGTAGGAAGTCGACCCAAAAAAGACTAGTAGATATTAGACTCTAAAGATAAAACAATTGATATTGGACTTGCAAGGGTATACCAGTAGATACTGATCTACAAACAAAATTACGAGTAGAAACTCGTCCCAAAAAGACTAGTAGATACTAGACACCAAACACGCCAATGGATATTGGATCTGAAAGGGTATTAGTTTAAATTTGGGATAGTTGGAGAAATTATTAGAAGATGTGCGGAGAAATAGATTTGTAAAACCAAATGTATCATTTTGGGAGCTTTTATGTCATTAGTTAAGGAAAAAGAAAGTAGTGTGAAATTGTATGTGGATTACTGATAACTGATTAAAGTAGTGGTTGAGGTTACATATCCCCTTCAGATGATTGATGATTATATGGTCCAACTGGTAGGTGAGCATGTTCTCGGTATAATTGAATTGGGGTTCGATTATCTTCAGATACGGATGAAGAGTGGGGATAGTTAGAGAAAAAATTTTAGAAACTCCGTGTGGGTATTGTAAATTTATGAATCATTTGTTGGGGTTTTTAGTGTGGACATTCTGACTTATTCCAAGTCGGAATAAGAGCATGTGTAACAATTGCGAATTGTGTTGCGATTGTTGAAGGAGAAGAAACTGTGTACTGAGTGGTTGAGGTGTGAATGTTGATTTAAGGAGGTAAGTTCCTTAGACGTATTGTTTTAAGTAAGGATAATTGTGGATCCTTCCAAAGTAGAAGCGGTTTTACGTTGAGAGCTTTCTAAGATGGATATGAAGATTAGAAGATCTCTGGGCTTAGTGGGTTACTATTGCATTCTGTGAAACGAAGTAAGGAGTCGGTTAGAGAAGAGGTCAAGTGCGATAGGTTGGTAATGAATAAATAGAGGGAATGAAACATTGGTGTTAAGAAAAATGTGTTAAGAAAGTATTGTAAGAGCACTTGGAGGTGCAGTTTATGCCAATTGAGAATGGTTATAGTGGATGGACCCTTAAGGAAAAGAGAAAGTTAAATAGTAAGGTGGAATATGGGTCATTGATGATGTGGCAGTGAATATATGGCAGGAAAAAATTGAAGAGTTTCTATCACCAACTAAGTGACAAGATGGTATTATTGATATTGTGATTGGAATGAGGTCAAAAAGGTGGAAATATATGGATTCTTGATGTTGTGAAATTTGAAGTAAAACCAAGAATTTAGGAATGATGTTAGAATCCTCTATGGACAAAGGCTTAGAATAAAGTAGAATGAATTGTGATGTATTTGGTATGCTAATAGTTCTTGAGTTAGAAGATGCTTAATCATCGTGGGATAATAAGTGAGTGAGAAGTGGCTATGTAATGTGTTGGACAATGGTATCTCATCGACGAGATCGAATGAGAAGGAAATTGTGTAGGCACGTGTAAATATCAAAGGAGATTATTTAGATTAGGGTGCTTTTAAGTGAAAATCCTAAAGAAACGCTATTATAGTTAGTAGTTCCGATTTATGCCCCATCATGTTTGTCGGATACTTATTGACAAATTGAGGAACTGATCACCCTTAATCTATTGTTGATAGTAGACGGGATCGTGTTGGATGTGATGGACTTGTCTTTACAGCTTGATGGTGTGTGAAGTGATTGACATTCTATTGAGAGGATAGTCATTCACTATTTCAAGTGAACTGAACTGATGGCTATGAGCGTTGAGATTTATTTAAGAGTTCAGAGACTAGAGTTGTATATGATCTAATTTGGCAGAGTGAAGGGTTGAGGATATAAAAGGTGAGTATTGATTTTCTGGTCAATATTAAAGAGAGTCAGGAACTGGATGTGAATGGTAGACCGGGTAGATGATAGAAATCGAAGTGAGGAAATTGACTTTAAAGTACACGATCAAAGTAGCGCAACTAACATGGGATGTAACACAGTTTGTTACGCATGTGTGATTTGTTTTAGTCAAGGGTTGAACATCCAAAGTCTGCGGGAATGATGCAAAATCCATTGGACATTCCATGAGAGAGGTTATAGGCGAAGAGTTATATGTTATGCGCATTATTTTCGTGTCAATGGATGTATTAATTTAAGTGTTCGACTGATGAATCATAGCATCAGAGTGCTAATGTTGTGTGTCAATGTTGTCAGTATTATAGTTGGGACTTTGTCCTTGTGACGGTGTTGCTGTTGGATTAAAATGGTTAACGATGTTGAATGATGATGATTGGTATTCAAGATACTTCCAGATAAGACGTGGGAGTTAGAAAGTTGGATGCGAGAGTTATGTCTAGAATGTGTCGAATCAGTAATTTTCGAGGACGAAAATATTCTAAGTGGGAGAGAGTTGTAACACCCCATTTAAATATTTAACCATTTGATTATTGAAATTGTGGAACTATGTTGGTTTGACTAAGGAGGTGTGAGAACTCAGTATAATTCGATAATTGGAGTATACTTTGAATAATATTATAATAATGATAATTTTGGTGAAGGGTGAAATATACCATTATTATTAATAAAAATATTATTGTGGTTAAATGATTTATTTGCCACTAATGATATTATTATTATTATAACTATTATTATTATTATTATAATTATTGGGAAATAATAATAAGGAATAATTATAGAGAGTGGTAGATGTATTTTGGGGAAAAAAATTTCACGTGAAAAGAAGAGAAGAGAAAAGAAGAGAAGTTAGGGCAAAGGCAGACAAAGAGATTTCACCATTATTGAAGGATCAAAGCTCTAAACCAAGGTAAGGAGGGTGAATGGGTTCTCTAAATTGGTGATATTAATATGAGAAGGTAGTGAGGGTTCCTTTTCCTCTTTAGGTTTTTCATAAATGAATTGATGAAAGTCTTTTTGGTCTAAATTATGTTGTTTTATATGATTTTTATGTTAAATTCGTGAAGTCAATGATGTTATTTATGTGTTACTGTTGTGATTATGTTTTTTTTGGTGTTATTCATAAAAATCCAAAATCTGAAAAATTATAGATCTAGGGATGTGACGAGAATTGGAAGAATTGATGTAGGAACTGGTGTAGGATCGTAGAATGATGAAGTAGAATGAAATCTCTAAGTTAATATGTGAAGGAATGTTGTTTTGGACCCAATTTTGGAGGTTGAAAGTGCTCAAAATGAGTGGAAATTGTTTTGATGCAAAAACAGAGTTCTTTTGGTCACATGCTGTCGTTAGGCGTAAGGAAGGAAACTTTACGCATAATGAAGGAAACTTTACGCATTACTCGTATGGTAGGCAGGACAAAAAGCAATATGTGTATGACAGGAAGCATTACGCGTAAGGAAGGGTAGAATAGAAGGCATTACGCATATGACAGGCAGCATTACGCATATGGCAGGAAGGACAGAAGGTATTACTCGCAATGTAGGCAACATTACTTGTATGACTTGCAGACAGCATGGCAATACGCGTAATATAGGCAATAATACACATATGGGCAGGTGAAGGTGTAAAAATTCCCATTTTCGCAATTTCTACCCATTTTCGCGTGTGGAATGTATTCTCCCGATCCATAATGATAAGTAAGGCTTAGGTGGACATAAGAAGGCTAGTGATAATAAATTAAGTTTAAAACATTGGATTTTATATGGAATTTATGTTGTGTGATGACGATGATGATGGTATGTATTGACGAATGTTGAAGGCTTATGCCTTGTGGTTGTATACTTATGTTGTTGCATATGATGTCGAATGTTGCATAGTGATGAGGGCTCATGCCCTATTGTTGACCTGTAGTGGCATTGTGATGAGGTCTTATGCCTTGTTATTTCCCAAATTGGCATATGTGACGAGGGCTTATGCCTTGATGGTACCACATGCATTGAGTTGATGTCGATCTCATTGCATTTCATTGTTTTGAGATGATGTTGTATTACGTAAGTGTTGTGTTATGTTGCAAAGTGTTGTGTGATGTGTAAATTGTATGATTACTATTCCTTAGCATGTGATATTCACCATATATTTATTAAATGAAATTCTCACCCCGTTTCTGTTGTTGTGTTTGTGCTCCTCCGGGAGTACAGATAATCAGGTACCTGAGTAGTGCTTGGAGTATGAGTTGCATGACCGAGTCATAAGAGTCGCTCTAATACGTAACACGGGATTATGACAATTTGCTACGTTTTATGTCGTTTTTATTGGTTATGTATCTTACCTTTATATTTAGGTTGAGCCACGAGTTTTATGGAGAATGATGTTATTCAAGCCGTGGTGCTATGAAAATGAATATTTGATATTTCTGATGTGTAAATAATTCTTTTATGAATAAATGAAATAATAAAATGATTTGAATGTCTTATGAGTTTATTTGGATTATGTGACATCCTACTTGTATACTCTGATATATTTCGTATGTTGTATTATAATTATATAATTGGGGAAGTGAGGCGTTACAGTACTCATCATGTTTGAGCTTGATAAACTGAGGTTAATTAGTATTTGATTCTAGTCTTATCATTCTTCAAGTCTTTTCCAAAGGCAAAATTTTGTTCTTAAGCTTAGTGATTAAGGATAATTTCTATATGGATTTTCATCAGAAGGGGGTGTACCTGGTTCCTTCTTGGATCATGGTTTATGGAATTAGAGTTTGAGTTCAGAATCATTATGAAGACCCTTCCTTTCATCAAAATCTAAAGTTTTGTCTCGATCAGGAGCTTACAGGTTTCATCGTTGACTCCTAACTAGGAGGATGGCGAGCTAGAGCTTTGAGTTTAAGCTATCTCTTCATTAAATATATACCTTGGGAAGCTCAGGGTTCTATTTTGTTATGCTTGGGTTCGTCAATGTTTTCACGAAACGATCATGGTATAAGGGAGGAACTCATGATTCCTTTTTTAAGAGTAATTCTTGTTACATAGGTTTGGTCAAGTCAGGGTTAAGAGTTTTCTTATTTGAGATATGCTGAAGGGCAAGTTTGCTTGGTTCAACTTTTGTCTATCAAGGCTACAAGAAGTATATTGATTTTCTACGCCTAGGTTAAGTCATATTATCATGGAAATTTCTATTTTGAAACCAAAAATCACATTTAACCCATTACAAGTTGCATTCAGATTGCAAACTTCATGATTTTATCCAAAGCGTTTTTGAACATTTTGAGATCAGTGCCTCATTTTATTTTCTTTCAAGATTCATTCAAAATTTAATTCCCCATTATTCACCTCATCAACCAAAGTTCCATAAATTCATTCATTCACCATACCAATTTCTAGATACATTTCAAAGGGTTTGTTACAAATGAACTATTATGTCAAAAAGTGTTCATAAAATCTTACAAAATTACTATCGTTACACCATGTCTTTAAGATTACAAGGCAAATTCAAATCCCTAATCTAGCAAGTCTACTTCTATGGTTTGTAAGAGATTTTTCTCTTTGATTTTCCTTTCGAATCTCCCTCCAAACTTCAAGCTTTTCCAAGTCTTGTTATGTTATCACCAACTTGCTCCCTCGTCATCATCATTTTCTCATGAAAAAGAGAAAAGGAAATTGATTAGAAAAAAGAATAAAGGATTGAAGTTTAAACAAAAAGCTTTCACAAAAAGAAGGAGTTTTTCTTCGAAGTGTCATCATGAGGGTTTGTGATAGAAATCAGTTTAAGGGTGCTTTTTAATCACGTTTAAGCCCAACAACAACAAAAGCCTCATAAACACTTTTGTTTCATAAAATTATATTCAAGTGTCCAATCATGGGCCAAATTCCATCTACTACAAATTGCAAAAACAAGTTTTGGTTCACAGTAGAGTTCAAAACGAGCAAGCTTACTACACAAGTTTCACAAAAATAGCATCACAGGTCAGCAAGTATGCAAAAATCACAGTTTTGTCAAAACAAGAAAGCATAGCAGAAAATTGTGCAGCCCAAAAAACAAACAGAAACATACTTATATTCAAGTACTATTCGTAAATAACATGCATATCATCTAAACTGAATCAGAAGTACAGTTCGGGAAAAGCAGAGTTCAAAATGCCAAAGTCAGGAAAATATAAAAAGGGGATAAGTCAGAAACAAAGGTAAACAGGTCTCCTGTTATCAAAAACTCAAAATTAATATTCTAGCTCAGGAAAGCTTCTCAAGAAAGTTTCATTTCAAATAAGATCCTCACCCTCTAATCCTTGTAACAAACTTTCACAATGAACAACTCAGATTAAATCAATCCCTAACTGTTTTTCAAAGATGATGAAGCTATATAAACAGAAGATACACGATAGAATTCTCATTCTCCAAATTCTGGAAGAATCACAAAAAGCCTCTAAAAAATTCATCTAAAAAAAAGTCTAGAAAAACGTTTTCAGAAATTAAGCTAACACAAAACCACAAGTTCATACTGAAACCCTATCTAATTCATCATTTCCCTACCACAAACCCTTCATAAATAGAGAAAGATGAATAGAAAAAAACAATCGCAAGCAAACCAAAGGCAACGGAGAAGAGAGAGCAAAAAAATCAGAGAGATATCACCAGTTTGGACTCAAGCAACGTCTTCAGCATCTGTCATCATCATCGTCGCAAAAATCGTCATCAGAGCCGCTAGGATTTCATTTTTCCCTTTCAAGATCTAGGCGAAATCATTGGTCATCTGAAAAATCAATTCATAGATTAGTAATGAGGAGGACCAGACGAATAGAATAATTAAAGAAAATTGAAGATCAAAGCAAGATTGCCGATCGCCGCCACAGCTGCCACCGCGAGGAAATTTCCAGTGCGGTAGCTTCATCATCTCTTCCGGTGAGTTTTTTTGAGAACATAGAGAGAGGAGAGAGAAAAATAAGAGAAGAGAGAGGGTTTATCCTGATTCTGTTTTTTTTCTCTGATTAATTAATGTGTTTTGTTAAAGAATCATGGATTAAGAAACTAATGTAGTGGTTACATTTGCCATCACATGTTTGGTTTTTTTTATTTATAATTTTATGCAGATATCACACTATGAGCACCATGCGTCCCTCACTCGTCAATGTCTGATCCTCATCGGGTTTCCATCATCATCATCCAACACTCAGAAATGGTTCCTCGCGGTAGATCCTCCACAACCAACCATACTGGATCACACATCACTATCTAGCGTGTTAGGCTTCTTTCCTTTGGGCCTTGGATTCAGATTGATTTCTACATCCCCAGAATTGGCAAATTTAGGCCCAATTCTACTTTTTTTCTTTATATTTCTTTTTGTATTGCTTGCTTGAATATTTTTCTTAGCAATTAAAAATAATAAAAACATAATAATAAAAATACAAAAAAATAATTTTGTTTCAAATAATTAATTAGATTGAAAAATATCATTTGATATCATTAATTATTTTTATTAATGGTATCAAATAAGATAGTTCAACTTAGTTAATTGTTTAATTAATTTTGATTGGATATAATTGATTGATTAGACTTTTAATCGTGTGGTCGACCTGATACATCCATATTCATAAACTTGTACCCCCATCCCCATATGGTTGTAGTAGCTTAGAATTTTATTTCTTCGTATATTTTAATTCTTGCTCAAGTATGCATGTATCATCCAATTAAAATGCATGTCCTCCTCTTGGTCCACATATCAAGCTTTTCTTAAAGGGTTTCATGGTTGAGTTTGGGCATGGCCATTTTCACGAGATTAAGCAAGTATGGCTCTTGGTTAATCATAACGAATCAATCACTTAGGTTCATACACCAAGTGTTCCAAGCACAAAAGGGTCTCATGGTTGAGGGTAGGAGTTCCTACTCTCACGATATTAATCAAGTACACCCCTTGGTTAATCATAATCCGATTCATCTCCCATACCCCAAGCATTCCATTTACCTTAGATACATGTGCTATGATTCTGCAATCGATTATTGATGCAACTCAGATATGCCTAATCATTGGTTGATGAAGGAAGTTCAAGGAGGCGTTCAATAACGTTTTCTTATCTTGTGCGTATCGAAGAGGCAACTGACCTTCTCTGTTAGGTATTATCGTACCTTTCTTCATCCATCATCCATTATTGATACATGCTTCTTGATGTCTTGTTATCTCTTTATGTGATGCTTTTCTATTCCTTCTTCGTTCTTTATTAAGTTCTCCTCTCATATGCTCCCCATAGGATCTCCAAATCAACATTTCCTAAAGTTTAAGTTGGATAGACCTTAGGCCTATACCCATGTATCTAATATTAGGTATATATTTCCCCTTTTATCCTCAACTATAAGATCAATGTTGGATGACAATTCTAGGGTTATTTTGCTAGTCCCCCCTTAGACTTTTCTTTTCCCTTTGCATTTGTATTAAAAAAATTCTTTTCTGGAAAACTCCAAAAATACTTAAAGATTACTGATGAGAATCATATATTTCTTGGGTATGGGATATGATAAGCAGGTTTCTTCTTGATCTTATTGTTCTCCTATTCTAAGCTTTGGTGTGGTTCAAGTATCGAAGACTCATTTCATGAATAAGTGGGGAAGTGGCTAAAATCTCTCTCTTGAGATCAATTAGTTGTTATTCACAGCAAAAACACCAACCAACACAAACTCTTTTGCCTTTGGGATTTTCTTTCAAAACTCTTTTCAGAAGAACATGTTAAACTTCTGTGCTAACGCGTAAGTCTCCAAAGGCCGAGTTGAGGCAAAATGTGAAATTAATATTGTTTATTAAAAAATACAAACCAACAAAACTTTTGAAGTCGAACTACGACTGGTCTGATTCCTTAAAAGGGATACGTAGGCATTGGGGTAGGGCCTGAACGAGCACAACTTTTATTTTCCCTACATTATTTTCTCTTTTCTTTTGCATGCTTTCCCTCTCTTATATCTTTTTAGCTCTTAGGCTTTAGACATAGAATTCACACCCTTAGATCAGAACAAACATAAGCGGATCCTGTGGAGTACCACAGACGTGTGGGGAGCTAATACCTTCCCTTCGCGTAACCGACTTCCTTACCCGATCTCTATGGTTACAAGACCATGATTTCATCCTTTCAGGTTTTCTCGATCTTTACATTTCCCTTCCCGTGGGATAAAAGACGTTTGATGGAGACTTCATTGAATTTTTATCTTTGATGATTTTCCGTCGATTGTTTCACTAGCAACCAAGAGAAATGGTAAGGAAGTCGATTACACGAGGGGAAGGTATTAACATCGCTCACGTTTATGATACTCCATAAAATCCACTTAAGTTATTCTAATCAAAGGGTGTAATCTAAAAGTCTAGAGCTAAAAAGCTAAGGGAATGCATGCAAGACTATATACAAAAAGAAAGTTTTTATTAGTTGTGTTCGCTTGAGTTTTACAACCCGGTGCCTACGTATCCGGTGAAGGAATCAGAACACACACAGTTCTCTCTCGAAAGTTTTTTTTTGTTTTTTGATGTTTTTTATGAGCAATGTTGGCGAAGCATGTCCTTTCCAAAAAATTTCATAAGAAAAAGCCCTAAGGGATAAAAGAAGTTTGATTGGTTAAGTGTTTTTGAGATTTTGAGAGGAAAATAAGTTTTAGTTTTAGATGTATGCAAAAGAGGAAGACTAATCGAAAGAGAATCTTAATCCTATTTGTTTTCATGCTTATGGACCTAAATTTGGGATGAAGGGGGGATCTACCTAATATTTTCATACATGGATTTCCAAACCCAAGGTCTATTTAGTTAAATCTTATACAAGAATGAACTATAGGATCCTATGGGGAGCATGCAATCTCACAAGAAAAAGAAGAATAATAAGTAGAAGAAGAAAGCAATCAAATACTTAGACAAGATAATGAAAGCAAGCAAACATCACATGAGAAGTAACCAATTACTCATAATTAGGCACTTAGACAAGATACCTAAAGCATACCCACTTAGACAAGTAAGTAACAAACAAGCATTCAAGCTATGATCAAAGATAAGAGGACAAATGGCAATTAGACAATCACACATCATATGAGAAGAAGATACTTACTCAAGAAATAAACACTTAACCAAGATATCATGTCATCAAGGTAAGATAAGAGAAAATATGGAAATTAGACAACCATACATCATATGAGAAGTAGAGACTTACTCCTACATTACACACTTATATAAGATACCTAAAAAAACACCTATTTAGATAAGAAAGTATTAAAAATAGAGAACATGCATATAGGTGGATACATAAACAAACAATCAAATAGAAGGAGAGATGACGATACATCAATCGAACATATAAGCATATAGATAGATACCTAAGCAAGTAAACAAGTAAAAAAATAGATGATAATACATTAATCAAGAATCAAGAAAGAAAACTCATACATATAGGTATACACCTAAACAAGCAATCAAGTAGGAGGGAAGATATGCATATAGGTGGGGACTTAAACAAGCAATCAAGGAAGAAGATATGATAAAACATCAATAAAGGATGATAATACATCGAGTAATAAGTGAAGAATAATTATGGAATACATCAAGTAAAAAGAAGAAGAATATGGCAAAACATCAATCATATATCTAGTCATGGAAGAAAGGAAGTAAGGTATACAATAGATAAAGATCTCACAACCTAAGGAGTATCCTACTTAAAAAAGTGAAGAAACAAGACAAGAAAGAAATGGTTAATAAACCAATATGCATGGCATGAAAGCACATCAAATAAACATGAAAGTTATGTCCCTAACATGTTATAGTTCTCAACTTATCCTAATCATGGCAATAAGGGTCAAGAAGAAGAAGAAAATACCTAACTAGGCAAATGGGAGGGCAATTAAGCATTTAGAATACACAAATCAAAGTAAGAAAGAAAATGATACAAGAGGTGCAAACCTAAGGCTAAACATACTTTAATACATCACAAGTTATCACCAAGATTCCATATGTTAACAAACATCACATAATTAAAACAAGTGAACATGGTGAAGTTAAATGAAAGTCAAACAAGTTGCAAGAATGGACTTAAGTCCCAAGTAAGTAGAAAACAATGAAAGGTAAGAAACACAGTATCAAAGTAAGCACTAAGAGATACCAAAAAATCACATAAGGGTCATGCATAAGAGGTATGGATTTAAGAATCACGAGAGAAGGCAAACAAGTGAGCACACTAACAAGTGAAGTGTTATGTGTCAAGTACCTAGCTTATCATGGAATAAGACGGTGAAGTGAAGTGAAATAGATGAAGAAGTGTACAAGTCAGAATAAATACATAAGGAACTCATCATTATAAAATAAATGTGTTTGAGAAAGAAGTACAACAAAATCACTCATGCACATAGTAAAAAAAAACCTAAGTAGACATAAGTCCTCCGGAAATGCTATTAAGCAAAACAAATAGAAAGAGAAGGAATATGTATCATGGTGAAAATCAGAGACCACTATTGATTAACTTTGTCTTATATGATTTATAATAAGTCACCACCTAACTTTATTGTTTTTAAGGGAAAGAGAAAAGATCAAAACCCTAGTAGTTTAGAGTGCAAATAACAAAAGGGTTTGTCATGGTTGAATTTAAATAAAATAAAGGTTTCAAAGTGAAAATCCAAAGTGGAAAAAAGTTCGAATGAGTGTGTGTTTTCTTTAGTCTTAAGAAAAAGGTTTAATATGTGTAGTGTGTGCTAAAGCATTTATTAAGAAAAACAAGTTTGAAAATATCTTGATAAAGATCAAGCCTTATTTATGAAAAGATTATTTTCTTTTTGAATGAAAAGTTTTGTATAGATGGTTTTTGGGGTTTTTATGTTCTATGTTTTAAATAAATAAGACAAAGCAAAACAAAGTAAAGATGTATGATTAAACAAATGACTTTCAAAGTCAAAAATCAATCTTTCCCTTGGATTTTGAGTAAAGTCTCATGAAAATAAGAACTAAACCACTTGTACTCTAGTAAAAGTTGTGACAAAAGAAAGGAAAATCATGAAACTACTTGAAAGAAAACATGTTAAAAAATCAAACAACATCAAAGTATACAATTAAACATGGTGTGCCTTTAGATTATAAGGAGTTTATGAGTTTGAGCAAAAATAAGCTTTGTGTAAAGTAGTAAGTGGGAGAATTGATGTTTTGATGTGTGGATGTTTTGATATATGAAAGATAATGATTTTTATCACCTTTTAATGATAGGGAATTTTGTTAGCGTTTCTTCAAGAGTAATTCCTCCATTTTCTCCTCATAAGTGCAATTTTTTCTCCATTTTTTCCATGAAAGGGAAACTTGTATTTATAGGCAAGAGTACTGATGAAGAGTCCTTGGAATTTTGTCACATGTTAATATCCTTTTCTTCATCAAAATGAGTCATTGGCCTTTCATCATGGTAAATACATGATTTGATGTGTCAATAGGCTTTATGTCAAATCATTGATAAAGTGATGACATCATTTATTCTTGTAAATAGTAAAATTTGTCTTTTAGCGAAAACGAGTCCTCTAGATTCCTTAGTGTGGCCAAATCCTCTAGTTAATTTTTCTTGGGTGATGATGTCACGATGACATCATGTTGATGTTATGAGGATGACATCATGTTGACGATGTCATGATGACATCATGTTAATGTTATGAGGATGACATCATGTTGATGATGTCATGATGGCATCATGTTGATGTATTAATGACATCATATTTTTGTCTCATGTTGATGTAAACATGAGTCATACACCTTTTGTCTTTTTGTGACGAAGAGTCCTCTAGTAAACATGACTCCTTAAGATACTTTGATGCATTTTTTGCTTGATTTCCTTGGGTGATGAAGATGATGATTACTTGATCACCATGGATGCATGAGGAGCTTGAATCTCTTAGGATCATTGATTTGTCAATCCCCTTACCTCCTTTACTGCTTAAACAACTAACAAGTAGAACATATGGTGTACTTCTACAAGGTTAGTGATGCAAACATGAATGTGATGGTCTTATAATGTAATGTAAAGATGTAGAAGGATGTGAAACCTTAGGTCAAAAATTGGGGTATGATGGATGAAACATAAGCCAATTAGATCAAAAGGTAAGAGGGTAAATTTTGGAGTGCAATAGAAAGGTACTAACACGTTCTTACCTGGAAATATTTTCAAAAGTAAAGTCCGAAGGCAAAAGAATTTTTGATTGGTTGAATTTTTTTGTTAGGAGAATACCTCATATGATCCTCCAAGGCCGGAGGTATCCGAGTACTTCCCTTTTATTTATGAAAATGTTCAAGTGTGATTACATGCTTTTGAGTTTTTAATTAAGATTTTTTTTTTGTTTTAGATGAAAAGGAAAAGAAAAAACAAAAGGACTAAGGGAAGATAATCCTAATGTTGTCATGCAATGGTGGTTCTAAATTTAGGATATCCAAGGGAAAACTACCTAAAAGTTAACTTGCATCACAAACCTTAGGGAAAGGATTGAGGGAACTTGTACCTAATATTATCATGTTTAGTTTACAAGCCTAAAGTCTAACTCGATTCATCTTAACTAAGACTGAATCAAGAATCCTATGGGTACACGTAAACAATCAACCAAGAAAATAAGAAGAACATTGTCGTGATCTTGGCTGGGATGCAAGTTTGAGTGACTCCTTGTCGTCAACTAAAAGAAAACAAAAAGAACAATGTATTGATCTCAGTTGGGTTGTAAGGCTGAGTGACTCCTCGTTCACCAAAAAGTAAGACAAAATGATAGCAACCAAAACCAAAGTGTCAATGGAAAATGGCACACAAGCCAACATACAACTAAAAGTGAAGATTCATCAAGCAAAAATCATCAACGAGATCATCAAGATCAATCAACAATTCTATCAATAACAATCACCAAGGCATTTCATATTTTTCCATTTTTTGTATTTAAATAAATACAAAACAAACGAAATGCAAATCTAAAAAATCAAGATAAAACTCCTACAAAACTTATCACGCCATTCTAATTACTTTTGATCATTTTCCTAATATTAAAAGAATAAAAGAAAAAATATAAAATCAAAGATATTGAAAGAAAATGAAAGTAAAATTGAGATAGAAACAAGAGGTGCAAATTAGGATCCAACGGGTATGAATCCAAAATCAGGCGCTAAGCCCAGCACATAGAGTCCATGACCATATTTTGAATTAAGGCAATTGGACCTACAAAAAAATGGTAGCATGGACTTAGAAGAGGGAATGAGCAGCGATCCATGTCCAAGAGCCCGTGGAATTTCGGTTAAGTCCAACAATATCACAATCAGATTTAGCTTTTGTTTCACATTTATTCAGATTTATCACATTACTTGTTAGTTTTTTTATTAACATTGAATTAAAACAAAATGAAAAGAAAAATAATAAAATAGGGAATACAATCGTTTTGGATAATTTTGTATTAGGGTTAATCTTTTGTGTCCATTGGAATTTATGAGAACATATTCTTCCCATTCCCTCTCTTCAACAACACCACATACACCTCTATACAACCTTCCTCCCACTGCTTAACCTTCAATCTGCAGCCTAAAGACACCGCGGGTCTCACCTATTATCCGGCAAAGCGTCGCTTGTCTCCACATCGTTCAACTATTTTCACCAAACGTCTTCCACATCTCACTCTCACCTCCTCTTTGTTTCGTTTGTTCGGTTAAGGTTTTTCTCTTATCCCTTAAATCTTTATTTTCCATTAATTTTAGCTGCAATTATGTTTTCTTATTTCTATTTCTTTTACCCTCTTTGTTTTACAAAGAGTTTTAAATATTGTTTTTGTAAAAGATTTTACTTTGAAAATGGATTTTCAATCTCACCTAATTCTCCCCTCTCCCCTCTCCCTCTTGTATTTGGAGCCTCATGTCCAACAAATGTTTTATTAAATCTTACAAAAGAGCAACAAACAATTACAAAATGACATGAAAATATGAACATAAATATTACAATAATCAAGGTTCGATCAAAACAAGGTTTGGCCCTTTTTTAATTCTTTTTTATTCTTAGAAATTGGTTGAGTTAATGAGAGTGTTGTTGGCTCACTTGGTCTTGCATGAGTTGGTGGTCACACCTCAATTGGTATTGTCTAAATTAGTGGTACATTCTTAGTTTGTGTTGTCATACTTGGTGGTGCAGGCTCAGTTGGTGTTTCGTAACATGAAGGTGTTAGCTCAGTTGATGTTTTGTGATTTTATGTTGACCTACTTGGTTCAGTTTCTGTATTAGGGTGAGATGCATCTTGTGTCAAATGTGGTGGAAGTTTTCAATTAGCCATGTTATGTACATCCATATGGCACTAGCTACACTTTATTAAAAAAATTGACCATTTCAGTTATATCTCGTTTCACATGATTTCTATAGCCTCCTTGTTCCATTTCTTCTTAGACCTCATAGGTTATCAGTTTAGAGTTGGTGATTGCAGATCAATAAAATTTGTTTTTGTTCAATGAGTTTCTCCATTTATATGATAAATTATCAATTGACAACAAGTTGTATAGCATTCTTTTTGTAGAGGTCACAAACATAATTTTCTATATCCAAATATTCATCCTTCATGCATGAAATTACATGATAGTAAGGCAACCCTGTCAACATCCATCTCATATGAGCATTCATTTTTAGATAGACCAGCATTGTATTTTTACCTATTGGAGGAGATATGCATAACCTCATAATCATATTCACCAGCATGTATGTAACACATGCAGAACAAAATTTAAGAATGCATAATGCATAATTAGCAATTTAAAAATAGAATAGAATTCTAAATGTACAATTCAAAATGTATTATTTCAAAAATAATTCTAAATATATAATTCTAAATGTACATAATAGAATTAAAAAATTTAAATGTATATGTGATACGGCGGGAGAACTGACTTGGGTGTTTGCGTTTAGATCGCAATTGTGCGGATAGCAAGAGTCTCCACCGACTTTTCTTTTATCCAAAAGGAAAGGTAAAAAAGCACAGGAAAAACCTTTCAAGATTATTTCTCGGGTTCGGGGGGTATATTATGAAAAGGGAAGGTGTTAGCACCCTTTTCATCCTTAGTTATCTACGGGCTCTTAGTTACTCTCTAGATCACTTACTTTTACTTTGACAATGTGCTTGTGATGTGGGCTTTGAAAGTATTTTGAAAATGTCTTTGTAATGGTTCTTGTTTCTATAAGAATGCGTACAAAGTTTTTAAAAATAGTCCAAAGATGTGTTTGTGGAATGTGTTTTTTGAAAGTGGTTTTGAAAAGATGCTTTGCAATGGTTCTCGTCTCTATAAGAACGTATACAAAATGTTTTGTCTTTTTGAAAATATTTTTGAGATGAAAGTGTCGGTGTAAAAAAGGTTTTTGTCGTGAGCAAGCGAGTAACTAGGAGAGAATCTACCTACTCGAAGTAAGTGAAAACACACGTTACGAAAGAAAAAAACATTTATAGCTGTTGTACCCCAAAATTTTCCCTCTCATTTTACTCAACACATGCTCATTAAGATCCTCAACTTGCTCGAGGATGCCCAAGAGTTGACCAGACAAACTTTCTCCTAAAGCATTGGACCTCCAAATAGGGTTTCCATTCTCATCAAGATGGGTGAGCTCCAAAGGCCTCCTATGCTCTCCATAGTCATAATATGTTCTCAAGACCCTCCATGTCAAGTTTCAAGCCTTGAACAAGAAGTTTGCTCAGTCAGCTGCTCAAATGTTTGAAAATCAAATGTATTAGGTCAAAAGTCAACTATGGCCCACATACAGTCAAACTTCAAGATTTTTTGTAAACATCAACATTTTGAAGTGATATACATAATTTGATCAAGGTTTGACCATGATTCCCCAAGGAATGTTCCTAATTCATCAAAACTCAAAAGTTGCTAAATTAGGGTTTCTCAGGAAAAGTCAACCAAACTTTGACCAGGCATAACTTTTTCATACTTTATCAGAAATTTCTCATCCAAGGATCATTTTGAATAGAATCCAATTCCCTACAATTCATCTTCATCCTTCAAGTTCAATAAATTCACTCATGAAAAGATATAAATTCATACATTATAGGTCCTTTTCAAAAGTCAACAAAAACACCTTTTGGGTCAAAGCTTCTTACATAAACATGGAAGATCCAATTGAGATGAAACTAAAAGGGTTATTTAGAAGACATCCTAATATTTCTAAAAAATCCAAGAACACCCCCCTTAGGGTCAAAATTAAAGGAGATATGCATTGTCAATGTTGGTCATTTTTGGAAATTTGCCCAAAGTCAACAATGCTCAAAATTGCATTTTTTTTCTCTCAAATGGGCCTAACTTTTTATGCTTGCAACACACTCCTAGTCTGGTCCACGGCCCATACACCTTTCCATGCATTATTGGGTTTATTTGTTTAATTTATTTTGATTTTATCACTAATAAAATCAAATAAAATCAAGTAAATGATACAAAATAATAAAAAGTTGTTTTGATTTGATTTTGCATTAAAGGACAATCCAAATATGCTGTATAGCATCAAGCAAAATCGTGCAAAATCATGAGAGGAAGGATATTCAAAATTGGAAAGATTTGAAGCAAAATTGAAAGGCATTGATATCTTTGATCTCTTGGAACTTTTTGTTGACCTAAGGTGATTCAATATAAAAACACAATAATCCCAACCCTAATGCACACAGAGAGGCTGCCTCAAAACCAAGAACAAGGTTTCAAAAATTTAAAAGAAAGTGCAATTTTCAAAAGGGACGATCCAACCTCCTTCAATCATCTCCAGCCATTTCATCATCTTTCAGAGGATTCCAAGAGGTTAACCAGCCCATTTGCGAAGGCCAAGGCACGCTGCATCACCCCAGTCTGATCCTCCCTCTTTTGGTAAGAACTTGGATTTCAAACTTACCTAATTCTTGATATCAGTGCCTTTTGAATACACATTCATGTTATTATGATTATTTGTGAATTTTTTGACGTATTACATGCAAGAAACAAGGTCAGGGTCGCGAATCACCATTGTTAGGTCCAGGTTTAAGGAAAGCATTGTATCTCCCTGTACAGGGACTTTCAGACCAAGCTACCACCACCATGGGATTTGCAGCCTAGGAAATAGGGGGTAACCAGAGCCTGGTGTCTTGATTCCACGTATTTGTGTCCTTTGCGTTTTTGTAGGGCCAGAGAAGATGACCGGAGTGTAGCTCCGGCATCGTTGACTCAGGCAAAGACCTTGTGTGGCACTTCCCTATGTTTTGGTTGGTTGGTTTGAAATCCAGGGTCCCACTTGCTAGCGCCTGCTTGACAACTCAACATCAGCTTTGTTTTCATATTATATAATTTAGTTTTATTTATATGTACAATTGAACAGCCAGCGCAAAAGGTTAAGAGTGAGGGGTTTGAAGCAAACATCCTGGGTTCGATCCCAGGCGTGTTGCTTTTGCATTTTTTCTTGAATATTCCTTGTAGATCCAGCATGTCACCCTGTTGAGGGTCTACCTAGCGCTCCCCATCATCCGTCTGTTAGATCCATATCCCACCAGATCCAATGCCCAGCATACACAAGCTCATCATAGACCTTCAGAAGATGATCCCATTGGATCAGGCGCAGACTCTGGGCCTCCATCTTTGGGCCTAACAAGAATTTGGCAACACACCCCCAGTTTGTCTAACTACAGCAGGCCCATTCTTACTTTTTTCTTTTACTTTTTATTACTTTTTTTTATTCTTTTAATTTAGTATTTTAATTACTTTCACCATAAAAATCCCTTTTTTAATTAAATCATAAAATCACAAAAATCACAAAAAAAATGTAGAATTAGTTTTTTTTTATTAAAAGTAGTTTTTGTTGGGAAATTAATTAATTTTGATTTGATTGTTTTCATAATTAAAATTAATTAGACAAATTAGGTTTAATTCATAAATATTTAATTTTTTCAATAGAATACCAAAAAAAAAATTGTTTTTTTTAATTAATTAGATTTAGGTTAAGATTTCAAATATTTTTCTCAATAATAGAATACAAAAAATATTTTCTCTTTAATTGATTAGACTTTTTTAGGACTTAGACTTCATTCTCGTATTTATTTCATCGCGCGCGCCTTTAATTTCTTTTTAATTCAAATTATTGTATCTGCTTTGGGTTTGTAATAGATTAATTAGGATTTCGAATTTCCGCATTTTTATTTTTCAGTCAAATATTTGTGTATCTGTCCAAAAGCCTTGTAATAGCGTAGATCTTTATTTCTCGCTTTTAATTTCCGCAACTATTAAACTATTAGATGTATGGACATTAGGATTGCATGCGAAAGATAAATCAAATTAAAATGGTAGACAACCCTAATTGTGCAAAGATAACTAACTGAAAAAAGGCACACTTGCACATGCTCACTCCTAGGGTTTGACCCCACTTGGTTGCCTCGGAAATAATGGTCGTGTCCCTCGAATGTAGGGATACCTTAGAAATGACCCACGATTCAAAGTTGTCATAAAAGATCATAGTCCCTACTTGTCCCTCGAGTTGCCTACGAATTAATCTTATGACGATAGCCCCTTCGAAACGCTAAGGTATCCTTACTTGTTACCTTCAGAGACCATTTCGTCCCTTCGAAAGTCCCTTTACAAATTCAACGATAGGGCTACCTACTCCTTAATAGTAGGATAGCGCTATCTAAAGGAAAACAAACAGACTTTTTTCGAGTAGGTAAATAGTTCATAGGTACTTGCTCAAACAAACAAATTTCACATAAACACTTTCAAAACAATTTTCAAAAACAACTTCGTCACACTCTTGAGGACAGATACAAGGGTTATCACGAAGTTAAGCAAAAACTTTTCAAAACACACACAAGCAATTTATAAATGAGAAAGTACTTAAGAGCCCATGGAAAACCACGGATAGAAAGGGTGCTAACACCTTCCCTTTCTATAATCTACCCCCGTACTCAGAAACATCTCAAAAAAGGTTTTTTCTGTTCTTTTTTCTTTTCCTTAGTTGGATGAAATAAAAGTCGATGGCGACTCTTGCTTACCGCAACATTTGAAAACAAAAAATGCAAACCAGTATAACCGTCGGTTCTGCCACCGTATCACAGAACTGGCGACTCTGCTGGGGAAAATTAATAAAGTGGGGTATACCTTAGGATCTAGGTCATTTCTAAAATTGCTTTCTTGTTTGTTTTTCCTGCTCTATCTTTAAGGGTTTTTGCTTGGGTATTGTTGAAGATCATACACCAGGATCTGGGGGCACTTTTTAGGTAAACAGTAATAGATCGTGGAGACTGTATGGCGTAGATCGATATGGTTTAAGCAATATCTATGTTGGTGTGACACTTCGTTTGGTACCGGTATACTTCGTGTGGAAACAAGGAGAATATAGGGTCGCCGCGTGGTGTCGTGAAGCACTAACGGACCTTAGAACCTTAGTTTAACAAACTTGGCCATTAGAAAGTAGTGAGATAGTCGGCCTTGATATAAAGTTGAGGATTGGTTGATATTCGATACTACACTCATTGAGATCAGACTTTCGAGATATTTCGACCATAAGAAAAGATTGCCTGAGATGAAACAATGCCCGATAAAGGATGATCAGTGATATTGAGAATCTTTAGAACCCGGTTACTTTTCTAGGACAGGTTTGAAACCAACTAAACTTCAAGAGGGTACTTACCTTTAACCTCATGCAAGTCTTTGAACCTAAAGTTTATTGTGTGTTTTGCCTGTGTGTGATTTATTCTGTTTGAACATAACATCATGCATCATAACATAGCATCCATTCTTATTACACTAATCATTTAAAGGACCAATGAAATTTACGTTTGTTCTGTTTTGTAGATCATGGCTTCCACTCGTAGAAACACTATCCGAGTCAGCTTTGTGAGAATACCTCCCCAACTCAAGGAGCTAGTATCAAGGGTTCCTGAAACTTCTGCGTTCACTAAGAGACATGGTCGACTTCTCAACCTGGTTACTTCAAACTTTGATGAAAAGATGATGGGTGTACTCTTTCAGTTCTTTGATCCCAAGCACCACTGCTTCACCTTCCCAGACTATCAGTTGGTGCCTACCATGGAAGAGTTCTCTCAGTTATTTGATGTACCCATTCTTGAACAGTTGCCTTTCACAGGTTTGAAAGAAGTTCCTAAGCCAGAAGTCATTGCCTCAGCCTTGCATCTGAGACGGACCGATGTGGTATCCAATTGGGAAATAAGAAGCGGGGTCAAGGGTTTTCTAGCCAAGTTCCTAATAGACAAGGCCCGATTGTTTTGGGATGATATGGACTTCCAGGATTTTGAGGAGGTCTCGGCCCTTCTAATCTATGGGTTAGTACTATTACCTAATCCATACTTATTCATAGATGTGAATGCTATCAAGATCTTCCTCTCTCGCAACCCTGTGCCTACCTTGCTCAGAGATATCTTGCACACTCTCCATACTCGTACCATGAAGAGAAGAGGGGTTCTTATGTGCCGCATGCCATTGCTGTCGAGGTGGTTTATTTCTCACCTCCCTAAGTCCATACTAAAGAATGAAGAAGGTTTGGGTTGGTCGCAAAGGATAATGTCACTCGCTCACACGGATATTCTCTGGTATTCCCGAGCTATGAGAGATACTGCTATTATTGACCGCTGTGGGGAGTACCCTAATGTCCCATTACTTGGCATTAGAGGAGGCATAACTTACAATCCTTGTTTAGCTCAACGACAATTTGGTTATGCTCGAAGGGATGGTCCCTATGAGTTACTTATCGAGGGTATTGTATTTAACTATGAGGATGATGTTCAAGGGTATCGCCAGAGGTTCATACAAGCTTGGAGCATGGTAAACAGATCTGGCACCAAGGCTTTGGGGCCGAAGGCTTCCATTCCTATGTAACCTTATCTCCAATGGGTACGAGCTTGCTCCCATAAACTTATGATTCCCTACATGGTCGTTTTACCAATGATTGTGGAACCCACTACTGAAGGGGGGTATTCTTTACACGGTTCTCCATCCTGATATGCCCATTGATCTTGAAGAACTACAGAGGTCTTGGATTCAATTGAAGAAAGAGAGGGATACTTATAGGGATCAATTCTATGCCCAGGAGAGGAAAGTTTTAGAGCTTACAAAGCAGCTTCATGAGGAAAGAAGCCTTAATGTCTATCTCGGCACAAAGAGGAAGCATCCGTGGGAAATTTGATTTTTTCTAGTTTTTTAGAATTATTTATAATTCTAACGCCTAAAAGGCGATTGAACTTTAAATTCTACTAATAAAATATTTGTTTCATTTTGGTTCGCAAATTTAAATTTCCCAAAGTCTTTGAAATCATTACATACGCATCCCATCCATAAACACTACATATACAGGTACCATTACAGGCTTCTCATCCTCTTTGATGTTTATTTCAGCAGAAATGTATTCTGAACAAAGCATCAAAGATATTCAGGCACAAAAATGCCCAATTCTAACAGATGTTCATAACTCTAACGAAAGGGCAGGAAGATCTGAAAGCCCTCATCCTGAAGGAGAAGAAGAAAAAGAAGAAGGTCTCTGGTATTCTGAATACGGGAAGAAGGTTCAGGGGGCCATTAAAGCAACCAGCCGATCTAACCTCCTCATCCAAGGAAGGGGAGAATCAAGAAAGGCAGACAAGGGAAAAGGACCCTAGTCCTGAAGTTTCTGACAATGATACAGACTACAATGATGAGCAGTATCCTCCCACTTAGGATAGATACAAGCAGTTGGAAGATTGTTTGAGTGCTATAGAAGTACAGAGGATACCTGGGTTGGATTTTGAAGAACTGGGATTGGTGCCGGGAGTGGTCATCCCACAGAAATTTAAGGCTCCAATGTTTGCAAAGTACGATGGGGTGTCTTGCCCTAAGCTTCATCTCTGTTCCTACGTAAGGAAGATCCAGCCCCACACCGCTGATAGAAACTTGTGGGTTCACTTCTTTCAAGATATTCTGTCAGGGACTTAGCTTGAATAGTTCTACCAACTGGAGAGAACCAATGTCCAAAACTGGGAGGATTTGGCCGCTGCTTTTTATAAGCAGTATCAATACAATGTCGACCTTGCTCCCACTCGTACTCAACTACATAGTATGACCATGGGTGCATGTGAAGGCTTTAAGTACTATACGCAGAAGTGGAGAGACTTGGCTGGAAGAGTCTAACCCCCTTTATCCGACAGGGAGTTGGTCGACATGTTTCTTGGGACGCTGTATGGTCCTTTCTTTAAACATTTGATTGGTAGCTCATCAGCTGGTTTCACCGAGCTGATATTAACAGGAGAAAGGGTAGAAGCTGGGATTCGGAGCGGTAAGATACATAAAGATGCCTCTTCGAGTTCAGTAAATAAGCCTTTCACTGGTAAGAAGGACGCCAGTGCCATCTATAGCACGAGAGGCCAAAGCAGAGCTGAACACCGTCAGACAGTAATTGCTGTAATGATACCTAGACCTGCAGTTGCTCTACAATGCAACAATCAACAAAGGGTGGAAAGACCACAATGGCAGTTTACCTAAATTAAAGTGAGGCTGGTTGAAGTTCTATCCCATCTGCTAAGATCCAACTTGGCAACCTTGAAAGAGGCTCCCAAGAATCTGAATACCACATCTCCTTGGTATAATCCAAATGCTCGGTGTGCCTATCATCCTGAGAGTCCTAGACACGATACAAATGATTGTTGGGCTCTGAGAAATAAGGTACAAGATCTGATCGAGGCCAAGGAGATTGAGTTCGATGCTCCGGAAAAGCCCAATGTCATAACTGCTTCCATGCCTAAGCACAAACGTGGAGTTAATGTTATTGATACCGATCTATTTGTGACCTCAGTTGATTAAGTTTCTACTCCTCTTATGACTATTAAGAAGAATTTGTTGTTGGCCGGTTTATTTCGGGGTTGTGCTGAAGGTTGCCACGTGTGTTCATATCTGCCTTCCGGTTGCCATTTGCTGAAAACAAGTGTCCAACGCCTGATGGACAGCAGAGATTTTGTTCGAGAAAACTTTGATTCTAATTGTTCCATATGAAGATATTGCAATTATAACCATTTCCTCCAATCCTTCCAAGGCCTCTTCGAAAAGACCTGTTAGGATTACATCTGCTCCAAGAGTCGCTCCGTTAATAATCACCCTTCCTGGTCCTGTCCCATACGCCTGGGACAAAGCTGTCCCTTGGCATTATGGCGCTGATATCTAATATCATGGTGTTAAACAAGACTTGAAGAATGAAGAGGTTGATCCCGATGTCAGTAACATTGTCGGGACCAATAAGATTACTAGAAGTAGAAGGGTTTTCTCCCTCGAGATTTCCCCAAGGACTGTCAATAGGCATGTTGTTATTTCACTTGCTATTCCTACCGATGCTTCAACTACTACTCCTGTTCTTACTCCAATTGTTACCCCTACCGACGAGTCATCTGGTATCCGAGGGAAAGAAGCTATAGGTGAGCCTGCGCTGACAGAGGCACCTAGAAAAATTGTCGTAGAAGCCTCTAAGCAAGAGATAGAAGAAATATTAAAAATAATTAAATAGAGCGACTACAATGTGGTCGAGCAGCTGGGGCAGACCCCCTCAAAGATATCCATGTTGTCTCTGCTTTTGTGTTCCGAGGCCCATGCGAAGGCTTTGATCATGTTTCTCAAGACTGCGCACGTGCCGCACGAGACCTCGGTTGATCAATTCAAAGACTGTATGGCCAACCTGACTGTTGACAATGGGCTGGGTTTTTCAGATGCAGACTTGACACCGAAAGGGAGGAAGCATAATGATGCTCTGCATGTCTCGATTGAATGCAGGGGCACCACTATGGCTCATGTGCTGGTAGATATTGGGTCTTCACTGAATGTCCTGCCGAAGAAGACTCTCGACTGACTAGATTGTGAGGGCTTGACCTTAAAGCCTAGTAACATTGTGGTAAGGGCTTTTGACGGGTCAAAGAGAATGGTGCATGGGGAGGTGGACATCCCCGTCAAGGTAGGTTCTCATACTTTTGAGTCCACTTTCTATGTAATGGACATCCGGCCGTCATACTCCTATTTGTTGGGTCGTCCTTGGATCCATGAAGATGGGGTTGTTACTTCTACACTGCACCAAATGCTGAAGTATCCAGTAAAGGGGAAGATTGCCACTATACGTGGCGAAGAGGAGTATATGGTGAGCCACCTCAACTTCTTCAAGTACGTAGAGATGGACGGGGAATTCATAAAGACTCCTTGCCAGAATTTTGAAGAGGTTCCCCAGATCTTGACATCGACTGAGACCATTACCAGCACCAAACCTCCTCTGAAGATGGCTTCTCTCAAAGATGCCATAGCAGTGGTTGAAGAAGGTGTGTATATCAACTGGGGTCAACTCCCTGATTTTACTCACAAAACTGACAAGTTTGGTTTGGGCTTTACTTCAGGAGCTCAAAGGGTTGTTCGACGCGCTCGAGCTGGAGGACCTCCCCTACGCATCAACCATCGGGGAATTAATGCCATTGAAGACATTGAGGAAGACTCTGACATTGACAGCTGGATCTACCCAACTACCAACGGTGGACCGAGTAACTGGACGGCTAGAGATTTTATACCAGTTTCTTTTATTCCACAGTAATTTTCTTACTTGTTTTTAAGATTGTAATAAACAATTTAAACTCTACATCCTTATGTCTTGCCCGAGGCACATTGGTTTTGTTTGTGAGGGACATTATGTGTCATTTCATATATCATCAATAAAACATTGGATGTTCCTTGCATATAAATTTTGCACTCTTTATTTTTTCTTTTCTGCTTTCACTTTATCAAAACAGCTATACTCTTACACACACTCATGTCTCATACTGCAGATCCATATCCACCATGGATCCCATTGTCAACAGTTCTGCTACTGCCAGTTATGACTTCAAAAATCCGATCAACCAAGCCGAGGATGAAGGTAACGATGACTGTGAGGTGCCGGGATAACTTGCTAGACTGTTACAGCAAGAGGAGATGGCTATATACCCCCATGAAGAGCCAGTTGAGACGATAAGCTTGGACACAGAAGTGAATAGAAAAGAAGTCAAGATCGGTGCAAATCTGGAAGCCAAGACAAAATAGCGGTTGATACAAATGTTGCACGACTATGTTGAGATCTTCGCCTGGTCATATAAAGACATGCCTGGTTTAGACGCTGATATTTTGGTACATCATTTGCCGACCAAAGAACATTGTCCTCTGGTTAAACATAAGGTCCACCGTATGCACCCTGAAATGTCAGAGAAGATAAAGGCAGAGGTCATGAAGCAGTTCGACGTAGGGTTCTTGGTTGTCACCTCCTATCTGTAGTGGGTTGCTAATGTTGTTTCGGTGCCAAAGAAAGAAGGTAAGGTACGAATGTGTGTGGACTACAGAGATATGAATAGGGAAAGCTCCAAGGATGACTTCCCGCTTCCTCACATTGATGTTCTGGTCGACAATACCGCACAACACAAAATCTTCTCCTTCATGGATGGTTTCTCTGGCTACAACTAGATCAAGATGGCTCCTTAAGACATGGAGAAGACAACCTTCGTCACACAGTGGGGCACCTTCTGTTACAAGGTGATGCCTTTTGGGTTGAAAAATGATGGGGCAGCCTATCAGCGAGCCATGGTCGCCTTGTTCCATGATATGATTCACCAGGAGATCGAGGTTTATGTTGATAACATGATAGACAGGTCTCAAACCGAAGAGGAACACCTAGATCATCTACAAAAGTTGTTCGACAATTTGAAGACGTACATGCTGAGGTTGAATCCAAACAAATGCACCTTCGGGGTAAGGTCTGGAAAACTTCTGGGTTTCATTGTCAGTGACAAAGGTATTCAAGTGGACCTCGCAAAAGTAAACGCCATACAAGAGATGTCGGCTCCCCGTACAGAGAAGGAAGTTAGAGGTTTCTTGGTACGTTTAAATTATATTTCCAGGTTCAATTTACATCTGACTGCTACTTGTGGACCCCTCTTCAAGCTTCTGAAGAAAGATCAAGTGGTAAAATGGAATGACGAGTGCTAGAAAGCTTTCAAAAGGATCAAAGAATATCTCCAAGAACCGCCAATTCTGATGCATCCGGTTGAAGGAAGACCTTTGATACTATACTTAATAGTGCTAGACAATTTAATGGGGTGTGTGTTGGGGCAGCATGACGAGTCTTGTCGAAAAGAGCACGCAATATACTACCTTAGCAAAAAGTTTACTGACTGTGAGACACGATACTCACTGCTCGAGAAAACTTGTTGCACTTTGGCATGGGCTGCTCGCCGACTAAGACAATACATGTTGACCCATACTACTTTGTTGATATCTAAGATGGATCCAATCAAATACATCTTCGAGAAGCCCCTCTCTCCGAAAGAATAGCAAGATGGAAGATGATCTTAACTGAATACAATATACAATATACAACCCAGAAAGCAATCAAGGGGAGTGTATTGGATGATCATTTGGCTCATCAGGCCATGGATGACTACCAGTCCATGAATTTTGAGTTCCCAGATGAGAACATTATGCTGGTGACTGACTACGAAGTACCTGGACCGGATGAAGGACTCGAGGAGGGATCCTGATGGACTATGTTTTTTGATGGAGCTTCGAACACACTCGGTAACGGCATCGATGCAATAATCATATCTCTGGAGGGTTGTCATACTCCTTTCACCGCCCGACTATGTTTCAACTGTACTAACAACATGGCGTAGTATGAAGCTTGCATCATGGGTCTCACAACTGCTATCGACCTCAGGATCAAGTTCTTAAATGTCTTCGGGGATTCAGCCTTAGTGATAAGTCATATCAAAGGCAAATGGGATACGAAGCATCTGAATCTCATCCCATACAAAGATCACGTACTTACATTGCTTCCACACTTTGAGGAGGTAACCTTTGAACATTTTCCACGAGAGGAGAATCAGTTAGCGGACGCGCTAGCTACCATGTCTTCCATGTTCAAAGTCAGGTGGCACAACGAAGCTCCCCAAATCACCATTGAGAGGTTGGATGAACCAACACACTTTTGTGAGATTGATACCGAAGAGGTGGCAGACAAACCCTGGTTTCATGAAGTGAAAAAGTACCTTGAGACTCAGGAGTATCCCGAAGGGGCATCTGTCAATGATAAGAATTTTCTGAGAAGGTTCGCTGCGAAATTCTTCCTCAGTAATGGAATCCTATACAAGCACAATCATGACTCTACCTTACTGCGGTGTGTAGGCCAGAGCGAAGCAGAGAGGGTTATGACAGATCTACATGAAGGTACCTTCGGAACCCATTCTAGTGGACATACCATGGCTAAGAAGATCCTACGGGAAGGATACTACTGGTCCACTATGGAAGCAGATTGTTATCCGCACTCCCGAACTTGTCATAAGTGCCAAATTTACGCTGATAAGGTGCATGTGCCTCTGGTTCCCTTGAACTTCTTTACAGATCCATGGCCCTTTGCAATGTGGGGCATTGACATGATCGGAGAAATCAGGCCTACTGCTTCCAATGGACATCACTTCCTCTTAGTGGCCATAGATTACTTCACGAAATGGGTTGAGGCGGCCTCATTTGCTACTGTAACCAAGAACGTTGTGGCGCGTTTTATCCGACATAATCTAATCTGTTGGTATGGTGTGCCAGAGAGAATTATTACTGACAATGGTACAAATCTAAACAACATGATGATCACCGAGCTCTATAAGCAATTCAAGATACAGCATCATAACTCTTCTCCCTACCGGCCGAATATGAATGACGATGTTGAAGCGGCTAACAAGAACATCAAGAAGATTGTACAGAAGATGACAGTGACATACAAAGACTAGCATGAGATGTTACCATTTGCTCTTTATGGATACCGTACCTCAGCACGGACGTTGACAGGGGCAACACCATACTCTCCTGTATATGGCATGGAGGCAGTCCTACCCATCGAGGTCTAGATACCTTCTCTCCGGATTATGAAGGATGCGGGTTTGAACAAAGACGACTGGATCCAGACTCTACTTGATCAGCTAAATCTAATTGACGAAAAGAGACTTACTGTTATTTATCATGGTTAGACGTATCAAAAGCGAATGATCAAGGCTTTTAACAAGAAAGTCAGACGTCAAGCATATTAGGTCGGGGATCTGGTGATCAAGCGCATCATACTGCCGCAAGGTGACCCTAGGGGAAAATGGACTCCCACATACGAAGGTCCATTTGTGATTAAAACATTTTCTCAGGTGGAGCCATGACTCTAACCACCATGGATGGTGACAACCTTCCTCACCCTGTCAATGGGGACATAGTGAAAAGATACTACGCCTGATTAAAAGACCCGCTAGGTTGACTGGCCTATGAAAAAATAAGGGCTTCCCGATGAACCAAAAGGATTCGGGAAAAAATAAGGGGTGAAAATGAAAAAAATCTGTACACCCAGCAAGTCGAAAACCTGAAAAGGCGGCTTGGGCAACAAAGGGTATCCCGATGGACTGAAAATCCGAAAGGGAAGTCCAGGAAAAAATTAGGGATGTAAAGCGTATCACTATGTCCAGTTGGATCACCTTGCGATCATACCTCATCATCGACTATCAAGCTCGAACGGCACCAATCAATCTAATGAACTTCGGACAAGTAGCAAAGTGATGAGACGCTCGAAGACATAGGGGAAATAGCAGAGTTAGAACTCAATGAGATTGTTACACATAGCTATTTTCTTTTTACACAAAATTGTATAGCTTCTATTTTTACAGCGGCGTTCTCTTACTAGAGCGTCTGTCTCCTTGTACAAAACGCCTATTACAGGCCAACTTCAAAAAAAAAATCAATACAAAATCATTTTCACAAGAAACTATGAGTTTTTCCTATTCTGTTTTATTTTTCAAGAACGTCCAATGATTTATTCTTGACATATGCATTTGAATATGATTGCTGCTCATAAATATTTACATAAGAAATGAAAAGACAATTGCTCGTAACTTAAGAAACAGGGGCAGAAACAAGAAATGTCAAACCCGACAGTTACTCTGCCCAGCAGGTACTAGGGCAGAGATAGCTTTGGAGCACAGTCATCAGTACATACACTCCCCACAGAGTAAAAGTATTCAAAGCATCGATTTTTGCTTTCCTGAAATAGGAGGTAATCTCCCCAGCCAGGGTCTTTCAGAAACCTGACAACTATATCTCCCAGCCGATTGTCATAATCACGAGCGTGTCATCATAACTTTTATCTCCCCAAGTAGAGTTTATTTCTCTGGATACAGAAGCTCAATCCCCGATAGAGCCTATTACTTCAGCTACGGAAATTCACCTTCCAAACTACTCCCCGTAGAGCCATTCTCAAATAGAGTCTCTCCATGGAAGAATATTCAAACAACAAAGAGTAAACTTCCAGCATAGTCATTTCCGTTCACCATCCCCAGCAGAAGTAAAAGGACCGCAGTCCTCTACAAGAGTCAGGAATGCTATACTCTCCAGCAGCGGTCAGGGATTTACTTTCCCAGACTCAAACATGTCTTAATAAGCATCACACGCTCATACATCATGGCATGCACATACATATCACATACCAAATATAATCTCATTTATTTTGAGAACATCATCTCACAATGCATTGCATGTATCCCATATAATTAACCACTGGTATCTTTTTAGGAAAGACAATTATCTCCAACGATTCCAGCGGTTATACATGTCATATCTGCAGACAGCTAATGGAAACTCAGTTCCCGAAACCCAACGGGTCAACTAATTTACATGATCAAACGAAGAAACCCTAGTATCCAAGTTCCTTCCCATAAGCCCTACTATCCAGGCTTTCATTTCGAAGAAACCCTATTATCCAGGTTTCGTCTCACAACCCTACTATCCAGGCTTTCATTTCGAAGTAACCCTACTATCCAGGTTCCTTCTTACAGCCCTACTATCCAGACTTTCATTTCGAGGTAACCCTACTATCCAGGTTCCTTCTCACAGCCCTACTATCCAGGCTTTCATTTCAAAGTAACCCTGCTATCTAGGTTCCTTCTCACAGCCATAATATGCAAGCTTTCATTTCGAAGTAACCCTACTATCCAGGTTCCTTCTCACAGTCCTACTATCCAGGCTTTCATTTCGAAGTAACCCTACTATCCAGGTTCCTTCTTACAACCCTACTATCCAGGCTTTCATCCCGAAGAAACCCTACTATCCAGGTTCCTTCCCATAAGCCCTACTATCCAGGCTTTCATCCCAAAGAAACCCTACTATCCAGGTTCCTTCCCATAAGCCCTACTATCCTGGCTTTCATTTCGAAGCAACCCTACTATCCAAGTTCCTTCTCAAAAGCCCTATTATCCAGGCTTTCATCTTGAAGTAACCCTACGACCTAGGTTCCTTCTCATAAGCCCTACTATCTAGGTTCCTTATCACAACCCTACTATCCAGGATTTCACTCCGAAGTAACCCTACTATCCAGGTTCCATCTCTTTTATCTCCAGACAACAGTTTACAGCACTGTAAGACCTGGACCCGACCCGATACAGTCAACTTCACAAATTCCCTAGTAAGTTACGATGCAGCCTGGACCCTGACCAGATATGAAGTACACATCCACTTCCTCAATCAGAAGCTAGCTCCCCAGTAGAGTAATGGACAACAAAATCTCCTATACTCTATCTCCCAAGACACAAATCAACGTTCCTCGTTGAATTCCTCCTCAACGGAAGGTGTAGGAATTCTCACAAAGGAATCTCTTATGTAACCAATATCTTTTCTAGATGGCATCTTTAAGCCCGTCTGTGATACGGTGGGAGAACTGACTTGGGATTTTACGTTTGTGTTCGCAAATGTTTCGGTTTAGCAAGAGTCGCCACCGACTTTTTATTTTATCCTAAGGAAAGGTCAAAAAGCACAGGAAAAACCTTTGAGATGTTTTATTGGGTTCAGGGAGTAGATTATAGAAAGGGAAGGTATTAGCACCCTTTCTATCCATGGTTATCCATGGGCTCTTAGTTACTTGCTTAGATCACTTGCTTTGCATTTCTATTGTTTGAAATGGTGCTTTTCAATTGTTTGAAATGGTGCTTTGTGTGTGATTTTGAAAGATATTTTGAAAAGAGGCCATCGTTGTGGCAACCTTTGTAATGATTCTTGTTTTAATGTATACAAAGGTATTTTTTGTCTTTTGAAAAGTTTTCAATGTTTGAAAGTAGGGTTTTGAAGTTGTGTTGTGAAGTGTGTTTTGAAAAGTAGCAAGGAGGTTTTTGCAAGCTTGATCAAGTAACTAAGAGCTATCTACCCTATTTTACTCAAAGATCTTTCTTATGTTTTTAACCCTTTTAACAGTGTTGCTTCACCATTGTATTTGGTGAACAACCTTGTGTTAGGATGTTAACGGGGCAGGCGCGGGTCATCATATAGACCATGATAGCAATAATGTCAAGTATCTTTGGAAATTTTCTTGAGGGACTTGATTATTTTGTTTAGGCAACTCAGATAGCGTCATCGAGGGACTATGATCTTTTTGTTTGTTTTTGTTTTGCCAAAGTACTTGACATGCAACCATGGCCCATTTTTGAAGGCAACAAGTGGATGAAACCCTAGGGGTGCAAGTGTGCATTGTGTTTGTTTTTCATGCATATTTATCTTGGATTAGGTCAAACTAATTGTTGATTTTATTTGCATACAAACCCTAGGTCTAAGCATGGCATAATTGAAAGCTTTTAAATGTGCGAGAATTTAAATGCTACACTATTACAACATGATATAGGGAGGGGGGGTACAAATTTGAATTGGGGATATTTGACAAGAAATTAAACCCTAGATTACTATTACAACCAAATTGAATGTACAAGATACAATATTTAAATGTACAATAATTAAATAAAAATACAACAAATAACTATTAAATAAAACATGTTATACAAAAAAAAGATCTTTATGTATGTAAAAAGTATATTTTATAATGTGAAATATAAATAAATAAATAAAGTCAATTTATTTTTTATTTTTTTGTTATTTAGGGCAAAACCCTAATTTTTGAATAAACAAATATCATTTATTAATTATATACAATAATATATTAATTTATGCATAAAATGAATGTGTATTATGAAAAAAGATATTTTTTTAGTGTAAAATATTAATAAAAGTAAAAATGTAATATTTTTATATTTTTAACCTAATTATTTAATAAAACAAGTATATAAGTGTATATATATATATATATATATATATATATATATATTAAATATATTAAATATATAAAAATAAAAATTAATTATTTACAAAAAAATGTGTATTTTCAAGGAAATTTCTCAAATATAAATAGAAATAATAGATGAAAATAAGTGTATTTTTTATATTATTTTTTGAGTTTTATTAAAAAAGAAAATAGTTTATTTACATATTTATACTTAGTAAAATAAAAATAAATGTCAAATAAACATGAAAAATATAGAAAATAAATTTTTGGCATTTTTTATATTTTGACAAAAAATAATAAAGTCAGAATAAAAAATAAAAACATTAAAATGACAAATATTCAAACAAATGGGCCAGGGGGTGTAAACTGAATAAAGGGGTGTAAAAAACAAAAGGACCCAGGCCCAGCCCAGAATCACTTCTTCTTCTTCCTTGGAACAAAACCTGCGCGCGCTGTGTACTAAAACTGTAACTCATGATTCTTTGATCTTTTGACAAAACTCATAACATGAACATTGTAGAGAATTAAACAACGAATTCAAACATATAAAAAACTTGGATTAACTCTCAAAGACTAGAGAGAATTTCTCTGGCCCTAATTTCTAACCTAGTTTTTTCAGAAAGTTCATGAGTGAAATTCTCTTAGCACGATTAATGTAAATGAAAACTAAGCATATGTATGGCTTCAAGGCTATGAGTACAACATAATTCATTCACAAACATAAGCCTAACCATTCCTAAATTGGGAGATAGAAGTCCATGAAATACCTGTTTCAGTTGACTTCAAGCTGGACAATGCAGAAACCTTCAATGGTGTTTGAGCTTCTTTTGAGCTTGCCTGAGGTCCAAGGAAGCTTTTCCAATGCTTGGCTTGCTTTGAAACAACTTGAATCGTGCTGCAGAACTCAACTTGCAGAGCTTTGAAATGAAAATGGCAAAGTGTGTTAGAGGTGTTACAGCTTGCAATGGGGGCCTGGGATAGTTCAGGTGAGTTGATTGGAAGGTGTTTGAACTATCTTTGGACAAAACGCACGATGGAATTTGGTTGTGGCTTGCAAAATGCAGAACTTGCCCTGTTTTGCAGAAAAACAGTGATTCTGAGTATAGGGAGGTTTGAGTGATGAAAGGGTCGTGTATCAGGCTTGTTGGGAGGTATGGAACTTGTCTACAATGTTTGTCTAAGCTTCTCTTAACAGATATGAGATATGGTATATGTTTTGCCACTTTTCTTCTTTTTCAAGCAAGCATGTGGAAGTGATGTTATAGCTTGGTACAAGCCCTCCTATCATGCTGCATATTTTTATCTTGGTTCTTGGAATTGATAGATTCAATCTTGCTTCAGAGATATGGCCCCATACCTCAAGGATTTTGGTTTGACATAAAGTGCACTTTTACAAAAATGGCATTTTACCTTTTTCCAAATAAGGGTTAATCTTGTATGTAATGTCCAAATGGCCAAGATAACACCTTAATTCAATGGTTATGCATAGTGCAAGTTGGTTTTGAGGCCTGCAAGCTAGCATCAACATGCTGATTTGAAAATGCAAGTTTGTATGAACACGTATTGGTCATGGACAAAAGTGAGTTTTTACCAACTTCAAGCATTTGATTCTCTCTAACTACAAGGGTGTTTGAGGAGTTCTTGGACAATTTGGAAAGCTTGGAACATGTACTATAATCCGTCTTTATAATGAAACTTGAAACTCCAAGTGGAACAATGTGAAAAATGGCCAAGAAAATGGGTCAAAATCCTGCATAGATTAGGGCAAATTTTTTCTAAGTTAAAAGTTTTAGGTACCCTTGTTCCAAAAATCATAACTTGAGATACAAGCTTCTTTTGAGAAAACTTTGTGAATCAAAGTTGTAAACTTTGTGATGGATTACAACTTTAATGTTTCAAGTTTTGTTTGAATCCAATGGCATCTTGGTGAAAAAATGGGACAAAGTTAGGAAAAAAATAAGAAAATTTCATAACTTAGAAAATTTCTAAGTTATGAATTTTGTCCATTTTAAACCCTAATTTGCATTTTTGGGTTTCTTGATGAATAAGTTTCATAATTTGACATGCATTGATGAAAAATAACTCTTGGCACTTGATTTTGACCAAAAAGTCAAAGTTTGACTTTTCAGTGTACAGTCAAATTTTGATCAATTGACTGAAAAATTCACCTGTCAACCCTATGCTTTTGAGATCTTTTGAACTTGTTGAATTGGTTGAGACAATGTCATTGAGCCCTTGAGTCCATGGTTGATCTTGATTTGCCATTGGCTAGGTCAAACAGTCAAAAATTGCCTTTGTACAATCAAAACCCTAAAAATGACCATTTTGCCCTTTTGGTGATCTGATCAAATTTCTTGTGGAGTTGTGATCCAAACTTGATCAAATGGTTCATATGAGTTCATAATGTTGATGTGGATCAAATTTCATGAGGTTTGACTGTCAATTGGCCGCAATTGACTTTTTTCCCCAATACAACTGATTTCTAGGTCAACTGTCCAATTGACTAGGCAAAATTTTGAATCAAGGCTTGAAACTTGGTATGGACAGACTTATGAGTCCAACATGAAGTATGGAATTCACTTTGGTCATTGTAGGTTAAAACATCACTGTGCAAACTCAAACCCTAATTTAGGTCAACAATGCAAGGAGGTGTCTTGAGCAGAGCAAACCCTAGCTTGATCTTGAGTTCCAAGAGTCTTGTGATGAGAAAATGTTGGTGAAATGAGAGGGCAAATTTTGGGGTACAACAGTTTCCCCTGTTCAATCTTCTTGAACCTGAAGAGTTAGATTGGCAAGTTTGCCTTTCGCGACTCGAAGGTAAGAGAAGATTGGACACTAGAGTGCCCGTAAATTTGTACTCGTCAAAATATTGTTGAGGGAATGGGCTTAAAGATGCCATTTGGAGATAGTAGAACCTTGCTGGAGATGGGCTTAAAGATGCCATCCAAGAGTGTTTATTGAACTGCAATGTGGTAGGTCAGAAGAATGATCATCAAAACGGTATCCGTGTCTGGAATGCATTTGAACTGTATCTGGAGACGAAGTCGGTATGAGAAAAAGAATGGCGTCCGTGTCTGGGGAGTATCTGAGTTGTAACTGTGTTTGAACGTTGAATGAATATCAGAATGACTGCCGTGTCTGGAGTGTATCTGTATTGTATCTGGGAAACAGAGAAACATCTGTGTATGGAGTAACTGTGTGCTGGGGATAAACTCTGAATGAGTGACATAATGGAAATCGTGTCTGGAGCGTATCTGGGCTGTATCTGAAATTGAGATCTGTATGAGTAGTAGAATGACTTCCGTGTCTGGAGTGTATCTGTACTGTAACTGAGATCTGAATAACTGACACAATGACTTCTGTGGCGACTGCACTGAGGGAATCAAACTGCTGGTGTAAGGGTCATAATGGCATCCAAGTCTGGAGCATATCTGAACATGTGGTTGATAGTTGAATCTGAATGAGAGATAGAATGGCTACCGTGTCTGGAGCGTATCTAGTCTGTATCGGACTGTCGAAGTCTGAATGAGTAGTAGAATAACCGCCGCGTATGGGGTGTATCCGTACTGTATTTTGACTCGAAGTTCTGAATGAGTAATAGAATGACCACCGTGTCTGGGGTGTATCCATATTGTATCTGAATAATTGTTAACGATAGCCTTTTAATCTTATCATGAAAAGGGTAAAATGTTAGCTAAAACACAAAGTTATGTTGCATGGTATGTATGATGCAATGAACTGTATTTCATCAATGTTTATGATATATGAATGTAATGGATGTGCATGTAAGCTGAGTAGCTGTCTTGCTGAGGAAAATAGATCCTTGATAAGTGGAGATAATGAAATCTTTGATTGCTGTCAGGGAAAGTAACTCCTTGGCCAATGTTGGGGATTCCAAAATAAATCTTTGATTGTTGAAGATGAGAAATCCTTACTTACTGTTTAGGGATAAAAGACCTCTGATTGTTTGAGATTGAGAAATCTTGGGACCACTGCTGGAGATTGAAAATCCTCGGCAATTTGTGGGGATTAACAAGGCCTTTGACGACCTCTGCAGGGAATGAGAATTCTTCATGACTAAGGGAAACTCTGGAAATCTCTTCTGGGGAATGGAAACCTTGGAGGCTTCTTCTTGGAGAAAAGAGACAGAGGATCTTCGATCTTGCTGTGAGGTAAACTCTGTGGGGAAATGCTCACTATTCTGGCTCCACTGGGGATAGGATTTTCAGGGTTTTCGAACTCCACTGGGGATCTTGAAGCTTAACTCTGATGGGAATTTTGAAATTCAGCTCAGCTGGGGAATCAAGCTTTAGAAAGCATTGGCTATGCTGAGGATCTTGAAGCTTAACCCCGCTGGGGAAATATACTCCAAATTTTAGCTTTGTTGGGGATCTGAATGATGTATCATAGAGGATTTCTTCTGAAATGGCACAAAGATATCTTCCTACACCTTCAACCTATCAGTAATTATCTTTTTTCAATTTCCTTTTATTTGTAAGCAATGATTATGTTCAAATGCATATGCCTATTTAACAAAACATTGGACGTTTTCAAATAAAATATAAGTGTAAAAAGAAAAGAAAGGCAAGCAAATTTCTGCACTTTAAAGTATATTTGTATTTAACTTTTGTGAGTATCTTTATACAAAGGAGACAGACATCCTAGTAAGAGAATGTTGTCGCAAAAATTGGAAAATTTTATACAAAAGAAAGATGGCTATGTGTAACAATTCCATGGGATTCCCATTCTGCTATAGCCTTCACAACTCTGAATATCTTGTCCGTTTACTGCTTCGTCCGCTGATGACTGGATTGATCAGAAGCTTGGAGCTTGTTGGTGAAGAGATTGTTCTTAAAGTGATCCAACGAGACATAATCATACGCTTTAATTCCCTAACTTTTTCCTGGACTGCCCTTTCGGGTTTTCGATCCACCGAGAAACCCTTTCTTGCCCAAGTCGCCCTTTCGGGTTTTCAACTTGTCGGGTGTACAGATTTTTGTTTTATCCCTAATTTTTGCCTGAACCACCCTTTCGGGTTTTTGATTCACCGTGATGCCCATTTTTTCCCAAGTCGCCCTTTCGAGTTTTCAACTTGTCGGGTCATTTTATGCGTAGTATCTTTTGACTATGTCTGCGTTCGCAGGGTGAGGCAAGTCATCACCGTCCATGGTGGTCAGAATCATTGCCCCACCAGAAAAGATGCTCTTGATCACAAATCGTCCTTCGTAAGTAGGAGTCCACTTTCCCCTGGGATCACTTTGCGGTAAGATGATCCGCTTGATTACAAGATCTCCGACTTGATATACCTGACGCCTGACTTTCTTGTTGAAAGCCTTGATCATTCGTTTTTGATACGTCTGACCATGACAAACAACAGTAAGTCTCTTCTCGTCGATCAAATTAAGTTGATCAAGCCGGGTATGAATCCAATCGTCTTCACTCAAACCGGCGTCCTTCATAATCCTTAAGGAAGAAATCTGAACTTCCATGGGTAACACAGCTTCCATGCCATACACCAAGGAAAATGGGGTTGCCCCTGTTGAAGTACGTGTCGTAGTACGATATCCATGCAGAGCAAACGGTAACATCTCATGCCAGTCCTTGTAGGAGACTGTCATCTTTTGAATGATCTTCTTGATATTTTTGTTCGCGACTTCAATAGCACCGTTCATCTTCGGCCGACAGGGAGATGAATTGTGATGATAAATCTTGAACTGTTCGCACAGAGCGGTGATCATAGTATTGTTCAAATTTGTACCGTTGTCTGTGATGATCCTGTCGGGGACACCATACCGGCATATAAGGTTCTGCTTGATGAAGCGGGCAACCATATTCTTTGTAACAGAGGCAAAGGAAGCTGCTTCGACCCACTTGGTAAAATAATCAATAACGACCAAGATGAAGCGATGTCCATTGGACGCAGTGGGCTTGATCTCTCCAATCATGTCAATGCCCCACATTGCGAATGACCAAGGAGTTGTCAGAACGTTGAGAGGAACGGGAGGAATATGTACCTTGTCGGCGTAGACTTGGCATTTGTGGCAAGTACGGGAATGTTGGTGACAATCAGCTTCCATGGTAGACCAGTAGTAGCCTGCCCTTAGAATCTTCTTAGCCATCGAATGTCCGCTCAAATGGGTGCCAAATGTGCCACTGTGTATCTCAGTCATGATCAACTCTGCTTCGGCTTTGTCCATACATCGAAGTAAAACACAATCATGGCTGCATTTATAAAGGATGCCATTGCTTAGGAAGAACTTGACATCAAATCTCCTTAAGAACTTTTTGTCATTGACGGGAGCTCCTTTGGGGTATTCTCTAGTCTGGAGATACCTTTTGATTTCATGAAACCAGGGTTCTTCCGCTACTTCTTCGGTATTAATATCATGACAGTGCGCAGGTTCGTCCATTCGCTCGATGGTGATTTGGGGAGCCTCGTTATCCCAGTTGAGTTTAAACATGGAAGACATTGTAGCCAGAGCATCTACTAGCTGATTCTCTTCTCGCGGGAAGTGCTCGAAAGTAATATGCTCGAAATGAGGCAACAACGTCAAGATATGTTCTTTGTATGGGATAAGATTAGGATGTTTGGTGTCCCACTCTCCTTTGACTTGACTGATAACCAAAGTCGAGTCCCCAAATACGACCAAAGATTTAATCCCCAGGTCTATAGTAGCCTTGAGACCAAAGATGCAAGCTTCATATTCGGCCATGTTGTTGGTACAGCTGAAAGAAAGTCGGGCAGTGAAGGGTGTATGGAAACCTTCCAGAGAAATGAGTACCACACCGATACTGTTGCCAAGTTCATTTGAAACACCATCAAAGTACAGGATCCATCGGGATCCTTGTTCAGGTCCGTCATACAGTCTGTTATCTTCGATGTTGGCCAAAGCCATGATGTCCTTGTCAGGGAAGTCGAATCTCATAGATTGGTAATCTTCGACGGCTTGATGAGCTAGATGGTTAGCTAGTACACTCCCTTTTATAGCTTTTTGGGTAGTATACTGGATATCATACTCAGTCAGGATCATTTTCCATCTAGCGATACTTCCAGATAAAGCGGGTTTCTCGAAGATATACTTGATCGGATCCATTTTGGAAATCAGCAAAGTGGTGTGAGTCAACATATACTGCCTCAGCCGGCGAGCAGCCCATACCAAAGCGCAACAAGTTTTCTTGAGCAGTGAATAGTGAGTCTCACAATCGGTAAACTTTTTGCTAAGGTAATAAATGGCATGCTCTTTTCGACCAGACTCGTCATGTTGGCCCAACACACACCCCATTGAGTTATCCAAAACAGTCAGATACATGATTAACAGCCTTCCTTCGACGGGTGGCATCAGAATAGGAGGTTCTAGCAAATACTCCTTGATCTTATCAAAAGCAACTTGACAATAGTTGTTCCATTCAACTACTTGATCTTTCTTTAACAGTTTGAAAATTGGCTCACAGGTAGACGTCAGGTGAGAGATGAACCTGGCGATATAGTTCAAGCGTCCCAAGAATCCTCTAACCTCCTTTTCAGTACGGGGAGCAGGCATTTCTTGTATAGCCTTTACTTTAGCTGGGTCAACCTCAATATCTTTGTTGCTAACAATAAATCCCAAAAGTTTACCAGACCTAACTCCAAAAGTGCACTTGCTTGGGTTCAGTCTGAGCTTATACTCCTTCAACCTGGCAAACAGCTTTTGCAAATGTTCAAGGTGTTCTTCTTCTGTCTGTGATCGAGCTATCATGTTGTTTACGTAAACTTCGATCTCATGATGTATCATATCATGAAACAAAGCTACCATGGCGCGTTGATAGGTTGCCCCTGCGTTCTTCAGTCTGAACGACATTACTTTGTAGCAGAAGGTACCCCATTGCGTGACAAAGGTAGTTTTCTCCATGTCCTCGGGGGCCATCTTAATCTGGTTGTATCCCGAGAATCCATCCATGAAGGAAAATACTTTGTGCTGAGCTGTATTGTCAACCAAGATATCAATATGTGGTAGCGGAAAATCGTCTTTAGGGCTAGCCCTGTTCAAATCCCGATAGTCCACACACATTCTGACCTTGCCGTCCTTTTTGGGAATGGGCACAATGTTAGCAACCCATTGTGGATAGGTTGTAATAGCCAGAAAGCCAGCATTGAATTGCTTCATTACTTCAGCCTTAATCTTCTCAGACATGTCAGGGCTCATTCGGCGGACCTTTTGCTTGATCGGTGGACAATCTTCTCTTGTAGGAAGACGGTGAACCACAATATCTGTGTCTAACCCTAGCATGTCTTCATAAGACCAGGCAAAGATTTCAACATACTCGTTCAACAGCTGCACTAAGCGCTCCTTGACACTCGGTTCCAGGTTGGCACCCACTTTTACTTCCTTCCTGTCTTCCTTTGTCCCTAGGTTGATGGTTTCTAGCAACTCTTCACGAGGCAGAATGGCCCTCTCTTCTTGTTGTAGAAGTCTGGATAACTCTCCCGGCACTTCACAATCTTCGTCAACTTCGTACTCAGCATGATTGACCAAATCTTTAGAGTTATCGAAGGCTAAAACAGAATAGTCACCCATGGAATCCGGAGTGGATGGATACCTGCATTTGTGAGTGTGGGTGTGTGTAAGGGATAGCCATCCTTAAACAAACAAAAATGCAAAAGGAAAGAAAATGAACACAAAGTTTATAGATGAAAAACGTCCAATGATTCATTAAAACATGGCATATGATTATGAAGAAAATCAAGCCCTTACAAATGGACCTACATGCCCCGGGCAAGGCATGAGGTGAAAATAGTGTGCAAATTGTTTTAGTTATTACAGACCATAAAAATGGGAAATTGTTCAAAGATAAAATTACTGGTTGATAAAGGTGATGGGAACAAAATCCTTTGCTTCCCAGTTGCTCAAACCCCCTTCGATGGTCGGAAAGATCCAATCTTCAAAGTGGCTCTCTTCATCTTCATCTTCTACAGCATTGATTCCATGGTGTGAGATCTTGACGGGTGGCCCTCCAGCCTTGGAGCGACGCATAGCCCTCTGTCCTGCAGCAGTAAACCCTAAACCAAACTTGTCCGTCTTATGGGGAAAGTCAGGAAATTGTCCCCATACTGTATTCTTCCCTTATTTAATCACAGCCTCCGCGTCCTTGTGAGATGCCATCCTAGATGCATGCTTGGGAACGATAGGTACCTCAACCATTGTCTTCGCAGCTGCTACCTCAGGAGAAACTTCCTCAAAATGTTGGAAGGCGTTTCGATGAACTCGCCATCCAACTCCACATATCGGAAGGAGTTTAGGTGGCTTATCATGTACTCTTCCTCGCCGTGCACTGTTATAATCTTACCCTTAACAAGATATTTCAGCATTTGGTGCAAAGAGGAGGTAACTGCCCCGACATAATGGATCCACGGTCTTCCTAGCAAACATGAATATGACGGACGGATGTCCATCACATAGAAGGTGGATTTGAACTCTTCTGTGCCTACCTTGATAGGAATATCAACCTCTCCGTGAACCATTCTTTTGGAACCGTCGAAATCCCTAACGACGATGTTACTAGGTTTGAGGGTCAAACCTTTGCAATCCAAACGGTCTAACGCTTTCTTTGGCAGCACATTCAGGGAAGAACCAATATCAACCAAGACATGGGCAAGATTAGTTCCCCGACATTCAACTGAAACATGTAACGCATCGTTGTGTTTCCTTCCTTTGGGAGTTAAGTCAGCATCGGAAAAGCCAAGGCCATTATCAGCAGTAAGACTGGCCACACATTCCTGAAACTGGTCAGCTGAAGTCTCTTAGGGTACATGTGCCATCTTCAAGAATTTGATTAGGGCCTTGGCATGGGCCTCAGAACAGAGTAGAAGAGCCAACATTGAAATTTTAGAAGGGGTCTGCCCCAACTGTTCCACAACGTCGTAGTCACTTTTTCTGATTATTTTCAAGATTTCATCCATTTCTTTCTGAGTGGTTTCGGGGATAACCACAGCATGAGCCTTCGTCCTGACAGGCACTTCCAGTATCCTCTTACCCTTGTCGGTATTATCAGCAGATGGTCTTACTTTAGGAGTATCCACTTCTTCAATCACTGGGCCTTGCACAGAGGGTCCAGCAGGTGTAGAAGCTTTTAGGGGTCCGAAAACTGCTCGAGGGGGAGCAATCTCCAGAGAAAAGATTCGGCCACTGCATGTTATCTTTCTTGTACTCGCGATGTTCCCTATATCAGGGTCTTCTTCAGAAATCTCTTGGACTGTTTCGATTTGTTTGATGCCGTGGTAGAAGATTTCTCCCCCATAGTTCCACGGTATCATTTTGCTTGATTGGTACGGGACAGGTCCCGGCATGGTGATCTTTAAAGGTACACATTCAGAGTTGGGTGTAATCCTGACAGGCCTTTTGCAAGCCTTGGGAGGATTGTTGGAAATGGTTATGATAGCAATATCGTTGGTTGAAGTAACACAAGTATCAGGAGTAATCAGATTGAAAGTGTTAACAGGGGTTTTCTGGAAAAGTATATCTTGAGTATCCATCAGGCGTTGGACACCCGACTTCAACATGGGATAGTCTCCTTGAATATTCAAACAAAAATAACAGTCTTTACCACAACCAGGAAAGATTCCGACTCTCAACAAATTTTCTTTAATCACAATCAATGGAGTCAACAGATTGGCAATATCAGTAACATGGAGGTTTTCCAAAATGGCATGCACATTGTGTCCGTGCTTGGGCATCGGAGCAGATATAACATTGGGCTTCTCAGGAGCATCAAATTCAACCTCCTTGGTGTCAATTAAGTCCTAAATTTTGTTCTTAAGTGCCCAGCAATTATTGGTATCGTGCCCAGCACTGTCGGAATGGTAAGCACACTTGGCATTGGAGTGATAGTATGGAGAGGAGGTGTTAGGGTTTTTTGGCGCCTCTTTCAAACTGGTCAGATTCAGCTTTAACAAATGGGGAAGGACCTGAGCGGGCGTCATGTTAATGCGGGTGAACTGCCGTTGTGGCCATTCTACCCGTTGTTGATTAGGTCTCGACTGATTGTTACGAGGTTGATCATTTGACGAATTTTGAATCATCACGGCCCCTACAGTCGGTCGGCGCTCAGTTCTTCCCAATCCCTTCTGAGATACACAGCAGATGCTTCCTTCTTGGCTAGGAAAGGTTTCTTAACAGCTGTGGATGCGGAAGCATCCTTTTGAATCTCTCCACTTTTAATACCGGCCTCCACCCTTTCGCTGGTCAAAATTAGTTCAGTAAATCCCGCAGAAGAGCTCCCGATTAGATGGTTGAAGAAGGGGCCAGACAGGGTCCCCAGAAACATATCAACTAACTCCCTATCTGATAATGACGTCTGCACCGTTCCAGCCAGATCACGCCACTTCTGGGCGTATTCCTTAAACCCTTCATTTGGAGCCATTCCCATACTTTGTAACTGAGTACGAGTGGGCGCCAAACCAGCATTGTACTGATACTGACGATAAAAAGCAGCTGCCAAGTCTTCCCAATTGTGAACCTCTGATCTCTCGAGCTGATAAAACCAATCTAACTGAGTTCCAGACAAGTTGTCTTAGAAAAAGTGTACCAAGAGGTCTTTATCGGATGAGTGGGGTTGGATTTTCCTGACATACGACCTCAGGTGCATCTTAGGGCAAGACAGACCGTCGTACTTGGCAAATGTTGGCACTTTGAACTTGGGAGGGATAACAATCCCAACCACCAACCCTAGTTCCTCAAAATCCAATCCGGGCACCCTCTGCAACTCCATAGCTGCCAATCTGTCTTTAAGGTTCTTATACTTGTCGTCCGCTGGTGGATACTGTTGTTCGGAATAGTCTTCGTTTTCTTCCTCTTCCTCCTCTTCTACCTCAGACTCAGAAGGTACAGTAACTCCTTTCCCCTATCCATCCTCTTCGTCAGACGTCGAAGGGAACTCAAGAGTCCTCCTAGCATCGCTCTCAAACCTTCTTCCGAAAGTGGCTACCCCCGGTCTCTTTTTCTTTTTCTTCTCTTTATTCTTCTCTAGCAGAACTTTGAGATCATCTTGACCCTTTTCCAAGGTCATGAGGAGTTGCTGAAATTGTGAATTTTATGCCTGTAGATCCTTTACTGTTTGCTCCAAATCCATCTTGCTGAAATAAACAGCAGAAAGATAAGGAAACCTGGCTTGAAGACCTGTTTATACATATGATGAATGGTATGTTATTCATGTAATGCATTCAAGGGTTCAAAAATTCAAATTTGTTGCAAACAAAAAGAATGCACGTCATATTAAGAAGAAATTTGTTAGTACATAAATGCCCCATGGGCGAAATATTACAAAATTCTTAATGTAAAAAGACATTGTGCATCCTCTTTGGTGCGATGTAGGTGTTGAGAGTTTCCTCCTCGTAAAGTCGGCGGGTGAGCTCTAAAACCTTCTTCTCATTGGCATAGAAGCTGGCTTCAAAAGTATCCCGTTCTTCTTTGAGTTGGATCCAACTCTTTTGCATTTCCTCCCATGATGTTGGCATGTCAGGATGTAGGATGGTGTATGGAACCTCTCCTTCCATAACAGGCTATTTGATCAAGGGGAGAATGTGAGGATATGGCATCATAAGATTCTGGGAGCGGGTACGTACCCACTTGAGGTAAGGCTCAAGGGGGATGGAATTCTTGTGCCCCAGTGTCTTACTATCCACCTTGTTAGGCATCCTCTAAGCTCTGATGAACCTTTGTCGAAGTCCCTGCGCATCGTTGTTGAAGTCAAAAACTAGGTCAGGAATCAGCATGTCATGAGGGCCATCCCTCCGAGCATATCCAAATTTTCTCAAAGCTAGACAGGGGTTGTAGGTAATGCCTCCCCTAATGCCAAGTAATGGGACATTAGGGAATTCCCCACAATGATCAATGATGATGACATTTTCTCTGGACCGAGAACACCAATGTACATCAGAATGTGTGAGGGTCATCAATCGTTGTGACCACCTCAAACCCTGCTCATTCCTCAAAACTGCTTGTGGAAGGTGAGAAATAAACCACCTTTCTAAGAGAGGGGTATAACACATGAGAACACCTCTTTTCCTCATTGTTCGTGTGTAAAATGAGTGTAGGATGTCCCCAAGCAATGTAGGTATGGGATTCTTGGACATGAAAATCTTGACAGCATTCACATCTATAAGTTGATCAGGATTTGGGAACAAAACCAACCCATAGATAAGGAGTGCCACAATCTCTTCAAAGGCTTGCAGATCAAGAGAATTCCAACAGTCTTGTGCCTTCTCAAACAGAAACTTTGCCAGGAAGCCCTTAACACCACTTCTGGTTTCCCAATGCCCCTTGATGTCAGATGGTTGCAAGTGTAATGCTTGAGAAACATCTTCAGGCTTTGGTTCTTTTTCCGTACCGTTGTAGGGTAGTTGATGAAGAATGGGAATTCTCAGGAGTTGAGAAAATTCCTCCAAAGTAGGCACCAACTGATAATCAGGGAATGTGAAACAGTGGTGTAAGGGGTCAAAGAACTGGAAAAGTACTTTCACCATGTCTTCTTCAATGCTGGTGTTGACTAAGTTGAGGAGTCTACCATGTCTTTCACTGAAGAGAGAATTCTCTGGAATCCTGGAAGCAAGCTCCTTGAGTTGAGGAGGGATCCTCACAAGGTTGATTTGAATTGTTTTCCTGCGAAGAGATTCCATGACCTACAAAACAAGAACAAAGATGAAGATCCAAACCCTTGAAATGGTTAGCGGATGCATATGATGCTTTATGATGTTCATGATGTATGCACAAACACATGTACAAGCAAGTCACACAAAACCCTAGTTTCAGGCTTGCATGAGGTTTCATAGGTAAGTACCCTCTTGAGTTTAGTTGGCTCAAAACTTGTCCTATAAATAGTAACCGGGTTCTAAGGAGCTCAATACCATTGGATTGTTTTCTATGTTCATTGTTTTGGTTTAGCCACTTAACTAGCAACCAAAATATTCCAAGAAAACAACCCTCAATGAGTGTAGTATCGAGTATCTACCAACTTCGGACTGCACCAAAGCCGGTCATCTCACTACCCCTAATAAAAGGCCAAGATGGTCAAGTAAGGTTCTAGTTCATTAGTGCTTAATGACATCACTCAGCGGCCCCGTATTCTCTTTGATTGACTCAAAGGCTACCGGTACACACAAATATGACGCACTAATATAGCTATTGCTTCAACGGTGTCGGTATACCCCACACAGTTTCCACAACGTATTTCTATCTATGAATGTTTCCCAAATTCGGTTGGAGGATTTCAAGCCCAAACAAGAGAACCAAAATGTAAAGCAATCAAAGCAAACAATAATCATGCAAAGGGTGATCTAAGTCCTAAGGTTACTCCACTTTTAAAGAATTTCCCCAGCAGAGTCGCCAGTTCTGTGATACGGTGGGAGAACTGACTTGGGATTTTGCGTTTGTGTTCGCAAATGTTTCGGTTTAGCAAGAGTCGCCACCGACTTTTTATTTTATCCTAAGGAAAGGTCAAAAAGCACAGGAAAAACCTTTGAGATGTTTTCTTGGGTTCGGGGAGTAGATTATAGAAAGGGGAGGTATTAGCATCCTTTCTATCCATGGTTATCCATGGGCTCTTAGTTACTTGCTTAGATCACTTGCTTTGCATTTCTATTGTTTGAAATGGTGCTTTTCAATTGTTTGAAATGGTGCTTTGTGTGTGATTTTGAAATATATTTTGAAAAGAGGTCATCGTTGTGGCAACCTTTGTAATGATTCTTGTTTGAATGTATACAAAGGTGTTTTTTGTCTTTTGAAAATTTTTCAATGTTTGAAAGTAGGGTTTTGAAGTTGTGTTGTGAAGTGTGTTTTGAAAAGTAGCAAGGAGGTTTTTGCAAGCTTGATCAAGTAACTAAGAGCTATCTACCCTATTTTACTCAAAGATCTTTCTTATGTTTTTAACCCTTTTAACAGTGTTGCTTCACCATTGTATTTGGTGAACAACCTTGTGTTAGGATGTTAACGGGACAGGCGCGGGTCATCGTATAGACCATGATAGCAATAGTGTCAAGTATCTTTGGAAATTTTCTTGAGGGACTTGATCATTTTATTTAGGAAACTCAGATAGCGTCATCGAGGGACTATGATCTTTTTATTTGCTTTTGTTTTTCCAAAGTACTTGACATGCAACCATGGCTCATTTTTGAAGGCAACAAGTGGATGAAACTCTAGGGGTGCAAGTGTGCATTGTGTTTGTTTTTCATGCATATTTATCTTGTATTAGGTCAAACTAATTGTTGATTTTATTTGCATACAAACCCTAGGTCTAAGCATGGCATAATTGAAAGCTTTTAAATGTGAGAGAATTTAAATGCTACACTATTACAAAATGATATAGGGAGGGGGGTACAAATTTGAATCGGGGATATTTGACAAGAAATTAAACCCTAGATTACTATTACAACCAAATTGAATATACAAGATACAATATTTAAATGTACAATAATTAAATAAAAATACAACAAATAACTATTAAATAAAACATGTTATACAAAAAAAAGATCTTTATGTATGTAAAAAGTATATTTCTTAATGTGAAATATAAATAAATAAAAAAAGTCAATTTATTATTATTTTTTTGTTATTTAGGGCAAAACCCTATTTTTTGAATAAACAAATATCATTTATTAATTATATACAATAATATATTAATTTATGCATAAAATGAATGTGTATTATGAAAAAAGATATTTTTTTAGTGTAAAATATTAATAAAAGTAAAAATGTAATATTTTTATATTTTTAACCTAATTATTTAATAAAACAAGTATATAAGTGTATATGTGTATATCTATATATATATATATATATATATATATATATATATATATATATATATATATATATATATATATATATATATATATATATATATATATATATATATATATATATATATATATATATATATATATATATATATATATATATATATATATATATATATATATATATATATATATATATATATATATATATATATATATATTAAATATATTAAATATATTAAATATATAAAAATAAAAATTAATTATTTACAAAAAAATGTGTATTTTCAAGGAAATATTCTCAAATATGAATAGAAATAATAGATGAAAATAAGTGTATTTTTTATATTATTTTTTGAGTTTTATTAAAAAAGAAAATAGTTTATTTACATATTTATACTTAGTAAAATAAAAATAAATGTCAAATAAACATGAAAAATATAGAAAATAAATTTTTGGCATTTTTTATATTTTGACAAAAAATAATAAAGTCAGAATAAAAAATAAAAACATTAAAATGACAAATATTCAAACAAATGGGCCAGGGGGTGTAAACTGAATAAAGGGGTGTCAAAAGCAAAAGGACCCAGGCTCAGCCCAGAATCACTTCTTCTTCTTCCTTGGAACAAAACCTGCGCGCGCTGTGTACCAAAATTGTAACTCCTGATTCTTTGATCTTTTGACAAAACTCATAACATGAACATTATAGAGAATTAAACAACGAATTCAAACATATAAAAAACTTGGATTAACTCTCAAAGACCAGAGAGAATTTCTCCGGCCCTAATTTCTAACCTAGTTTTTTCAGAAAGTTCATGAGTGAAATTCTCTTAGCACGATTAATGTAAATGAAAACTAAGCATATGTATGGCTTCAGGGCTATGAGTACAACATATTTCATTCACAAACCTAAGCCTAACCATTCCTAAATAGGGAGATAGAAGTCCATGAAATACCTGTTTCAGTTGACTTCGAGCTGGACAATGCAGCAACCTTCAATGGTGTTTGAGCTTCTTTTGAGCTTGCCTGAGGTCCAAGGAAGCTTTTCCAATGCTTGGCTTGCTTTGAAACAACTTGAATCGTGCTGCAGAACTCAACCTGCAGAGCTTTGAAATGAAAATAGAAAAGTGTGTTAGAAGTGTTACAGCTTGCAATGGGGGCCTGGGATAGTTCAGGTGAGTTGATTGGAAGGTGTTTGAACTATCTTTGGACAAAACGCACAATGGAATTTGGTTGTGGCTTGCAAAATGCAGAACTTGCCCTGTTTTGCAGAAAAACAGCGATTCTGAGTATGAGGAGGTTTGAGTGATGAAAGGGTCGTGTTTCAGGCTTGTTGGGAGGTATGGAACTTGTCTACAATGTTTGTCTAAGCTTCTCTTAACATATATGAGAGATGGTATATGTTTTGCCACTTTTCTTCTTTTTCAAGCAAGCATGTGGAAGTGATGTTATAGCTTGGTACAAGCCTTCCTATCATGCTGTATCTTTTGCTCTTGGTTCTTGGAATTGATAGCTTCAATCTTGCTTCAGAGATATGTCCCCATACCTCAAGGATTTTGGTTTGACATAAAGTGCACTTTTACAAAAATGGCATTTTACCTTTTTCCAAATAAGGGTTAATCTTGTATGTAATGTCCAAATGGCCAAGATAACACCTTAATTCAATGGTTATGAATTAAATTATGAAGTGAAAGTTGGTTTTGAGGCCTGCAAGCTAGCATCAACATGCTGATTTGAAAATGCAAGTTTGTATGAACATGTATTGGTCATGGACAAAAGTGAGTTTTTGCCAACTTCAAGCATTCGATTCTCTCTAACCACAAGGGTGTTTGAGGAGTTCTTAGACAATTTGGAAAGCTTGGAACATGTAATATAATCCATATTTGTAATGCAACTTGAAACTCCAAGTGGAACTATGTGAAAAATGGCGAAGAAGATGGGTCAAAATCCTGCATAGATTAGGGCAAATTTTCTCTAGGTTAAAAGTTTTAGGTACCCTTGTTCCAAAACTCATAACCTTAGATACAAGCTTCTTTTGAGAAAACTTTGTGAATCAAAGTTGTAAACTTTGTGATGGAATACAACTTTACTGTTGCAAGTTTTGTTTGAATCCAAAGGCATCTTGGTGAAAAAATGGGACAAAGTTAGGAAAAAAATAAGAAAATTTCATAACTTAGAAATTTTCTAAGTTATGAATTTTGTCCATTTTAAACCCTAATTTGCATTTTTGGGTTTCTTGATGAATAAGTTTCATAATTTGACATGTCTTGATGAAAAATAACTCTTGGCACTTGATTTTGACCAAAAAGTCAAAGTTTGACTTTTCAGTGTATAGTCAAATTTTGATCAGTTGACTGAAAAATTCATCTGTCAACCCTATGCTTTTGAGATCTTTTGAACTTGTTGAATGGGTTGAGACAATGTCATTGAGCCCTTGTGTCCTTGGTTGAGATTTATTCGCCATTGGCTAGGTTAAACAATCAAAAATTGCCTTTGTACAGTCAAAACCCTAAAAATGACCATTTTGCCCTTTTGGTGATTTGATCAAATTTCTTGTGGAGTTGTGATCCAAACTTGATCAAATGGTTCATATGAGTTCATAATGTTGATGTGGATCAAATTTCATGAGGTTTGACTGTCAATTGGCCACAATTGACTTTTTTTCCCAAATACAGTTGATTTCTAGGTCAACTGTCTAATTGACTGGGCAAAAAATTGAATCAAGGCTTGAAACTGTGTATGGACATAATTATGAGTCCAACATGAATTATGGAAGTCACTTTGGTCATTGTAGGTCAAAACATCACTGTGCAAACTCAAACCCTAATTTAGGTCAACAATGCAAGGAGGTGTCTTGAGCAGAGCAAACCCTAGCTTGATCTTGAGTTCCAAGAGTCTTGTGATGAGAAAATGTTGGTGAAATGAGAGGGAAAATTTTATGGTACAACACCGTCTTTGATGATTCTCTGTCGACTTCCAAATGGCATCTATAAGCCCATTCCCGATGTCATCAATCAGTATTACTTCATGCGAGTACAAATTTCTGGGCACTTTAGTGTTCAATCATCTTCCACCTTCAAATCACGAAAGGTAGACCGGCCAATCTACATCCTCAGGTTTAAGAAGATTGAACAAGGGAAGTTGTTGTACCCCAAAATTTTCCCTCTCATTTTACTCAACACATGCTCATTGAGATCCTTAACTTGCTCAAGGATGCCCAAGAGTTGACCAGACAAACTGTCTCCTAAAGCAATGGACCTCCAACTAGGGTTTCCATTTTCATCAAGATGGGTGAGCTCCAAAGTCCTCCTATGCTCTCCATAGTCCTAATATGTTCTCAATACCCTCCATGTCAACTTTCAAGCCTTGCAAAAGAAGTTTGCTCAGTCAGCTACTCAGATGTTTGAAAATGAATTGTATTAGGTTAAAAGTCAATTATGGCCCACATACAGTCAAACTTCAAGATTGTTGGTCAACATCAACATTTTGAAGTGATATCCATAATTTGATCAAGTTTTGACCATGATTCCCCAAGGAATGTTCCTAATTCATCAAAACTCAAAAGTTGCTAAATTAGGGTTTTTTAGGAAAAGTCAACCAAACTTTGACCAGACATAACTTTCTCATACTTTATCAGAAATTTCTCATCCAAGGCTCATTTTGTATATAATCCAATTCCCTACAATTCATCTTCATCCCTGAAGTTCAAAAAATGCACTCATGAAAAGATATAAATTCATACATTATAGGTCCTTTTCAAAAGTCAACAAAAACAACTTTTAGGTCAAAGTTTCTTACATGAACATGGAAGACCCAATTGAGATGAAAACAAAAGGGTTGTTTAGGGGACATCCTAAGATTTCTAAAAAATCCAAGAACACCCCCTTAGGGTCAAAATTGAAGGAGATATGCATTGTCAAAGTTGGCATTTTTTGGAAATTTGCCCAAAGTCAACAATGCTCAAAATTACATTTTTTTTCTTAAATAGGCCTAACTTTTTATGCTTGCAACACACTCCTAGTCTGGTCCACGACCCTTACACCTTTCCATGCATTATTGGGTTTATTTATTTAATTTATTTTTATTTTATCACTAATAAAATCAAATAAAATCAAGTAAATGATACAAAATAATAAAAAGTTGTTTTGATTTGATTTTGCATTAAAGGACAATCCAAATATGCTATATAGCATCAAGAAAAATTGTGCCAAATCATGAGAGGAAGGATATTCAAAATTGGAAAGATTTGAAGCAAAATTGAAAGGCATTGATATCTTTGATCTCTTGGCATTTTTTGTTGACCTAAGGTGATTCAATATAAAAACACAATAATCCCAACCCTAATGCACACGGAGAGGCTGCCTCAAAACCAAGAACAAGGTTTCAAAAATTTAAACGAAAGTGTAATTTTCAAAAGGAATGATCCAGCCTCCTTCAATCATCTTTAGCCATTCCTCCATATTTCAGAGGATTCCAGGAGGTTAACCAGCCCATTGGCGAAGTCCAAAGCACGCTGCATCACCCCAGTCTGATCCTCCCTCTTTTGGTAAGAACTTGGATTTCAAACTCACCTAATTCTTGATATCAGTGCCTTTTGAATACACATTCATATTATTATGATTATTTGTGAATTGTTTGACGTATTACATGCAAGAAACCAGGTCAGGGTCGCGAATCACCATTGTTAGGGCCAGGTTTCAGGCAAGCATTGTATCTCCCTGTACAGGGACTTTCAGACCAAGCTACCACCACCATGGGATTCGCAACCTAGGAAATAGGGGGGTCGCCGGAGCCTGGGGTCTTGATTCCACATATTTGTGTCGTTTGCATTTTTGTAGGGTCGGGGAAGACGACCGGAGTGCAGCTCCGGCGTCGTTGACTCAGGCGAAGACCCTGCATGGCACTTCCCTACGTTTTGGTTGGTTGGTTTGATATCCAGGGTCCCACTTGTTGGCGCGTGCTTGACAACTCAGCATCAGCTTTGTTTTCATATTATATAATTTTGTTTTATTTATATGTAAAATTGAACAGCCAGTGCAGATGGTTAAGAGTGAGGGGTTTGAAACAAACGTCCTAGGTTCGATCCCAAGCGTGTTGCTTTTGCATTTTTTCTTGAATATTCCTTGCAGATCCAGCATGTCACCCTGTTGAGGGTCCACCTAGCGCTCCCCATCATCTGTCTGTCGGATCCATCTCCCACCAGATCCAACGCCCAGCATACACAAGCTTAGGATAGACCTTCAGAAGATGATCCCATTGGATCAGGCGCAAACTCTGGGCCTCCAGCTTTGGGCCTAACAAGAATTTGGCAACACACCCCCAGTTTGTCAAACTACAGCAGGCCCATTCTTACTTTTCTCTTTTACTTTTTTTTTAACTTTTTTTATTCTTTTAATTACTTTCACCATAAAAATCCCTTTTTTAATTAAATCATAAAATCAGAAAAATCACAAAAAAAATGTAGAATTAGTTTTTTTTATTAAAATTTGTTTTTGTTGGGAAATTAATTAATTTTGATTTGATTATTTTCATAATTAAAATTAATTAGACAAATTAGGTTTAATTCATAAATATTTAATTTTTTCAATAGAATACAAAAAAAAAGTTTTTTTAATTAATTAGATTTAGGTTAAGATTTCAAATATTTTTCTCAATATTCTATTTTCTCTTTAATTGATTAGACTTTTTTAGGACTTAGACTTCATTCTCGTATTTACTTCATCGCGCGCGCCTTTAATTTCTTTTTAATTCAAATTATTGTATCTGCTTTGGGTTTGTAATAGATTAATTAGGATTTCGAATTTCCGCATTGTCATAAAAGATAACATTCCCTACTTGTCCCTCGAGTTGCCTACGAATTGATCTTATAATGATAGCCCCTTCGAAACGCTAAGGTATCCTTACTTGTCCCTCGAGTTGCCTACGAATTGATCTTATAACGATAGCCCCTTCGAAATGCTAAGGTATCCTTACTTGTTTCCTTCGGAGACCATTTCGTCCCTTCGAACGTCCCTTTACAAATCCAACGATAGGGCTACCTACTCTTTAATAGTAGGATAGCGCTATCTAAAGGAAAACGAACAGACTTTTTTCGAGTTGGTAGATAGTTCCTAGGTACTTTCTCAAACAAACAAATTTCACATAAACACTTTCAAAACAATTTTCAAAAACAACTTCGTCACACTCTTGAGGACAAATACAAGGGTTATCACGAAGTTAAACAAAAAATTTCAAAACACACACAAGCAATTTCAAAATGAGCAAGTACCTAAGAGCCCGTGGAAAACCATGGATAGAAAGGGTGCTAACACCTTCCCTTTCTATAATCTGCCCCCCGTACTCAGAAACATCTCGAAAAAGGTTTTTTCTGTTCTTTTTCCTTTTCCTTAGTTGGATGAAATAAAAGTCGATGGTGACTCTTGCTTACCGTAACATTTGCGAACAAAAAACACAAACTAGTATAACTTTCGGTTCTTCCACCGTATCACAATAACACTTGTTGCATTTACATATTCATAACATTTTCATTAAGAATTCTAATCCTGACTTAGGCTGAGGGATACTTTGACAGAATCTCTGGGCCTATTTAGTAAGATAAGCTAAGTCACCTGCGTAAATTACAAATTCAAATCTTATCTTTCACACTAATATAAATAGCAACCTCGGTTACGAGCAAACATAACAATTACAGGTGTTACAAACCAGATTACCTAAGGCGGTATACCTACGACTTCAATGATTTTCAAACTTTTCTTTCAAAATTATCAAAATCAGTTCAAATTTCAAATTTGGCGAATTCAATTTTTCAGATTCTAATAATTTCAAACTTTCAAGTTCAAATTTTTCAGAGGTCAAGTCTAAATTCAAATTCAAATTTTTCAATTGGTCAAACTCAACTTTTTTCAGTCAGGTTCAAACTACAAATATCAAATTCAAACATTTTTGGTCAAATGTTTCAAATATCAATTTTTTCAAATACAAATCTTTCAGATTTAAAAACTATCGATTTCAAGTTCGAATCTAAAACTCACATTATCTACCCCTAGGTTGCGGTAGATAGGAAAAATCTACAATATATTACTATGTTAGCCTTAAGGCGTTAGTAAGTTCTTTTTCAAGACCCGTATTATATATCCCCTAGGATGTGATAGGTATATGAATTTGTGATATAGTTCATTGTGTTAGTCTCGAAACAACAAGGAATTATAAAGTTTGTGTTATTTATCCTCTAGGTCATGATAAATACACAAACTTATACCCGTGTTATCTACCCCCTAGGTTGTGGTAGGTATGCAAAAATATGTGATATAGTTTATTGTGTCAGTCTCAAAGCAACAATGAATTATCAAGTTTGTGTTATTTATCCTCTAAGTCGTGATAAATACACAAACTTATACTCGTGTTATCTACCCCTAGGTTATGGTAGGTATGCAAAAATTTGTGATATAATTTATTGTGTTAGTCTCGAAGTAACAATGAATTATCAAGTTTCTGTTATTTATTCTCTAGGTCGTGATAAATACACACACTTATACTCGTGTTATCTACCCCTAGGTTTTGGTAGGTATGAGAAAATTGTGATATAATTTATTGTGTATGTCTCGAAGCAACAATGAATTATCAAGTTTATATTATTTATCCTCTAGGTCATGATAAATACCCAAGCCTATACTCGTGTTATCTACCCCCTAGGTTGTGGTAGGTATGCGAAAAATTGCGATATAGTTCATTGTGTCAGTCTCTAAGTGGCGATGAATTATCAAGTTTAAGTTATTTATCCTCTAGGTCGTGATAAATACACAAACCTATATTTGTATTATTTATTCCCTAGGCTGTGATAGGTATACGAATCTGCGATATAGTTCATTGTATTAATCTCGAAGCATCATTGAATTATCGAAATTGTGTTATTTTTTCCCTAGGTTACGGTGAATATGCCATAATTACGATGTAATCCGTTGTGTTTGTCTCGAAGCGTCAATGTGTTATCAAAATTTGTGGTATTTATCCTCTAGGTCGTGATAAGTAAACTAATAATGCCTTACTATGTTAGTCTTTATGCATTAGTAAGATATTTTCAACTCGTATCATTTACTCCCTAGGTTGTAGTAGATGTACCAAATATGCGATATAACTCATTGTGTTAGTCTCGAAGCAGCAATAAGTTATATGTCTCTCTGCGATATAATTCTTTGTGTTAGTCTCCATGCGGTAATGGATTATCAAACTTTTTTTTATTCATCCCCTAGGTTGTGATGAGTATACAAAATTTGTGTTATAGCTTACTATGTTAGTCTCGAAGCATTAGTAAGTCAATTTTCGAACTTGTGTTTGCCTCCTACATTATGGTAAATATGCAAAAATCTACGACTACTTTTCTAGATATTGGCGAGTTATCCACGTCATCGTATCTAGGTCAATCATACTCTTTACTCTAGTCTTGGTGGATAGACGCCATCATCCTTGCCTATTTTCTTTACTTTTGGGTATACTTTACAGTTATCCTTATCTTTTCTCTTGGGTATGCTTTACAGTGTATCCTTATAATCTTTTGGTCAAATTTTGGAATTCTCCATTATTTAATAACTCTTCTATCTGAATGTGTGAGACCTTCGTATTCTTGCACTCTTCAGTTGAAGAGTAATTAAATAGGGGCAGCTGTCATACCTCAAATTTGCCCGCCCAATTTTTAAAATATTCAAATTATTTTAAAACTTGATTTCATAAATTTTTTGGGTATTACTCCCATTTGGTTTAAAAATAATTTATTTTTGCTTATTTAAAATATATAATAATTTACTTTAAATTATTTGTATTTTTAAAATAGAAAAAATATTTTCCCACCTTCATATGCTTCTATGTGTCTTTTTGTCTCGAATAGAATGACATAGCACAATTGGTAAGTGAGTAAGGCTTACAAGTGGAAGGTCTTGGGTTCAAGTCTCATTACACTATTTTTTGGTATTTATATTCTTTTGTGTGTTTTTAATAAAAAGGATAAAAAAGTCATTTTTCAATTACTTTATTATTATTTTCGTTTTCTATATTAAGGGTATTTTAAAAATTTTATTTTTTATTTTTTTAAGTCTTTTATTTTATACACTTAATAGTCAAGATGTTAAAAATAATTGAAACCTTTCAAAATCAATTTTTATTAACCACTAAATCAATCACAATATTGAGAAAAATCATAAAAGTGTCAATGTTCATAATTTTATCCTCCAAGTTTCAATCAAGTCTCAATTGGTATAAATCTTTCTAAAATCACTTTTTTTTGTTATTAAGTTATTATTTTCGTAAT